>CM044958.1:15473969-16073969 GCA_024516035.1 Bactericera cockerelli | reverse complement strand
AATGTGTGTAATAAATCTCTTCTAATTCTGTCTGTCCTGTTTGCTCGGTGGTCAATGCGTCTGACTAGTAATCATGAGGTCGCGCGTTCAAAACCCAGCCGGGACATGACAAATCACCCTCCCACTTGGTATTCTGACCACATAATAATACGTCTTGGTCTTACTGCTGGAATAATGAGACTCAATAGTCCTAATCAAGCAGTAAAGATAAAGCGATATTTTTATTATTATATTAATTCTTGTTGTGTTTAGTCTGGCTGGGGGACTATAAACAGGGAGTAGACCAGCATTGGCTTGGTTGGGTTTGGGGCCCTTGTCAATTATTAGCCTCCTTGTAAAGACAGTGGTAGAAGTGCTGAGTCATTCCTCCACTGTCTGGCTATCATCGTTCACGATGACGCCACCCTATGATATGATGATTTATTTGTATATATTTATTTATTTTTTCTTAATTTTTTTCTTCTGTTATATTGTATATTGTATTTTCATTTGTAATTATTTGTATTGTATATGTCCTATTACCTAATAAAGTGTAAATAAATAAATAAAAATGATTACTTCTCAGGCATTGACAAGAAGCTGAAAGCCATCACGCTCCCATCCATCCCGAAGCTCCGCTACTTCACCAATGACACTCTGCTGGACGTGCTGTTCTACACCAGTCCTGTGTACTGCGAGCGCATCATCACCGCCGTGTGCAAGGAGATGAACCGCCTGTACGCCATCTTCCAGACGAGGAACCCAGGCTACAGCGGGGGGGTGTCCATGGGAGGACACAGCCTCGGGTCTCTCATCCTGTTTGACTTGCTGAGTCATCAGAAACCGGTGACAGATTTGGTGAGTACCGACCTCAGTAGTTTGATCGATAAGGCGGCGGACTTGTAACCTGGAGGTCGGTGGTTCAAGTCCCGGTTTCAGCGTAGTTTTAGTAAAGTAAGTTTGAGTAGTTGTGACATCACAAAAGTGATTAACACAAATATGATAACTTAAAAAAAAAGATTTGGTGAGTATATTGCGACTATAAAAGTGAGGACTGTTATGATGATGAAAACTGCAAAATGTTATCCAAGCAGTAGTAAGCGGCTTGTAATTTACTAATTCAAATGGGCAACTAATGGACAAATTCAAAGTCTGGCTGGGGGACTATAAACAGGGAGTAGACCAGCATTGGCTTGGTTGTGGGTGCCCTTATCAATTATTAGCTTTCTTGTAAAGACAGTGGTTGAAGAGCTGAGTCATTCCTCCACTGTCTGGCTACCATCGTTCACGATGATGCCACCCTATGGTGATGATGATTCAAATATTTTGTTGAAGATGCAGATTTGACAAGAATATAAATGGCACTGTCCATCAGGCCATGATCCTTTATTTTCAAGTTATTCAAAAAAATATAAACAAACGTTACTTGCAATTAAAAAAAAGCTTCCTCTGATTGAAATTCTTCAACTCTCCGTTAGTATAAGCATGTGTAGTAATGATAATAATCTATATATTATACAAGGTGTGCAAGTTTTTTTTCTTAGTATATTTCAGGCAACTTCAGGAGACATTCTAAGACTAAAATAATCTTGGGTAATTTTTCGAAAAATGAAAAAAAAAAAATACGAAATTTTTTTTCATCTCAAAAATAAACTTGAATTTTTGAAAAAAGTGAAAACTCATGTATGTGTTCTTTGTACAAATCCACACCGTTCTACCGAGAAATTCGTCTAGGCTAGGTTATATCTCTCTAGGGTTAAGCTACACTGAGTAATGAAAAAAAAATGGATGGGTGACGCAAAAAATAGTTACCTTATTCGACTTAAATGACAGTTTTTTTCGAATGTTGTCGTGACGTTTGAGCTTTCATTTGACAAATCGATCGCTATATTCTAATAAGCCTTTCTTGAGCTATGACGAGTAAGGAAGGGCAAGAAATGAATGGATGACTCAAAAAATATTCACTTTTTTATACCTAAATGACATTTGTTTGTATGTAAATGTGTGTAGTGTGTGATGGGCTGGCGAAGCGGCGGGTGTAACCTGCTAGTATATAATAAACTAGCGGGCTATGGCCCGCTTTGCGGGTCGAGGCATGGCCCTGAAAACAAAAAATCCTTTTGCGCCAATGACAGGTGTTGTAGTGGGAATTTCGAAAAATCCCGTCTTATTGCACATCTAAACTATAAGACAAAGCTACCTACCAAATTTCAGCTTCCTAGGACTTACCAGTTCGGAGAAACAGTGAGTGAGTCAGTCAGTCAGTGAGTGAAACTCACTTTTATAAGTATAGATAATGATAATCGAACCAACGGATCCCTACGCTACCTGCATTACCAGACCAGCGCCTTAACAACTTGACTACTAATTTATTTATTTATTATTATTTATAGACCTTATGGCCCACGAGTGGGCATAGTCAATCGGCAAATTTCACAAGCATTATACATTTCATCTATACTTATAAAAGAGAGTTTCACTCACTGACTGACTCACTCACTGATGCATCACTGTTTCTCTGAACTGGTAAGTCCTAGGAAGCTGAAATTTGGTAGGTAGCTTTGTCTTATAGTCTAGATGAGCAATAAGACGGGATTTTTCGAAATTCCCACTACAACACCTGCCATTGGAGAAAAAGGATTTTTTGCCTTAACGGCCATGCCTCGGCCCGCAAAGCGGGCGACAGCCCGCTAGTACATAATATGAAAGTTAGAAAAAAAATAAGAGAAAAATGACAGTGCACTTGAATTTCAGAACTCCGATAACGTGAGAGACACAGACACGGATGAGGAAAGCTCCGACTTGCCTCCCCATGGGAAACTCACCAAGGGTATCAGCTACATCCACATTCCCTCGTCCGAGGGAACCAGCGCTCCTCTCATCCGCTACCCACAACTCAGCTTTCAGCCAAGGATATTCTTCGCTTTTGGCTCTCCAACGGGTAAGAAATTGAGTGGATTGTTATTAGTACGTCAAATATCATTAGTAATAATTAATAATATTACACAAAACTCAAATTGAGTGTATTTTTATTAGTACGTCAAATATCATTTTTTATTTTACACAGCCTAGTGATAACAAAAATGATAATGGTTTTATTTAATTAAAATAAATCTTGGTTAAAACTTCAGTGGTTATTTTAAAAGACATTTTTTTTTCTTTTGGGTAAAAGAGAAATTCTGAGGTAAACTCCGTTCCCTTAGGTTCCTTAGAATATAATTAGTTCTGTTTTTATTTTATTGTCTGTTGGTTTATTTTCTTCCTTTTGTCTTAAATTTCTTTTTTCTCTTTCGCAAATGTGTATAATATTGCCCTCCTTGAATACCTAATACATAGTACTTGTCTTGTTAATAATAATAATGCTTTTTTTGTGTTATTATGTCACAATTTTCGTGGGTAGCGCAGAATCATAGGACTTTACCACTTTAATTTACAATATCTTGTATTTTTTTTGCCTATGATTCTACCACTGGTCACTGCTTCACATCAAAGCAGCTACTCATTTTTCCTCACGAAGTATGAGTGGACCCCGAACATCCAAGTACAGAGCAGAAAAATTCCTGGGGATCGAACCCAGGTCACCGTGTGTGCAATGTCTAGCGCGCTAACTCACTCTGCCACAGTAACTACTTTGTCTTGTTAATAAATGTTTAAAACATTCTTATTTCGTTTGTACATGGCAGGGATGTTCGTGAATATCCGCGGAATCGACTCGCTCGGAGAGAACTTCGTGTTTCCCACCTGCCCCAAGTACCTGAACATTTTCCACCCATTCGACCCGGTAGCGTATCGCATAGAGCCGCTCATAGTGCCTAGCATGGAGCATGTGAGTCCTGTGCTCATCCCTCACCACAAGGGACGCAAGCGAATGCATCTCGGTAAGTATCTTCTCCTCTTCATAACAGCTAATAATAGTGAACCTTTTCAAACAACAAAAACCAATGTAGAATCTGCAAAAAAAAGGACCACTTGAAATATCTAGAGAAGGTTTTAAATTTTGAAAAATGCTAGAAACACGTGTAGCAATGTGTAGCATTATATTAAAGGGGGAACATTTTCTTCTGGGTTTCGTTTTTCTTTGGAATCTAAAATTGAACCATCCTGTTTGAAATACATTTCTGATATCAAAAGGATTTTAAGACACGTTTGATGCTTTTTTTTATCGAAACAGGGCTGAAGATATTGTACATTGATGGACCCTTTATGTATATGTTGCAGGAACTTCCCGATTTCAGGAACTTTTAGAAGTTCCTCTAGGAACATCGCAAAGTTCCTAGGAACTTTTAGTTGTTCATAAATATCAAGTGGGGGTCGACTGTGGTCAGATTTTGGCGTTTCCGCTGTAGACTCATTTTACGGCAGAACCTTTGAATTTCGCCCGAAATGCCCATCACATTAAAATCAAAAGTTCCTGAATAATTAATCATTCAAATCAGAAACGTCTATTGGAAAATGTGTTTAAGTATACTCCTATAACTGAAGCATTGGATTATTTTTCTTTAGCGTCCACATAATTTATACTTGGTTTCTTCGCAGAACTGAAAGATACTTTCGAATACATGGGTACGGCTCTGAAACAGAAACTGTACGACTCAATGAAGAACACGTGGAATAAAGTATCTCATCTAGCCATGCTGAATAAGACTGATGAGGCTGCCGAGGTTACACAGGTAATATCTACTTCTCCATTCGTGTTTATAGATGTGGACTGTGTTAGTGTCTAAATTTGTATTGGTATACCCAGGCGGTTTGAGTCACTTTTACAATACCCAGAAATTATTGAGCTCTTTCCATTTTCTTGGTACAGTGTTGTGACACAATATTTTGTCCCTTCTTACACATCAAATGGAGACATTATATGGGATGAGCAAGCAGCCACATAATTTTCAGTCGAGACACCATCAACTGCTGTTTTTTTTAATCGAAATATACAGAACAATCAATTTTTTTACATAAATCCAACACGATTAAATGATAAATTAACAAGCCACATCTCTTTCCTACGAATTTATACCTTTTCCTCCGATTTCAAAACCAGAAGAAAAAATGGTACACTCGTTTTCTACCGATAACTATAACGGGTTGGGTGGAAGAGATTGCCACAGGCAATAACCCAGCCCTTTAGGTAGGACATTAACTTCATTCTCTTTTTTTTTTCTTGTATATTTGCTTAATCTTTTTGTTTTTCTTTTTATATTTCATTGTATTCTACTGTATATATTTTTTGTTCTACCTAATAAAGCTTTCTATAATAATAATAAAAGGAAAAATTTCGAATTATTTTCGGAGAGCAATCCGATTTGAAGGCACAGTTATAATAAAAGTATAGTTCTATTACTATACTTTTATAAGGGTTGGGTGGAAGAGATTGCCATAGGCAATAACCCCGCCCTTTAGTTAGGACATATGTATACAGGGTGGACCAAAAAAACGTTTACACCCGTTAATGGTAGATTACTGACGACATTTCTAGGACGGATCTGAAATCCGTTTTCTCGGATTCGCCTTTATAACTGTACAAAGTGATTTTTTGCAACTTTCTGAAAAAGTCCGACTTTGGTTTATTCTTCAGGTCAGAACTTTTTTCCTATTTAAGATGAGTTGATTCTGAACATTTCTGCAGAAAGCCAACAAAATTTCGATGTTTCTAGCTACACTACTTTGTTTTTTTACGGTTTGGTTTGGCATCTTTTTTGACACCTGAATAGAAAAAAAATTCTCATGTAAACTTTTTACACTTTGAAACACTCAAGATTTGCCCGAGCAAATTTTGGCACAGACATGGGCAAGTTTGATAAAAGTTGGCGGCTAACCCAAGGATGCTAAAAAATAATTTTACGATTTTTTATCACGTGATCTTCTAGGTAAACAAACCAGGTAAGTCTCAAAAAATGATGTTCAAAATCTTAAAAGTGTTGACCGTGTAGGGTCGTCTTGTACTCAAAGAGTAATTAGCTATTTATGTCTGATAATTATTTTCCTTGGAATTAATTAAAGGCCAGTCAAATGAATGATTGTTTGTTTCTCGATGATAGTTTTCAAGCATATTTTTCTGCATTATATGAAATATTATCTTTAAACTTCTTGAGTTTTTTTAGTACAAGTTACATTATTATAATTCGGATGCTGAAATGGCAGATACGCATTTAGCATATGGAGTTGCCGACAGGAACATTTGGATCACGTGAGAAACATAGTTTACGAAATACCAGTGGAGACGCAAGAGTAGCAGAATCTGGTAGCAAGAATCCTGTTGGCATTCGATGACTGGACAGAAAAACCTTCCGCAACATTTGATGGAACATGATGAAGAGGTTCAACTTTTGCATCCAGGAAGGTGGACGCCACTTCCAACAGTTCCTCTAAGGGAATTAAGAAGGGAGGGAGGGAGAGAGAGAGAGAGAGAGAGAGAGAGAGAGAGAGAGAGGCAGAGAGCGAAAGAGAGAGAGAAAGGCAAGAAGGTAGAGGGGCAGTTCTGAGTAGGAACTAAGGTACTAAAGTCACCATCGGTTTCAAAAATTTGTGTGAGGAGAATCCATAGTGTGTACTATGGCTAAATAAAAAATGGCAACAGTCTTTTTTATTTTGTAGTCATGAATTTTTTGCTGGCTCTGGCGTTCGGACCGGGTGGACTAGCTTACCACTGAGCTAATCGTGCGCTTCTAATCGTTTCTCATTGAACATACTAACACAAAATGTTTTTTTTTTTTTTTTAATACCTATTTGTTTATATCAAAATAGTATAAAACATAATAAAGACTGCAAGAGTTTATTAATTTTACAAAATATTATCTTGTTTTTTTCAAGACTTCTATTATGAGTTGGCAATCAGTAAATATTTGTTATTTAATTAGTATTGTTTATGATAGAAGAACCTACCTACATATTTACCTGGATTTATTTCATAAACTCTATTTTCGTTTGGAAAATTCGCTAGTTTTTTTTTCTCTCGTAGGGAAGCATAAGAAAAACCATCCTTATATTATCAAGGCAGTCTCTCAGGGGCTTACATGAATAATAATTATGTGTATTGTGATACCAATAGTATCTGATATAACTCAATTTACAGATGGTATTACCCCCAAAAAAAACCATAAGTTGTTGGTGTTACAACAGGTCAGATACAGGTATGAATAAAATATTCCATCAGATTTTTTTGATAATTAAAAATAATATTGACCGTCGAGAATTGAACCTCGGTCATCCGACTAACACTCTTAGCACTACCACATCTAGCTAACACCACTGACAACCTGAGAAGCACGAAATTTATCATTTGAATTTTCCTAAACTGGCTGATGAAGGCATGTGAGACCGCGGTATTCAAAAAAAGCAATGTAAACAATTTTTGTAAACAATACAAGACGCCCTTACACAGTCTACAACTAGAGAACTCCTAGGATTTTTGAAGAGTTTTTGGCAAACATCTAATCATTTTTCCCAGAAGATCACGTGATAAAAAAATCGTAAAATTATTTTTTAGCATCCTCGGGGCGGCCGCCAACTTTTATCAAACTTGCCCATGTCTGTGCCAAAATTTGTTCGGACAAATGTCGAGTGTTTTATTTAGTAAAAAAGTTTTTTTGGGTGTTTTTTTTCTGTTCAGGTGTACAAAAAATATGACAACCCAAATCGTAAAAAACAAAGTAGTGTAGCTAGAAACACCGAAATTTTGTTGGCTTTCTGCAAAATTGTTCAGAATCAACTCATCTTCAACAGGAAAAAAGTACTGACCTGAAGAATAAGCCAAAGTCAGACTTTTTCGGAAAGTTGCAAAAAATCACTTTGTGCAGTTACGAAGGCGAATCCGAAAAAACGGATTGCAGATCCGGCCTGGAAATGTCGTCAGTAATCTACCATTAACGGGTGTAAACGTTTTTTTGGTCCACCCTGTATAATTTGTTTTTTTTTTGTTTTGTTTTTTTTTCTTTCCTTGTTTATATCATTAATATTGTCTATTTTTATATTTACCATTATTTGTCTGTATATATGTTCTTCCTACTAATAAAGAGTTTCTAAATAAATAAATAAATAAATTACTCCGATCTGTCCAAGTTAACACCGAAATATTGTACTCCCAGGCGCTTGAAGAGCAACTTCTGCCGCAGAACCTGGATCCTGCCTCCACGTTCACGGAACCTACCCAGGAGTTTGAGCCCGGCAGGACGGTGGGCAAAATCAATGGTGGCAACCGAGTGGACTATGTCCTGCAGGAGGCGCCCCTGGAGAGCTTTAACGAATACCTCTTCGCTCTGAGCAGTCATGTGTGTTACTGGTAAGTCAAGTTTAACCTCTTCCTTCCCAAGCGCTTTTATCATTTGTAGTGGTACCTGTCCGATGTGCATCCAAATGCACATTTTCTGAGTAGTGTTATCTTCCCGATCGCAATATATAGTTTGTAATGGTATCTTCCCAAGGTGCATTCAAATGCACAAAAACTTTTCTGAACTCATGTTGATTTTAATCTTTAATGTGAACGGATCTTTACCACAGAGGTTTTTTCAAAGGAATGAGAACTCTGTGCGTTATTATAGGCGGGACAATTTTGTCTTGGTATGATAGCATTACCAAAAAAATGTGCATTCAGATGCACATTGGGAAGGAAGAGGATAATTAGAAAAGAGAGAAGTTGTACTAGATGTACATGAATATCAGAACATACCTGGACAAATGTTTCGAGCTTATTAGGTTTACTCGTACTCGCCATATTCGCCGTTGCAATCTTGATCGACTAGCGTACGGTTCCTGTGTGTTGTAACGTCCCCACTTAGGGATTAGAGAATAGCACAGCATTACGAGAATAGTCACCAATCCAAGTCCTAACCTCGCGGGACATTGCTCAACTTAAGTGACAGAACGAGAACTGGTGTATTCAACGTGCCATCGACGCTGGCTCCAAATAATTAGTTATTATGTTATTCATTTAGAAAGTCAACGCAAGATATGTAAGTAGTCTTATTACAAGGTTTGTGTATCCTTGCAGGGAATCGAACGACACCATGCTTCTGGTTCTGAAGGAAATCTACTCGGACCTGGGGGTCTCCGCAGACAGTCAGGTGCCTCAGCAGATCCTCCCCTTCGACCTAGAGGAATCAGGGGAACCGCTTGAGGTGACCACTACTCCCCGGGGTCCGGTGTTGTACTTGAAGTGAGCAAAGACTGGGAGTGAGCAAAGATTGTTGGGACGGTAGTCCGGTGGGCTTACCTTGTTTCAAGCTTGGGAAAAGAAGAAAACCAGCCAATACAAAAGTTTGAAAGTGTTGAAAAACAAGTTGTTGCTTTACTAACTGTGGGTTAGTATCAGTGTGTTTCATACGTTCTGATAGGTGCCAGTGAAGAAACGGTTACTAGCTAATTGTACTATCACGAACGTATTATTAAATCCATTATTAGTACGGCAATATGAAATAATGTATATGTATGTTGATCAGTTTTAAATTTTTATACCGACCTCAGTAGCTTGATCGATAAGGCGGCGGACTTGTAACCTGGAGGTCGGTGGTTCAAGTCCCGGTTTCAGCGTAGATTTAGTAAAGCGAGTTTGAGTAGTTGTGATATCACGATAGTGATTAACACAAATATGATAACTTAACAGTTTTAAATTTTTATATTTGTACGATTTATTTTTAATTTATAGCTTTATTTATGCATGTTGTACACAATTTGGAGTGAATGTACATAAAATTTATATCTATTTACCCTCTTCTAATTATTTGAATTAAAGTTTATTATTCTGTTAATGTCAATTCATGATTTTATTTTATTTTCCAAAGTGGTTTGGAAAGGGGTGTGGGGGCAGAGTTTGTTTAGTTCGTTAAAGAAAAAATAAGCTCCTGAAACTAATTACCTATTGTGTTTTTTGTTTTATCATAAAAAAATTAAAATAACTTTGAAATTTATTTTTAGTCTTTACATGGCATGGTGCTGTATCCATGATCACAAGATTAACGAATATGAAGTCAACCTAATTAGAGAGAAAAGACACTTATTTTTCTGTAAAATGTGTTCAATTTTGAAAAACTTTAAAATTTTAGGAAGGGTTTAATATATATCTCCCTTGCCTTTATCCCATATTAGCTTATGTTGCTTTTGGGGTCGGCATTGTTCAACCTCATGGTTGAGGTTGGTAGGGTGGAGCACGTTTTTTATGGCTGGATGCCCTTCCTAACGCCAACGATTCTATTTGATTTAACGTTCTGGATTAGGACGGGGGTTTTACCCTCCATTCGCTGGGAATCGTACCAGCTACCCACATTAACCTCAACCAGCCTGGGTAGGGCCGGAAATGGCAGCCTCACGTGTTTGGATGGAACAGAATTTTCTTCGAAAAGTCTGCCCCAGCCGGGAGTTGAACTCGGGAACTCTGGACTACGGGCAGTAGTCACAACCATTACGCCACGGAGGCTGCTTTAGGAAGGGTTTAATAATAATAATACTCTCTATTGGAAGGTAACCACCAGGCGAGGTTAATGCTCAAAGCATTTTCTACCACCTAACCCTCCTCAGAGTCTCATTATTATGTGTGGTCACAAACTCAAACTAATGAGGAAAAATTCATGCACTGGGTGGGATTCGAACTAACGGATCCCTATGCTACCTGGTGACCTGGGTCAGACTAGCGCGTTAACCACTTCACTACCATTGCACAGTGGTCAAGTGTCACGGTTTCTTTGGGTATTTAACTAAACTTTTCAAGGTACCATAGTTTTTCAATTATTAGTGATATCGTGATATTTATACAGTGTGTTCATAAAGTCTACTCACTGACGTGGCGTCAGCAAAAGAGTGAAGGTGCCATGTTTACTGATTCGGATTGGTAAGAGGGGATCACATTAGAACCAGTTCAGAGAAAGTAAAGAGAACTAGAAATTCATTAATTTTGTGAAAAGTGAAAGAAAGTTGCACTACATTGCTGAGTGCGTGTAGCCGGTTATTCTTAACCCTCTCAGGTATGGTAGTCACCGTGGCAGAGTGAGTTAGCGCGCTAGGCACTGAACGCATGGTGACCTGGGTTCGATCCCCAGCGAGGCAGGAATTTTTCTGCTCTGTACTCGGATGTTCGGGGTCCACTCATACCTCGTGAGGAAAAATGAGTAGTTACTTGTATGAGTAACGACCAGTGGCGGCATTACCAGACTAAAAAGAAATTAATGTAATACAATAATTCGAAAAGTAAAGGAGGCTTTTAGTAATGCTGCGTTACCCACAAAAATTGTGAAGGGGCCTTGTGATTCACCCCAAATAAAATCATACAATACAATACAAAACCCTCTCAGGTATGGGTTTTGTTCAGGTTACAATGTGAGTGTATGTGGGGACAGTTTTTAGAAATAGAGATAATGTGTGTATAATTTTCTAATATTAATCGACAAAAAATAATGTAGATATTACATCACAATTTAACTTATTTAATTTCCAGCAACATTCGGAGATATGTACGTAGGCACTTTTTTTCTTGAAAAAATAAAAGATTATTTCACTGATTGTATTATTTCGTAGCCATGAAACAACAGCTACTTTAGACGCTTGTGGTCTATTTTGTAACTTACCTATTCCGTAGTATGTCTCCCCTCTAATGTGCGAGAAGTTACACAATATTTTCCATTTACATAGGTCCCTGGTACTGGGCTAACACGAACGCACCAGAAGGTATCCTTTTAGAACTGTAACCAAATTATTAATACAATTTTTGTGATGTCTGGGGTTCGATCCCGGGACCTTCCGAATGGTAACATGATTAATTTCTTTCTAAAAAAAGGCTTAAACTATTGAAATCTTCTACCTATTTCCTAAATATTTGAGCTCATAGAATCAAGGATTACGTACTTTACATCATACACCTCGGCCGAGGTGTGAAGAACGCCAATACAAAGAAAGAGACATAAATTTTAACACACAGACAGTGCTATGCTAGATACATATGCGATGCGACAAACACCAAACAATACCTCACAATCAATACTCGTCACCAGAAACCAATTAAATTATTAAATACTTTGATTTCTTTTTATGAATTATTAAATTTATTGCCTCAAGAACCTGTTCTGATTTTTACGATGTTATAGTGAACGTCTTCTCCATTGTGATATTTTCATTTTTATTTCTTGGTAACTGAAGAATAAGAGTGCGATATTTCGAGGGCTTCAATTAAAATAAAAAAAAAAAATATTTAAAAAAATCTTGACCATACCTAACACGTATTTTATTGATCTTTCTTGCGAATGCAAAAGAAGTGTAAAAAAAGAAACTTTTTCTAACTTAGCTGTCTGTCTAATGAAGAACAAAAATATAAATAATAAATTGTACTTTTCTGGATTCTTCAAAAATATGTTTCAATTAAATTTAAAATATTTTTTTAATAATGAAATTTTGTTCCCTTTGTAATTTGAATATAAATGCTATACGAAAACATGTTATAGTGAATAAAAAGAATAGTTACGTGAGCAACACCCATTAAGTAAACACTTATCTCAACTGTGGTAGAAATGTGATTTTTGTTTTTAATAGTGTTCCTGTTCATTCATTACTCAGGTGTGATGAATTGTCACCACGAAAGATGAAAATATGCCTAATAGTCAGCGTAAGTTGTTACAATTTATTTATCTCTTTATAGTTATCATATTTGTGTTAATCATTTTTGTGATATGACAACAACTTAAATCCACGCTGAAACCTGGAATTAGGTACTTTTACTTAGTAGGTACTTTTAATCACCCTAGGTCAGCTAGAATAGAGGGGTGAGATTTTTCAATCCAGGTTGGAATTAAATTTGAAAATTATTTCTTAGTGTGCATCTAAGACATAAGTGCGAATACGGAGAAACATGGATGAATGGGTGAGTGAATTTTTCATTTATAAGTACATGTATATGTACAAATCTACATATACTTAAAGACCTTAAAGTAAATGTAGATTAGGTAGGTAGGTAGGTACTGAAAATTATTTGTTTTTTTTTCTCAATAAAGTGGTGCTATATTAAACCGTCGATTCAAAAAGATGAGTGTTTCTCAGCCTTTTTACTTTCCCCTATAGAAAGGAGATAATGGAACCACCCACAATTTTCGATGGTCAGTTTTCAGTGCCAAAACAAGTTTTAGAATCCCCAAAGCCTAAATTTACCGACCTCAGTAGCTTGATCGATAAGGCAGCGGACTTGTAACCTGGAGGTCGGCGGTTCAAGTCCCGGTTTCAGCGTAGATTTAGTAAAACGAGTTTGAGTAGTTGTCATATCACGAAAGTGATAAACACAAATATGATAACTTTTTTAAACTTTAAATCCTAAGTTTTTAGACATTGGTTCGTGGGAATGTGTCTGTGAACAAGATATCTCAAGAACGGTAAGAGCTATAAACTTGAAATTTGGTATGTAGTACTCATATATGGAGAGGACGTAACACGAAACTTTTCGATAAATTCGGTGCCGTCAGTGGCGGCCTTTCGACCCCCATCTGTCGGTTCTGGCTGAAAAATAAAAGATCCGAAACATTACCGAAAAAAGATACGAAACGATAAAAGAACAAGTTTTTCTTACAACAAAAATAATAGGGGTCAACTACTCTGATCTTTTTTTTTGATATATTGAACTTATTGGAACCCGACCTCAATGAAACGGTATTTTGGGGGGGACGGGGACCCGCTTGGACTAGCTTTTTTATTAGTCATGCCAGATGGGAGTTGTCACATTAACGAATCCAATGCTTTTGACGAAATATTTTTTTGCTATCTGTTACCTGAGTCACCCCAGAGTGGCGTAATTTGACTCTTTTTGTGGGGGATAAGGAAAGTAATATGGTGTCACACCAGTTTATTTATTTGCTAGCCATGAAACAGCAGCTACTTTAGACGCTTGTGGTCTGTATTGTAGCTAGCCTATGCCGTACAATACGTTCCCTCTGATGGGCGAGAAGTTCTTTTTTGGTGCTCAGTCTATACGAGCGGACCGGAAGGTGTTCTTGACAATCAACTGTAACCAAATTATGAATACATTTTTTTGTCGGCTCTAGGGTTCAAACCCAGGATCTTCCTCATGGTAAGCTGGCAGTCTGAAGAAAACATTGCACTGGGAGCCCATACAATAATTTATTATTGCACCTCTTTTGACGTCATTTCAGTTCTGTGTCCTCGCCATGCATGCGGTATCTTCAGAGCGACGATTCTGCAAGCTGCCTCGAGCTCACCACCGCCCCGGCCGGCGCTCTCGCGACGCTCCCCGTCCCAGGGACTCTCCTTATCCTGTCTACCCGTCAGAACGGCGAGCCTGGTACGAGAACCCGTATCCTTCGTTCCAAGGCTTTGAGGACGCCTATCCTGCATATTCACCATACATGCAGACCGTAGAAGGTAATGACCAGGAAGTGCTCGAGTGATTTAATCTCTATTGTAGTGATGTAGGTGGTGCGGGGATCCGTTTGACCGGATCCTCCCCGAAGCATGAATTTTTGCTCTGATTTGAGATTTGACCTCAAAATAATGATACCAATGTTAATTTTTGTATCATGTTGTATTGTTAAAATTGCTCATGGCGTAAACTTCGTTGTGTTATATTTTAATGAAGTGTCTCCAAGATTAAAAATAAATCGGTTATTTTTTTATGAATCATAAATTCTGATAGGAATCAAAGAATATTAATTTTAGTTCACAATTCCTTCAGGCCACCCGTATCACTCTCAGAATATTCGCATCAAACACAGTTTCCCAGCCCACAAGAACATCATGGCCGCATCTCCACAGCTGAACCAGTATCTGCCGGATTTCGGAGATACCCCTGATCTAAATCGGCTACTACCCGGTTTTGGAGGAATGGCCTTGAACCGACGCACCCGTAAATACGGACCAGTACGAGGTAATTATTTTGTGTATCAGTTATTTTTCAACAAATTGTTGATGCAATGGGTAGGTGTATAAATGACCAAAAAAAGAAATGATTCAAGCTGAGTGTTTCACAGCCTTTTTGTTTTGTTGCCATGTAACAGCAGACATATATAATACTTCCCATTTGGACGCTGGGTCAACAGGAGCGCACGGGAGGGTATCTCTTACTAACAACTGTAACAATTTTTTAAATATAATATATATTTTCGTCGGTTCTAGTGTTTGAACTCAGAACCTTTTGCTTTTGAAGCGATTACTAATCGTACGCTCATAAACCCCCATTAGTCTGAAAGTAATTTTGACATTTTTGAAAATTTAATCCGAGAATGTGTTATTTGTTGATAAAACTTTCTAAATAAATAGTAATAGAAAGTTGTGTGATGTTCACACCAGTTTATTTCCATATTTTTTTTCTTATTTAAGCCCTGTTGAATTTTATCTACATATTTAAAAATCTGGTGTAAACATCACACGACTTTCCTTATCCCCCAAAAAGAAGTCGAATTCCGCCACTGGTGACTCAACGGTTACGGATACTTAAAAATCAGTGCCAAATTCGTAATCAGCACCTTAAAACCATTGGATTTGATATGTCGCAACCCCCATCTAGGGTAAATAATAAAAAAGTTAGTCCAAGCGGGTCCCCCCAAAATACCGGTAAATTGGGGCCGGGTTCCAAAAAGTTCAAGATATCAAAAAAATGATAAGAATAGACCCCTATTATTTTTTTAATCCGAGAAAATGTTGTTCTCTAATTTTTTTTGTATCTTTAACCAATTCAAAGAAGCGGCGGTTGCGGCCAATATTTGCGGCCCTGCGGCCGCATCTTGCGTCCGATTTCAACCAAAAGTTTCGTGGTTCGTCTCGTGTATAAAAATAATTTGCATACCAAATTTCAAGTCTCTAGCTCTTACCGTTCTTGAGATATCCTGTTTACACACACACACACACACACAGACAGACGCACGGACCAATGGCTGAAAACAACTTTTTTGGTATCCTGAGGCTATGATTCGTCCAGAAATGTGAAAAACTGGGTAGGTCAAATTTTCGACGAATACAATACTTTCCTTATTATAGGATAAGGAAAGTAAAAAAATTGATATCCATATTACGCTTTGTTCATTTCTTATACCAGGTCTACAAATGGGTCCACAGCTACCTAAATACAACCATGCTATGCCCCAGTACGATACCGCGCTATCACGAATGAATCAACTTATGGCTTACGATACCATGGACCCCCGCATGGTGCAATACGCCAAGAATCCCAACACTATTTTTGTGGAGAAGAAGATTCCACTGCCATACAAGGTAAGGAGTGCACGTTTGAAGGTTTGCTCTCCAGTTGATTTTAGGTCTTTTCTAGACCACAATACCAGCATCAGCTACCTTGTGGGGTAGTCTCAGGGCTGGATTAACCTTCTGCGTTGATTTTAGGTCCTTTTTATACCACAATACCAGCATCAGTTGGCATTTTATGTGGGGTAGGTGATAGTTTATCAGTTCAAAACATATCTATCAAACCAAAAATAGATCCATGGTATTCAAGTAATGGAGGCTGCCGTACGAAAGAGATATTTCTGACCAAGATGAGGATAGGTAACACCAGATTAATACTTTGTTATCTGTTTTCTGGCTCGCCATCTTATCTTTCCCTGAACATCAGAGTTGAAATTTGGTATAGTTACTAATGACAAATAAGTAAAAACAAAAGTGTGGTCGGGTTGCATAGAGTGAAATGTTTTGGAATAAAGAAAATTTCAATGATAAAAATAAAGCTACGACTGGAATGGGTATTTTTCAACAACTTCTTGATATTCTTTAACAGGTCGAGAAGCCTTACTTTGTGGAGGTTACCAAACATGTGGCGGTGCCTGTGGCAGTCCCTGTGGTCAAACCCATGCCTTACCCAGTCAACAAGTACATACAAGTACCCAAGTTCGTTCAAGTACCTCAACATGGTAAGTCAATGCCCAATAACATACATGAGAAAATTAATATAAATTCATGATGGAATGTCTGTAAATTATAGATCACTGTCTCTATACCTGTCAAATATAGATACCATTATATTAAATATATTATTCAAGGAATACCATTATTTCAAAGGTAAACATACGATTACCTTCAATATTTATGATGCCTGTAGTAAAAAAATAAATGGAAAATTAAAGGTCTAATTTTAACTAAAATGTGATGCTTGTGGTAGTTAAGTGGTTAACGCGCTAGTCTGTTAATCCAGGTAGCGTAGGCATCCGTTGGTTCGAATCCCACCCAGTGCATGCATTTTTTCCTTATTACTTTGAGTTTGTGACCACATAATAAGACTCTGAGAGTAAGGTGGTAGAAAATGCTTTGAGCATTAACCTCACCTGGTGGTAACCTTCCACTGAAGAGTGCTATTATTATATGCTTTTTTCAATTTGTCTGTGAGAGCAGTGACTTTTAATAGTATTCCCTCCACATAGTAAAACATAGAACCCCTAAAAGTACAACAAATATTGTACTTCAAGGGGATTGAGAGATAAACTTCTCAAACTATCACATGTTCCACTGAGAGACTAGAGCATAGTTAGCAAAGTTTTTATTTTTATTAAGAGATTTTTTTTCAATTTTCAATTATTTTTTTCAAGCTAGGATATTTCTTATTAAATTAAGATTGTAGTGTTAAGTAGGGAAAATTTGTATAGATGGGTAATTCCCGTAAGTTTATACAGGGTGATCGAAACCACCCAGCCACTATCTTTTTCTCGAGAACGGTTTGAGTTAGGATCTTGAAACAAAAAATTGATCCCCAATATGAAGTCTGAAGTTTCATGGGAAAATATTTTGAACCTCCGCCCACCGCCCCTAAGGGCGTTTTCAGGGGGGCACATGTCCGTTTCTCCCGAATTTTAAATGGAATGCATATTTTTTTATTTTACTTTCAAAACATGTAAAACAAGTGAGTAACATTAGTAAAAAGAAAAAAAATATTCGTTGGTTCGAGTCCCGAAAAAACACGGTTTTTAGAAGAAAATAGACCCAGGTTGCGGAAGTCATTACGGGCACCCGGTAAACGTTGTAAAAAAAATTAAAAATCTCAAAAGATAGATAAAGTTTTCTTCTTTAATTTGATGTACTTGTTTTTATTCATTAAGGAAGTCATAGGTCCTTAAATTGGTCATAAACTTTTTTCAGTTTCAAAAGACCAAAAGTCCAGAAATTTAAATTCGACCCCCTATTTTTTTTTTCTTTTAAATAAAAGAAGAAAATTATTAGCATACAATGCAAAAAAAATGAGCTTTCTGCGATTTTTTCCCTTAAAATGGCAGACGAATAACCTCTGAAATGCGTTCAATTCCGTGCGCGTGAGTCATCACACGAGTCCGTGCCTGAAGTTTGTATGTACGGAACCTTCATTGGATGAGAGAAGTTGATGGCCAGCATGTATGGAGTCTTACAGCCGTATTTATGAACAGAAAACGCCTTTTGAGCATGGTCTGAAGCATGATTTCCTTTAATATTATTGGCCAATACCTTGCTTGAGACAGTGCTCAGACAAAATTCGCTGTTCATAAATACGGGTGTTAATGTTTGGTGCGGTGTCCTTAGCACTATGATTATTGGACCGTACTTCATCGACGGAAAGCTGACGGGAGTAAAGTATTTAAACTTCATTTGAACTTAAAACCAACATTAAGGGTACAATGTTGTTCCAACAAGACGAGGCCCCACCCATTTTTATCTGAGGGTGTGAGAACAACTTGATCAAATGTTCCCTCAGAGATGGATCGGTAGAGGAGGACCAAACTCTTATACCCCCCGCACCCCGGACCCCACCGTCATGAATTTCTACCTGTGGGAAAACGTGAAATACCGAACCAGGCCAACAGATGTGGAAAATGTGAAGCTGCGCATCATTGAGATCTGCCGCAACATCACACTTGAGGAGCTAGACAGAGTTCATGCCACCTATCCTGGCAGACTCAGGAAATGTACTGCAGCAGAGGATGGTGTTTTTGATCATCTGTAGAAGTGAATTACCTACATCGTACCTACAAACTTCAGGCACGGACTCGTGTGATGACTCACGCGCACGGAAATGAACGCATTTCAGAGGTTATTCGTCTGCCATTTTAAGGGAAAAAATCGCAGAAAGCTCATTTTTTTTGCATTGTATGCTAATAATTTTCTTCTTTTATTTAAAAGAAAAAAAAATAGGGGGTCGAATTTAAATTTCTGGACTTTTGGTCTTTTGAAATTAAAAAAAGTTTATGACCAATTTAAGGACCTATGACTTCCTTAATGAATAAAAACAAGTACATCAAATTAAAGAAGAGAACTTTACCTATCTTTTGAGATTTTTAATTTTTTTTACAACGTTTACCGGGTGTCCGTAATGACTTCCGCAACCTGGGTCTATTTTCTTCTAAAAACCGTGTTTTTTCGGGACTCGAACCAACGAATATTTTTTTTCTTTTTACTAATGTTACTCACTTGTTTTACATGTTTTGAAAGTAAAATAAAAAAATATGCATTCCATTTAAAATTCGGGAGAAACGGACATGTGCCCCCCTGAAAACGCCCTTAGGGGCAGTGGGCGGAGGTTCAAAATATTTTCCCATAAAACTTCAGACTTCATATTGGGGACCAATTTTTCGTTTCATGATCCTAACTCAAACCGTTCTCGAGAAAAAGATCGTGGCTGGGTGGTTTCGATCACCCTGTATAAAATTAAAAAAAAAATTAATAAAAAAACTGTAAAATGAAATTAAATACATTCCTTCCTACATCAGATGGTGAGACTGAGCGCAGCACCACACTGGCTCCTCAATACACTGCCGTCACCTCTGGCACAGCCCAGTATGAGTACCCCTATCATGAACCCCATGTCTCCATATATCCGAATGGAGTCTCTTCCACTCCCACGCTCTCGCCTGATGCTCTCAAGTTGGAACTGTTGGAGAAGCAGTCCCGTCAGGGGGGAGCCCTCAGCTTGCAGGAACTGCAGGTCCTTATGAACTCGGAGAAGTTACCTGACGATCCTTTCATTATTAAAAAGTAGACAGTTCCAATAAGTTGATTTAGTCTGTCCCGGTAGCTCAGTGGTAAAGGCGGCACTCTGAATCCAGAGAATCCCGAGGTCGCGGGTTCGAAACCCAGCCGGGACATGACAAGTTATCCTCCCATTTGGGATTTTTACCACATAATAATATGTCTTGGGCTTACTGCTGGAATAATGGGACTTTAATAGTCTTAATCGGGCAGTATAAATAAGGCGATATTATGATTATTATATTATTATTTAAAATAACTTAGAGGGTATATACAACTTTTGTAAAACAAATGAAAAACTCCATGACTCGGAAAATTTGTGCTTTCCAATTATTTAGATACATATTTTCACAATCAAAACTTTGAGTGAATTAAATTTAATGAAATAAAATAAATACAAATTTTGATGATTTGGAATTTGAAATAATCAAAATGGAACTTTATAATCTAATCAAGATATCTATTAATCTACGTATATTTAAAGATATATACAAAAGGAATAAAAAATGATCACAGAAAAAAGCTTTTCTTAAAAATAAAAAACACACTCTCACTGCCACTATGGATAATGGATAGATCTCTCTATCTTCTTTGTAAATAAATAGTTCATACGTTTTTCCGTATTAAATCATTAACAACTATGATAAACGACTCGCAGTGAAAAGAATTCATTGACTTTTTAGTGTCGATATTTTTAGATACACTCCTAGGTAAAATACTCGTATGTGTCTTGGTGCGTGTCATATTGGCAATGCTGAAATGAATCAGAGTCCCATGTTTCCCATGGGTCCTTGGATTTCTCTATAGTACTGTGCCTCTACTTGGTGGTAGATGACCACCAGGAAAAAGGTAAAAAAGAGCCCTAACAGATTAGTAGCCACCTTCCTGTTTAACGTCCCCTTCCTGAACGGTTGATTACTTTTTTTTCATCGTTTGATTTTCATTCTTAACGAATGGCTCAGTTCATTTTCTTGTCTAAACAACGACAAGAGGGGATAGAGTCAAAATGAGTTTCAATATTCTCCGCTTGGGGTGAGTAGGTAGATGTCCACGTGAGTCCACTGCCCAGAGGCTTATGTGCTGAAGGTAGTAAAACGTGACGCCAAAAACTTCGTCCATGAAATAAACCGAGAAAGAGCCGCCAATTGGTAGTCGAACCAAAATGGTACGGATTGGTGTAACTCGTACCTTGTTGGAAAGCTTTAGCAGCTTCCAACTTGTTGATCAGGGCTTCAATGCTGGTTTCACCGCGAGAGATCATTTTGGCGTGGTAGATTGACAGGAGACCAAGCGCAACAAACACACCTGAGAAGAAATATTTTATACTGTCTACACTTGTTTCTATTGATGTAGCCGCGACGTACACTTGGGTAAAAAATTAATTTCTTTTTCCATTTTGGAGGACTCAAGAAAAAGAATTCCTAGCCGGTTCTGGGCCACAATATTTTTCTGAATGCAGATCCAACAATCGTACTCTGATTTTTTTCACTGAACCAAGCCATCACACCCTTATTCATCGGCTTGCTAGCTTGACTGGTAAAGGTTTTGTTACTAATAGTCCCCTACTCCCCTGATACAACAGGCGCAACAACCCATGGTCCTATTCTTTTCCCAGGCTTGACACTTCTTAAAAAATCTGGTGTAAACATCACACGACTTTCCTTATCCCCCAAAAAGGAGTCGAATTCCGCCACTGGTGACTCAACGGTAACAGATAACTAAAAACCAATGCCAAATTCGTAATCAGCACTTCAAAATCATTGAATTTGATATGTCACAACCCCCAACTACGATGAATAATAAAAAAGTTAGTCAAAGCGGGTGCCCCCCAAATACCGGTAAATTGGGGCCGAGTTCCAAAAAGTTCAAGATATCAAAAAAATGATCAGAATAGACCCCTATTATTTTTTTAATCTAAGAAAATGTTGTTCTCTAAAAAAAATTGTATCTTTAACCAATTAAAAGAAGCGGCGCTTGCGGCTAGCATTTGCGGCCCTGTGGCCGCAGAATGCGGCCGATTTCAACCAAAAGTTTCGTGGTTCGTCTGGTGTATAAAACTAATTTGTGTATCAAATTTCAAGTCTCTAGCTTTTACCGTTCTTGAGATATCCTGTTCACACACAGACAGACAGACAGACAGACAGACAGACAGACGCACGGACCAATGGCTGAAAACAACTTTTTTGGTATCCTGAGGCCATGATTCGTCCAGAAATGTGAAAAACTGGATAGGTCAAATTTTCGACGAATACAATACTTTCCTTATTATAAGATAAGGAAAGTAAAAACCTCTTTTGTATTCACTTGCAGAAACAGTAACACTACTGATGTAATAGGCAATTCTCACCCACAAATGTCTCTCTCATACTAAAAGAAAAGATAGAATGTAACACGGCAAAATTGTATGCTATAGAAAACTTAAGCAAGAGACCACATAACAAAGAGTGGTTAATTGCTTAATGCACAGTAATTAATAAAGCTCAATGAAATTAATAAAGCCTAATGAAGTGTTTCGAAAATACATACCCGTTATGATAAGGATCATAAAAACAAGACTCTTGTATCTTGGTAAATAGGATTCTATGCGTGAGTATGAGTCGGCAGAATCTCCCAAGGTGTCATTCAAGTGTGATGGAGACAAGTCCCACTCTTCCTGAAATTGAAGCAGATTTTTTTTTTCATGAACAACCTGAATATTATTTTAAGATTAGATCTAGCACCCCAGTGCTATCATACAAGCCCAACTTGTAGTGTGGTTGTTTGCTTTTGGCTGAATTCTTGTTTTCCACGCTGGTCATGAGGTTGCTTTTATTTTTTGATGTTCACAGAGAAAATAGGTTGGTATTGTAGCCAACAATTACGCACTCATAATAATTATGATTATTAAAAAAATTCTTTTTTTTAACGTCGCTTTTAACTGCATCACGACGGACGTGGGTGTTTGAAATTCACAAAACCAGCTACCCACATTAACCTCACCCAGCCTTGGGTGGGCCGGAATGCCAGCATCACAAAGTCTTGACTTCGCTGGACGTTGCTTTACTTCGGTCATCTTCTGAGAATCGGTACCTTCAACGAGCCATGAATGCTGCCTCAAACAAATTCAATCAAGTTTAATTCACGAATAAGGTATACAGAGTGTTCCATTACAAATGAGACTGCTAAAACATAATTATAAATATTGCTGATAGCTTTAATTTCAAATTGTATTTTCTGTAATATTTAAAGGGCATACTTTAAACGTATGAGACGGCGTGCCCACCGGTGGGTCACGTTTTTTTTCAATTTCCCTTGTAACGTGACCCACCGGTTGGCACAGTTAATGCTATTATTAATATATTTTTGTACTCGCCCGTCCCAATTTTTTTTTTGTTGTTGTCATATTTGGAACACATACCTAATTTGAAGCCGTCCCAGCGTACAAACTATAGAAAGTAGGACCCGTCTCATACGTGTTAACAATACAAAGTGATTCTAAAGTGATTTTACCTTGGGCAGGGAGTGGTCAATATGTACAGGAAACCCCACCATCAGGTCCCCTCCTTCATCCTCAGACTCAAAGCGATAGTCATACGGGTCATAGCCTAGGTACACCTCCTTGTAGGCAATCTCTAGTCCGAACACCATGAGGAACGCACAGCCCAGCACTGTGTACACCATGTACAGGAAGAAATAGCGATGGTTCCAGTGACCTACACAGTTGTTGAGCCAGGCTGTATATGGAAGAGTTAAGGCTCTAGACTTGTGTTTTTTTTATATATTAGAATGGACCAGTGGCGTAGCCAGGGGGGGGGTTTGGTGACAAAACCTACCCCCCCACCCCCTCCCCCCAATTTCCAAGAAACCCCAGCAAAGAGGATTTTCCTAGCCAATTTTTCACATTTCTGGACGAATCATAGCCTCAGGATACCAATAGTAATAATTACTGTTGTTTTCGGCCATTGGTCCGTGCGTCCGTCCGTCCGTGAGTGTGTGTGTTTCGTATCCATGGAAACTAAACCGCTATCAGATCCTTATCACCAGCAGCTTAGGTGCTCATTACTCGAGTAATCTTCACTTCTCGAGTAGTCGAGTTTTCACTACTTCAGTAATTTTCTGTTTAAAACTCGAAGACCTGGGTACTCGATTCAAATCATCAGCCCAAATTCTGACATATCAAATCCAATGATTATGAGGTACTGATTACCATATGACATTTTTTTTTAGCTAACTCTTACCGTTGAGTTACCAGTAGCGGAATTCGAATTCTTTTCAAGTGATAAGGAAAGTCCTTTATTAATGATTTCTCTTGTAATAAAAATGCAGTATTTATTATTTATATCGATGAATAATGGATACGACAGTGGTGATCCATCTTGAGGATGCATCGATTGCAAACAGAACAGTGGTGTGTTCGGGGTGGTTTGGGTGAAATGCACTTCTTACAAATGCTCACAGCTTCTGGAATGAGTCCACCCTGTAATAGAAAATAGTTTTTTTAACACACAGTTGCTTTGATTGTTTTAGATACATACACAAATAGGTGACACACGGACCTGAGATTTTCTTTATTATAATGAGTTTTCCAATATATCTGAGTCCATTCAGTCCATTATATCCAGGTTCGACTGAATTAGGTATTAGAATTAGAATTTTTTACAATTTTATTTACTTAATTATACAGGGTGTGTCATTTTTCTCGGCACCTGATAGAAATACAAAATTTCTGTTCTGAGATCATTTTCATAGCTCATAGAAGGACATATTACGGTGATCTTTGAAAATCTGAAAATCTTTGAAAGATTATCCTTTAAGGTTATTTTGACCTTATTCATTTGTGATGTATCAAATAAGTATCATCATGCTGAATGTGAAGAACAAAAAAAGAAAAAATGTTGGGTATTTTAATATTGTGTAATCATTAATATTAAATTACATTGACACTAATGAAAATCTGGCAAATAAGTTAGGCGAAATGTGATATTTATATTTTTTTTACATTCAGCATGACAAGAACTTTATTTTAAATACATCACAAATGTAGCTTGTGAGTTAAAAAAAGAGGGGTAAAAAAAATGAGAATGAAAATGTGATGATAGTTAAATAAAATCAATATAAGAAAATCTGAATATGCAATAAAATTTAGATCTATGCATTTAAGATTCTAAAGTTGGTCTTAAAATAACCTTCTGGACAACCTTGGCAGATTTGCAAACATCTCCATAAGATGTCCCCCTGAGAGCTATTTTCAGAGTAGAAATTTTGTATTTCCAACAGGGGCCGAGAAAATTGACTGAGTCAGTTAAAATGACTCACCCTGTATATAAAAAATCTCTATTAAGGTATGCAGTGCTTGCAATGCATTCAAGGACAATACGCTCCTACATTTTGTTTTGATTAACACAAAAATAAGGCAGCTTCCATGGTGTAACGGTTAAGACTACTGTCTGTGGTCCAGAGATCCAGAGTTCGATCCCAAGTTGGACAAAATTTTCTAACAGAAATTCTGTTCCCTCTGAAACACGTGAATCTGGCATTTCCACATAACCCAGGTTGGGTGAGGTTAAAACTTCAATCCTGAAAAACTCAACTCAGAACGTTAAAACCAAATAAAATCAACAGGTCATGCAATAGATCTCATTAGGTCGCAGTGTTAATTGTATGGAGATCCCACTGAAACTCTACAACTAGGTCAGATAGTAAATAAGACAAATACACAAATATGATAACTTATTCTAATTATCATGATGGTAAAGTTATTTTGACTACAAAAAAAAATCTTCATGTTGAACAAACCTTTGGAGGATACCCAGGTGAAGTTGTAACTCCCATGTAGTAATGAAACACATAATTGAGGAGGATCCAGTTTCCAAAAGCAATGAGAAAACAAGTGAATGTAGGACTTTTATGCCAGTAGAAAGGAACACCAATCCAATAGCTGATCAACACTACAAAACTGGTCAGTGTGACAACCATGACAATGAAAGCCTGGTGAAATAAACCAAATAATTTGCATGGGAAAAGGGACAAATATAAATGTGTCACTTCTTGCCCATCAGAGAGGAGGCATGCTAAGTTATGGGGCTGAGGGGCAAGCCACAACACAGGCCACAAGGATCTACAGTAGCTGCTGTTTCACTGCTACAAAATAAAAAAGTTGTGAAACAGTCACCTTTATATAAGAACAAGGTGGCCCTGGAATTATGTTCACCAAAAATAATTTTGTTGCTATTTGAAGTTTTTTAGTTGCGGTCATGTTGATGGTATTTTTTTTATTATACAGGGTGTCCCGGATTCAGATGCATATATTTTAAGAGTAGGTTCAGCCCACCATGGACTATCATATAAGCATGATAAATGACATGGTATCAATAGTTTTTTCATAACAACCATATTTGCAAAACCACAATCTTGTGAAATGTGAGTGATTTCAGAAAAATTGGTAATTCAAAGAACTTAAGAAAAAAAATGTTACCCTGTACAAAAAATACTATCAACATAACCT
Source organism: Bactericera cockerelli (assembly GCA_024516035.1). Classification (NCBI taxonomy): domain Eukaryota; kingdom Metazoa; phylum Arthropoda; class Insecta; order Hemiptera; family Triozidae; genus Bactericera; species Bactericera cockerelli. Next base: position 16,047,595 of record CM044958.1, on the reverse strand, counting down.
CAAATAAAAATAAATAAACACATGTTTTTTCTTTTTTTTTCAAATAAGAACAAAACTCCAGGCCACCCTGTATATATAAAATGTCTACAGGTCAAAGGATAACAAAGTTAGGATATGCTTCTTGCATCAAGCCAGTACTTGGCATGGCACAATGCCATGCACCTAGATTATATTATTCTAATTCATCATTACTTTTTGTATTGAGAATGTATTTTTCACATTTTATGCTCTCAAAGGCACATAAATAGTTTTAAAAAAAAAATGGTTTAAAGTAGGACACAAACAACCTGTTTGAAATCTAACACACCAACCACTAGAGAGGTTCTATGATACTTCAATTGCATGAATTACTTACAGGTCCAATGAATACAACAAAATTGTCAACAATCCAATACATAGGTTCCATGCAGGCATCAATTACATAGCTTTGGCTCAGGTGACTATTTCCAAACAAAGATTGAAGACACAGGAGGATATATTGGCAGTAAATCCAAATCCAGTTACTGAAAAATGGCAAAAACATTTCTTGATAATATTTTGAGCTTGATTCTAATGTAACATTATACAAGGAAAGCAAAAGTCTGGAAACCCCTGAATATCTATAGAATGGCTTACTATAGGGGTACTTTTCTTTTGGATGAAATTTTTTTACAGGTTTGGTATTTCCAAATATTTCCATTTTAATGCACCAGTTCTCATAAGATCACCAAAGTTAATCAACATACAGCAAGCTGAAGACTTTGTGATGCTGGCATTCTGGCCCAACCCAGGCTGGGTGAGGTCAATGTGGGTAGCAGGTTTGTAAGATTCCTACAATTGAGAGGGCAAATAATACCAAGATATAGGCTAAAATAGCTGTCTTCAGTGAAAAAGAACTTGGCTGCCCAATCATAATACATAAATACCACTACTAGAAAACTCATGTTTTAGTTGGATTTAACTTTTTCATTTCTCATTCCCAAGGAGCTTACCCAAACCACAAAGGAGCTGTGGATATAGAAGACCACATATTCATTAGAAAGATCTTCATATTATACACTATTGAGTATCCCTCTTCAAATTTTCAGAATTGATGGTAATGGCATTCTCCTGGAAGACTAGTTGCAGGACATTGAGAATGAACTTAATGGTTTATCATGTTCCAGTTTCATTGTTCAATCAATATTCAAGAAATATTGTTTTATCCCATGTCTCAAATAAACCCTGAGAATTTAATCTTTATTCACTGGGCAAACCAACCAGATTTATAGTAACTCTAAAATGTACTTGTGAATAAAACATGTTATTTAAACAGTTGACTGCAACATTCTGGAAAATACCAAGGATCTTTTAGGGTAATTGCAACCACTTTCAAACATTTGTCAATTATCATTTTAGTGCATTTAACTTATTCATGGTATATTTTTTCTAAAATAAAAGTACAAAAACTGATAGGTGATAAGTGTGATTTTTTATTGGTTTCCAAGGTATATTTATATTTTTAAAAATTTGCGCCACACTCATAAAAATTATAGGCGGATTTTTTGAGCATTTGCCAACGTTGCCCATTTCCTAACCGCAGATTTTCGAACTGCAAGAAATCTGTGGTTGGAAATAATTACATTTACGGACTCTAGGAGGAAATCCTCCTAGTACGGACTACAGTCCGTAAAATAGATGCAATTGCCACTTTAATTTTTGTTTCGCAATGTCTTATGCTCCGCCACTCTTCCTTATCGAGAAGAGAATGCTTATTAGCCGCCTTCCCTCTCACCAGCAGGTTGCCAAGGTGACAAAGGGTACCAGATCGTGTAGGTATATGCAACGATATTTTAGATGGAGTGTTAATGGAAAGATGTTTTGAGCTGTTTAATGATAGTTGAATTCAGGGGAAGTTTATATGTGAAGGTAGATTTGAATGAAGATTTATTTTGGAATATTTGAGAGTGATGAATATAGGGTTGATGACAATACTAGATTCCATATATGTGATTTCTCAGGATGAGGATGGAGGATCTGACAATAACTGACTGAGAAATGGTTTTGAGAGTTGCTTCTTTGATGTTGAATTCTGTTGAGAAGTTTTTCATGAATGATGTAATTAAGGATAATAATGAATTATGATTGCTTCCCAAAATTTCCCATTTAAAATACCAAAGCAAAATTTTGCGAAACGTTGTACAACAAAATGTTTTGGAGTCAGTGCGATCTTAAAGTTGGAGCTGATGCATTAAGCCGGGATACCTCTGAGTGCAAAAACATTTTATCTCGAAATATTACGCAACGTTTCGAGCTACACCCTGTTATGATCAAATGAGATCGAACCAAACTGACTTCGCAACACTTTACAATATTTCCCATTTAAAATGGATTACCTTGAAATGGATTACTTGCAAATGGGAAAAATAGATAATTATACAATCAACTATTTTTTCCATTTACAAAGTAGCTACTTTGTAAATGGAAAAAGTAGTAGATTAATATAATTATCTATTTTTCCCATTTGCAAGTAATCCATTTCAAATGGGAATTTCCGCCATCCAGACCATGAAAAGCAAATGCGAAAGGCCTTAAAACTTTCGAGTCCGGAAAAAACGGATACGCATTTGTGACGTCATATTTACCGAGTTGGATTTTTCAGTCTACCTACGTTCTTATAATTTTTTTTCTAATAAAGATTTCATGTATTCAGAAATAACAAAAAAATCACTTTTCTTCTTTTACTCTGTCTTATCCCGCGCAAGCAGGGTCGACGTTGTTCAACCTCATGGTTGAGGTTGATTGGTTTTGGCACATCTTTTACGGCTGGATGCCCTTCCTAACGCCAAAGATTCTATTTGATTTAACGTCCTGGATTAGGACGGGGGTTTTACCCTCCATTCGCTGGGAATCGTACCAGCTATCCACATTAACCTCACCCAGCCTGGGTAGGGCCGGAAATGCCAGCCTCACGTGTTTGGATGGAACAGAATTTTCTTCGAAAAGTCTGCCCCAGCCGGGAGTTGATTTGACTATTTGACGTAATTCAACAAAGTTCCTTATTGACTCAAAAAAGGAGAAAAAACATGAAATCCTTACGATGAACTCTGGTGATGGAGCGAACAAAAAAAGTAGGTGCAAGTGATCCATTATTTAATACAAAATGTTGCGAGACAAGATTTTACACTCAGTAAGATCCCTCAAACTCGCTTTACTAAATCTACGCTGATACCGGGACTTGAACCACCGACCTCCAGGTTACAAGTCCGCCGCCTTATCGATCAAGCTACTGAGGTCGGAACTATATGTGGACACTAAATGGAACGCAACATGTTTTCCTTTTAACACCATGTACAATATGTATACATCCATACGACTGAAAAGTGTTAAAACTTTGTGAATTTTATGACTATGGTAGATATAACATTTTCAGATGATTTTTTTTTAATAAAAGAAAACAGTACAAGGATTTGTATTCAATACCTATTAGGCTACCATCCGGGTACAAAAGTACCTTGATAAATTAATATCTCAATTTGAACATGGCCTTCTAAAAGAGGAAAAAAATTAAATAAATAGAACATTGAGGATGTTTTAATATCAAAGAAAAGACATCAATGTAAACAATAAATGATTTAATTTGAGTATAAAAAGGTATTAAAAACAGAAACGGATTTTCACACTTACTTGCTAGTGAAGGAATAAGTTTAATAATGAGGGAATAAGGTAAAAACCATTCTGGTTTAAAGCCTAATTATGTATCTGTTTTTTTCCGTCATTATCTTTTTTTATATATAAAGTTTTTATTTGTGTATAAATACATCGTGTTTCTCAGCAATAAATGAGACTTTGTTTGGACTGAGAGAGTAAAGTGACATTCGATCTTGCGTTTCACAAAAGAGGAGTGTTTCACAACCTTTTTATTTCGTAGTCATGAAACAGCAGCTACTGTAGATGCTTGTGGTCTTCAACACGATCGCACCGGAAGGTATCCCATACAAACAACTGTAACCAAATTTTGAATACATTTTTTTTGTCAGCTCGGGGGTTCGAGCCCGGGACCTTCCGCATGGTAAACGAGTATTTTACCACTGAGCTAACCGAGCGCTTAGTGTATATAAAAAAGGAATAAATAAACAAATATTTGTTTGTATGTTATTTTTATAGTAACAAGTAAGCTAGGTGCACAGCAGTCTGCTAGGGCAAGTTCGGTCCTAAACACGCAAATATGTAAATGGCACGTACTGGAATTATGGGGCCTATTTTATGTTAAGATATTTTTTAACGGGGTTAATTGATAATAATTTTAAAGTATGTATTATTGTTGTTTTTCGCTTCTTCACGAAATGTTTGATAAATGTAATATTTGTTGAGAAGAAGTTTAAAATTTATATAGAACAAAATTTTGCGTGGTGATGTAGAAAATATAAAAACATAATACTCAGTGTATAAAATAAAATCGGCAGGTCCACAAGCTATATAAGATGTTGATTGTTCTAGAACTTTTGAACTGTTTCTAATATTCTTTCTTTGGTGTTCCAGGTTTGTAGAATAATTTGGCAATAAAGGACGGAAACGCCTTGAGATCTGTGATCTTTTTCCTTCATTAATAATGACTTAAATAAATAAACAAGTTTAGACAAACAAATATCTACGGTATATGAAGATGAATGATAATAATATTAATAATAAATAAAAAAATGTACGAAATAAAGGATGACCTACAAAATGAAAGTTATAATTCACCTCATTTAAAAAAGAAAAAATACGTAGATGAAAAATTAAAATAATACTTAATGTTAAGTATACAATGGGTTGTAAAAAAAAATCCACAGCCAATAATACTTAATATCATTTCTCAATTAGGAATGTTCATGTTCTCACATAAACAGCAAGACAGTAGAGGGATGAATACTTTTAAAGCAGATTGTCATTTTTTTATACAAATTATTAGGTAGATTCCATTAGTTATTTAATTAAAGATACATAAATATTAAAAATATACATAAGTACTAAAATTACAAGATAGGTATAAATATAAGTTCTAGCTATCTTTATATCGATGTACACTTGTACACTGTACAGTATTGTTTAAATTCTTTACAACTGAACTCTCAAAGCAAAACTTGAATACAAATCACATCAATCTATTATTATTATTATCTATGGCATAGTTTTGTTACTATTGAATTTTGGAGACAGAGAATTAAAGCATACTCCCCATAATAAAAGCTGATGCATTAAAAGCAGCAGTATTTTACAGTTATTGGTTTGAAAGTACTTATGAGAGTGGCATTTCCCTTTTTCTCATTTTCAATAGGTCGATCGTTAAGATCTAGAAGTTGACTTATTGTCCTACCCATGCCATTATTTAGTGAGCCGGGATTTTACCATTAACATAAAAATAGTATCTAAGATGGTCCATGAGCGTGAACAACACGACAACCCTCTGCTACCTACTTGATGGAAGAGCGGCGCAGGTGATACCATGGCCATAACAGGCACAATCCCCCAAGACAGTAAGTTGCCAATGGTCCAAAGGACCAGTAGCATATGGACGCTACCACAGGACCAAGGCCCCTAGCCAGCGCTCCCAGTGACCGGAATATTCCCATCACAGTACCTTTCTGTGAGTCGTCGCCGAACTGAGAGACGAGAGTCATGGTGGAGGGGACCACCATGGAGGTGGAGACGGCGAACAGGAAGAGACCCAAGTACAGCAGGGTCTGGGTCGAGGCCACACCCACACAAAAGAATGCTGGAATAATGAGGAGAAGGCCCTGTGAACAGAAGCGATATATGAGTTTTATAGGTATCATTGCTGAGAGAGCAAATTCTGATCTCGAAATCATTTTTTTTTATCTAATAGAGAACAGTGCACGAAATTTATACACATGTATATTTGATTGTTGTTGTGGCTGATGGATGGAAGAATAATGATGTATTAAAAATAATGTACTTGTTCACATCGAAAACATATGTTTGTAGTGCAGAAAATTATAAATATGAAAGACTTGAAAGAGTATAGAATAGTAGCAAAAGATATTTTGAAGAAATTTCAGGTTTCTTCATGATCATTGATTTATTCATTTTCTACAGTGAACTTGATAAATTTATTACAAGCCAATATTTTGGATACATTACTAAATAATAATAATAATTCCGTGTCCGTGAGATAGGGGCAGATAACTAAATCACGGTGGTGAGAGGATTATATGGATGCCCAGATCCAATGTCTGGGGTCCTTTCAGTTCCATTGGTTCTATTTGGTTTTATAACGTAATGGCTTGAGATAGTCAGGACAGGGGTTTTACCCTCCGTTCGTACCAGGTACCCACATTAACCTCACCCAGGGTGGGTTGGGCCGGAATTGCTAATCTCAAGTGTTCGGAGGGAACAGAATTTTCTAAGCGAAAAGTCTGCTCCAACCGGGAATCGAACTGAATAGAAACTTATAATAATAATAATAATAGAAAATCTTATAAGGGCAAAGTTTTATAAGTAAAGCTATTAAGCCCAGAACTTACTAGAAGAGCAGTTTTCTTCATTGAATGGCTAGGCAGGCGTCGAACCCAAGACCCTTGCAGTACGGCCATGGTTAGACCTATACCGAAAAACATCCACCCTTGCTGCATGCTCGTGTAGCGGAACTTGTGATGGGTGAGAAATGTGAGGGTGAACTCCAGACCCGAGTACAGGAAGAGATAGACAAAATAGGTGAGGCCAAGACTACGAAGCTCCACTAGCTCTGAAATGTGAGAATAGAATAGAATAAAAATATAATTGTATTTCTCAATAAGAGTTTACAATAGAGGTTGGGATGCAAGTTAGTTAAACAATAATTCTAAAATTACATAATAAATTAAAAAAAAAAAAAAAAACAATTACTACATGCTATTATTTTGCAGTGCCACAGAATTTTTTCCCTCCATTTTTCTTCTTCTTTTTCCTTTCCTTAAATGTGAGAAAGTAAAATATCAAAGGAATTAGGTGAGTATGCTAGAAACATTTAGTGCCACAATATGAAAAAGAATTACTAATCTAAGGGGTAGGTAAATCACTTAACTCAGGCTACAGTGTGCTGTGATTGGTTGAAAATCCCACTTTTTTATATTTTTTTTTTGGCTTGGTCATTTTATCATCTAGGTCACTGTAATATTCATTGGAAACTCATAAACCAACAAATCACATTAACCTCACCCAGCCTGGGTTGGGCCGGGAATAGGCCAGCATCACGAGGGTTCGAGTTTGATTGGTTACCCATGTTACAAATTTATGGAAATGGGTTTTACTTAAAAATAATTATGTTAGGCGGATTTATAATACATCGCTTGATTTTTTTTTAGAAAAATGTTTTTTAGAAAAAAAAAAAAAAAATGAAGCCATGCATTATAAAACCACCTCAGATCAGTATTTTCAAGTAAACCCCATTTCCAAAATTTGTAACAAATATAAATCGTTTTTCGACACAAGCATCCAATTATAAGGCTTATACAGGGTGTCCACAAAGTATAGGTCAGAACATGGGGATATTAGCAAGGACGGCTGACCCTGTATCTCGAGAACGGTATGCTGTAGCTCACTGAAATTTACTGGTACGCGGTAGGCAATTTTTTCCCGATAAATTACTCCCCCAAAAAATTAAGAAATACGGATTTTGGATTTTGGTTTTAAATATTCTCAGCGATTTTCTAGATACGGGGTTAGACTGGGACTTTATGGACACCCTGTACATATTTAACAAAGGGTTGGGTGGAAGAGATTGCCACAGGCAATAACCCCGCCCTTTAGGTAGGACATTTCTCTCTTTTTTTCCTTCTTGTATATTTGTTTAATCTTTTTGTTTTCTTTATATTTCATTGTATTCTACTGTATATATTTTTTGTTCTACCTAATAAAGCTTAAAAAAAAAACACTTACTTGACTTGGGCAGATTTTTCACGGGTGAAAATCCAAACAAGTCTGGGATGCTGATGTAGGCGAGGGCTTGACTCACACTTTTTGCAACAGACTTGCATCGCTTGTCCTGTGGCATTAAAGTGATTTATTACGGAAAAGATACAATTATGAAAATTATTGCTAGTTGTTTATTTATTTAAATCGCAAACGGGCGGACCCTGTACTAACTAAATTGTATTAAGGAATCACTTATTTTTACTTTTCTACTTGAGTTAATCTACCTGGATGACATTTTTATTAACATTAAAGATATAGTTGTTATTTTTACTATCAGGTAAAAATTAAAAATAAACATTATAATGCTTTTTCTTTGTGTTATTATGTCACAATTTTAGTGGGTAGCGCAGAATCATAGGACTTTACCACTTTAATTTACAATATCTTGTATTATTTTTTTGCCTAAGATTCTGCCACTGGTCGCTGCTTCACATTAATGCAGCTACTCATTTTTCCTCACGAGGTATGAGTGGACCCCGAACATCCAAGTACAGAGCAGAAAAAATCCTCCCCCGCTGGGAATCGAACCCAGGTCACCATGTGTGCAATGCCTAGCGCGCTAACTCGCTCTGCCACAGTGACTACTCAAAAAAACATTACATTAAACATTAATGGAGCTGCTACATACAAAAATGCATTTTTTTTGTACAATTAATACCGTGTTCTATTGTCGTAGGTCTGCCACTCAGCTAATCTCTGTGCTAAAATGCTACTAATTGGTACAAGACTTTAACTGAAGTATTACTAGCTTAGAAAGCTCTATCTCCTTGATATATAAAATAATATTTAAATGAAAATAAATGTAAAAATCACCTTGTAATACTTTTAAGGCGAAATTAATAGACAAATTCTATAACTCAAGTCATTGCTAAGCGTAGGATTTCCCTATCTTACACAGTACGCAATCCGTGACTTAGCGTCACAGAGGTATTACAAAAACATCTATTAATTCCGCCCTTAGTCTACAAGTGTAAAGGACTCTTGTCATTAATCGTATTATTTTACCTTTGGCAGAGATTCTCTGAAGAAGAAAACAACAAAGAGAATGTCCAATATGGAGAGAGAAAGAGCAAACAAGGCGGGCATTACGAACCAGGCTCCTTGTTGTGAGTGGGACCATCGGGCAAATATTGCTCCAATGAGGGGCCCAAGAATGAAACCCACAGAAAATGCTATGCCCACCATTGCCTGGAAATTAGAAATAAATAGTTAGGAAATATATTTAAAATGAAATATACAGCGTGTTTACTTAAACTTCCCACCCTTAAAACTTGAGACGCGTTTGGAATTCAGAAAAACACAAAAATAAATATTTTTTAGAATTTAATAGAACTATTATTTTTTTTTCTTTTTATTAAACAATATTTCTTTATTTTCAGGAGGAACTTTTTTTTCGGGGGTCTCAAATTTTTGACACTATCAGGGGCTAGCTCAGGCTAGTTTTGTCAGGCCGGGGGACGTTAAACAGGGAGAAGACCAGTGTCTCGCTAGCGGACTATAAACAGTGAACTGACTAAACTGACTAGCTAACCCTAACAACCAGCTTGCAGTTTCCTAATTTTGAAATGAAGTTGGCTAGACACCATCATTCCCCTTCCAGCTGAGGCCAAACTGGCTACAAAAACAACAGCTCAGGGGGGTCAATTATTATTATTACTATTGTCAAAGGTTAACATTAAATCTTCCTGGAAAGCTATTCATTAGGTATATTAGGTGCTGAACTTGGCCTGGTGCACTGCTGTATACTCAGGTTTAGTCCTTCCAATTTAAAAATTAAAATAAACATAATGTAAAGATAAGTTTATCTGTGGTAACTCGAGTTCCAGACCATCCTGTCCTGAATATTAGTATTTTTTGCTTTATGGGCAAGGACCATGCCAGACCAGACACCTTGGATTAAGTGGCAGAAATTAGTAGTCACCGTGGCAGAGTGAGTTAGCGCGCTAGGCATTGCACGCATGGTGACCTGGGTTCGATTTCCAGCGGAGGAGGATTTTTTTCTGCTCTGTACTTGGATGTTCGGGGTCCACTCATACCTCGTGAGGAAAAATGAGTAGCTGCTTTGATGTGAAGCAGCGACCAGTGGCAGAATCATAGGCAAAAAAATAATACAAGATATTGTAAATTAAAGTGGTAAAGTCCTATGATTCTGCGCCACCCACTAAAGTTGTGACATAATAACACAAAGAAAAAGCATTATTATTATATAAGTGGCAGAAAATGCCCAAGGCATGAACTTTATCCCAGATTACAATGGTAATAATGTTGTTGTTTAATAAGTTTTGTTTGGATTATTTTTAAGTTTTTTTCCTTGTTATTAATTTTTTTTGTATAAAAAATAAGGTGTAAATAAATAAATAATAAAATAAGGATGTTTCAAAATTATGTAAAATCTTATATAAAACAAATTAATCAATATTGTTGTCACCTTGGTCGAGTGGAGTGTCTTGCATGCACGTTGACCTGAGTTTGATTCTCAGATGAGTAGGATTTTTTAAGCTCTGTACTTGAATGCCCAGGCTCTACTCATACCTCATGAGGAAAAATGACTAGTAACTTGCATGAAAAACGACCTGACCAGTGGTGGTGTTACAAGAAAGCAATGAGTTGCTAGGTGAATGATATTAAAGGAGTTTTTTAATGCTGAGCAACCACTCAAGTTGTGATGTAATAACACAAAGAAACCACATACATACAAATAAATCAATACTCTAACTTACCATTCCTACACCTCTCTGAGCTACTGTTGATACATCTGTAACAATGGCCATGGAGAGACTTACATTGCCTTTGCTCAAACCTCCCACAAACCTTGCAAAGACAAACATGGCAAAACTATGTGACAGAGCCCACAAAATGTAACTGCTTGCAATGCCAAACTGGAAATAGAATTTAATTATTAATGTAGATGGTTTCATTCTAAATTCATTATTTTAAAATCTGTGTATAATGGATTAGATTAGAGCTTGGTCATGACCTCTAACTTTTTACTTAATTGCTTATCTCATGAAAACCAAAATTTGCCACATATTTTTTTTCATTCATAGATATTGATGTACTATAACATTTTAGAAACTGTTGGTCAATATTTTTAATGAAATATTTTAACAGAGTTACAGTACAAAGAAAGGGTTCTAACTTTCCAATATAGGATCTAAAAAAAAAAAAATCAACTAATTAATGAACAAATTGTGATGAAGTTATCTATTTATTGGCACAGTATTTTTCAATGTGGTGATATTTTTATATATAAAAAAGGTTTTATGAACTAGACTAGGTCTTATGAACTGCAGTAGAAATTGTTTATAATGACACCGTTTATAACAAAAAATCAGCTATAACAAACAAAATCTCTGGTCACTTGGAGTCTTATGGAAAATTAACATTGGTATTGTTTAAAACAAACATTGGCTATAAGGAACAATATCAGCTTTAGTGAACAAATTTTCGAGTCCCATGGCTACTTCCTATCGGTTATAATTATTATGTATAAAATTCATTTTGATGTAGTGTAAAAACAGAAAACATGTTTAGTTTTGCAGAACTTTGTCAAGTGACCTGTCTAAATTAGATCATTTTATTAGCACCTAGAAGTTAGTATTGTTTTAGATTTTGAATTAGTGAGTTATGTATGTACCTATGTACATTTTTCATATCTTACAAAGTTTTCTTATAACATACATTGTTCTCTATAAGTGATACATATGGGATATAGTAAACTTGTTCCTTATAGAAGATATATTGGTTATAGTGAAATTTGGCTATAAGGAACAAATCTGTCCAGTCCCTTGAAGTTTGTAATAAAGGATTTCTCCTGTATATTTGTGTAAACTACATTTTGTTGGTTATTTTTATTGTTTCAAACTATTTTGGGATTAGTGTTTTCTTCATGTTTTGAGATAAGATTTACTTACCAAACATAATAGCATGACTGGCTTCCTACCAAACACATCTGATAAAGCCCCAACAATAGGACATGTGAGAAACTGAAGGAATGAAAACATGGACCCAAGGAATCCTGAAATAATAATAATAATAATAATAATAATAATAATAATAATAGAAAATCTTATAAGGGCAATGTTTTATAAGTAAAGCTATTAAGCCCAGAGCAACATAAGTTATTTTTTTTTCTCAGTGTTTCACATTATTAACAAAACCTCATTATTAGAATAATAACTGTATGTGTTCCTCAGTTTCAGAAGTAACATAAAGCCTTTTTCCACTCACACTATGAAAGTTATCAAGTAAATTTTTGGTTAGAATACCCAATACACAGATCCCCAATAGGTACCAAACAGCTCTGCTGAAGTGTGAAGAATGCCCTATACAAAGACAGAGAGTGGCAGAGTGTAAGGTAAAGTGTAAGGTTTAGGGGCCAAAATTGGTATAAATCTAAGCTAAGGAGGTATCAAATGAAAGGCCTTAATAGGCTGATACCAAATTTATTCAAAATGGGGAAGAAACTAATAACTAAGTCCAAATTTGTGATCTTGAATCTGTCTATTGATTTTAAAAAAAAGTAGGTACTACAAGTATTGATTGAATATTGAATTTTAGCAAACTCTGTAAAAGATCAGTATCATTTGTTAGTTTTTTTTTAAATAAATAAATTGTTTCTTTCTAACAAGAAGTAAAATCAGAAAGACCTTTTGTAAAAAAAATGACTTGTAATTTTGGACAGCAGATTATTAATTCTTGGCACCTCAACAGTATGACACTTACCTCCAAAGAGAACTGGATTGAAGTTATCTGGTGCTCCAACAAGAACTTGGAAATATTTAACTTTGTGTTGCAACCAAGAGTAAAGTCCATTGGGTGCATCATTCAGACGGTAATGATCCAACAAGGAGGGCATCAGAGGCAAAATCATGGTAAATGCCAGAAGATCCAAGAGTAATGAACAGAAAACAATGTACATGGCAGGACTGATCCTTGAAGTATTTTGTATTTTCTCATTTTGTTTTATTTCTTCTTTTAATTCTGGCACAATGGGTAGATTCCTTGATCTGAGTTGAACCATATTGAAAGAACACACTTATTTTTTACTGGAGCATGAACTGGTCTCAGAAAGGACTAGGTATTTATATCCTTATACCTATTCAATACATTTTAATCACTGATAGCTATACTTGGGAGTAACAATCTAGTCTCCATTTCAAGAAGAAAAAAAACAATTTGTCTTGTGTTTCAATATTCTAATCCAATGAAAAGTGACCACAGTCATTTGAGTTATCTAAAGTATAAGAATTAGGTTTCAGCCTGTTACCTTGGAGTTAATCTGAATATTGAAAGTGAAAGTGAGGTACAAGCACCCATGGTAAAAATGAAAGTGGTTTGTGGATATTATTATGAATAGTATCACTATTATATTTTATCTTCACCTCTTCCTGATAACAAGATGTATGGCGCCGCTTATGTTCTAATCTCAACAACTCGTAATTTATTTTACACAGGCATAGGTACATAGAGAAAGTGTTATAAATGTTTGACTAGATAATAATTCAATTGGGGTAATCCGTTAGGCATTGAGTTTTTATAATCATTATGATGTTATTGTTAATGAATTTAATAATATATATATATATTTTTTTTTTTTTGAAAATTCCCGCTTTTGATAAGAAGGGCTTATTTTTTCCACAGATCCTATTTACATACATCTGTGATCTAAAACCCGGGAAATTCAAATTCATAAAATAAATGAGAAATGAGCGGGAAGTAGGAATTGATTGGGAAGTTGAGAAAAATTATCAGTCTTTAATTAGTGCCAAATTTCATTTTTTAACACATGAATGTACTTAAAAAAATTGTACCCTTGCTACCCTATCTCATAGCACAGTCTGATTGAGAGAAGGTATTATAAACAATAGATTTTTCTGAATTCAAATTGAATTTGATCAATCTATACTGTGTGTAGTTCTATACACATTCTTCCTCATTGAATACCCCTATCTTCTTGAAGAATATGAAACTTTCAGAGCTAACTCACATTTCCAGCTGAACTACTGCATAGCTGAAGTAAGCAACTATAAAATTATTAAAGCCTGCAACATGGACAACCTATAATACAGACTGAAAACATTCAAAGATTTTGTATCAAAGCTTTAAAATTTTTGTATAACCCAATTTCTACTTACAATCTGATAATTACATTGTATCAATATTCATCGGCAGTGTTGATGGCATGTTGAAGGCACTGGTTCTTATAGGATCACCAAAGTAAAGCAATGTGTATTGGGTGAAGACTTCGTATTGCTGGCATTCTGGCTGAACCCATGCTGGGTGAGGCTAATGTGGCTAGCAGGTTTGTGAGTTTCCTCCAAATGGAGGGTAATACCCTCATTGTGATATGACCATACAGTTGAAAGCAACTTTAAAACCTAATAAAAAAAGAAATCAATACTCATCTTTAGGCATTGTTAATGGCACATTGGATCAGTTTTTTTTAAAATTAAATGAGGGTTTCACAGTCTTTTATTTTGTAGCCATGAAACAGGAGCTACTGTAGATGCTTGTGGTCTGTGTTGTAGCCTGCCCATCCTGTATTATGCCTCCCCTCTATTGGAACAGAAGTGACACAGTACTTCCCATCTAGGTGCCATTTCAACACAAGTGCACTGGAAGGTATCCCTTAAAAACTACTGTAACCAAATTTTGAATACAAATTTTTGTTGGTGTGGGGGTTCAAACCTGGGACTTTCTGCATGACAAGCAAGTTCTTAACCATTGATGTTAAGCAATGTCCAGCAAGGCTAAGACTTAGATTAGTGACCATTCAAATTCAAACCCTTGTGATGGTGGCTATTCCACTCAGGCTGGGTGAGGTTAATTTGAGTAGCTGGTTTGTGTGTTAAACCCTGCGTTAAGCTGGAATGCAACATTAAACCCTAAGAAATACTCATCTTTTCATAGAGAATTTTTTGGTGGCATGGTGCATATTGAAAATTTCTGTAAATTTTGGTTTTGATTGAATGTTTCAGATTGAATAAACTATGTCTACCAAGAGGAGTGGTGGGTTTGACCATCCACTCAGCTCTAGTACACCAAAGAGGATTTGTACACAAAATAGTATCACAACAGTGGTAAGTAGAATCATGTTGTGATGTGTCTTAGAGCTACTCTAGAATAATGTTTTGAAGCAGAAAATGCTTTGACTGCTTTAAGCAGAAAGTCAACCAGATACTAAGCTCTGGAGCTTGAGTCCATTGCATCTCTCAGTCTTCTCAAACTGTCCTGTTTGCTAGTCAAAGTAGAATGAATCTGCATGTGCCCGAAGCTTCCACATTTCCTCATTATACTATTTCAAATGGGAACATAAATTAGGTTATACCTATAGGTATGTATACTAATTGGGTTTTAAAAAATATAGGTATAACCCGTATACTACTTTAAAAACAATGCAGATGCCCCAAGTAGGTTTGGGAAAAGCAAAGGAGAAGACCAAACAAGATGTCATTTCTATCATATGATTTTTTCAATATCACTGCTTCCAAACTATTGTTCCTAGATCCAAGATTTGACTATTCCACAAATGTTTGTCAAATTATTGCTAAGTTTTTTTTTTACCTCATGAAGTATCTGTCTCTGGTTCTATCTATACATAGATAGACTAGATATCATGTTGTGATATCAGAACCCAAATAAGGGTTGGGTGGAAGAGATTGTCCACAGGCAATAACCCTGCCCTTTAGGTAGGTTAGGTTATTTTCTTTTTTACTTTTAGTGTTATTTCTCTTTTTTACTTATTATTTTGTCATTTGTTTGTTTTTTTTTTAATTTTATACTGTTCTCCTAATAAAGCATAATAATAATAATTACTCAAACTCACTTTAATAATCTTTGCCAAACTTTGTACTCAAACCACAGAACTCCACCTTCCTCATGATGAGGTTCTTTGGTTCTGACTCAACTATTTCCACATTTTATTGTTAGATACCTTTCCTAAAACTAATGACTGAAGGTGCTAATGACTTGTGTCATTGTCTTTTGGCCAGACAGAGCTGTTACTTAATTCCCCAACAAGACAACCTCTGTGTACTACCATTTATCCTCCTTTTATGAGTAGGTCATGCTATAATTAAAATCTTTAGTAACATTCCCATGGAAAATCTAAAGATGTATAAATAAAAAAATTGAGTATGTTTTAAAACACCTGTAAAAATATTTTTCTTTCCTATAGCTGCATTGATAATTCCTGAATAAACCTTGAGTTGAATGTATATCTTAAAACTGTTCTGTTTTATTAAATCGTTTATTCTCTGTTTATTCAAAACAAAAATCATAAAAATGTTTAGTTACAATACTTTTAAGCCTCATGAAAATACATGACATTAAAGGAAATAACAGCTTGTGTTCTTCTAATTACTACTTATAAATGATTCCTTCAGTGTATGTCAAGTAAAGTTAATGCCAGCTTACGTGGCGTAAGGGTTGTGACTACTGCCTCTAGTCCAGAGATCCTGAGTTCTATCCCCGGTCGGAGCAGATTTTTCACACAGAAAATTCTGTTCTCTCCGTACATGTGAAGCTGGGTGAGGTTCATGTGGGTAGCTGGTACGATTCCCAGGGAATGGAGGGTGACACCCCCGTCCTAATTCAGGACGTTAAATCAAATAGAATCGTTGGCGTTGGGAAGGGCATCCAGCCAAAAAAAGTGCCAAACCAACCAACCTCAACCATGAGGTTGAACAATGTCGACCCTGTTCAAGCAGGATACAACAAAGTAAAATTAGATGTCAAATAAATCATACTTCTGTATTTTCTTATTAAACTTCTTCTGTATTTCTGTAACAGAGTCAGCCTGTTGGCACTGCTGGTGTGGTCAAATCTATCAATGTCAAGAACTTCATGTGCCATAACCACTTTGAAATGGTGTTCAACCCACGGATCAATTTTATCAGTGGTAGAAATGGCAGTGGAAAAAGTGCAATTCAGACAGCTCTCATCATTGGTTTGGGTGGTGACACCAAGGCCACAAGCCGGGGAACTACAGTTTCAAGTATGTTAACAAATAAGTCAAACATTTTTACTTTCTATTACCTACAACACCTCTTCACACCCATACACACCACACATACATTACACATCCAAACAAGACAACACACACACACACCACACACACACACACACACACACACACACTCCTCTGCACACACATATACATCACATACTCAAACAACACAACACATACATGCACTTTGAGTAAAATGCAATTCAAATAAAAAATTGGTTCATATATTCATTCATTTTCTATCCTTACATGTAAATTATCCTCTAACCATCTTTGGTGTATAGATATTAATACTAGATATTTTATTAGTAATTACAACAAAACCTATGACTTTTCTTTTCTTTAAAAATAGCACACTTGGAAAGAAACCAATCTGAGGCAAAGATTGGTTTTTTTTGTACATTAGGTAATAAAAAAGATTTTTTTACTGTTTATTCTTTAGAAATTCAGATAACTTTGATATCAATCTAATATAGGACATTTTGCTCTCAGATCATTTGTTTTGGCTGCACAGCTCCCATAATTGGTGATTTTCATCCACCTTTGGTTGGCCATAGTTTATAAACCGCTTACCAGGCGGGCGGAATTAATAGAAGTTTTTTAATACCTCTGTGGAGCTAAGTCTCGATTTGCGTGCTGTCTTCGATGGTAATACCGATGCGTAATTGCGTAGTTATGACTTAAGCTCTCGATTTTGTCTAAGTATCTCGCCTTAAATTTCGCGTATTGTTTTAAATGGAGAAATGTAAGTTCTGTTCTAGCTTAAACTTGTAGGGCGAAATTAATTGACAAAATCGAGTTCTTAAGTCATGACTTAGCACTGGTTTTTCTCATGTATGACAGTACGCAAATCGAGACTAAGCGCCACAGAGGTATTACTAAAACGTTTATTAACTTCGAAAGTAATCTCGATTTTGTTTATTAATTTTGCCCTAAATCATACAAATATACTCTACAACAATTTCATAACAATGTCTTTTTTTTCTTGTTGATTTTAGGTTTTATTAAAGAGGGTAAACATCAAGCCATCATTGAAATTGTCATGACAAATCAAGGATTCAGAGCTTTCAAGCCCGAAATGTATGGTAGTGAATTGGCTGTGATTAGAACCCTGAGCAAAACAAGTACATTCAAAATTCGGGCTGAAAATGGTAATTTTTTAAACACCTTTTCAATTGTGTTTATCTAACAACTTTTCAATTTTGTTTATTTATTGCACATGCATTCACAAATACAGTGTGTTCATACAGTCCAGCAACAGCTGATTATCTTTTGAACAGATAAAGCTGGGAAGTTGAAAAATTTACTGTATACTTAGATAGTAATTTATACGGTAGGCCATTTGGATGTACCCCATTTGTTTTCGTGATGAATCAGAATGTGTCACAATTATTTGCAATGGATTCCATTTTTGTAACGTAGATCCCTTGTGAGTTTGTTATCTTAATGGTGGAAGATGATGTTGCACAGGTGGCTTCCATGAGAGTGAACTTCCTCAGTGTTGAATTATGTTTCAAGGCCTCTAGGGTTTGTGGCTTGTTCTCAATTAAAAAACACAGGTTTACATGCGAAATTTTATCTTTCAATTTTTATGTTCAAAATTCAATCAGTTCTCTCTGAACTTTATGAGCACACTATATAAGTTACATGCATTCATTTAGGTACTACATTATGCTACACCAGAAGTGTGTGTGGGTGTGTCTGTCTGTCTTTCTGATGTGTGTTGGTGTGGGTGTGTTAAGTTAAGTTTAAAAGTTATCATATTTGTGTTAATCACTTTCGTGATATCACAATTGAGGAACATAGTGCAAAAATGAATATCTCCAAAAATACAAAAATGGAGTTAGGAATTGATTCTAACAGTTTATACTGAGCGGAATTCAAAAATAAACAATAAACGACTTTACTCGATCACATCCCATAGTAATTGCGCTTTCAAAACGACCGTATCAATCAAATCTGAACAGATCCATACTTGTTTCTATATTGTTTTACTTTTCATAATTCCTTCATACTGAAAATTCATATTTCCGGAGATGTTCTTTTTGCACGTATGCTCCTCAATTACTCCTCAAATACGCTTTACTAAATCTAAGCTGAAACCAGTACTTAAACGACCAACCTCCAGGTTACAATTCCGCCGCCATATCGAGCTACTAAGTTCGGTAAACTTTCGAATTATTTTTTGTTATAGGATAAAATTGTTTTGTTTTCGCCAAAGTACTTTCAAAAATCAAATAAATTCAATGGTGGGGTGTCTTAAATTAAAAAAAAAAATCGACCTGGGTCCTCTAGCCCCAACAAAAATTTGTCTTAATTTGATTACAATTGTTTGTAAGGGATACCTTCCGGTGCGCTCGTGTTGACCCAACACCTAATTGGGAAGTATTGTGTCACTTCTCGCCCATCAGAGGGGAGACATACTACGGGATGGGCAGGCTACAACACAGACCACAAGTGTCTAGAGTTGCTCCTGTTTCATGGCTACGAAAAAAAAATTAAAAGTTCTCTCCAGGTAGTTTTTTTACAAACCATTTGAGCATGAAAAGTTGCAATTCCGTACCTAAAACCAATCATTAGATATTCAGTCTTTGCCGGACTAATGATCTACCCTGTATATTTTTTTTTACCAAATTCTATTATTAATGGTATTCATTTTCCTTTGTAATATAATTATGTAGATTCTCTCTCTTTTTTAAAAGCTGTCATCATTTTCTACCTTCTAAAATTTATAAAATAATTGTGTTCTACTTACCTATTTATGTAGGAAAACTTATCACACCAATATTTAATTTATATTTTTTTACAATAACATGACAAACAAATAATACTCACCTGTCCATACAGGTAAAATATTCCCAGTCAGGAAATCAGAGATCAAAGCTCTTGTTCAGCGGTTTCAAATCCAAGCCACCAATCCGGTTGCCATCCTCAATCAAAACACAGCGCGAACGTTTCTTAACAGTTCGGATCCCAAGCAGAAGTTTAAGATGTTTATGCAGGCAACATTGTTCGAAGAAATTCTGGCAAAGAAAGCGGAAACGTCTAATGATTTGAAACTGATGATTAGCATCTTGGATGATAAGCGGAGGGTGAGTGAGAGTAGCATAATACATAGCATGCATAAGTAGATGATAAGAGGAGAGTTAGAATGGGATTATTACTATCACTATTGTTGTTGATTAATAATTAGTATTTTCGCTACTTTTATATCCTCTAACTTTTTGCCCATAAATCCACCACGGCTCAAAACAAATCATGAGTGCATCCGGTAACATCCAAAATGTAGACATTTGAACACAAGACACTTTCGTGCTAGCTGAGTGCGCTACAAACTGGGCCACAATAAATTTTAAAATTAAGCATATTAGCTTTTTTTTTAAAAAAAAAATAATAATAATTGTGCCCCGAAACCGCTTTCGCATTACTTCAGGGCACTTTACTTTTACATCCATGCCATTCCGGAAATGGAAAACTCGCTTAGAATTTTCCGCTCCGGCCGGGATTCAAACCCGCAACCTCCGGGTCAGCAACCAATGCTCTTGACCACTGAGCCACGGAGGTATTAGCTTGAAGTACTGTTGTTGTTGTTTTCATTACTACACAATTGTTACACGTTTTTTGACTTTGAGAAAAATGTTTATATTAAGAAAAATAGACAGTTCTTTAGCACTACTTGTACATAGCCTCAGGATAACAAAAAAGTTTATTTCGGCCAATGGTCCGTGTGTGCGTCCGTCCGTCCGTGTATGAACACGATATCTCGAGAACGGTAAGAGCTAAATTTTGGTCAGGAAGTTGATTTTATATTCCACACGAACCATAAAACTTTTAGTTAAAATCGGCCACAGGCTGTTCCTTTGAAAGATACAAAATTTTTTAGAGCAACATTTTCCTAGAATAAAAATATTAGGGCTTTACTGCGATCATTTTTTTCTCTCAATATCTTGAACTTTTTAACCTGGCCCGAATTTAGCGGTATTTGGGGGGGGGGGGGGGTCTCTTGGCCTATTTTTATTTATTTAATATTAGTATACATCTTACATGGGGGTTGTAATAAATCAAATCGAATGCGAATGATTTTTAGGAACTGATTACGAATTTGACCATATTTTTTAGATAACAGTTACCTTTGAGTCACCAGTGGCCAAATTTTACTTATTTTCGAGTGATAAGGAAAGTCTTGTGGTGTCACAACAGTTCATTTCACTCATATTTACCTTTTAAAATTTCTATTGACAATACTAGATTATGGGTGTCATTTTCTCTTTTCCCAAAGGCTCTCGAAAAGCTGAATGTCGAGTTAAGCAAGGACAAAGAGAAGCTGGCACTAATAGAAAAGTGTAAGCAAGCCTTTGAGAAGAAGTCAGACCTACAGAATGAATTGCTCTGGTCCAGAGTTAAGCAGAGCGAAAAGGCACAAACAGGTAAATAATAAATTATTCTGGTCCTAAAATCATTTTTTTTAAAATGTTAGATATGAGTTGGGTCCTCATTTACTTGCAAATGAATTTGGTGGCCAGTTTCTTGCAAAAGAGTTGGGTGTCCAGTCACTTGCAAATGAATCAGGTCCTCAGTTTCTTGCAAAAGAATTGGGTCCCAGAATAGTTTGCACGAATGGAGTAATGGAAAGAAGAGTGACAAACGAGATGGGTACAAAAAGTATGTGAACTTTTAAGAAAAAAATCCATTCACATATAAACAAGCTTGCTACTACCCTTTTGTTTTTCTGCAGCTTCTTGATTATATTCATTACCCAGTAAATGATTCAGTTATTTAAACTGAATAACCTGTATCATCTCTTGCTAACACCATTTTCTTACAGATATGCTTATGAAAAAGAAAGAACTGACTGCCCAAGTTAAAGACATGCAAGAAAAATTAGACAAAAAAGAAAGTCGGGAGCGTGCCTTCCATGAGAAAATAGCAGAGATGACAGCCGCCATACAGGCACAGTTGAGCGATCTCAAAAAATACCAGGATCAGTATGATAAGGTACTTATTTATATATTATTATTTTAAGGTCTCATTTTATAAAGCTTGCAGCCGTAAGATTGCCGTACTCGTATAGTATGTCATTTAGTGCTCTTGTGACAGCAGCAAAGACACCTAATAAATAAGTAATGAACATACATTTAGTAACCAAATACATGAAACTTATCTATACTTATACGTAAAAGAGAGTTTCACTGACTGACTGACTCACTCACTCACTCACTGATTCATCACTCTTTCTCCGAACTGGTAAGTCCTAGGAAGCTAAAATTTGGTAGGTAGCTTTGTTTTATAGTCTAGATGTGCAATAAGACGGGATTTTTCGGAATTCCCACTACAACACCTGCCATTGGCGAAAAAGGACTTTTTGCTTTCACGGCCATGCCTCGGCCCGCAAAGCGAGCGACAGCCCGCTAGTCAAAACAGTATAGAAGAAAGTAAATTTAAAGTGTCTTATCTTTTTCTTTCTTGTAAAATGTTTCTTATTTAATTGTCTTGCAGCTGAGCCAGCAAAAACAAAGCAAGGTGCGCGCACTGGAGGACAAGCGACACAAGGAGGCGAACACTCGCAAGAAGATCGCAAGCAAGGAGTCTGATAACCGGCATATCCGGGCGGAGATGGATGACTACGAGAGGAAGAAGCAGGCGGTGGAGTCCAGGCGAGCCCAAGCAAGGGCGCAGCGGGAGGAGGCGGAGGCGAAGCGGGCAGACATAGAGGCGGCCCAGCGAACACTGGAGCAGGACAGGGCCAATGCTGAGAATGCAGTAGACCAGGCGGCTGCTGGCATAGCAAGGAAGAAGTCTAGGATGAAGAACTTGCATACTCAGCTGAGTAAGTATACATATGTATATCTTCTCTTTATTATTATTATTATCTGACCTAGTTGCAGGGTTTTCAGTGAAACCCTCACAATTAACACTGTGATCTAATTAGATCTATTGTGACCAGTTGATTCTATTCGGTTTTAACGTCCTGATTTGAGATAGATAGTCAGGACGGGGGTTTTACCCTCCATTCGCTACCCACATTAACCTCATGTCTTCTCTTTAATTCAGTTCAATTTATTGTGACGTTTTTAACATTATACACAATTGATATTAATATAATACGAAATTTCTTCCATTAAGTACATTTTTCAAGACGACCTCTGAAGTTAAAAAGTTTTTCTCCCCCTGATTTTTCTTCCAAATCAAAGATTATCTGCAATTGTGTGTGAATACCTCTGTTGCTAGAGGGTGACATTGTAGCCCAATTTTTAGTCAAACTACTTCAGCTTCATAATTTATTATTAATAGGTACTTTTCCAACGGCTCACCCTATTTTTATATTATTTAAAATTCATAACTTTACTGATTAAACAAAGTAATCTCATTTATTAGTGGAAAGATTTTGTATTTTGTTAACTGTTTCTAGATCAGAAAGAAGATCAACTTAGGAGAGTGAAAACCAAGCAGACAACCAATCTTTCTCAATATGGAGCCTGGATGGAGCCCCTAGTGAATGCTATCAAGGAAGCACATAAGCGAGGAAAATTCTCTGAGATGCCAAGAGGTAAAATTATTTTCAAGTTAATTAATACTTCCCTAAATACTTCATTCTAATAACCTAGGAAATATAACCAAAGAAAAATTTAATGTAACAAAAACCTCGGCCGGGGTGTGAAGATCGTCCTATACTTTCTTTTCTCATCAAAACGGCCCCCATGCGGCCCCGAGTGGACTAAATGGGCATAAAAACATGAGGTAAAATTCTAGGACCCCAATGGAACATTCTAGGAACATGTATACTAAATTTCATCAATTTTGAAGTATCCGATCGGGAGTTATCGCAGAACAGACAGACAAACGAAAGCCAAATCGTCCAGTATCCAAGTTAAAATAAAACCTCACTTAGTAAGGTCGCTTCGCTCCCTCACTGTGTTCGGTTAAAAATAATCTTCCATACCAAATTTCAAATCTCTAGCTCTCACCGTTCTCGAAATATCGTGTTCACACACGGACGGACAAACGCAAGGAACAATGCGTCCAGAAATGTGAAAAACTGGGTCAAATTTTCAACGAATACAATACTGTCCTTATTAAAGGATAAGGAAATTATAAATATTAATAATCAGAAGTATTATAGCAATGACCAGAGGATAGAGCTGATCTAGCATTTTACATAATCAAAATAAGAAAATAATAATCAGAAATTTAATCTCAAATACTAGAGGATAGAGCTTGGTTTCTGTATTGCTTCATTTATTTATTTTTAATGTCGTGTTTTTAAGTGCATATTTAACGCCTTCATTTGGTGATATTATTACACAAGTATTTATTTAGAGTCAATTTCAAATGAAAAATCCTTACGACTCTCAAGCAGCTCTCTAATAAAGAAAATTTCTTTAATGTACTCTCTAGGTCCTCTAGGTATGTACATCAAGACCAAGGACCAGGGTCTGGCAGCCCTCATAGAGTACAGCATTGGCTATGGAAACCTTCGCAAGTTTGTCGTCAACTCTCGTGAGGACGAGCGAGAATTCAAATCTTTATGTGATCGAGTGATGCCACCTGATGTACCGCGCCTGCCAGTTACCTGTGCCAAGTTTGTGAAACGGGTAAGAAAATGGAAGCCGGGTACACAATGTTCATCTTTATCTTTAATGTGGGACGTAGAAAAAATACATTTAAAAAAATAATCTCTAACGCTGCGCCTTTAGTAGGGGTTTCCATTTCAGGTAAAGTTAAAGAGAATACTACAATTCATAAAATTAAGTACATATCTGATTAATCCATAAAATGAAGTACATAGCTGATTTATATATAGTGCAAAACAATATTGTGAACCTATGTAAATAAAAATTGTACTAAAAAAATAAATAATCGCTGAAATACAGGGTGTAACAGTTTTGAACTTTGCACCCTACCAGCTCCGCCCCTGAAAAGTTTTTGAAAAAATTAAAAATTCATTATTCTCAGCACTATGGCACTCCATTTTATATTCGAGGAAAAACGAAAAAATACGAGTATGACCTAAAGGCTCCCAAAATATGTATGATCACGGGATGGGTCATAGCCATAGGGCACTTCATATACTTTACAGAATTGAAAAATTCCATCGCTTTCAAAAGTTACGAAGGGATGGCCACCTTTTCAGAAACATATTGTAAGTCTTACCATTTACAAGATGTTTGCTATCATATTAGTTTTTGGGATATTAAAAGGCTGATTTTCATGAAATTACTACTTTGTCGCTTTCTGATGTTCTGTACAATGGCACATTCTAAAATTCTTTGCTCTACGACGACTATTTAAAAACTATTCTGGAGATGTTTTCCATAGTTGGTTCTTTATTTTGATTTAAAAACCATGAATTTGATAATAGTTTTCTAATACATTGCATTATATTATGTAGAATGTTTAGTCCATTTGACACAAGATTCTCGGTTTAAATTTTGATAACTGTTTGATTTCCAGCGTTTTGATAATATTCAAGAGGCTGAGTACAACAATGTTTACTCCAACTTGGAAATCGAGGACCCTGTAGTGTCCAACATTCTCATTGAATTGACCAATTGTCAGCGAACGATCCTCATTGAAGACAACCGGACGGCCCTGCATCTCTTGTCCAACTCACGCAATGTACCAGCTAATACAAGACTAGGTAAAGTGACGTCGAAAATTTTGGTGATGTAAAAACGAATCGTGTGTATCCACTATCCATACTACTCATTTAATTAACGACTTAATAAACTTGTTCATTAATGTAGTAGGTTATGTAGGTATGTATATTTAAGTAAATATGACTTATTTAAGTAGTTTGTATAAGTAGTTTAGATGATCTTGCACAACTTATAAATGTGTGCAGATGTCTTATTTTAAAAATAAATACAATACAGCAAAATTTTGCTGTATTGTATAATAGTTAATGTTATTCTGCAAGAAAAATAAGATGAAAAAAAAAAAAAAAAAAAAAAATCGAAAATGTGACGTTTCCTGTTCTATTCACATACGAATTTAATATTATCATAGTAGGTACATGTATGTATTTTTTCTCACTAATTTAACTTCTGTATAATAACTTGCAGGCTTTACCCCTGATGGTTCAAAGCACTTCCCTAACCTAGGACGAAGCGTGTATAAGACGTACCAGGGACATCTGAACTCTAAAGTACCTCGCTACCTGCAAACTGAGCAGACTACTTTGATCAGGTATTTAATGCTCAGTCCAGAGTAAATCAGTGAGGGAACATTAGTGGCAAGTTTTATTCAGGATATTAACTGATGTACAAGTGTTTAACCTTAACAGTAGAAGTCCTTAAAGTTCTAAAGTAATGTGTGGTCAAAAAAAAATCTTACAAGACTCAGATGTCTTCAGTTTTTGTCTTAACCCTCAGAGTCTTATTATTATATGTTCATATACTCAAATTGATGAGGAGAAATTCATGCATTAGGTGGGATTCAAAACAACGGATCCCTACGCTACCTGGATTACCAGACTAGCGTCTTAATCACATGACTTGACTTCCAATGCACCATCATTTCAAGTAGTGTGATATGCTTCAGCGATAATTTATATGAGTAACGCCAACCAAGCTATCAATTCACACTGTATTTACAGATTGAGTGCTCAAAATTCCATCATGAATTTCAAGTGTAGTTTTGAATTATTTCATGTTTTGTGTGCTTCAGATACCAAGTACATAAATTATCTATGTATACTTTTCAAATTTCCCCAGTGAGCTGACGAATGAGATCAGTCAGATGAAAGCCGAGCTGTCTGCTCTGCAGGGAGAGTACCGTACTGCTGAGGCTGAGCTGACGCGCTGTCAGCAACACCAGAGAGAAATCAACAATCAGCTGGCCCACCTCGGCAGCAAACTCATGAAGATAAGAGATAATCTCAACAGATCTGTCCTGGATGAGGATGGGAAGCTGGCGTCACTAGATTTGTACAAGCAAGAGTTCGATGCGAATCTGAAGGACATCGAGCGATACCAGGGGGAATTGGAGGTAATGTATGGCTTACATAGCAATTAGCGTGATAGAATCTATTCGAACTGGTTCCAGCCCAAAGACCAGCTGGTACCTGGGACTAATAATAATAACTTTTTTTTTAAAGGTAGTTGTGCCCTGGAACCGCTTTCGCATTACTTCAGGGCACTTTACCTTTACATCCATGCCATTCCGGAAATGGAAAATTTCGGTCAGAAACTTCCGCTCCGGCCGGGATTCGAACCCGCAACCTCCGGGTCAGTAACCAATGCTCTTAACCACTGAGCCACGGAGGTCGGCAATAAATAATAATAACCTAACCTAACCAAACCCTTAATAACTGACTGTTAGCTATTTAGCGATTCAGGTGCTTTTCTGCACAGATAGTTTTACTTTCTCTTATGGTATTTTCTATTTCAAGATCTACTATCTCTTATGATACAACCTAATTTTATTATCTACATCATTATTTCGTTCAACTAGCTGTTTTACCAATACTTTATCACTTTGGTTATGAAAGTAAATATAATGAATATACAGTAAATGAGAAAATGGTATTACTTTTATTGACAGTAGTTAATCGTAATTGTACAAAATGAGATTTAGATAGCAAAAATGGTTTTTGTGACACAGTACAGTTTTTTCTTCTTTCTACTGTCTCACTGGTAATATGTTGTTTCCTTTAATATTTTTCCCTGTATTTTTACAGTAAACCTTAGCACCATGCAAAATTTCAGCTTTGTAGGTAGTAGGGAAGTACCTCATAATTTATATACATAATCGAGTATATTTCCTCCCTAAAATAACACCGTTTAACAACATGATAAGTGCGAAAGTTCCGGTTTTCAGATTTTTTCCTGACCTTTTTTTTAAGTGGGGTTTAACGTCGCTTTCAACTGCCATGGTCATATCACGACGGGGGTTTTACCCTCCATTCGCAGGAAACTCACAAACCTGCTACTCACATTGACCTCACCCAGCCTGAGTGGGGCCGGGAAAAGCCAGCGTCACGAGAATTAGAATTTGAATGGTCACCCATCCAAGTCTTAACCTCGCTGGATGTCGCTTAACTTCGGTGTTCTGAAGGGAACCGGTGTATTCAACATGCCATCGACGCTGGCTTCCTGTACTTTTACAATAACCCCTAGCACAATACGAAATTTTTACTGTACTTTTACTGTACGAAAACACTGTACTTTTACAATAAACCCCTACCATCATGCAAAATTTCAGCTTTCCAGGTAGTCGGGAAGTGCTTCATAATTCAGATCCATAATCCATTATAATAATAATAATAAATTCATTTTATTGTACATTTTACACCATATGGCATGTATACAAAGTCACTTAAAATTAAAAGTAAAATTAAAACTTAAAAATAAGTGGAAATAAGTAAGTAATAAGTAAAGTACATATGTTGTGCATTAAAAAAATAAAAAATAAATATATATAATAAATAATAATATTAGTGATAGTAAAATGTTCTAATTTTATTAGTATATAAAAAATAAAATAATAATAATAATAAAAAAAAAAATAAAAAAAAAAAAATAAAATATTTTAATGTTTTAAGATGTTTTTAACAAAGTGACACACTCATTCATATTATATGGGGCTCCCTCTATTAATTTATATTTTAGTGTCTCCTGTAGGTTTTTTTAGGGTCATTTCTTTTATTTGTTCAGGTAATAAATTAAGTTTTACACCTTCATCCAAAAATGAGTTTTTTGTTACCTTATTTCTAGAAATAATTATTTTATGTTTGTTTCGGGTGTTGTGTTTGTGAATGTCTTCGTGTTTGATTAATTGGTCTTTTAATTTGTGTACTGTAGAGCAAGATTCAAGAGTTACTTGGGCATAAAGGGTTAATATTTGGTGGTTTATGAAGTAGGGTTTGCATGATGTTCGATGTTGAAGACCAAGTGCTGCACGAATTGCTTTTTTTTTTGTAGTATGAAAATACTATTGGCAGTTTTGGAGAAGCCCCAGAATAGGATTGCATACGTCATAACACTTTGGAAGTAAGCAAAGAAAGAGATTAAGGCAGCTCTAGAGTCCACATGTTTACAAACAGATCTAATAGCAAATATTGCTGATGATAGTTTTGAACTCAGTTGTTCTAAGTGTGGCTTCCAGGTCATCTTAGTATCTAGCGTCAGACCCAGAAATCGTATGGCAGTGGTAGATTCAATTTGAATTCCATGTGTTTTTATGGGTTCGTGTTGTGTATTGTTTGAGTATGAGGATGATGGATGAAAATACATATAATATGTTTTGTTTGAATTTAGGGTGAGTTTATTTTTTATAAACCAATTTAGGACATTTTCCAATGTTTTCTCTGAATTTTGACGGACAGAAAGGAAGTTTTCTCCGGAGATCAGCAAAGACGTATCATCCGCAAATAAAGTGAACCTAGCTGAGGAATCTGAATGGTTGATATCATTGATGTAAATTATGAATAGAAGTGGACCCAGCACTGATCCCTGGGGAACACCTCTATTTATCAAGGATTGGGTGGAAAATATGTCTTTTCTGATGCCATTTGGATAAGAGGGGATTTTCACAGTCTGTGACCTGTTCTCAAGGTACGATGAGAACCATGCTAGAGTTTCATTACTCACTCCATAGAATGGTAGTTTGGATAGTAGTATATCATGGTCCACACAATCAAATGCTTTGGACAGGTCACAGAATATACTTATAGCATGATTTCCTGTGGATAGAATGCTATCCAGCTGAAAGAGAAAGGAGGAAATGGCATCTGATGTAGATCTTAACCCTCTAAAACCAAATTGCTGG
This sequence comes from Bactericera cockerelli, assembly GCA_024516035.1. Classification (NCBI taxonomy): domain Eukaryota; kingdom Metazoa; phylum Arthropoda; class Insecta; order Hemiptera; family Triozidae; genus Bactericera; species Bactericera cockerelli. The sequence goes on along the minus strand of CM044958.1, from coordinate 16,017,903 downwards.
GAGTTGAGGAGATTGTGGTGTTCAAGATAGTTTGTGAACCTCTTTGCTACAATTTTATATACACTTGAGAGCAGCAAAAGCGAATCAAACTTTTTCCTCCACCAAATATGCGATATCTTCGAAATGACTATTTCTATCTCAAAATGTTGTAAATTTTGTTTTCTACAATTTCTTAATTTGATTGTTCAAAAAAAACCTACCAGAAGCCCTCAAAATTAAATTTTACTACAGGATGTCAAAAAAGAAGAAAAACCTGATTTTTTTTATTTTTAACAAAAGACGTTATAACCTGAGAAATCACTAAGATTCATTCATAACAATGGTGAATCAGTATTTTGTGTTGCCTTCCTGAGCTATGATCACAGCATTCATTTGATTTGGTATTGACTGGATCAAAATAACCACAATTTCTTGGGGCAACTTCTCCCATTCTTCGGTGAGGGCGATCTTGAGCTCTGCCAGAGTCTGGGTAGCCGGTATTCTGCCTCGAACACTTCGTTTGAGTTGGTCCCACAGATTTTCAATCGGATTGAGGTCAGCACTAAGAGAGGGCTAGTCCAAAGTGTCAATATTCTCCTCACCCAAGAACTCCCAAACACAGGTTGCCACATTTGGGCGGGCATTTTCGTGCATGAGGAGGAACTGGTCGCCCATAATTTGACCGAAAAGAAAAACATGGGTCCGCAGGACTTCAAGAAGCTAGAATTTAACCAAAAAAAAACTTCAACTGGACCCAAACTCTCCAGAGAGCACAGGGAAAGGAGACTCAGATTCGCCATAAAACACGTGGATTGGACACCCAAGCAATGGCGCTCTGTTCTCTTCACTGATGAATGCCGGGTGTGTTTGTTTGGTGATGACAGAAGGAAAAGAGTCTATCGAAGAGCGGGAGAAAGGTATGCTGAGTAATACATCACAGAAACTGTCAGTTTCGGCGGTGGTTCCTGTATGGTGTGGGGTGGGATTTCAACTGAAAGAAAGACTGAATTGGTTTTCATCACATGCGGTGCGGGAGGTGGCCTGGACAGTCAGCGATACATTGATAACATCCTGCGGACCCATGTGGTTCCTCTCTCTCAAATTATGGGCCACCAGTTCCTCCTCATGCACGACAATGCCCGCCAACATGCGGCTAACTGTGTTCGGGAGTTCTTGGGTGAGGAGAATATTGACACTTTGGACTAGCCCCCTCTTAGTGCCGACCTCAATCCGATTGAAAATCTGTGGGACCAACTCAAACGAAGTGTTCGAAGCAGAATACCGGCCCCCCTGACTGTAGCAGAGCTCAAGATCGCCCTCACCGAAGAATGGGAGAGGTTGCCCCAAGAAATTGTGGTTATTTTGATCCAGACAATACCAAATCGAATGAATGCTGTGATCATAGCTCAGGAAGGCAACACAAAATACTGATTCACCATTGTTATGAATGAATCTTAGTGATTTTTCAGGTTATAACGTCTTTTGTTAAAAATAAAAAAAATCAGGTTTTTCTTCTTTTTTGACATCCTGTAGTAAAATTTAATTTTGAGGGCTTCTGGTAGGTTTTTTTTGAACAATCAAATTAAGAAATTGTAGAAAACAAAATTTACAACATTTTGAGATATCATACGACTCGATAGAAATAGTCATTTCGAAGATATCGCATATTTGGTGGAGGAAAAAGTTTGATTCGCTTTTGTTGCTCTCAAGTGTATTTTCTCCCTAAAACGACACCCTTTTACACCATGATAAGTGAAAAAGTTCCAGTTTTCAGATTTTTCCCTGTACTTTTACAACAAACCCTACCATCATGCGAAATTTCAGCTTTCTAGGTAGTCGGGAAGTACCTGATAATTTTGATGATCTGTCAGTCAGTCAGTCAGTATCAAAATCGCAAATTTCAAAATTACATACCTCTGAAAGTTTTTTGCATAGAGTCTTGAAATTTTCAATGTCTTTTTAATGATATTAGGACAATCTCTGTTTCAAATTTCATATGTCTATAATAAATTGAACCGAAGATATGAGGGTGTGAAAAACCGGGTGAATCGGTTCGTGTAAAGATACACTGCCGTGCTTGCTGGAACTTGGCCTGGCGCATTGCCGTGCGCTCAGATATGTTAATCAATATTTGTGAGACCATTACGTCTGACTATGCACGAAGGCTTAGAAACAATGATATTTACGAGCAATAAGTGACCTGCCAGACCTCTTTTATTTTTTTATTTCATTTTTGCAGCAAAACAAGTCAGAACAAGAAGAAATTAAGTCAGAGATTGAAAAGTTCGACGAGAAACTAGCAGAACTTGCACCCAAATTAGAATCAGATGAGGTGTCCAAAATGGTAAGAATTAAACTGTATTCTAAGTAGGTAAGTATTAAATATTTATACCTACACAGTGAGAAGCCGGCCTATTTATTATTATTATTTTTATTAGGAGGAAAAAATACAATATTTACCAAATTAAGAAAAAATAAATGATAAAATTGTATGATAAATAAATAAAGAAGAAAATAATACTAATGTCCTAAAAGACCTAACTAAAGGGCGGGGTTATTTATAACCTGTGGTAATCTCTGCCACCCAACCCTTTACAGCATAACTCATCACTTTTCTAGTTTATTACCATCATTTTCTTTTTACCGAGAAAATGTACGTCTAGTATAATAGATAGATAATTATTTCTACCCAGTTTACTTACCTACGTGATAATCTAAAATGATACCATTGAAACCTAACAGACGCGGCCGGTGGGAAAATGTTTTAGGTGTGCTGCCTCATTAACCGTACTATAATGGCATTTATAGAATCGCTCTTTCAGTATCTAAAGAGTTCGAGTTTGTTTACCATGCCAATCATAATAATTATGAATTAAAACATGTGTGATAATTTTCATTGTGTACGATCTAGGACTTGAGAAAATCGTCTCATTTCTTTTTTGTCTGGGTGTGCTGCAGTTCCGCAGCTCCTTAGCACCGGCCGCGCCTGATACTTACTAAATTACGGAAACAATTAAAAGATAGGTGTATTTAAAAAAAGTTTTTTTTTCTGCTTTGTACTTGAATGTTCGGGGTGCTCTCATACCTCGTGAGGAAAAATGAGTAGTTACTTGTATGAGTAACGACCAGTGGCGGCATTACCAGAGTAAAAAGAAATGAATGTAATAGAATAATTCGAAATGTAAAGGAGGCTCTTAGTAATGCTGCGCTACCCACAAAAATTGTGAAGAGGTCTTGTGCTTCACCACAAATAAAATCATACATACGAGGTTTGGCTATTAAGTTCGTACACTCTTTCCATAAAACGATGTGTGTTTAACTTACCCAACTTTAGTAGTTATCCCCTTCAATGTACTCCCCTCCTCTATCCCTAAAACGTTCCAGGCGAATTTTCCATTGATCGAAACAGTAGTGGAGGTCATTTTGTGTGAGGCCTTTCAAGACTTTTGCCGGTTTTTTCTTAACGTCATTTACGCTGTCAAATCTGGTACCTTCCAGGGTAGATTTGATTTTGTGGAATAAGTAAAAGTCGCACGGGGCCAGGTCGGTTGATTAAGGAGGGTGTTCCAACACTGGGATGTTGTACTTGGATAAGAACGTCTTCACGGAGAAGGCACTGTGGACTGGCGCATGGCACCATTTTTGCGCAAACTTTTGTCATGTTGAAGTTTTCGTGCAAAATTTGTCTCACACATTATCTATTAATTTTAAGTGTATCAGCCATTAGTCCTAGAGTTAATCTACGGGTTAGAGTCAGAACAAATCATAACACCAATTTTTTCAATGTTTTCGTCAGTTTTTGAGGTTTGGGGGCGACCAGGACGTGGATCGTCCTCAACAGCTTCCTGACCACCTTGAAACCTACTAAAAATAGAATAACCCCAACTTTTTGTACCTATAGAAGATGAAGTTCAAGTAATTGTTCATTACTACACTCTGTATGTAATATTTTTATAATCTTGGACATGTACAAAAATGAATTATTATTATCACTAAAAAAATAATTGTCCTCTTACATGACAAGGCAAGCAAGAAAAGGAGAGGTTAGGCTTACTGAGATTTTAAGCTCATGTCATGATCTTGTGGAGTTTTGTGAGCATACTGTTGGAAAATTCTCATATATGTGCACTGCTTTTACATAACATATTGTTAACTTCACAAAAATATGGCGGATGTTCAGAATGAGGACTTTTACTTGTTAGTCATGTATATCCGAAGGGAAATATCGTTAATTAAAACGAAAACATTACTTCGTTCTGAACAGTACCATTCAACGTTGTAGGGACGTGGTCTCTACCTACCGCTTTACTTCCTTGAGGTAATCAAAAATCATTAGAATGCTAGAAAGACAAGGTTAACGTTGACTTGAACCAAGTTGAATTACATCATATGATAAATTTGAACTAATCTAAATGAAACAAACAATAATAGTAACTCGGTAAAGGCCAAAAATAACTTTGTAGTACCGGTCCTATTTGAAACTACTAGACTTTTTTTGTTCATCGTGACTATATCACCCACCTCACCCAATAATGATTTATGAATTACAATAAATACATAGATACAGTAACATGGATATTGGATACCCACAAATATTTAGAATGTTTAATTTTGGAGTTAAATACTCTACTAATATTTATGACAAGTTTAGTGTTCAATGTAGGCGATCAAATGACTGCCGAGTCCCGAATAGTTCACACAACACCTCGTTTGGATTTATTTTTAAAATCAACTAATCATGACTGGAAAAGAGCCCTAGATAGGATATTTTTTTGACTTGTTAGAACATTTGCGATACACAAAGTTCAGTTTTCAATACTCTAGACTGGTTTACACATGTTATAAACAGAATACTGGGTTAAGTCTCTGGGTGAATCGGTTTCAATGAGCTATCTATGGGTAATATAGAATGCCCACAGAAAGAATGTGTTGCAAATATGAAATTTAGCTTGCAGTTATCACCGACACCTCGACGCACTGTCACATGTAGTCATAACTCATAACTAATTCAAAACCTCACAGAAATGCAATATTCCGACTCTCGTGGAAGATCCAGCCAAGAGCTAAATGGTAGCTACAGACGCTTATTTATTGAAACATCTCCAGGTGGTGGTGTACCCGTGGAATTTTTCGTCACACAATATCATTATTACAACTTGGAAAAAAAGTTCGAGTTAAACTCAGTTGAATAGGGTCGGGTTCTACGAAAAACACCTGAAAAACACGAAAAACGTTAGTTCCAAAGGTATCGTCAAGATAGCGCCAGTAGAGTTTTGCTCTAAACTCTACTGGCGCTATCTAGACGAATCCTTTGGAAACTAACGTGTTTTTTCGTCAGAACAAATCATAACACCAATTTTTTTCAATGTTTTCGTCAGTTTTTGAGGTTTGGGGGCGACCAGGACGTGGATCGTCCTCAACAGCTTCCTGACCACCTTGAAACCGTTTAAACCACTTATAAAGCGTTGATCTTTTCAAGCATGACTCCTGGTACACTGTCTTTAACAAAGAAAAAGTTTTACCAGCAAGTTTTACGTAAAATTCAATAATCACTCGTTGCTCAACGTTTGTATCAATCATAATTCCGGCAAAATTAAAAAAGGTGTCTTGCGCGTCGGGCTATCACAACAGAACTAATTACAGTACAGGCATGTGACAGCTATCAATCAAAACACAAGACTTGAAGCTTTCTAAACATGTTCATCATATCTTCCTAGCATGGACAGCTTTTGCGTAGCGGCTCGCGTCTACGAACTTAATAGCCAAACCTCGTACATACAAGTTTTTTTATTTATTTATAAAAAGAAGGTTGAATGGTGCTCTATGGATCAATAAAAGTGTTTCTATTATTCCAGGCGGAAATAGAAGAGATGAAGACCGGTCTCGTCCGATTCAAGAGTGACAAGACCACCTGGCAGGTGAAGCTGACAGAGGCTCAAGCCAAGGTGGAACACCTGATGCGTCGCCTGGAGGATCACGCGAGCACCGTGGAACTGCATGTGAAGGAGGCGGAGGAGCTAGTGTCACGTGACTTGTATCCTGACCCTCGACCTATCCCCACAGTGGAGGAGGAGTTACTGGAGGTATGTCTTTTTGTTTTTGTTTTTTTTTTTTAATGAGCCTAAGCGGGTACAAGTCCACTTTGGCCAACACTACTAGAGGTATGTCATGTTATTGTTTCCATTGAATTTCTAATATTAGAAATATAAATCGTTTTTGTAAAATAATTTAATATTTTTACTTTCCTTATCCTATAATAAGGAAAGTATTGTATTCGTCTCAAATTTGACCTACCCAGCTTTTCACATTTCTGGACGAATCATAGCCTCAGGATACCAAAAAAGTGGTTTTCAGCCATTGGTCCGTGCGTCTGTCTGTCTGTGAACAGGATAACTCAAGAACGGTAAAAGCTAGAGACTTGAAATTTGGTATGGTAACTAATTTTATACACCAGACGAACCACGAAACTTTTGGTTGAAATCGGCCGCAAAATGCGGCCGCAGGGCCGCAAATATTGGCCGCAAGCGCCGCTTCTTTGAATTGGTTAAAGATACAAAAAAAGTTACAGAACAACATTTTCTTAGATTAAAAAAATAATAGGGGTCTCTCCTTATCATTTTTTTGATATCTTGAACTTTTTGGACCTCGGCCCCAATTTACCGGTATTTTGGGGGGACCCGCTCAGACTAACTTTTTTATTATTCATCCTAGATGGGTTTTGTGACATATCAAATCCAATGATTTTGAGGTGCTGATTACGAATTTGGCTTTGATTTTTAGCTGACTTTTATCTTTGAGTCACCAGTGGCTTTTGGTCCTGTTCCCATTCCTAATATGATAAGAAAAGTCGTGTGATGTTTACACCAGATTTTTTTTTCATATTTCTGGGCGTTTCATAATTTCCTGAGTAACTTTGTTTTTGTGTCTGTCTGTCATGTACATTCCTTGTAACGAGCAAATCTCAGAAACTGCTGAACGGATTTCAACGAAATTTTGTACACATATAGCAGATGTATTGTAGATGTTCCCATTTTAAATTAATCAACTTCGCACTAGCGCGCAGCGATTCTTGGTGATAGAGACCATGCGCCTGACCACCACTAACTTTTAATTTATACGCTCATATAACGTGAACGATACACCCGATTTTGATGAAATTTTGTTAGTATATGCATATTAGTGTTTCACAATATATATATTTTTATTGAATAATTTATAATGGCAGCCTCCGTGGCGTAATGGTTGTGACTACTGCCCGTAGTCCAGAGTTCCCGAGTTCAACTCCCGGCTGGGGCAGACTTTTCGAAGAAAATTCTGTTCCATCCAAACACGTGAGGCTGGCATTTCCGGCCCTACCCAGGCTGGGTGAGGTTATTGTGGGTAGCTGGTACGATTCCCAGCGAATGGAGGGTAAAACCGCCGTCCTAATTCAGGACGTTAAATCAAATAGAATCGTTATCGTTAGGAAGGGCATCCAGCAGTAAAAAAATGTGCCAAAACCAATCAACCTCAACCATAAGCTTGCACAACGTCGACCCTGCTTGAGCGGGATAAGACAGAGTAAAAGAAAAAGAAGAAGAAGATTGAATAATTTATAACTGAGCCTTGATATTTAATAAATCGCAAAAATTTTGACCAAAAAGTGCAAAAATAAGGTCTACGACTTGCCGATACAGATTTTTGTTGTTGTTGTAGAATCTAGAATGTAGGAAAAACGGTATTCTACGATATAAAACAAATTTGAAGAAAATTGTTTGAGTAATTTTGGAGATACATGTGATTTAGTATAAAATATCAAAATTGCCAAGTGTATAGAATGTGAACCAATCACAAGGAAGTATTGTGTTCATAACTGGCAGTGTATTTTTTGCTTTAGCTAGTCTCAACATTTATCCTCCCATTGGCATTGATGGAATCTCAAAATCAACTAAAAAGAATATGATGCACTGATTATTTCTTCTTCTCCCCACAGGTGGAAAGTTTGCTGGAGAGGGCAGAAGACATGGGAGGTAGTAATCCTCTAGAGCTAGAAGCTGAGCTCAATGAACGACTAGAGAGTTTCGAGAAAAGTAAACTAGAAATTGATATTGCTGATTTTACAGCCAAGGTAAACTTTTTTTACAATGAGCATTTAAATTGAAACATATACGTCCAAATTTCTCTAATATACAGTATGTTTCTGAAAAGGTAACTTTTGAACGCGACGGAATTGTACTAAAAAAAAGTTTTGAACTTTGCACCCTACCAGCTCCGCCCCTGATAAGGTTTTTTAGGCTTTAATTTACAGGAATAAAAAACATGGCATTCCATTTAAAATTTGCGAGAAAAATAAAAAATATGGCCGAAAGGGCGGCCGGGGCCTAAAATAAGTATAACCAGTAGTCACCGTGGCAGAGTGAGTTAGCGCGCTAGTCATTGCACGCATGGTGACCTGGGTTCGATTCCCAGCGGAGTAGGATTTTTTCTGCTCTGTACTTGGATGTTCGGGGTCCACTCATACCTCGTGAGGAAAAATGAGTAGCTGCTTTGATGTGAAGCAGCGACCAGTGGCAGAATCATAGGAAAAAAAATAATACAAGATATTGAAAATTGAATTGGTAAAGTCCTATGATTCTGCGCTACCCACTAAAATTGTGACATAATAACACAAAGAAAAAACATTATTATTATAAATAAGTATAACCACAGGATGGGCCATCATACGGCACATTCTATCCTTAAAACTTTACAGAATTGAATAATTCCATCGCGTTCAAAAATTAGAGTGGTGGCCATCTTTTCAGAAACATACTGTATACATTGTCCACCAATAAAAGGAGCCATTCGAAATATCTAGAGAACGAATTAATTTTTTAAAAATGTAAACACGTTCAATACGTTCATGGACATGACTGCTATAGCATTCAAATATCAAGGGCTTGTATCTCCCATGAATGTTATTATTATTATTTAACACTTTATTGGTCAACTACATGATACATTCAACAAAATATAACATGAAAAAAAAAGAACACAATAGAATATGTAGTGAACCAAGGGGCGAGGTTAAAGCCTGTGGCTTTCCCTTCCACCGAATCCCAAATGTTATAGCAGCGTCTGGAGACAAGGCTTGAATTGTTTCCCCTTTTGTTCCGAGCTTAGATTTGTGTATGCCCCTTTGGGACATGAATGCGCATTCATGTCCAAAGTGTCCATGAACGTGTTAAAACACTATTGTACCATTAAATCAAAGGGGAAACAATTTCTACTGTATTTTGATTTTGATTTTTTTTTTTTTTTTATCACTACCATGGGCGGCCTCACGGGGATCAACTTTTGAATATCAACCACCCTTAAAGTATTTTAAGTCAGATTTGAGATTTTTCATCAAAACAAGGCTGGAGATATCGTACATTTCATTTTACAAGTTTCAGTATTTTTTTATAAGAAACTAAGCGCGTTGCGGCTAGGCCTGCGGCGCGGTCAGATTTGAGACATAGGACGACCAGATTTGAGTGTGAAAAAGCTCAGCGTTTAAAAAAAGGACATTTTTAAAATGTCAATAGCTCTTATATGTACATTTCCATTAGGAAAAATATTAAATTTCACCTCAATCGGACTTCTACTTTGCGAGAATTGCTTAGTATCGTAATGTGTATTATTTGAAAAAGCTTATTTAACTATTTTAGTAACAAAAAAGGTACCCTAAAATTTATGTTTGATATTTTTTTTTTTTCTCAACAGACAATAGGAAAAGCTCTTGAGAGAAGAGGAAAGGCCTATAAATTCCTTCTAGAAGAGATTATCGTGGGAACACAAAACTCATTTTCTTCAACCCTGAGTATTCGTGGATTCAAAGGAGACATAAAAGTGGATCTAAATGCTCAACGACTTGATATTCTGATTGATACTCACGTCAAAGAGTCTGCAAATGAAAGGAAGAAGCTTAGGTAAATGATATCATCTAATGAAAATATTAGATCACAAATAAAATAAAAAAAGTAACCATAGTTGTATTAATTACTTTCGTGATGTCACTATTACTCAAACTCACACTACAATTTTTTTTGCTGCATTTTGGATTTGAACCACCGACCTCCCTGTTCCAAGTCTGCCTAATCCATCATGCTACTGAGGTCGGTGTATTAGATCATGAATATAAAATATGCTAGTTTGGAAGGTCTTAGTAAATTTTTCAGTAAAGATTACGCCTCTTTCTTTTAGGAACTCATTTCCTCTGTGGGTTTTGCAGGCTGAAGGTTGGTTTTATTTCCCTGTCCAAGTATAGTAGTAATTGGGCACAGATTTAAATCATAGGGATCTCATAGCATTGTCACCTTTTTCTTTTACCGTGGTTTTCAGACTGTAAATGACGTTGTTCTTTCTAGCTCTCAGCCCAAGGACACAGCTTCTCTGAGTGGAGGGGAGAAATCTTACACCTCCGTGGCTTTCATCATGGCTCTGTGGAATAACATGGGAGTTCCTTTCTTTTCCATGGATGAGTTTGACGTCTTCATGGTGTGTAGATTTTTTTTTTTAACTTACATCATAGGTCATTCTAGACGGGGGGTTTAAGTGTTTAACTCTTCATTAATTCGCAGAAAACTCACAATCTACTCTTTATTAACCTCAACCTGTCCCAGAAAGTTACCATTACAAAGGTTCGAATTTTAGTGGTATCCCACCTAGTCTCAACCTCACTTGACAAAGGAACTATATTCACACATTGCATTTTTGTGCTATTGATGGACAAATATCTTTAGGCCATGAACGCTAAACAAGAGAATGAGTATTCATTTATTCACATTATTTTATGTTACCCATTTAGTGGGTGTGGGCACTGGACTTTTTGGGATATTTTTTTTTATTATTTCAGTTTTACAATAACTTGAAATCGTTCCTCATTTTATGGCCCTTTTCATTAAATTTAAACAAAAATAGACAAATGTCTGCCTGGAGGACTACAAACAGAGAACAGAACCAACCGTATAACAAGCCAGGCTAACTTACAGTTCTCCCAAGGGTTTAATGAATAATAATAATACTCTAGTGGAAGGTAAAACCACCAGGCAAGGTTAATTGCTCAAAGCATTTTTGAATTATTTGGTTTGGGACAAAAGTTGGCTGGAGATCATAATTTTTGTTGTTGATTAAACAGTACTAAAACCTGTATTATACTACTTATGTACCTCTGAATACAGTATATATTTCTAATATGTACTTCCTCTGTTTATTGCACAGGACTCAATAAACAGAAAATACATCATGGATCTCTTAATATATCAAGCTAAGACTGGGCTCATGTCACAGAGACAGTTTCTGTTCCTCACACCACTCGACTGCTCCATTCTCATCGAATCCTCTGACCTCTCTATTCACAAGTAAGCATCATTATTTTTTGTACGTTAAAAAATTAGACGCTGGTAGTTTTTCTTGTTCAATAACCTTAACGAGTAGGGCAGCTTCACTAGAAAATTCAAGTTGGCATATTTTCAAAAATGTCCCTCTCTGGAACGGTACATTGTAGAGATGTGGTGTTTGGTGTTATTTTCTTCTCTCATTGTTAGTCTGATTGAAAAACTAATGCTATTTGATATGTCACACTCGGGACTCTAGCTCCTTTTTCTGAAAAGTGTACTTGGGGCACATCCTGTATAATCGAAAATCAGAAAAACTATCAGGGGGGAATACTTTAAAATAACTAGAATTCGATGGGAAATCTGAATTTGCAATGAGAATCTTTCTTCATAAAAGATAAATGTAAAAATTGATGTTATTTCTCTGTATTTTCCTTAACAGCTAATTATCTTGTTCTAATTGCAGGATGACTGATCCAGAAAGGTACAATGCTATTTCACAAGGCTAACGGAAAGTTCAACTTCTTCTGCTAGTGAGTGCCTAATGTCAGCCGGTCACCTTACAATTTTTCATTAGGAATTTTGAATAAACTTTCTCTTTCGTTAGATATAGGACTATACACCTTAACAAAGGAATTGCTTTTTAGCAATATTTAGGTACGAGAAATTCTATACTCATGTACATGTACAAATGTACATACTCAGTACTCACAGAAGATTTTGGGCCGAATTATGAAATAATCCTCTTAATCTTATTAGACACTATCCCTTAACTTTCACCTTGACAACAACTGTAGAGGTCATATCTAAGCCGAGATTTGTAACCAGCCTTCGTGGCAGAAAATCTTGTTTGAAAATACCTATCGGGCAGCTGATGAAATCCAAGGGTCGGCTTAGATGTACTAATCCTGTTTCATAATACTGCCCTTATTTAACTTGAAGATTTAAACCATCAAATTAAGTGTAGAATTTATAGATCTGCTGTCTAATATTAATACCATAAGATAATCATACATAGATTTTCATCTTCTTTTTCTTTCACTTTGCCATTTCCCAAACCTACTTGGGTCATTGTTCAACCTCATGATAGAGATTGGTTGGTTGGGGCACATTTTTACGGCTGGATGCACTTCCTAACGCCAACGATTCCATTTGATTTAACATCCTTATTAGAGCGGAGCTTTTATCCTCCATTCGCTGGGAATCATACCAGCTACTCACATTAAACTCACCCAGCCTGGGTAGGGCCGGAAATGCCAGCCTCACATCTTAGAAGGGAACAGAATTTTCTGATCTGCTTCGACCTGTGTGAAAAGTCTGCTCCGACCTGGGATCGAACTCAGGATCTCTGGACTACGGGCAGTAGTCACAACCGTTACGTTACGGAGGCATACATTAGATTTTCATATTTCTCATAATAGTGAATTAATTATTTTATGTTATCTGCAAGTGTTTTATAGGATATGCTTTCCTAGATTTATTTTTTGATATTTTTTATGAAAATTAAAATTGTCGTGTTTTATTTGTGACAGAAAATTCTTGTACTTCTTTTTTTCTGTTACAAAATATGTTCGTCGGAACATGATCTGAAGGTTCTTCGAGCTAAAAATAAGAAGGTGATTTTATATACAAAGTGTCCAAAGTTTTTTGTTGAAAACATTTCAGAATCAACTGCAGGAGACAATCAATAATCTTAGGTAATTTTTCTATAAATAGAAAAATAAACTTGAATCTGTCGAAAATAGTGAAAATGGTTTACATGTCTTTGAATATTATAATTATTAAGTAAATTTCTCAAGGAAATACCTAATGTCGAACATTTTGTATCTATTTGCATTCAAAACTTTGCATTTTTTTGTTCGTATCTCCGTTAGATGGCATTTTTCAAAAAATAAGCCAAGATGATTTTAAGTCCTAGAGTGTCCCCTAGAATTGATTCTGATTTTTTTAAAGAAAGAAAGAAAAAAAAAAAAAACTTTGGACACCTTGTATTCGCCAAAAGAGGTATAACTGTCTCATAGCTCTGGCAGTGTGTTGAAAGAAATTATTTCTCAAGATTCCTGGAAATTTTGGAGGGGAGTAAATAAAACTGTTGATTATATTTAACATGTATTTAATTATGTTTATTGAACATAACAATTATAAATGTGACCACCATACTCAGAGTTTGCATTGAACTTTTCTTGGAATCTGTGATTAAAGTGGAATCCATTCAGATTACGTCCACCTGACTCGACGATTATAAAGGCCCTGTTAAGATACTTTTGCCAGGTAAAAGCGCATGTAGAGTGGAAGATGTAGCAACTGTAGCATTCATTATTAATAAAATGTACATCTCTGTATATGAGTTTAGATTTCGAATAACTCTTTCTCAGAACTAGAATCATAATTTTCATGTTCATTCATGATGTTTCATACTTTTAATTAGTGGAATGTATTCTATGTTACCCCTGAGTAGTGGCCGGAACTTAAAGAGTACAAAAACAGAAACATATAATATTTATAATTATGACAACATAAGTTGCAATATTAAACCTAGAAACTGGATAACACAGAATTTTCTACAGGGTGTAACAAAATAATGTCCAATTACTTGAACTAAATATTCTACAGGTCAACCAAAAGGGGGTTTATTATGAAATAAACCCCTTTCAATTTGACCTTGAATTCAACAAAAATATATAATATGTTGAAGACCCACCGAAGAGTTTGCAAAAATTGAGTAGTTTTTTTTTCACTTCACCTTCTGAGTGGTTAGTCTGATATTAATTTTACCACTATCAATTGACTCCAATTTTTTTAATCTAAGGGCAATCACAATACATATCCTAAACAATAATTCAAGGGCGGAGGTAAGGGAAGTTCTATTTTTATCATCAGAACTTTTTGGATTTTGAAAATTAAAAAATACCTATTTAAACAAAATAATTCACACTTATTTAAAAAAATACAAAAAGTTACGACAAATTTAAAGCACAGTACCTCTCACACCTCTAATGAATCATTTAGGTTTAGATTAAAGGGTTGGGTGGAAGAGATTGCCAAAGGCAATAACCCCGCCCTTTAGTTAGGACATATGTATAAATTAAAAAAAAAAAACAATTTATTTCTCTTTTTACTTCTTCTTATGTTGTATATTATTTTGTAATTATCTGCGTTGTATATATTATGTCCTTATAAAGAGTAAAATAATAATAATTTAGATCTTGTAATTGTCTTTAGATAAATCTTAAACTTAACTGTTAGTGGTGTGATAATGATTATTATTGTCTGAATTAGAATACCTACTTATTAATCATTAAAATAACTAAAAATAGAATAACCCCAACTTTTTGTACCTATAGAAGATGAAGTTCAAGTAATTGTTCATTACTACACTCTGTATGTAATATTTTTATAATCTTGGACATGTACAAAAATGAATTATTATTATCACTAAAAAAATAATTGTCCTCTTACATGACAAGGCAAGCAAGAAAAGGAGAGGTTAGGCTTACTGAGATTTTAAGCTCATGTCATGATCTTGTGGAGTTTTGTGAGCATACTGTTGGAAAATTCTCATATGTGCACTGCTTTTACATAACATATTGTTAACTTCACAAAAATATGGCGGATGTTCAGAATGAGGACTTTTACTTGTTAGTCATGTATATCCGAAGGGAAATATCGTTAATTAAAACGAAAACATTACTTCGTTCTGAACAGTACCATTCAACGTTGTAGGGACGTGGTCTCTACCTACCGCTTTACTTCCTTGAGGTAATCAAAAATCATTAGAATGCTAGAAAGACAATAACGTTCACTTGAACCAAGTTGAATTACATCAGATGATAAATTTGAACTAATCTAAATGAAACAAACAATAATAGTAACTCGGTAAAGGCCAAAAATAACTTTGTAGTACCGGTCCTATTTGAAACTACTAGACTTTTTTTGTTCATCGTGACTATATCACCCACCTCACCCAATAATGATTTATGAATTACAATAAATACATAGATACAGTAACATGGATATTGGATACCCACAAATATTTAGAATGTTTAATTTTGGAGTTAAATACTCTACAAATATTTATGACAAGTTTAGTGTTCAATGTAGGCGATCAAATGACTGCCGAGTCCCGAATAGTTCACACAACACCTCGTTTGGATTTATTTTTAAAATCAACTAATCATGACTGGAAAAGAGCCCTTGATAGGATATTTTTTTGACTTGTTAGAACATTTGCGATACACAAAGTTCAGTTTTCAATACTCTAGACTGGTTTACACATGTTATGAACAGAATACTGGTTTAAGTCTCTGGGTGAATCGGTTTCAATGAGCTATCTATGGGTAATATAGAATGCCCACAGAAAGAATGTGTTGCAAATATGAAATTTAGCTTGCAGTTATCACCGACACCTCGACGCACTGTCACATGTAGTCATAACTCATAACTAATTCAAAACCTCACAGAAATGCAATATTCCGACTCTCGTGGAAGATCCAGCCAAGAGCTAAATGGTAGCTACAGACGCTTATTTATTGAAACATCTCCAGGTGGTGGTGTACCCGTGGAATTTTTCGTCACACAATATCATTATTACAACTTGGAAAAAAAGTTCGAGTTAAACTCAGTTGAATAGGGTCGGGTTCTACGAAAAACACCTGAAAAACACGAAAAACGTTAGTTCCAAAGGTATCGTCAAGATAGCGCCAGTAGAGTTTTGCTCTAAACTCTACTGGCGCTATCTAGACGAATCCTTTGGAAACTAACGTTTTTCGTGTTTTTTAGGTTAGGTGTTTTTCATAGAATCCGACCTTAATACAACTTGAAAAAAATGTTCGAGTTAAACTCAGTTGAAGGAGAATTGTAACCTGAAAAAAATAAATGTGTGATTTACTGAGGAGAAGGACAAGAAGTCTCGGCTGGTTTCAAGAGTGCAGTTGCTCCTCCTCGTCTCGTCGTCCTCCCCCAGGGAGTAGAAGGAGGAGGCGGGGGTGGGGGCGGGGGGTGTGGAGGCGAGGGGGGAGTCACAGCTGATGAGCACCTTCATCTCAGCCAGCTCAGCGTCAGACAGCGCGCTCTGCTCCGCCAGGTCCTCCAGTCCCGCAGGTACCTGCCACGAGGAACATTTATTTAGTTAATGTTTCTACGGGAACTACCCATTTTTACAAAGTTTCTACATAAAAAAAAAAAAAATAAAAAAAAATCAATCGAACAATAAAATCAATTGAACAAAATAAAATAAAAAATATAAGTGAATACAAAATTAATATAAAAAAACGACTATTTGATGATTAGTGCAGGCCAAATATTTCCGAAAGTTGAATTTTTATGATGGACATTCTGTAAAAAACCTAACGTTCTTAAGAATTTTTTTTGACCAGTCTTGAAAAAAAACCATGCCAGTCTTGTGTTTATTTACTGCTCAATGGATATAAAAATATTCTTTAGTGGAAAGTAACCGCTCGGTGAGGTTAATACTCAAAGGATTTTCTACCACTTATAATAATAAATAATCATAACACTCTTTAGTGGAAGGTAACCACCAGGCGAGGTTAATGCTCAAAGCATTTTCTACCACCTCCTAACCCACAGAGTCTTATTATTATGTGGTCACTAACTCAAATTAACGAGGAAAAATTGATGCACTGGGTGGGATTCGAACCAACGGATGCCTACGCTACCTGGATTACCAGACTAGCGCGTTAACCACTTGACTACCAGTGCACCTTAACCCTCAGAGTCTCATTATTGTGTGACCACCTTGTACTGTGTTAACAATTTAACACATTGAATGCCTTGTCACACTATATGTATTGTGTGACAGTCGATGCTACTTTGAATGATTGTCACACTAGGATAAGGAAAGTAAAAATAGAAAGAAAAGAAGTGTCACACTTTTTTGGTGTGACGTGGCATACTGCGTTAAAAAACCACGTCTGTATGCCACGTCACACAATATGTGTGACATGTACAGTAACGTGGCGTACGGGTAAAGTGTCCAAAAATGACCTTGACAGTCAACGTGGTAATAATTGATGCACATTAAATAAAATTTAAAAGAAAGTTGTATCGTTACAACGTACATCAAAATTAGAGACACCGTTTACATTGCCTTACCTTCAGTTTGACTAATTCTTCGAGTAGGAAGTTGAAGTGTCGCTTGACTTACCTTCAGTTTGACTAATTCTTCGAGTAGGAAGTTGAAGTGTCGCTTGACTTACCTTCAGTTTGACTAATTCTTCGAGTAGGAAGTTGAAGTGTCGCTTGACTTACCTTCAGTTTGACTAATTCTTCGAGTAGGAAGTTGAAGTGTCGCTTGACTTACCTTCAGTTTGACTAATTCTTCGAGTAGGAAGTTGAAGTGTCGCTTGACTTACCTTCAGTTTGACTAATTCTTCGAGTAGGAAGTTGAAGTGTCGCTTGACTTACCTTCAGTTTGACTAATTCTTCGAGTAGGAAGTTGAAGTGTCGCTTGACATTACCTTCAGTTTGACTAATTTCTTCGAGTAGGAAGTTGAAGTGTCGCTTGACTTACCTTCAGTTTGACTAATTCTTCGAGTAGGAAGTTGAAGTGTCGCTTGACTTACCTTCAGTTTGACTAATTCTTCGAGTAGGAAGTTGAAGTGTCGCTTGAGCGCGAGTGTGTTGAGAGAGATGGCACGACCCGTCCTCTTGTCAGTCACCTGGTTGTCCAGATCCGCTATCCACTCCTTCACCTGCCCGAGGATCTCTCTCCTCTTCAGCCAGAAGTGGGTGTGAATCACCTGGAAATCATTTTTTTTATAGCCTCTTCGCGCCCAATGTCCTCGTAAGAGGACATTTATTTTATAGTCCTAAGTGCCCAAGCTAAAAATTTATACTACCAAGTAGCATAAAATATTTGTCCTCGGGCGAGGCCACCGGTCACTTTGTACTACAAAACAAAAATTGGTGTTGGGCGTGAAGAGGATAGACAATTGGATCAACCTTTTTTACAATTTTTCTTTTTTTATACAATGAACATAATAATTAGTTATGAAATAAATATAAACAAAGCCTGATTAAGGGTGGTGATAATGCCTTTGGCATCATATACGTTTTCTTTTTGATACACCAAGTTAACAAGCTTTAAATACAAGTAAACATTCTTAATACAATATCTTGTCAATAGGCAGCACATTCTTTACCATTCTTGCATAACTCTTAACACTTTGAGCCCATGAATACCATATATGGTCCTCAGCTGACATTTCACAGAGGACATGAGTACCATATATGGTACTCACCCAAAATTTCACTGTCGACTTGTGTACTCTATATGGTATTCACGACCTTCCTTTTCTTGGAAGACATGAGTACTCCCTATGGTATTCGTTTCTATGTGTATCTCATAGGGAACAGGTTCTTGTGGTCCTTGGGAGCAATGTTTGAGTGTTGGGTTCTGAAATTTGTGGTCCCTCGTGCTCACTCGCCGATCCCAGCTCTGGGGCTCAAAGTGTTAAGCATGAACCGTTCTACCATAAACATTTACGGGATTTGATCTTTTTGAGAAGGCGGAATTTGATCTTGGATATTTTTCAGCCCAAATGCATTACGATATTCTTACTACTTAAGAAGAGAAGAACTCTTGTACTTTGGCAGCACATTCTTTACTGTTCTTGCATAACTCTTAAGCATTAACCGTTCTACTATGAACATTTATGGGATTTGATCTTTTTGAGAAGGCGGAATTTGATCTTGGGTATTTTTCAGCCCAAATGCATTACGATATATTTACTACTTGAGAAGAGAAGAACTCTTGTACTTTGGCATCACATTCTTTACCATTCTTGCATAACTCTTAAGCATGAACCGTTCTACCATAAACATTTACGATATTTGATCTTTTTGAAAAGGCGGAATTTCATCTTGGATATTTTTCAGCCCAAATGCATTACGATATACTTACTACTTAAGAAGAGAAGAACTCTTGTACTTTGGCTTTTAAAAGAAGAAGGAGAAAAAAAGGGATTTTCACACCAAATGCATTAAGATATACTACTAAGGAAGAGAAGATCTTCTCTGTACTTTGGCTTGAAAAAGAAGAAAATGATACCTGGCTGTAAACTTATTGTACTTTGGCTTGAAAAAGAAGAAAATGATACCTGGCTGTAAACTTATTGTACTTTGGCTTGAAAAAGAAGAAAATGATACCTGGCTGTAAACTTATTGTACTTTGGCTTGAAAAAGAAGAAAATGATACCTGGCTGTAAACTTATTGTACTTTGGCTTGAAAAAGAAGAAAATGATACCTGGCTGTAAACTTACTGAACTTTGGCTTGAAAAAGAAGAAAATGATACCTGGCTGTAAACTTACTGAACTTTGGCTTGAAAAAGAAGAAAATGATACCTGGCTGTAAACTTATTGTACTTTGGCTTGAAAAAGAAGAAAATGATACCTGGCTGTAAACTTATTGTACTTTGGCTTGAAAAAGAAGAAAATGATACCTGGCTGTAAACTTACTGAACTTTGGCTTGAAAAAGAAGAAAATGATACCTGGCTGTAAACTTACTGAACTTTGGCTTGAAAAAGAAGAAAATGATACCTGGCTGTAAACTTATTGTACTTTGGCTTGAAAAAGAAGAAAATGATACCTGGCTGTAAACTTATTGTACTTTGGCTTGAAAAAGAAAAAATGATACCTGGCTGTAAACTTACTGAACTTTGGCTTGAAAAAGAAGAAAATGATACCTGGCTGTAAACTTACATGTTTGAAGCAGGGCGTCGGGTTCCGGATTTGCTCCAGCATGGCCCACTTGACAGTGGCCTGGGCGATATTGGCGTTGTACTCCCGGGAGCTTTGCGTTCCCTGCACCGTGCCTCTGCTCCTCTCGTAGCCTGGCTCATTGAAGTAAGGCTCGGGTACCAGGATGAGAGACTGAATGGACACTAGCACCTAGGGTGGAGAGAAACGAAAGACATTTTATTTTTGGGGAAAAAAAAAAAAAAAAAATAGAAGAGGAGTTTTTTTTTCAATAAGTACTTTCTTTATTTATTCAAAATACAATTTGAGGTAACAATATAGTATATATACATAAAAATATACAATTGAAATGAAATGAAAAATATGAAAGTTATTATAGCCCTTTCAGCATAATGCTGGTGTTGGGCTATGGCTGGAGTTGCCAATTACTTCGCTGTCCTGTGTCTTATCCTAAGCAGGGTCAGTGCCCTGCTTAGTAACATGATTAGATGTATTTTTTTTCTGATTTCCGTTCAGCCCAGCAAAGGCTTTACTCAGATGTCCTCAGTTATTAACAAAATTAAAATTAACAATAAATTTGGCCAGCCTCCGTGACGTAACGGTTGTGACTACTGCTTGTAGTCCAGAGATCTTGAGGTCGATTTCCGGTTGGAGAAGACTTTTCACACGGATAATTCCTGTTCCCTCCGAACACGTGGGGCTGGCATTTCTGGCCCTACCCAGGACGATGCCCAGTAAATGAAGTGTAAAACCCCTCATATGGAACTGTTTTTAAAATCCTTCATGATAAGCTGGGCATGAGAAAACTATCGGCGCGATGGGTGCCGCGATTGCTCACAATTGACAACAAACGAATTCGGCTGAATTGTTCAAAGGCTAGTTTAGAACTCTTCAATCGCAATCCAAATGATTTTTGCGTCGAGTTGTGACCGTTGATGAAACCTGGATACATCACTATACCCCAGAAACCAAACAGCAGTCAAAAGAATGGACTTTGGTTGGAGAATCTGCCCCAAAGAACCCCCGTTCTTACATCTCAAATCAGGACTTTAAAACAAAATAGAATGAATGAAAATAACAGGAGCCAAGACATTGGATCTGGGCGTCCATATAATAATCCTCTCATCAAAGTATGTCTACTTCACGGACACGGAATAATTATTACAATAAATCGATAACAGCTGGTGTGTCAATTTACTGCTTTATTTTCACTTATATTTTCACCTCTGTGTCACACAAACCAAGCCCAACATTGTACCATGAATAGAATTCAAAATCTTGGTAATTTTATCAGCGGTGCTGGAGTCGATGTCTTTTTCTGTACTAAGGATGAATTGGTTTCATTTCTGACTTCGTACTTTGGTCTTGTTTATTTTACAAGTTCGTAGGTAGTTATAAGAATTTTTAAAATTGTAAGATCTAGGATTTATAATTTTAAGATTATTTATATTTAATTTTAAGATCATTTTTTGTACAAATGGAACTCGTTCCGTAAACTACGAGTATATATTGAAAATAACCTCTACTAATGGTATCATACCTAGTAAAAAATATAGCTATCTCTCTCACCTGTAGAAAGCTCGAGGTATGCGCATTCCACTTCTCCTCAGGTCTGCCATGCCAGGTGTTGAGAATAGAGAGACACACCTTGAATTGAAGTAAAATTGGTTTTATTTAACACTTGCGACTTGCACCCACTTCGCCAAGCCATCACACACACAAATTTTGAGTTAAAAAAGTTCATAGTGAAAAAGTGGGTAAAATTCATTCATTTTCAAAGTAAAAGTACTGGTAATGGTCGCTATCCATAAGGATAGCTACTCATTTTCCCCGAACACGTATGATTGGACTCCGTAACCTCCAAGTAGGTATAGAACTGAAAAAAGTCTAACCTGCCGGGGATCGAACCCGGGTCTCGTACAAGATATACAAGCCTCGTGGAAAAGTGCACGCTAGAGGACTATTATCAGAGAACAGACTAGCCAAGTAGCCAACCCTATCAAGCCAGACATTTTGCAGTTTTCCAAGGGTTTAAGTTTCATGGCTTATAAAGAAAGAGCCCAAGTTCTCACGATGCGATGGTTGATCGCACATGGAAATATGTGGTTCAGAACAAGCCAACTTCAGCACTTAAGTTGTCTGGAGACCATCACTCCCCCCCAGCTGTAGCAAAGCTGGTTACAACAACAACAACTAACCACCTTGCAGTGATTTTTTTTTATTTTATAAAGATGAGTGTTTCACTGCCGTTTTTATTTCATAGCCATGAAACAGGCGCTACTGTAGACGCTTGTGGTCTGTGTTATAGCGTACCCATCCCGTAGTATGCCTCCCCTCTGATGGGCGAGAAGTGTGCTTCCCAATTAGGTGCTGGGTCAACACGAGCGCACCGGAAGGTATCCCTTACAAACAATTGTAACCAAATTAAAAATACAAATTTTTGTCGGCACGGGGGATCGAACCTGGGACCTTCCGCATGGCAAGCGAGTGCTTAACCACTAAGCTAATCGCGCGCTATTGAAAGGGTTATATACCCCCGTGCCACCCACCTTGCCGTCATTGTAGAGGTTGGGGTTGAAGCGGACAGAGTGGCGCCCGGTGGTGCACAGGTTGATGAGCATGGGCGCCCCCGGGTACTCAGGGGGGAAGTAGACGTCAAACTCGAAGCAGCCGTTAGCGTACGGCGTGTCCGAAGGTCCCGTGATCAGAACCTGGAAGTGGGTTATTTTTAATATTTTTTTTTTTTAGGGTTTCTTCATAATATCTAATCTATTAACTTCATAATATCTAATCTATCGTTATCTCATAAATGGGTATAGCGGGGAATATATCTTTTATTTTTATTATATCACAATTTAAAATACAAATCGTTTAACTCATAGATAAAACACCTCCCGCATATCCGCTGTCCTCTTCATTGTTCCCAACACTGTAATACATTGTTCCCAAATCTCATAAGTGATAAAACAAAAGGTTAAAATCACCAGTGAATTTACCATCATGATATCTTCTGTCGTTATATATATATATAATAAAAAAAAAATTGAAATCGGAGCAAAAAAATATATTTTTTTTTTTACAAAAATGAACACAATACTTCCGATTTCTAATATTAGAAATTTATCGGAAGTAAAAACAAAATATTAATACTTAGACGACCGGGTGTACCACCGGTGGTACACGCGTGTCTGTACGGAATGGACCGGGTGTACCACCGGTGGTACACGCATGCACTACGCCTGTGAATAGCCTAAACATCGCCGGTCCCACGGGAGAATTCACTAAAAACCATGCCGGTCGTCTAAGTGTTAAGATCAAATAATTCACCTTCATGATGTCTAGTCTATCGTTATCACAGCGCACGAACACAGAGGAGCTGTAGGAGAGCGGCAGGGCGGTGCTGAGCGTCACAGTCTCCTGGGCGAGCCGCTTGTTGCGGGAGGGGTGACACCGCTCCCCGCTGGACCGCACGTTGGACTCGAAGTGGTAGGCCACGGTGAACTTGAACCCCGTGCCCTCCTCGTCCTTCGCCACTACCATGTCGTACATGCCTGGGGGGAAACAACTCGTGATAACATGTACCATTCTTAGAATGTACCTCAAGTCAGGACGTTAAAACCAAATAGAATCAATGGACATGAAAGGAGCCTAGACATTAAAATCTGGGCGTCCATATAATCCTCTCACCACCGTGACTTAGGTATCAATACCTAACTCACGGACATGGAATTATTATTATATAGAAGCTTTTATCATTTAGCTTAGGAAAAGAACCTTTGTAAAAATCCAATATTGTTAATAAATAAATAAAATGTTTAAAAAAATGTTTAAAGCGTTTTTTTTATTGGACGAAAAGCCTGAACAAGACCGAACGGTCAGCTCTGGTCAACTATAATTTGAAGAATAAAAAAAAGTCATTTTTGAGACTCTGGTTTATTTACATTAAAGACATCGGTGTTCGTTTACATTTTGAATTTGAAATTATCCACTTCTTCTTACCAAACCAAAAGCCATGGCCGCTCGAACGGGCCGGTTCACTCCGGTCACAATTTTTCGGTCTGAACTTGACTTGCGTGCAAGCCAAGTAAGCTGAACACTCAGCTAAGGTAACCTCTCAGAAAAAGTTATGAAAAAAAAGGAAAGAAAATACCAATAAAAACACATGAAGGTCAGGAAGCAATATGATTTCTAAATTGTAGTTTAGATTCTAATTTTATAATAATAATAATACTCTTCAATGGAAGGTAACCACCAGGCGAGGTTAAAGTATTTTCTACAAATTAACCCTCGCAGTCTTATTATTAAAAGGTCACGAACTCAAATAAATGAGGAAAACTTCCTATATTGGATGGGATTCGAACCAACGGATCCCTACGCTACCTAGATTACCAGACTAGCGCCTTTACCACTTGACTACCAATTCTCATTTATTTTCTCTGGACCAATGGAAGAGATTGCCATAGGCAATAACCCCGCCCTTTTGTTAGGACATATGTTTTCAAATATTTTCTATTCTTTTTCATTTTTATTGTATATATTGTTTTTTTCATTTTTTCACTTTTAAAATTATTATTTGTATGTACATAATGTCCTTTTGTATCTAATAAAGAATTGTATAATAATAATAATAAAATAACCTCCCCACATTATGAACCAAACAACTTCAGGAGACTTGATCTTCGGATCCGCTCCTGAAGTTACAACACCAGGAGACTTGATCATATGATCCGCTCCTGGTGTAATACCCTTTGAAAGGTAATAATTACCTTCCAAAGGAGAGAAAGTGGAAATAATAATGGACCACTTACCGAACTGGAGAGCGCGCATGACCTCCAGGTACCTCTCCTCCAGGGTCTTGACGGGGGCGGAGCTGGGCTGCAGCACGTCAGGCAGGGCATTGCTTGCGTCAGCGTGGGGCTCCGTGGCAAGGGATTGCACGATGGCCACCGTTCCTGACAAACATACAATGTTTCAATGAATCATATCATTTTATTATATACGAATATGTCCATATTAGGTAACCAAATAATAATAATATCGCCTTATTTATACTGCCCGATTAAGACTATTAAAGTCCCGTTAAACATTAAACTGAAAAGTACACCCCGTACTTATAGAGGAACACGATAGATGAACATGTTATTTAATACATAATAAACATTTTTATTATTATTTTATTTTTATTATTATTGCAGAAGTAAGCCCAAGACATAGTATTAAGTGGTAAAAATCCCATATGGGAGGATAACTTGTCATGTCCCGGCTGGGTTTTGAACCCACGACATCTGGATAATCTGGATTCACAGCGTGCCGCCTTTACCACTGAGCTACCGGGACAGACAGACGGGTGGGAGATCAACATATCTTTGTTTAAGAAAGCAGAATGTTTGAAACAGCAAAATCTAATATCATACTATCAATAAACAAAAAAATCACATTATTCAGGACGAGCCAACTTTAAACTCAAGTTGACTGGAGACCATCACTCCCCGGTGCTGCAGCCAGGCTGGTCTGGAGACCATCACTCCCCCGTGCTGTAGCCAGGCTGGTTACAACAACAAAATTTCATAATTGGAAGCAGCAAGAATGGAGATTACGTCAGTTAAATTTATACCGACACAAATTCAATCCTTCTACTCAATATGCAATATAATGGTCAGGATGACAAAAATAAAGATAACAACAAAAATAAATAGTACAGAATTTGTTTTGATTATTGTCAATTTCAGTTGCTTTTTTTTGATAAAAATTGAATTTTGCTTTGGTTATTTTTACTGTAGACCATTTGACCATTAATTATTACATCATTCAGTTTACCTCGTATGTCATCTACCAAGGTAATGAGATCTTCATCCTGATCCTGCCATGATACTTTTCTGTTCTTCGGGTCAGTGACACTCGTGGTGGTATTCGTTTTGCTTTTGGATTTACTGCCATTGTCATTCGATCTGAAAAGTTTTAGAGGAATAAAGTTTTGTCAAAATGTTTGCATGACGGCAATGTTTCTACGGCATTGTCCTCAGATCAGATAAAACTAATTAGGTTTAATTTGGTAGATACTAATCAGAAGTAGATACATTTTCAATTCCATCTACAAACTATATTATTTATTTCCTTATTCTTAAAAAAATAATAATAAAAAGAGTGCTTCACGCCTTTTTAAAGCGAAGCCATGAAACAGCAGTACACGCGTGTGGTCTGTGTTGTAGCTTGTTCATCTTGTAGTATGTTTCCTCTTTGATGGGCGAGAAGTGACGTAATACTTCTCATTTAAGTGTTGGGTCAACACGAGCGCTTCATGTTCCTTAACGCATCATTAGCGGTGTGCCTTACAAACAACTTTAAAATCAAATTATGAATAAAAAAAAATTGTCGACTCGGGGGTTCAAACCCGGGATTTTCCGCAGAGTAAGGGAGTATATCACCTTAGTTGTTTTTCGTAACACTTTCTTCGAGGAGTTTCGAACAAAGAAAATTCATTTTGCTATGTAATGCCGACCTTGGTTCCTTCCAGTCATTTTGAAATGTTTCAAAAACGATTAATGAAAACTTTTCCTGTTCCTACAAAGACCTTGTTTATACTGCCGTGCCGAGGTAAGACTGAAAAAACCCTTTACTAATGTGTTTAATTACTTTAATAAGTCCCTTTAGACCTGCGGAAGTGAACTCACTTGAGCCGGGACAGGTAGATGTCGACGCAGGACTTGATGTTGCAGAGGAGGAGGTGGATGGAGGCGGAGTCCGAGGAGGAGGCGGGGCCAGGGGTGTCGGGGGAGGGGGGCAGGAGGAGGGGCCCCAGCTCGGGGTCGCGGGCCAGGGCCCGGATAAGCTCCAGCACGCCCCTGTACAGCGGGATGTGGCGCGCCATGTCCAGAACTGAAACACCACGGACAGTACATATTTTTCTCAATACTTTTATTTTGTTGAACTATGTATCTGTACCCTAGAGTTAAAGAGTCGCAACTCCAATTTTTTTCGAAATAGAGTTAAGTTCATATTCGGATTCACCATGATTTATTTTGTAACATGGAAAAAGACTGCAGATTCATTCCTTATAAGAAAAAAGGAAAAAATAAAATCAAGAAAATCCTAATTCCAAAATTACGGATTTTCATGGTAAAAGACATTTCGGTATCGTACGGCAATTTTACTAGAGGATAATATTTCCTTTTATTCAGTATAAAACAAAAAAACAGTTCTGTTTTTAGAAATAAACTAACGAGAAGAAATCACAAATGCAAAAAGTTGAAATCTTATTTTGCTTTTCCTGTAAAATTTGAAAAACTTGAGTTACGACTCTTTAACACTAGGGTACAGATATATCTTCATAAATGATGTTATGGATTAAAAAAAAAAAAAAACTTTGAAAAGAGGAAACATTCAAAACATCGCAAGTTTAAGACATTTGTTCTTTCAATTGGGGGCGTAAGAATAGAAAGTAAGAAGAGGGGGCGGCTATTCTTATTGTCAAGTTAATTTGAGTAGCTGGTTTGTGAGTTTCCAGCGAATTATGAAAGCGCCGTTAAAACTCAGATTAAAAAAATGACCTATTATATTTTTATATTTCATACGTCTTGGCTTGAGACATATAACTTGTTAGTTACTTTGTGTATAGAGATAAATATGTGAGAGAAACACAATGCTGGCTGGACACATTTCGGATGGAAAATAATACAGCACTGAGTCGGCGGGAGAACTACTTTGTACTTCATACAGTCAGTTCCAGCCATTACATTTTAGTAGCAAACATTTCAGTAGGCTAGAGGCGGGCGCAGCGGGGAAGATGTAAATGTCCACAAGAAATGACTCACGTCACTCGCTTCACCTCAAGCCTGCAGATCAAGTCAAGGTCACCCTGCTCATAGAGCCGGTCAGCAAACAGCTCGCCGCTATCCAAGCTCAGTGTAAAACCATCGTCCAACAGAACCGAAAATTTTGCGATGAAAAACGACACATCCTAGACAAAGTGAGACGACTGAAAGAAAAGAGTGAGAAGGCAGACGTGCTTGAGCTAAGCCTGAGAGAGACAGAGCAGGAGAGGATGAAGTTGCTGGATAAGAATACAAATTTGACGCAAAAATATACGGCGATGGAGAGTAAGCTTGACTTGAGCAATAGAGGTGAGTAAACCAACCATTTGAAATTTACACAGGCTCATGAATAACGATTTGATATTTGGGTTCGAATTTTTAAGACACTGCTAGAGGTGTGTAAAAATCAGGTATTCTCATATTGAAAATTCAAGTTGCAGGAAAAGGATCATGAAGGATGATTTACTAAAAATAAGAAATGATTTACTTCCAACAGGACATCAACAGTAAGTAATAATTTTGGTTCAAAGAATTTCTTGCAAAACAATATTATTCTTTCAAATCTTATTTAATTTGCAGGTTTGAAAAATCTACAGCAGGTGCTTGCAAACAAAGACAAACTGATTTCTCATCTTCAGCTGGAACTGAGTAAGGAGAGACAACGCAACCAGAATCTCTGTCAACGCGTTGACCAACTCACCGGTCAATTGAGTGCTCTCTCATCTGTAGAATCGCCAGCAAAAGAACATATCCGAGATAGCAGGTAATCACAGGGGAAACAGAACTTGTGTTTGAGTTGGTCCACCTAGTTTATAAGCGAAAGACGATTGAAAATTACGTGAAATTAAGAGAACAAATTCAATTTAAAAAAAACTCTAGTCGTAGTAAATACAAAAAAAGATTATGTCTTAAATTTGACTAGAAAGTAAGAAAAAAATTCAAGAATCTCATGACGATTTTTTTTTTTTTTTTGAAAATTTGACGTGGAGCTCGTTTATCTCGTTTTTTTCTAGGTACGCACATGGAAGACACTATAAATGTTCAGAGAGTGGACCAGCAGAGCTATCACCGAGCCACAACAGTCAGGGAGGCAGACACACGACAAGTTTTCAGGCTAGGAATAACAAAAATAGCACCGATCATTATTCAGCGGAAAGAAATGATGTCCCGTTTCAAAGTAGAGATAATCGTTCTACACAAGACCGGAATCGATTACGAAGGAACTCCGGTCACCACCTGGTACAACGCGGTGTGCACGGAGACAGAATGGAGCCAGGGAGAAGGTATAATGACCAAGAACAACTGACCCGAGGGCCTACATCGAGAAGTGAGCTCATGTATCGGCAGCTAACCAGTACTCCCCGGAGGACACTCAATCCGCAGTTTGACGACATTATTGAGGATCTGTTCTTCCAATGAGTCTCTCGCCTTTTAAATAAGTCAGTATCCCAAAACAGAACCACATATCGTCGCGTGGAAAGTCAAAGGCATTAGTGTTACTTACACATACAATGCCGTTCGTTTGATTTTAAAAATAAACTCTCATGGCAAAAACTGCAAGGTCTCTGTTTGATTTGTAAAAGACGAATAGAAATACCAAAAAGAATAATTGTGTACCAGTAAAATAAAATCATTTGTAAAATTCGCATTGCTTTTTTCATTTTTATCTCTATTACCCTATAGGGACTATAGATATTGGTCTTGGGTCCAGGTTTGACGAAGTTTGTGTTGGGAACGTAACTTTCAAAATAAAAATCTCACCTGAATCGTTTCTCAGATAAGACGAGAGGGCGGGAAGAAGACAGGATTGCCTGATGAGCTGTTTGAGTAGGGGTGGTAAGGGAGGAGGAGGAGACTCGTGTGGTTTCGTAGACGAAGAAACTACACTCGGATCAGGATTTGAATTCGTGGTCGCTCGTGCTGATGAAGATTGGACGTCAGAAGGGGTTTGTTCGGATGAGACGGGATTTGGGGACTCGGCAGATTCCGGTGGCGAGCCGATGAAAGCCGACAGGACACGAAGGAGTGCGGTCACGTGCTCTTCTTCCAGGCGTTGCCTTGACAACGCGTGCTCGATATTCCAGTTCTGAGTGGTGCTCCCCGTGCCGAACCCGGTGCCTGATACATTGAAATAGAATTAAGAAACATTAATAAGCTTTCATTGGTACCCGAGCTACATATAAAGTGAAATATCGAATCAGATGTAAATAAGAATAAAAAGAAGAAAACAACCTTAACTTGAATAGATGTTTTGTATTAGGTTCTTTTTAAATTGCGAAAATTAAAATCTGAAAAGTGACTATGAGTCCAATTTTGTTTCACCCTAAATATCTAGATTAATATTCAGAAGAACAATACAGTTGTGTACAATACACAACTCGCTATTTAGATAGCACTGAATTTTAGAAAAAGTACAGGAATAAGCAGTTCAATGAGTTGATGCATACCTTTAGCCCAGTAGAGATGACTCTTATCATCTGATTTGTTATACACGGTGCCGTTTGAAGCATTGCTAGTGTTTGGCTTCTGATTGTTGTTAGAACTTGATCCCGAGTTCGCCTGGAAATGAGTAGAAGTAGAAATTCAGAAACACTACAATAACAATAATTGTATAAATATGGAATTTCGATATGGAAACAATTCATCAACCGCTGTACTCCAATTATTATCTGGAACACTGAAAACTAGACACCAAGAAGTTCAGCCAATAACATTACTTTTCTTTTCAATAGTATAAAGAAAATAAAAAGAATCCAACGTCTCATCTGGCCTTCGTTCCAGAGTGAGAAGAAGAGTGCTCTCACTTTCATAATCCCCAAATCTCCCTTGTAACCGTTACACAACGCACTCTGATTGTTTGATCAGTTTAATTAAACTAATCAGAGTGCGTCGTGTGACGGTTGAAAGGGCGATTGGGGATTTGAGAGTGAGAATGCTTCCTGAAACGAGGCGCTGCAGCGCGCTGGTTAAAATAAAATACAATACTCTGTTTCAACTGGAAGAATGAAAGTGGCAGAGAATGCCTAAGGCATTAACTTCGCCCCAGATAAGAAAACAATTTTGTAATTAAAAATTAATATTAATCTTTATAAATAAAAAAAATTGTACATACTTCTAAGTTCTTTTTTAAATTTATTGTTATTAATTTTTTGTTGATGATTGTTTTGTAAATCAAATAAAGTGTAAATAAATAAATGATACTAAAGAGTCCCTATACTGTACAGTCCAATCGCTTCTCACCATTTTTTGTTGATGATTGTTTTGTAAATCAAATAAAGTGTAAATAAATAAAATAAATAAATGATACTAAACAGTCCCTTTACTCTACAGTCCAATCGCTTATGTTTTTAACGAATAAATAACGAATAAATCCAATCCAAAGGACTTATGTTTTTATATATTTTCTATTCTTTTTCTTTTTTATTGTATATTTTATATTGTTTTCATTTTTTTCATTATTAAATTAATTATTTCTATGTACATAATGTCCAGTTATAGCAAATAAATCGTTGTATAATAATAATAATCGCTTCTCACCTGTTGGAATCCAGGCTGCACGGGCGGGGCCAGGTCTGTGGGCAGATGCGTGAGGTAGGCGAGGCATGTGAGCAGCAGGTGGAGGACGCCTAGGTCCAGGGCTGTCTGGCGGAGCAGAGCGCCGTCGTCTGTGCTGGGTGGTGTGCCCTGCAGCAGAACCTCGAGTGTGTGGAAGGGAAGCGTGGGCAGGGACCGTGCTACGCTGCTCTTGAATATGTCACCTGAGAACAAAACACAAAGCGGTTTTTTTTTATTGAACGAAAAGCCTGAACGAGACCGAACAGTCAGCTCTGGTCAACCAAAATTTGAAGAATAAAAAAAAGTGATTTTTGGAACTCTGGTTTGTTTACATTAAAGATATCGGTGTTTCTTTACATTTGAAATCATCCACTTCTTCTTCTTTTTCTTACCGAACCAAACGCCATGACCGAACGAACGAGCCGGTCCACTCTAGTCAGGATTTTTCGTCAAATAAAAAAAAAGTGAATTTCAGTGACCAGGTCAGCTTCGGTTCGCTTCGTTCAAATAAAAAAACCGCTTACAGTGGTCAGAGCTTGAGTAGAGGAATTCACTTAGCACCTAGCACCAGGATTCGATAGATCGAATAAATCACTTAATCCATGATTAAAAAAAAAAATTACCATAAGCAGTTGTCGGGGGAACGGCACTAAATGCAAAGACTTGTCATCTTTTATTCTTATTATACAACTCTAAATGTTTCATTTAGCTGCCAAGTTATATAATACCTAACTCCAAAAATGAAATGTGCAGAGAGAGAGAGAGAGAGAGAGAGAGAGAGAGAGAGAGAGAGAGAGAGAGAGAGAGAGAGAGAGAGAGGGAGGGAGAGAGTCTGCAACCATTGGGACATTTTCATCTTTACTATTCAAGGTCCAAAACCCAACTGACCAAATTTCGTATTGTGCGCATGACACATACCTTCTCTCTTCTCTCCCTCTACAATTCAATACTTCGCCATTGTGCGCATGACACACACTTTCCCTCTTCTCTCCCTTTACAATTCAATATTTCGTTACATAATTTCGTTACATAATTTCGTCACATAATTTTGGTTATGTGCCAGAGCAAAGACATGAAAATGTCAAAAAAAGATAAACACTTTTCTGTCGAGTGAAGACAAGTGTTTATCTTTTTCTCAATTATGACGTTACTTCACAAAGTATCCTTCCTGCAAAAACTTAATGCATGGATTGATATCTCATTTATTTAACAACATAATAATGACAGAATAAATAAACGTATAAAATGGGTTTAGTCAGTCATGGATTTATACAATGAACCTACACCTCAGCAAATAAGCGGAATTGGAACCAGTTGTTCTGATATATGTATTAATTTTGATGTATGTAATATTTATGTTCCAAATAAAGGTTTATTTATTTATTACATATTCATACACAAAGAATTATTTTACATATTTAGATATCTCTATGAGAGAGGAGCATAGAAATTCACTTAGCACCGGGATTCGTTAGATCGAATTTCTCACTTAATGCATGGATTAATTTCTCATTTATTTAACAATATAATAATGACAGAATAAAGAAACGTATAAATTGAGTTTCGTCAGTCATGGATTTATATAATGAGCTACATATTCATACACATAGAATTATTTTACATATTTAGATATCTCGATGAGAGGAGCATTTTATCCTATAAAATATTCATCCTATAAAATATATAAGACCTGTTTATACTGATTAAAATAGAGAGGTTAGTTGATGGCATGAATATTCAGAACTATTACCTGCTGCTGAGAGCAAATAAGCTCGAAACAGCTGTCCAGGTTTGTTCTGATATTCATGTACATCTAGTACAACTTCTCACTTTTCTGTTTATACTGATACTGATTATACTGTTTGACTGCTGGAGTAAGGGACTTTTCAGTCGTACCTCGGCAGTATAAACAAGGTATATTCTATTCTATTCTATTCATTACCTCCTTCGCCATCGTCACTCACGCCCAGGACCAGCCTCAGCAGGAACATGGCTTTCTTCTTGTCCCGCAGGAGCACATCCGCGTAGCCCGGCAGTCTGAGGAAGAGCCCGAAGGCGGCCAGTGAGTGGGGGGGCACGGTGCCGCCCATGCCGGGTGCCCCCGCCCCCGCCGGCTCCGACAGCTTCTTGTTCTTGCACGTGCCGCCCGAGCTCTCGGGCTCCGTCATGTCGTTGATATCTTCCATGTCCTGCGAGCACATGACATTTCCAAATCATCCAGGGGTGGCGTCATCGTGAACGATGGTAGCCAGACAGTGGAGGAATGACTCTCTAGGCACTTCTACCACTGTCTATACAAGGAGGCTAATGATTGACAAGGGCCTCCAGAACCATGCCAATGCTGGTCTACTCCCTGTTTATAGTCCCCCAGCCAAATACATAAACTTAATGCACTAGCAAGGATCAATTAAATGAAAGGAGCCTTGACATTGGATCTGGGCGTCCATATAATCCTCTCACCACCGTGATTTAGGTATCAATACCTATCTCACGGACACGGGATTATTATTAATGATTGTGAAGGTAGTGGACATGAACCTTGGGCTCTAGCCTAGCATAGCGTCATTTAGTAAGCAGTTTTTTTTTATTATTATTAAAAAGATGAGTGTTTCACAGGCTGTTATATAGCCATCAAACAACAGCCACTGTAGAGGTAGTATGCCTCCCCTCTGAGTGACACAATAATTCCCATTTCTGTGCTAAAAAAGTCAAATACACGCAAAAAAGATGAGTGTTTTACAGGGTGTTATATAGCCATCAAACAACAGCCACTGTAGAGGTAGTATGCCTCCCCTCTGAGTGACACAATAATTCCCATTTATGTGCTAAAAAAGTCAAATACACGCAAAAAAGATGAGTGTTTCACAGGGTGTTATATTGTTATATAGCCATCAAGCAACAGCCACTGTAGAGGTAGTATGGCTCCCCTCTGAGTTAAACAATACTTCCCATTTAAAAAAAAATACACTCACCTCATATATCTCAAAGTCTATTTTGACCCAGTCGGCATCGGATTGGTCCTCCCCGCAGTAGTACATATATTTGCCGCCTGGTTCGCATCTGTCGAGCGCTGGGAATTGGAAAGCGCCTGGGTTGACGGCGGGCAGATGTTTCGCCAGCAGAGCGAGGCCTGAAAACCAAACGTTTCCAACTTGACATCTAGACGACAGTTTAAAAACTATATCAAGTTTAAAGGACTCTTTTGGAGCAAGATAACAAATTTGGGTGAGTCAAGGACTCTGAATGTTACAGACCTCTCTTTAAATAAATATTCATTAAAAAAAAAAAAAAAAAAACATTTTTCATATTACATTGGTAAGGAGACATTAACAAAACCAAGGGAAGAAATAAAATAATAACAAACCTTTATTCATCACCCAGTAAAGAATATAGTGTAGTAGTGCTTTATTTAGACCGTCGCGTCGGCTAAAGACAGGGAGTGCCATTACCCTAATATGTTATGGTATAACTACCTCTTTATGTTATGGTATAACTATTGGAATTTTCTCTTTTGACTAAGGCAACGCATACCTAAACTGGGAGTCGTTGGTTCAAATCCAAAACATGGTTAAATTTAATAAGGCGGGTTTGGGCCATTGTATTGTATCATTACCATTACGCTTTATTATTTTAACTAGAAAATACTATTTATTATAAAAAAACACACACAAATAATGATAATTTAACATTAATTTGGGTACCTTGTCAACACCTAACTGTTTTCAAAATCAAGCATCATGACATTTACCTCCTAATTGTGAGAAGACTTGCAGCGGGGTTTGCAGATGAGGCGTGCTGAGTAGACTGGACACCTTCTCGTCGTTGCTATTACTAGAGGACGCTGTGTTGTTGTTGTTGCTCATGGTGGGGGAGGATATGCTGAGCTTGAGGTGGGGGGTGGGCGGGGGGTGCAGCTGCAGCAGCTGACTCAGCGTGAGGGCGTGGGGCAGCTCCTCAGGGATGCGCTCATGCCTCACGGAGCAGGCGAGGTAGGGGGGGAGGGGGAGCCCGGAGCCATCCCCCCCGCCCAGCGAGCGCTTCTTCAGAGGCTTCACCTGCTTGCACGCGTCCTTGATTCTCTTGTCCTTGGCTGTGTTGCCTGCTGTGAGTGTGGCGGAGAGGGTCTCCTGTATCTCACTCAGCTGAGGGTCCCGCTCCAGCTTGCAGGAGGAGGAGGGGGGCTTCAGGCTGTGCTTGAGCATGCCGGGCAGGTCAGAGGAGGAGGAGGAGGCGAGGTTGCACAGCAGGATATCACTGATGCTCGTGTCGGTGGGGAGGCAGAGAAGGTGCTGCGTGTGTCCAATGCCAAAGCTAGGGTGGGGATGCGGCAGGGCGGAGGTGAAGTCTCCCGCGTTCACTGCAGGCCGGTCAATGCAGAGCAGCACTTTCTCGTTCTCCAGCAGCAGCTGCAACACGAGCCGCCGCGTGAAGCCTGACATCCTGCTGGCTAGGAGCTGGCTGAGCACCCGGGCCAGCAGGCGCTGGTTGGGGGGATGCACGCGCGTGGCCTGGGCCAGGAGGCTGGTGGTGAGCGCCTCCAGCTGAGGGATCACGCTGCTCAGCTCCCACGAGTAGCCGAACCCGGCGCTCTCGCTGGTCTTCTGGTCCAGGTAGCTCAGCAGGGGGAACCAGAACACGGACCCTTCGGGTGAGCCCAGCCAGTCCTTCATGACGGCAGTGGAGCAGAGCGCAGTGAAGAACCTGAGCACGGTGGCCACGTGGCTGGCGTGCAGGGCGAGGCCGTTCTGGTGGGAGGCCTTGTCCGCGTCTGTCTGGTGGGAGGTGCAGAACTCCAGCACAGCTGCGGCGAGGCGTGCGGCCAGGCCGCAGCCCAGCAGCGTGCGGGTGGCGGCCGGGGACTGGGAGGCTGCGGCCACGGTCATCAGCTGCGGCTCAGACACCTTCAGCTTGCGCAGGTCACACAGGACAGACTGCACCTGCTCCTTGCTGTCGTCCGTCAGGTCACTGTAGTCTTTCCTGCAGGACAAACAAGTGAAAATAATTGAAATCAAGAAAGTCTGTCCCGGTAGCTCAGTGGTAAAGGCGGCACTCTGCGAATCCAGAGAATCCAGATGTCGTGAGTTCGCAACCCAGCCGGGACATGACAAGTTATCCTCTCACTTGGGATTTTTACCACATAAAAATATGTCTTGGGCTTGCTGCTGGAATAATGGGACTTTAATAGTCTTAATCGGGCAGTATAAATAAGGGGAAATTATATTATAAAATCAAGTTCGTATTTTTAGATTCAGAACCCTCGATAACATAGATTCAGAACCCTCAATAACTCACTGAGAAATATCACTTCCATTAATGCTTGGGTCGAGACTCGACTGCTGGAACCCAGCTCATGTAGATTTAGCGTCAAGTTATCAATTTGGAGCTCTGTGATTGGTGGAAATTGATCACGTAACCCTAAATCCACATGAGCTGGGACCCAGCAGTCGAGTCTCGACCCGGCTATTAGACTTCCTGATACATATTAAGTGTTGTGGTATATTCGTATGTTAATTAATTTTACAAGTGACTTTGAATATTTATACATTTCTTCTTATATCCTTATGATAGGTATAGAATAGAGAATATAAATAGAAGTATAGAGACTTCAAATAAAAAGTTGGTAGTATTTTTTTAAATTCTAATTTATGGATACCTTCAATTTGATACCCTATGCTATAGGGGTTTGATACCCCGATCCGACAAAAAAATTGTATTCTAAATTTGATTACAGTTGTTTGTAAGGCATACTTTCCGGTGTGTCGTGTTAACCCACCACCTAAACGGGAAGTATTGTGTCACTTCTACTTCTCGCTCATCAGAGGGGAGGCATACTCCGCATACTACGGGATGGGCAAGTTACAAAACAGCATAAGGGTCTACAGTAGCTCCTGTTTCATGACTACGAAATAGAAAAGACTGTGAAACACTCATCATTTGTTTAAATTCGGGCCACTTTTCAATATTTTAAGATTTAATATTTTCTCAATACATAAATATTTTGTGTACAAGTTCATATCTTTTAATCCTAGGTCCACTTTTTTTTGAGGAGGGGAAAGCTCATGCCGAAAAGTGCCTACCCTAACTAAAACTCCTCATCAATACTAAACCGTTGTGGGACTGTTAAATATTACTTCAACAATTTTTAAGTGTACATAGGAACACTTAAAAGCAGAATATGAGCAGCGTCCAGTTCTATATTTCTTGTATCTTATTCTTATCTTCTAGACCAGAACCTTGAATTCACTTATCACTCACCTGTCATCAGATACAGGGGCACTAGTGAGGGGCTCAGGTATCAGTATGCCCATCTTATGAAGTAAAGTTGAAAACAAGCAAGGGCGAATATAACACATGGAACATAGCACATTGTCTAAGGCAGTCTTCAAGGCGGATTCCTCTTTCACCTGAAACGTAAAATCGTTCAACATAATAATGACAGTTCAAGGTAGCGTCGCGTCGGCAGTAACCCCGCACTTTAGTTAGACATAAAGTTTCATTTGATCTTTTTATTGTTATCAGTATGTGATCTATTACAGTAGTTTTATCATATAATCTGAATAGTTATCACCTTGGTCTAGCGGTAACATGCTCGGCTTGCACTCCAGGTGACCCGGGTTCGAATCCCGGTGGGGTCTAAATTTTTTCCGCTCTGTAATTAGCATGTCGGGGTCCACCCTAGCCTCGTGAGGACAACTGGATAGTTAGATTAGGCAACGATCAGTGGTGGCATTACGAGATTGATATTGGAATATGATGCATTAGCTTAGTTCTTGTGTTGTCGATGCTACCAACTAAAAATAGTGACATAAAAACACAAAAAACTGGTTCTTTATCTTTTTATGTGATATGGATCGCATGCTTTGGACACATATTTAACTTAGAACAAACAAAATCATCCGAAACAATGCTTCTCATTTATTATGTTCGAAATTGGCCAGTCATTCAGTTGTTTTGTAGGACTTCGATGCACGTTGCTTAACTTCAGCGATCTTACAAGAACCAGATGTATTCGAAATGCTATGACTTACCTGTAGAGTCCACGCATAGACACTCAGGAATAGTTCATCGGACACAAGAGTTCTCAGTTCAGAACTCAACAGAGCTTGCTCTTGCAGGGACCACAGCACAACTGAGGTACAGTGAATATACATGGAGGCAGGGGGTAAATGAGACTCTTCCTAAAACAGAAATAATGCATTCAAAGTGTTTAGGAACATTAAAACTTTGTGATTTCACTCATTTGAAAGAAACAAAGTGATGCACTCGTCTCAAGAAATTTGAAATGCGAACGTAACCGTAATAATTTTCTTGAGACTGACTCGTAAATTCCATAATAAGTATATGGATTTTCTCTTGTCTAGTCTCGAGTTCACCACTATCTACAATGAGTTTGTTTGAAGCCATTTTCTATTATGATAATAATAATAACACTCTTTACTCTTTAGTGGAAGGTAGCCACCAGGCGAGGTTAATGTTCAAAACATTTTCTACCACTTAATAAACTCATATTAATGTGGAAAAATTCATGCACTGGTTGGGATTCGAACCAACGGCTCCCTACACTACCTGGATTACCAGACTAGCGCGTTAACCACTTCACTACCAGTCCCCGCCGCGCGCCGTCGCGGGTGTAAACTCTGCTAAGTATTTTAACTAGACTAGAAACTAAAGTCTACCCAGGCTGGGTGAGGTTTATGTGGGTAGCTGGTACGATTCCCAGCGAATGGAGGGTAAAACCCCCGTCCTAATCCAGGACGTTAAATCAAATAGAATCGTTGGCGTTAGGAAGGGCATCCAGCCGTAAAAGATGTGCCAAAACCAATCAACCTCAACCATGAGGTTGAACAACGTCGACCCTGCTTGAGCGGGATAAGACAGAGTAAAAGAAGAAGAAGAAGAAGAGAAAGTAAAGTCAACCCGAGCAAACGACCCGGCCTTTTGCTTATTAAAAAAAATATAAAACAAACAAAAAAATATTACAGTTTTATTCTTACCTTGAGACACTCTTCAGCAGTGTTTCGTAGCCATGACAATAGAAGAGTCAGGCGGTCAAGAGTATGTGCATCCTGAGTTGTACAGAGCATGAAGATCAGTTCCACTACAGACTCCAGACTAGCAGTCGTGTTTTTACCCAGAGGCAGAGTTCCTGAGAGAGGAATAGAAATATATGTAAATTTTAAAATATACCATGCTATGCGTGACTCAAGTAAGTGGTTGATGTAGACTGATAAAGCAATAATTACGCTTACAAAGAATGAAAAATAAAATAATTAATTAAAATTGCGTGTCAAATTACACCAAAAACAGTTCAATCGATATAGTGTACCTGCTACAATTTCATACCCTTTAATATGCAAAGATGAGTTTTTTCCCAACAAAAAAATCTATGTGCAAAACTATTCAAATAAATTTTATTATTTACATACCTGAGTAGAATAAAAAAAATAATGTTTTTTTCTTCAATTATTATGGAATTTCACACGATATAGTATGCCTAGTAGAGGTCGCAATTCCTAGAATTTAAAATCTTCTGCCCTTTGAGTAAACTTTTAAAATAGAATTGTTGTAATTGAATTGTAGAGCTTACCCTATCAGACCCGACCTCAGTAGCTGGATCGATAAGGCGGCGGACTTGTAACTTGGAAGTCGGTGGTTCAAGTCCCAGTTTCAGCGTAGACTTAGTAAAGCGAGTTTGAGTAGTTGTGATATCACAAAATTGATTAACACAAATATGATAACTTTTAAAAAAAAAGCTTACCCTATCAGTGAAAAATAAGTTCAGTGGTCAAGAAGTTAGTTTTTAATACAGATCATATTGACAAATACCTCCCATTACTCGAAATGTTTATTTACAGAAGAAACCCACACAGAAGGCACTCTGTGAATCCAGAGACTCCAGAGGTCGTGGGTTCGAAACCCAGCCGGGACATGACATGTTATCCTCCCAATTGGGATTTTTACCACATAATAATACGTCTTGGGCTTACTGCTGAAATAATGGGGAAGTACGCCAAGTGGAGGTCGCAATTCCTATAATTTAAAATCTTCTGCTCTTTGAGTAAACTTTTAAAATAGAATTGGTGTAATAGAATTGTGGAGCTTACCCTACCAGTGAAAAATAAGTGCAGTGGTCAAGAAGTTAGTTTTTCAATACAGGATCATATTGACAAATTCCTCCCATTACTCTCGAAATGTTTATTTCGAGTAATGTTTATTTCGACTAAACTACTATTTTTAATATATTCATAAAAATTGATGAACATTTTTAAATTTTTGTTTATTTTTATTGTTCTTTCATGTTGTTGTTTTTGATAAACTGTTGTTGATTTATAAAAATACAAATAAAGTACCTTAAAAAAAAAAAAAAAAAAAAAAAAAAAAAACCCCACCTTGCATGAAGGTGACAGCCCCGTTGTGCAGGAGTATCTCGAGCAGGGCCAGGCCCAGGGGCCGCGAGTGCAGGCCCAGACTCAGCAGCACGTGCTTGAGGCCGGGGGCGTAGAGGGAGGGGGGCGGGGCCGGCAGGAGCAACAGGGAGGCCAGGGCGTCGAGGAGGCGGGGACTCGAGGCGGCCGTAGCGTCCAGCAGCGACCTGAGCAGCGGCGAGTCGGGGCGGGGCGTCCCGATCACGTGACTCAGAACCCGGAGCCAGCCGATACTGGGGACAGATAGAAGTAATGTAATGTAAAAAGCCTTTATTTGTACAATTAAATTTACACACAACATAAATACATAGTATATGGGCATCTTGTACAAAATCAGATTAACAGATAGAAGGGTCACAGTCTATAGTTTTTTTAATTTTAAAAAATTAAATTAAATAAAAGACATTAAAAAAAAAAAAAAATGTCACAGTCTATTGTTTTTTAGCACTAGTTTTTTAAAATTAACTTACCAAGTTTTTTTTTGATGAATTAAATTCTACTTGGTATGTAAGTTTTAGGAACTCTTGTTAAATGCGTATCTTCCGTCAATTCATAAAATAAATAAATAGATAGTGTACATATTCCGTACATAGCTAGATTTTTTGATGAATTAAATTCTACTGGGTATGTAAGTTTTAGGAACTCTTCTTAAATGGGTATCTTCCGTCAATTCATAAAATAAATAAATAGATAGTGTACATATTCCGTACATAGCTAGATTTTGTGATGAATTAAATTCTACTTGGTATGTAAGTTTTAGGAACTCTTCTTAAATGGGTATCTTTCGTCAATTCACAAAATAAATATTTAGATAGTGTACATATTCCGTACATAGCTAGATTTGTGTCTACCAAGATTTACCCACCACCTGTTGGGAATCGCACAAGTTACCTACGTTAACCTTAGCCAGCCTAGGTTATGAGGGAAATGTTAACCTCACGTGTTTTTTGCTTTGAAAATGAAAGAAATTTACTCTCGTAATTTTTGGTTAGAAACTTCTGCTCCTCAGCTAGGGTTTCTAACTCTATTGATCGGTAGGAAAAGTGTACCCTCGGGTTAAGTGGCAGAGAATGCCTAAGGCATTAACTTCGCCCCGGATTACAATACATTGTACATTTAAATTTAAATATATTTTTTTTCTTCTATATCTTATTTTGTAAATACCTATTGTTAATTTTTTTTTTATCCTTGTTAAAAATTTATTGTTGTATGTATTGTATAAAAAATAAAGTGTAAATAAATAAAACCCTCTCACCTGGACTTTGTGAGCTTGGCCTCGTCTGGAATGGCCGCGTTGCACATCTGGAAGGCCGTGTCGCCGAAGCTGGTGGCTCCAATCACGCGGATCTGAGTGAGACCGAGGCTGGACGAGTCTTTGGCTCGGTACAGACGAAGCAGAACTCCGGTCACGACCTGAAGGACAACCAAAATTATTTGTTAAACTCTCGGATACTTATTTCAAAGTATCAAGAAACGACAGTCACCGTGGCAGAGTGAGTTAGCGCGCTAGGCATTGCACGCATGGTGACCTGGGTTCGATCCCAAGCGGGGCAGGAATTTTTCTGCTCTGTACTTGGATGTTCGGGGTCCACTTATACCTCGTGAGGAAAAATGAGTAGATACTTGTATGAGTAACGACCAGTGGCTGCATTACCAGAGTAAAAAGAAATTAATGTAGTTGAAAAATTCGAAATTTGCAGGAGGCTCTTAGTAATGTTGCGCTACCCACAAAAAATTGTGAAGAGGCCTTGTGCTTTACCACAAATAAAATCATAAAAAAAAAGTATCAAGAAACGAGACTTGACTTCACCAGTTTCAAGGGCGGTTCTATCAATCTGGTTTGGTGCGAATCACGGATGGGCAAAGCTAGTTCCAAAAAGATTCGTCAAATTAGCGCTAGTGTGCTGGTTTCAC
Source organism: Bactericera cockerelli (assembly GCA_024516035.1). NCBI lineage: Eukaryota > Metazoa > Arthropoda > Insecta > Hemiptera > Triozidae > Bactericera > Bactericera cockerelli. The sequence goes on along the minus strand of CM044958.1, from coordinate 15,975,166 downwards.
GTCAAATCGGTTTCTTTAGTCATTTTTTGATAGCACCGTCCATTAATGTTTATGCATTATTTGTCTTCGTCGGTATCGCATTTCACAAGCTGACCGCCATATTGTGGAATGACTTCTCATATGCAAGGAATCTTCTAACCATAAAATCTAGCCGTCCAATTTATTAATATTTAGGATAAGTAGTTGTGTAAATAGAAAAAAAAAATCCATAAAATAAATGATAAGAACCATTAGAAACTTACCTCGGGAGAGGGCAGGTTGAGGCGGATAAATGTTAGACCTGCAGTTTCTAGTGGGGGACCTACAGGAACCATTCGGTACCCAGTCCATGGCACACTTCTAGCCCTACGGCACTAGGACAGGCTGAGAAATATAAGAAAGCAGAGAGAAGATTAGGATTAACAATATAAGAAAACCACAAATGTACATTATTATGACATAATCTTATCAAGTAAACCGACTTTTGGCAAATTGTGAATTAAACATTGAGGTAGTGATATGACCCAAGTATGACGTTAAACCCAAAATTAAAACAAAAAATCTGGTGTAAACATCACACGACTTTCCTTATCATAATTATAAGGAATTGGAACAGGACCAAAAGCCACTGGTGACTCAAAGGTAACATTTAGCAAAAAATCAATATCAAATTCGTAATCAGCACCTCAAAATCATTGGATTTGATATGTCACAACCCCCATCTACGATAAATAATAAAAAAGTTAATCAAAGCGGGTCCCCCCCAAAATACCGGTAAATTGGGGCCGAGGTCCAAAAAGTTCAAGATATCAAAAAAATGATCAGAAGAGACCCCTATTATTTTTTTAATCTAAGACATAATTGTTCTCTAATATTTTTTTGTATCTTTAACCAATTCAAAGAAGCGGCACTTGCGGCCAATATTTGCGGTCCTGCGGCCGCAGTCTGCGGCCGATCGCAACCAAAAGTTTCGTGGTTCGTCTGGTGTATAATTATAATTAGCATACCAAATTTCAAGTCTCTAGCTCTTACCGTTCTCGAGATATCCTGTTTACACACACACACACACACACAGACAGACAGACAGACAGACGCACGGACCAATGGCTGAAAACAACTTTTTGGTATCCTGAGGCTATAATTCGTCCAGAAATGTGAAAAACTGGGTAGGTCAAATTTTCGACGAATACAATACTTTCCTTATTATAGGATAAGGAAAGTAAAAATTAAAACACTTGAAATCAGATAGTAATCAGGTAATCACCGTGGCCAAGAGAGTTAGCGCGCTGGGCATTCCAGGCATAGTGACCTAGGTTCGTTCCTCAGCAGGTAACTGCGTAGCTGCTTTAATGTGAGCAGTGACCAGTGACGAAATTACAGGCAACAAAGAAGATTATGGAATATTGAAGATACGGAAAAGTTCTATAATTAATTCAGCGCTACCCACCAAAATTGTCTTCAAATTTTCTTAGTTTGTTTTCTTATTTGTATTAATTTAATATTGTTCTATGTAATCATTGTACATTGGGCTTGACCCGTCAATAAAGAATAATAAAATAAATAATAAAAAAATGTGATATAATAACACAGAGAAACACGTTTATTTTTATTTATTTATTATTCACTTAAAATGAAATAGTAATGTATGAAGACTGAACGACTGACTCGAAGGAACTAAGTCATTCTGCTGAACGATTGAACTATTGAACTAAACACAGTGACCGATTAGTTCATTTAGTTCCCCAGCAGTTCCATTCACACAATACATGAACGAGCAAGGAATATAGTTCTGGAATTCCGAACTAGGTACCTAGATTTAATGAAATGGATGACTCACTACAGAGGGAAGACACATGAGGCTGCAGCTGGATCTCCTTGAGCAGGATGGCGCAAGGCAGGGTGATGGTGAGCTCCACGCAGGACTCGTCAGCGAAGAAGTGGTAGGACCAGGCGGGGGATCTGGCGCGGCGGTGAGGGGGGGTGGACTGGATGAGGACGTCGGGGGTCTGAGACGCCGCGTTAGGTGTGGTGATCGTGCCTGCCAAGCGGAATTCAATCCATGAAATTATACAATGTCTCTACAAGTAGATTTAGATTTAGACTGTGAGAGTAAAAGGACTCTAAGTTTTTTTTTATATAGGCTTTCTTTTTTTTATGGCAGGATTCTCACTGGAGTGAGCTATTCCACCCAACCATTTGTTTGCTGGCAATAAAGCCAGCAAAAGGGGGGAAAAAAGAAGAAGGAAAAAAAAAATGTCTAAGTAAAAAATAAGTCAACAATATGAAACATAATTAAACTTGTTATTACACATAACTCCTGCTAAAACAAATTAATATCTAGGTAAATGTGTTAAATATATTTTTGGATTTTTTTTTTTTTTTTTTTTTTTTTTGTGGTACTGAATTTTATATTTTCAGATGGCCATTTCGCAGGATACGGCCTTGTCAGTGAAATGAAGTTCATCATTGTGATTGCAGTCACTCAGTGAAGAAACCTCTTTGAATTTCAGACAATGACTAAACAAGGAGGCTGATAATGGACTAGAGACCCCAGGTCCATGTAAATAGAAATTTATGATATTAGTAAGTCACTCATTTATACTGTTCCATTGGAACTTAAAGAAATCCTTTATTTAGGCAGTTCTTGTAGTTCTATTTAATTATTAGGACCACCTAATAATAGAACTACAAGAACTAATTAAATGAGAGATTTAGTTAAAAAAAAAAGATGTAGTTAAAAAAATCCAAGGGTATAAGTAATTAACACTTTCCATGCTAGAGCGAGTTTTCAAAAAATTTGCCAGGGGCCAAGCTACATTTCTCCGGTGTTACAAAAATGTAACACCGGCACAGCGCAAAAAACTTGGCTGATATTTTTTGCGCTGTGCTAGTGTTACATTTTTGTAACACTTCCTTGTTACAAAAATGGTAATTCCACGTAAGGTGTTACACTAATGTAACACCGAGGCAAAATCTGGTGTTACATTTTTGTAACACCAGGGTCTGGACAGTATGTACATTTTACTTCCGATAAATTTCTAATATTAGAAATCGGAAGTATTGTGTTCGTCTTTGAAAAAAAAAAAATATTTTTTGCTCCGATTTCAATTTTTTTTTCATATTTCTAGTCGTTTCATAACCTCCTGAGCAACTTTGTTTTTGTGTCCGTCTCACAGAGAGGTATTTTTCAAATCTGGGGGGACAAAAAGGTTTTTTCTGAAATCGACCCTGGGATGATTTAACTGATATGCACAGGTAGCTAAGACCCTAGTGCATTTTAATATAGCAAGTTTAATTATCTAGCTTTCATACTTTTAATACACGGTCACTCTCAAGTTGTCCGTATTTTTATTGCTTGTAGTAGTTCCCTAGTTGAGGAGTGAGACGTCAATCTTGATACCTTGGTTTCTTTGCTTTAAATATTTTTTTCGTCACAATAACGATGAAGGCTGTTGAAGTAGGTAAATATGCTCTTATTTCATAAGAGTTTAAGTTCATAGATCAGATACTTGATGTTCTACGATTAATTTAATAATGGCCCTTTTTCGAGGCAATTTTTTTCAAAATTTAAATTTCAAAGGTGTAAAAGTAGTAGTTCCCGGCTTTGATATGGGTATCACTGAATGGGTAATTTTCTTGGTTTTAACGTAACTAAAAACTTGGGTGCGAATCGGTGCGATTTTTTTGAAAAGTGCCAAAAACTAAAGCAACCTCTAGATCAGAAAATTTCGAGTTTTACTATTCTTCAGTTTAGATGTAATCGTATAATGTTGTATATTATTTTTTTAAATCTTAGATGCATCTGAGTGTCAACTCATCAGTAGAAGACACCTCTTTCAATAAGGTATTGAGTCTGGAGGGGTCACATGGATGAGAAGCTTGATCAAATGGAAGAGTTTTTGCTGAATCTCGGACCATTCTTAGAAGATGAATTTATTAACTTAATTCAAAAAAGACATAAGACGTTTGAAATCAGATATGAAGACCCGATACGGAAACGCAAGTCGTAGACGAGATATAAGTCCATAATCAGAAGGACCCGGACGTCCGAAGAAGTTGTTCGCTGACATTTCTGAGAGGAACCTAAATATGTAATTAGGGGCTTGCATACCATGTTTACTTAAGTTTAAAAATCTTCTTCTTTCATTTGTTTTAACCAAATAATGATACTTGGTGCCTACTACCGACTGAAATTATACTTAAATTAAAACCCACCTACATTTTTTGTCCCCCCGAAGCAAAACGAGATGTATCTTTACTGCTCAAAGACTTCACTTCCACTCCAAAACGAGCAACAAAAATAAAGAAAGCGTACATAGCTTCAAAGGGAAAGGTATCGCTGCTCAACTCGGACCCTCTGATGACAGGGATGCGACCTCACCGCAACAAATACTCTCAGCCCTTATCAAGAGAGATAATAGAGATGTTGTCTGCGTCTGATCATTTACCACTCCATGATTTCCACTCAGAAGAAGAAGAAGACTACGACGAATGATAGCTTATAATTATGTAAAATATGGTACCTATACATAAAATAAAATTCCATTTTTGCGTTTTGTATAAAATTGTTGTTGTTTTTTTTTTTTTTCCTTCATCATCATCATCAACACCAACAAAAGAATAGTGATAAAAATACGCAAATATTCGGCCGCTCCAATGCTGCCCCAAGTAGGTAGCAGCCTGCTAGAAGGGTAATTTGCTCAGAGGAATGCTAAAAAGTTTTTCTTAACCCCTATAGGGTTAAAAGAACTTTTTAGCATTATTGGAGGCTATTTTCACCAAAAAATAATTTTGTCCCCCCAGATTTGAAAAATACCTCTCTGTGCGTCTGTCGGTCTGTTTTTAAATCTCCGGGTGAGGTAGGACGTGTTTCTGAACATAAGCTAGAATTAAATGTACCTTTTTGGTCCTAAAACAACATTCTGTAAGTTGACACGGTGAAATTCAACATTTTTTGTAACAATGGTGCTCTATTCTAATGGTTGCGTTGAAATATATTTTTTTTTTTTTTTTTGAAAAATACTAAAAATCAATATGAACTTACCGAGGGGCGCAAAGTTGATGAGCTTGGGCGGGTAGGTCCAGGAGTCGGGCACGGGGGGAGCGTTCGCTTTCTTGCTGGTGGAGGCGCCCCCGGCACCCACCAGGTTGTACGCGGGGAACTGGGACAGGTGTTGCATGAGCACAGAGACCTGAGGGGGGGGAGCACAGGACGAGTTAGTGCCTCGGGTTATTTCTACCACCTGACACTTGGGGCGAAATTAATAAACGAAGAGAATGCCGTAGGCATTAGCACCGCCCTTGATCAAGTTTTGTTTAATAATTTCAACTTTGTTTCTTGTAAATTGTATATACACTATAGTTTGTAAATAAAACTTGATTAAATCTGTTTTAATAATAAAATCGAGATCACAAGTTCGAATCAGAACTTACATTTCCCATTTATTTTAAAACAATGCATAAAATCTAGATTCATGTCTACAGAGATAGCAAAAATGTTCATTAATTTCGCCCTTGGATTATTTTCATTGTTGTCACATGGTCAGATAAATGAGCAGTCCATGGATTGGGACTAAGTTGGTTACAATGCTCGCTTTTTAAACCCCTAAACTACCTTCAATCATAAGTGAGGGTGTAAAATGAATGCAATTATACTGTGGCTTTCACTGATAAAGCGAATTTTCAGTTTATTAAACAAATCAAAAGTTAAATTTTCAGTAAATGGAATATTTAGATATTAATTGATTAGATAGAAACAGAACTTGATCATGAGTGGTGGAACCTAAGACATGCTCTTCTAAGTTATTTATCAGATTGTTCACATATAATAATAATAATAATAATAATAAATAATTTGTTTTATTTTTCTTTCTTTTTTATGCAGAGGACCCATCCTAAGCCATTTTTATTTGGCTTCTAAGATTTAATTTAATTTATTTTATTCACGGGCTTTTAACCCAATATACAATGTTACATAAATACAAATACATAATAATAATAATAAAAAACCTTACATAAATACAATAATACATAAAAACTATAAAATAATTGTTTATAGACAAGAAAAAATAAATAAAATAATAATAATTTAAAGAATGTCTAAAGCTAATAGAAAGAAGATAAAATTTGGCTTCTAAGAAAACAGAAAAAAAGTGGTGCATGATTATTATTATTAATTAATTCTTTATTGGTCAACTACGTATATTCAACAAAATAAGATATGCTAAAAAAAAATAAATTAAAAAAAAATAGAATATGTAGTGAACCAAGGGGCGAGGTTAAGGCCTGTGGCTTTCTCTTCCACCGAACCCCAATGATTGTAATGGACAGGAGGGGTGCGGGACTGCGGGTACCTGAGAGGGGTGCGGGTTGATGAGGAGGGCGTGCGACTGGACCAGCCCCTGGCAGATCACCCCCACGCCCCCCAACTCCACCAGCTCCGCCACAGACTCGGGGGAGCCGAGTCTCTTCATGAGGAGCCACACGAACGGCTCAGAGAACTGGAACACGCCGTGCGAGCTCTTGTTCCAATCTGAGGAATAGAGAGGAGGAACAGCTGTGAGATTTGATTTGATTTTGATAAAATTCATTTATAATAATAATATCGTCTTATTTATACTGCCCGATTAGGACTATTAAAGTCCCATTTTTCCAGCAGTAAGCCCAAGACATATTATTATGTGGTAAAATTCCCAAATAGGATGATAACTTCCAAATAGAAAAAAGAAAATTTATATTTTATTTTACAATAATTACATCCCCTAAGCTAATGCTTACTTTTTGGGGGATTATATTATACAGAATATAATCCCCCAAAATTATACAGGATTATACAGAACAGGAAACGTTAAACAAAGCAATTTCTGAACTCCTTGAGGCTGAGGGTAATTTTACTGTGATACAACTGATACACAGTACGTACAAATTGCTTTAGAAAATAATATCAATAGTAGGACTTGTGGCCCTCCTTGAATTTATTTTAACCAAAGAAGGTTTAATTTCCACCCACCCACTCTCTCTCACTCACTCACTCACTCACTCACTCACTCTCACTCTCACTCTCTCTCTCTTTCTCTTTCTCTTACGATATGGAGTTACCTTATACACGTACGCGCCTAAGTACGTAAACGTAATAAAACCATTGAACTCACAACAAAGAAGGATAGTTAAATTACTATTCAACAGGAATAAAATTTCATGCCTGACACCAGAGCAACTGTCGACCTTTGTCCTGATATACTCAAACTTCTTTGATGAAAAGTTCCGACAAGTAACAGAACAACCTTACTCACTCAGAAACCAGAGGTTCCAGCGCTCCCAAGTGTATACTATTCAATATGGTGAAAGAATTCTGGAATACATCATACCATCATTGCTTAACAAATATTGTCAAGAATTCCAGAACGAAACGAATATTAGCCTTTTGAAATTAAAAATTAAAAATAGTATCATAGCAATTACATGATCTTCGATACATCATGTCAAAAAGAAAATAAATAAAAAAAGTTCAGTTTTATTATCTGTTTTATTAATATATATCATAGGCAAATGCATTATTTCTTTATATTTTAACATGTCATATTTCATTTTATATCTTGAGTTAGTCAAACCAGTCAAAACATAAACCATTTTTATCTTATTAACCTTGTATTGTTTCCAGGAATAATTATTTTGCACTGTAATTTTATGCCAATTTTTTATTTCTCTTTTTAACAATTAATATTAAACTTGTATTGTAAATAACACGGGAAGAGAGGCATCTCCCAATAAGGTAGAATTATCTTAGGAGATGTATAATGTGTAAATTATTATTGTAAAAATAAAGAAATATTTTCAATTCAATTCTCTCTCTCTCTCTCACTCTTACTCTCTTACTCTCTCTCTCTCTTACTCTCTCTCTCTCTTACTCTCTCTCTCTCTTACTCTCTCTCTCTTACTCTCTCTCTCTCTCTTACTCTCTCTCTCTCTTACTCTCTCTCTCTCTCTCTCTCTCTCTCTTACTCTCTTCTCTCTCTCTCTCTCTCTCTCTCTCTCTCACACACACACACACACACACACACACCCACACTCACACTCACACACACACACTTACTGGAGAGGAACTGCAGGATGGGCGTGAGGGCCAGGCTGCGTGAGGAAGCCTTGCTGGTCAGGGTGACCAGGAGCTGGAACACGCCGTCTCCCACACACGAGGGCTCCAGACTGTCTGTGAAGGAGAGGTTGCTGGAGGAGGAGAGGATCATGGCGAAGCTGGAGGAGGAGGCACAGGCGAGGGAGGTGAGCAGATGCTCCATGGAGGTGTTGTGGCGGAGTACCTGGTGGAGTAGACATATTCATCAGTATACATGAAATAAGGGTTGGGTGGAAGAGATGGGGTTATTGCCATAGGCAATAACCCCGCCCTTTAGTTAGGACATCTGTATATATTGTATATACAGGGTGTCCTACCAAACTTGGACACCTCAAATTACTCGGCCCCTGAAAGAGTTTTTGAAAAATAAAAAAATCTAGGGTAAATGTGCTAATTATGCGGTTTCAGTTATGATTTTTTTTTTTTTTTTTTTTTTTTGATTTTTAAATGGATCGACCTGAATTTTATTTGTTAATTTTACTTCTAAATGATTCCTGAGTACTTTTTTAAACAAAAATATTACATACAGGGTGGTTTTTTTTCGACCAATTTTTTTTCTAAATCTTGAATAACTCAAGTTCGGTTAATTTTTTCGATAACAAGAAGAGCATGTGTTTGTGTAATGAATACACGCACTTTCAATTGGCATCAAAAAAATTTATACAGGGTGGTTCACAAGTAAAATAATGACTTGATTTTTTTTAAAACCGAGTTTTTTAATTTTTTATTTAGGATTAATAATTCTCGTCTCATTTTACACATTTTTCGTTAGTCAAATCGAAAAACAAAACTAAAGTGTTGTACAGGGTGAGACATATTTTTTTTGTAACACCCTGTATTTGGGCAGTCAAAGAGACGCAAAATTAAATATAAAGACTAAATATGCAAGAAAAACTTTGATTTTTAATTAAACTAAAAAGTTATGGTTTTTTAACTAATATTGTCGCATGGACCACCCTGTAGATATTTTCTTAAACGATCATGTAGGTACTCTAAGTTGTATAAAATTCAACGAACACTTCGAATTATGTGGGAAAAAACAAGTAAAAACACGAATTTGAAGCCATTTTCAATTTGGTGTCCACACTGAATGATTTTAAAACTTGAAATAAAAAGTAGGTAGGTGTAGACACAAAATTGAGCATGGCTTTTTGAATTCATTTTTTTTCTTCCAGATTTGGACTCCTCGTTCAATTTTAGACAGTTTCGACTACCCATATGATGGTTTAAGAAAATATCTACAGGGTGGTCCATGCGACAATATTAGTTAAAACACCATAACTTTTTAGTTTAATTAAAAATCAAAGTTTTTCTTGCATATTTAGTGTTTATATCTAATTTTGCGTCTCTTTGACTGCCCATATACAGGGTGTTACAAAAAAATTATGTCTCACCCTGTACAACACTTTAGTTTTGTTTTTCGATATGACTAACGAAAAATGTGTAAAATTATACGAGAATTATTAATCCTAAATAAAAAATTAAAAAAACTCGGTTTTAAAAAAAATCAAGTCATTGTTTCACTTGTGAACCACCCTGTATAAAAAATTTTTGATGCCAATTGAAAGTACGTGTATTCATTACACAAACACATTCTCTTCTTGTTATCGAAAAAATTAGCCGAACTTGAGTTATTCAAGAGTTAGAAAAAAAATTGGTCGAAAAAAAACCACCCTATATGTAATATTTTTGTTTAAAAAAGTACTCAGGAATCATTTAGAAGTAAAATTATCAAATAAAATTCAGGTCGATCCATTTAAAAATCCAAAGTTGACACCTCAATTTCTGACTTTTGAACCACCCTGTAAAAAAAAATTTCATAACTGAAACCGCATAATTAGCACATGTACCCTAGATTTTTTTATTTTTCAAAAACTCTTTCAGGGGCCGAGTAATTTGAGGTGTCCAAGTTTGGTGGGATTTATATTTAATTACCATTTTTACCATTGTTTGTCTGTAATTCTGTATATACAGGGTCTTCATAAAGTCTCACCCAGGCCTAGGTTTCTCGGAAACGACTCAGAATATCAAAAAACGCAAAAACCCGTATTCCTTTATATTTAGGGGGATTGATTTTCAGCCAATTTTTTTTGCCTACACGGCCCCAGTCAGGCTGGGCATGGATCAACTTTAAAATCTTAAATAGAATGGTATGTCTTGTGGCATATTGTTTTAAAGGTTTTATTAAGAGAAGTTCATTACAACAAATTTTAGTGAGATACGACTTACCGTTCTCGAGATACAGGGTCGGACGTCCTGCGTAATATCCATATATTTTGACCTATAACTCGTTAACCGTAAATTATGGAGAAATTTTTTCTTGTTAATAATAACTCCTTATGGCAAGAACTTTCGAACAAGTTAAAACTTGATTTGTTTTTTCGTTAAATTTTTTTCGACTGTTCGTCCGGCTGGCTGACGAAACCGACCAGAAACTAACATCAACAGAGTATGTCGAGTTATAACTTGTTCGAAAGGTCTTGTCATAAGGAGTTATTATTAATAAGAAAAATTTTCTCCATAATTTACGGTTAACGAGTTATAGGTCAAAATATATGGATATTACGCAGGACGTCCGACCCTGTATCTCGAGAACGGTAAGTCGTAGCACACTGAAATTTATTGTAATTAACTTCTCTCAATAAGATCTTTAAAACAATATGCCACAAGACATACCATTCTATTTAAGATTTTAAAGTTGATCCATGCCCAGCCTGACTTAGGCCGTGTAGGCAAAAAAAATTTGGCTGAAAATCAATCCCCCTAAATATAAAGGAATACGGGTTTTTGCGTTTTTTGATATTCTGAGTCGTTTTCGAGAAACCTAGGCCTGGGTGAGACTTTATGAAGACCCTGTATATTCTGCTAATAAAGAGTTTCTAAATAAATAAATTGTCTACATAATAATTTAGTTATGCATTAGAATCGCGAACTTGGATATAATAGAAAACTCTTAGGTCCCTGCGTCATATGGGTTTGATAATTATGGGTTTGATGGCAGAGATTGCCTCAGGCAATAATCACGCCCTTTGTCAATATCTTGTCAATAGAGAGTTATTATATTATATATTATAGAACTGACCTCTTTATAATAGACTTTCGTTCTATCCCTTCAGTTCCAATATACCTATCCAGGTTCGACTGTAATCTAGGTTCACTAGAAATAATGTTCTTCCTGTTTGAAATATTGAAAAAAAGAAAAAACGAGTGTTCTACATGATGTTCTTCCACAAGTTGGTTTTTTCGGTGTCAGCTTTCAATTTTTAATTTTTTATTAATCAAACCCCATTTTTCTAATATTCTTAAATTTCTAAATATTTTTTAATACTCAATTACACGTTGCGTTACGATAAGTGGTATAAAGAGTGTGCATTCGGTGCCAGTATTCTTAATGTTTTTTGAATTTGCTTCCAAATTACCAAATTTTGCAAAATCACTCACTCTCACCCAGTATGAAAAACAATACTATAAAATATATAACCACGACTAAATAGAGATACCAGTGAGTTTTTTTCTCAATATATTATAATCACTAGGCTCGTAAGTACGATAACCTGAGTTTGATCCTAACGATTTTTTGTGTTCTGTATTTGGATGTCCGGGGTTGCCTCGTACCTCGCGAGGAAAAATGAATGTGAGCAGCTACTAGTGGCAGCAAAACGGAGAAGTTATATAATTATGCGCTACCCACTATAATTGTGGGAAAAAACACATTTTTTTTCTCAATATTTTATTATTATTATTATTATATAATTCTTTATTAGATACAAAAGGACATTATGTACATATAAATAATAATTTTAACAGTGAAAAATCAAAAAAACAATATACAGGGTGTCCCACCGAACTTGGACACCTCAAATTATTCGGCCCCTGAAAGAGTTTTTGAAAAATAAAAAATCCTAGGGTACATGTCCTAATTATGCGGTTTTAGTCATGAAATTTTTTTTATACAGGGTGGTTCAAAAGTCAGAAATTGAGGTGTCAACTTTCGATTTTTAAATGGGTCGACCTGAATTTTATTTGATAATTTTACTTCTAAATGGTGTCTGAGTATTTTTTTAAACAAAAATTTTACATACAGGGTGGTTTTTTTTCGACCAATTTTTTTTCTTAATCTCAAATAACTCAAGTTCGTTTAATTTTTTCGATAACAAGAATAGAAAGTGTTTGTGTAATGAAATCAGGTACTTTTAATTGACATAAAAAAAAATTCTACAGGGTGGTTCACAAGTGAAATAATGACTTGATTTTTTTTAAAACTGAGTTTTTTTAATTTTTTATTTAAGATTAATAATTCTCGCTTGATTTTACACATATTTTTGTAGTCATATCGAAAAACAAAACTAAAGTGTTGTACAGGGTGAGACATAATTTTTTTGCAACACCCTGTATATGGGCAGTCCAAGAGACGTAAAATTAAATAGAAAGACTAAATATGCAAGAAAAACTTCGATTTTTAATGATATTAAAAAGTTATGGTGTTTTAACTAATATTGTCACATGGACCACCCTGTAGATATTCTCTTAAACTATCATGTGGGTACTCGAAGTTGTATAAAATTCTACGAAGTCATCGAATCGTGGGGGAAAAACCAAGTAAAAAAAACGAATTTTGAAGCCATTTTCAATTTGGTGTCTACATTGAATGATTTTAAAACTTGAAATAAAAAGTAGGTAGGTGTAGACACAAAATTGAAAATGGCTATTTGAATTAATTTTTTCATTCACATTTGGACTCCTCGTTGAATTTTAGACAATTTCGACTACCCATATGATGGTTTAAGAAAATATCTACAGGGTGGTCCATGCGACAATATTAGTAAAAACACCATAACTTTTTAGTTTAATTAAAAATCAAAGTTTTTCTTGCATATTTAGTCTTTATATTTAATTTTTCGTCTCTTTGACTGCCCATATACAGGGTGTTGCAAAAAAATTATGTCTCACCCTGTACAACATTTTAGTTTTGTTTTTCGATATGACTACAAAAATATGTGTAAAATTAAGCGAAAATTATTAATCTCAAATAAAAAATTAAAAAAACTCAGTTTTAAAAAAAATCAAGTCATTATTTCACTTGTGAACCACCCTGTAGAATTTTTTTTTGATGCCAATTGAAAGTACGTGTTTTCATTACACAAACACTTTCTATTCTTATTATCGAAAAAATTAAAAGAACTTGAGTTATTCGAGATTAAGAAAAAAAATTGGTCGAAAAAAAACCACCCTGTATGTAAAATTTTTGTTTAAAAAAATACTCAGACACCATTTAGAAGTAAAATTATCAAATAAAATTCAGGTCGACCCATTTAAAAATCGAAAGTTGACACCTCAATTTCTGACTTTTGAACCACCCTGTATAAAAAAAAAAAATTCATGACTAAAACCGCATAATTAGGATATGTACCCTAGGATTTTTTATTTTTCAAAAACTCTTTCAGGGGCCGAGTAATTTGAGGTGTCCAAGTTTGGTGGGACACCCTGTATACAATAATAATGAAAAAGAATAGAAAATATTTGAAAACATAAATGTCCTAACTAAAGGGCGGGGTTATTGCCTATGGCAATCTCTTCCACCCAACCCTTTAATCAGGAACGAAATTATTTCTAGTGAACATAACTCCAGGGCCACTTTCTGTATATTATATATAAAAAAATATTGACAAAATTTCAATAACAATAAAATTTCATGGTGGGTTTTCACCGGAAATATATGTAACTCAAGAAGTATTGTAAAAAATGTCAGAGAAATCAAAATAGAACAGGTTCGAGTTCTAAACAGTAAAAACATTAAGGGTGAAATTAATGACGTTTTTGTAATACCTCTGTGGCGCAATGTCCGGACTTGCGTACTGTCTTACATGGGGAAAGCCAGTGTTAAGTCATGACTTAAGAACTCGATTTTGTCTATTCATCTCGCTGCAAGAGTATTTTGAAATGTACTCTGAACGATTTTGCTCACTTTGGTTGAATAGTTATCATATTTGTGTTAATCACTTTCGCTATATCACAACTACTCAAACTCGCTTTACTAAATCTACGCTGAATCCGGGACTTGAACCACCGACCTCCAGGTTACAAGTCCGCTGCCTTATCGATCAAGCTACTGAGGATTTTGTCTATTAATCTCGCTGCAAAAGTATTTTGTAATGTACTCTGAACGATTTTGCTCACTTTGGCTGAATAGAATTGCACACAAAAGTGATGTTTGTTAGGTGGAAGAGATTGCCTAAGGCAATAACCCCGCCCTTTAGTTAGGACATATATTATGTACATATATTTTTTTTCTTTATTATTTTCTTCTATTATATTGTATATTGTATTTTCATTTGTAATTATTTGTACTGTTATGTCCTATTACCTAATAAAGTGTAAAAAAAAAAAAAAAAAATGTTTACTCACCACATCAGCAAGGCAAGGGAGTGTGGACGAGGCGTACAGGTTTTGTTCTGCCTTGTGCTCATCTGTCTGGCTGTTCCCATCCCCGCCTGCGTAGTTCTCATCCAGCGGGATCTGGACGAGCTTGGTGGCGAAGCGCAGCAGGTTCAGGATGAGCGTCTGGTGTGAGGGCAGCTTGAGGAGCTTGGCCTCCGAGGAGGCGGAGGAGGAGGAGGGAGGGGAGGAGGAGGACATGAGGGAGGACCAGGCGTTGTGGAAGCAGGAGAGGGGGTTGTTCACGGAGGCCTCGTTCACACTCAGACACTTGAGCGTGTCCAGAGAGGTTACGTAAGAGTAGAGGAGCATGCCTGCAAGCAGAGAGTCAAGTACAGTGTGACTACTTATTTATTTTTTATTTAGAAACTCTTTATTAGTAGAACATATACAGGGTGTTTCTAAATTATACCGAGAAAAAAAAAATACTACAGTACAATGGGACCAAATGATGAAGAAAAAGTCCTATAAACATATGTCCGCAAATGCCTCCTTTCTGAGATACAGGGCCGGACATGGTGGGTCAATATCTCGGCCCCTGAAATTGGTAAATCGTTGTAAATCTCGTGAAACATGTTAAATCTAATCATAAGCAAGTACAAAAAAAGTAATTAATTTTCAACCTACCGTTAAAAGATATTTAAGAAAAACACATTTTTTGACCCATCATCTCAGAAAGGAGGCATTTGCGGACATATGTTTATAGGACTTTTTCTTCATCATTTGGTCCCATTGTACTGTGGTATTTTTTTCGGTATAATTTAGAAACACCTTGTATACAGACAAATAATGGTAAAAATTAAATATAAAAATTGACAATATTAATAATATAAATAAGAAAAAATAAAATATATACATAATGTCCTAACTAAAGGGCGGGGTTATTGCCTATGGCAATCTCTTATATCTTTACAGGCTGTAATGTTAATAACAACCCATGCAATGTTATTCACAATGAGTTATTATTATATAAATCTTCATTAAGCTTACATTTGTATAAACAATATTTAAAGAAGAAAATAAATTGAACATAAAACAAAGAAGATTTGATGAAACTAATGTGTCATACCTAAAGTGCAGGGATATCGCCTGAGGCAATCTCTTTTACCCTTTACTTAACTTTATTATATGATAATAATATTTTTATTATTGACTGATGTTGCCATTGATGACTCAAGAAGTAATTGCACACATTCACGTGTCGCCTCCTATCTTGTGTATCATTCATAATATCTATTGTCTTGGTTCTTACTTCTACAAAAATATAAGGGTTTGAAATCAATTATTTTCATATCTTGACAAAATGACCGTTACAGGCAAGTCCGACCCACAAAATAGTACTACGGGATGGGCCAGCTACAACACAGACCACAAGCGTTTACAGTAGCTCCTGATTCATGGCTACTCATCTTAAATTTAAAAAAAAAATCAACCTCACATGTACAAGTAACAATGAAATACACTCAGGGCCCCATGTCTACAAGTATTGGAGTTGGAGTTATGAGATATCTTACGAAATGAAAACTCATCCCACGAACACGTCAGTTTCTCCAATCACTTTCCCTCTTCTACCGGACCAGCTAGACAAGCAATAGATTGGTTATCGGATTCAGTTTAATTACTCCCGCTGTCATTAACAATCGAGATCAGTTATACAACAGTTTTTCAGAAATAGGCAAAGTTCAAATCGAAACCACGCGATACTTGTAAGATAACAGAGCACGCACAGTGAACTTTCAAGAGGAAGAAAGGTTGCTTCTCTTTTTTTGTGAGGAAGTCTGCCAAAGTATTATTTTTAATCGGAAATTTAAAACAATATTTATTTTGAGATTTTTGTTGCTTGTGAAGATCTGAAACACTGAGAATGGCAGTCAGAGGATGCGTCTTTTACGTGTGAAAAGAAAGCTCAAGATACACCATGCACCGCTTGGCACTGGTCTGGCAGTTGATGGCATTGTGGACTCTCAGTTTGGGTTCCGATGAACTCAAGGAGACGTCAGAGGCTAAAACGTTTTCTGATTTTGACCTACGTCCGTTTACTGGTATGTTATTAATTATGTTTATACGATTAAAACAATCCCCATCTTAGATTTTAATTAGAGTGCTGCTTGATTTAAAATACGCATGACAATAGTTAAGTCACATGACACTAGATATTTACCACTTCACTTCCCAAACACATTTCAAATTAAGACTTTGAATCCATTTAGCAAGTATTGGGTTTTATATACTTAAAGTGTTTAAAATAAAAGCTCTTGCGGCCACAAAGTTCTGCCATGGCATCAGCCGTGTCTTTTAAAATTTGAAGTAACTGACAAAATCATCTTCTCAAAAAAAGAGAAATTCTGAGATTTTTGATCTTCATCTGTTTCCAAAAATTTGGAGGCGTTTCCAAATGCTACCTCGAAACTAAAAGATTTTTTTTATAGAATAAGCTTTAAACGGGCAGTTATAAAATATACCTTTCATGCATTTAGTATTATTAATACAATGTTTTTACCAATTTCTTTGGCTCGAAATCTAGAGGTCGCGGGTATGAAACCTAGCCAGAACATCGCAAGTTATCCTCCCATTTGGAATTTTGACAACATACTCATACATCTTGGGCTTACTGGTTGCAAAATGCTAATGATACTAATCGGGTAGAATCGGGGATATTATTATTATTATTCTGAGCAGACCTCGTATATTCTTAGTCAGAATTGGTGGAAATATAAAAAGAAATTTTACCAAGAAATAGCGTGACTTTTAATATGAGTGATAGCTTGACCCTATAGCTCAGTGGTCAAGGCGCGTCGGTCTAGAAATCCAGAGGTTGCGGGTTCAAAACCCAGCCGGGAATTTCCTCCCACTTAGGTTTTGACCACATGATAATCCGTATTGTCCATACTTCTAGATAATGGGACTAATTAGTCTTAGTCGGACCGTATAAATAAGGCGATGTTATTAATTATAATGGGAAAATGCAAGTCCATCGACAAATAAAATACCTGCAAAACCAAATATGAAAAAAATACAATGCTCCCAGAGCAAACATCCTAGAATTGACTGACAAGGTTGACAAAAAAAGTCGGTCTTCGGTCTTGGTGAATGCACAGAGCACAATATCTGAAGCAAATCCGAGCTCTGCGGCGGACTCTCAACCTATTCGGAGGTTTAGGCGATTTTAATAATGCAGGTTTGAGTAATGGTGACAATACTAATGTGATTAACACGATTATGATAACCTACATATCTATTATTGAAGAAGGAACTAACACAAGATAAAGAAGGGACCACATAAAAGGAGAAGAAGGAAAATCAATCAATTGAAATCAAACCTTCAGAAACAATAATTTTGTCTCCAAACTAGGTCAAGTGTGCCAAAAATTTCATAAAACGAGGTGTTACAACACTTATTGTCTTAAAGCTGCGGTTCCACTGGTAAACCGCACACTCAATGTAATCAATCTCTTGTTTCCTCATCAAATAACACAATGAGCTTTCTTCAACACACCAAAGTAATCGTGTCCCACACCACCAACAGCCGAGTATTCAACGTTTGGAGATAACATGGTTCACTGGTTAATTGTAGCATGACACAACATAATATGCTTACTCAAGCTGATCACGAGATAATACTCGCATTCTGCTTGGATTCAGGAACTATTTAATTGTTGCATTGATTTGCATTTCTGCGAAAATGTTTCTGTCTTGAGCAAGCAATAATCAGTGAGTCGTAAAGTTCTAGTACACCTACGACAAACCATGGGCTAGTTCCTTTTTCCGGAGTGAGGGAGTGTTGGCATGCCGGGGTTCGCATGACTAATCGAGTTTCATACTGGACAGTTGATACAACAACTGATAGTCAGTAGAGCGTGGGTTCGAATGACATCTAACTAATGCCCAAATAATGCCCAGGTAGACTTCTGTATGTACACTTATTTAATAAAATCAGCGTTTTTCAAACTGTGCTCCCCGGAGCCCCAAGGCTCAGAATTTTAGGGAAAATAATATTATAGCCTATAGGTACTTACTTGACCCATTAATAAATAAAAAGTGCTTATATTTTGGTATATTTTTTTATTCTAGTCAACTGGGATTCGAACTCATGTGACCTGAACGCAAGCCGTGTTTATCCACTCAGCCACGGTCAAACGGACTACTGTCACTCTTGTCAAACTTCCGTTTTACCTTTGACGAAATATTCTGACATGAAAACGTTGTATAAGGATAGATACAAGCACTACGTATGATCATCCGTACATCCCTGGGCTCACTGCATATTCAACTACAAATAAACTCTATTGCAGGAAGCCATTATTTTTTCATGGCCCACTCAAAACTACGCCAAGCTATTTCTTTTTCTATAAGGGCAGAGATTTTTTTTACTGTAACAGAGACCATTTTTTTCTCTTACTTTTCAGAGAACTTTTACAGTCCAAAATATGATTCACGAATAATCTCCCCTATACCGGTCAGGGCACACAGACCAAAACCTGTGTTTGTGTCCGTTAACCCTCATCCAAGCGGTCCCATCAATAACCACTTCATAGAAATGTTGAAGCAAAGACATACACAGCTTCAACGGCAGAAAAACGTTCGACCTAATGTTATAGATCAGCAAGTTGTCCCTGCCAACAACATCCTGACTCAGGTACGAGGAAGTTACAAAGTTCAACCAATGAACAATAACCCAGTTGATGCAGGAAGACCATTACCTAGCAGTTACCACAATGTTGGTTATGAATTACCAAGGAACCAACCATACCCAAAAAGACCAACACTTGGCAACCAACATTATAACTCAGGTACACCATTTATTAACAAACATCATGATTTAACTCACCCAATACCTAGCAATCAACAAGACGATGGAGGATCTTATATGCACAAACTTGTTCAATTTCCAAGTAAATACAAGGGAATTCTTACATATTTTCAAGCCAATAATAGACCCGACTTAAGTCTTTGGACGGGAAGTCTCCCAAGTGAAGAACCGAAAAAAATTGAAATTTACACTCGTAACCAAAGTGTTCCATTAAACATAAATGATACCAATAAGAAAAACGTAGCACCCTACACAATATTTCAAACGCAAAAATCCCAGGATGACCAATCATCAAATAAAAGATTGAAGATAAGAAAAGTAAAATTTCCTCGGCACCACAACCCTCAGCAGATGTTTGTGACCAATAGTAACAATGATGCGCTACAACAAAGTGAAGACAGCGCAAATAGTTTTAGTAACTTTGTTGTAGATCTTCATCCGAGACACAAGCAAATACAAATGATTTCTGACGGGTATGAACCAGATGACAAACATCCCTACGTACAAGATCTTACCAGAGGCACACGACACAAGAGTACTACTCGAGATACAATCGAAGAGTATCACAAAAAATGGAAGTCTAAAAATAATCTCAGTGAGCCTGATACGAAAAATAGAGAACCCAAGCAGAAATCACCAGAGGAGTTGGAAACAGTCCAACCTCTAGTACAATGGCACAATAATGATGATCATATGCAGAATGTACAATCACTCATCAGGGATGTTACAAGTAGCTTGGGCACAAACATCACTCACATTCAACCACTGCGAGGAAAACATAATCTAACAGACAAGACAAGAAAGAAAAAAGTAAAAAGACTTAAAAAAAATTCCAAACATAAATACAAAGATACAAAATATAGTGATACGAACCAAAACAGAACAACTAGCAATGCTAAAACCAGTCATGGAAAGGAATACAACCATTTGAACCGCTCTAGAAGCCATACGAAACCTACAGACATTCCCAAAACACCTATTCTATTAATGCCTCTCGATGTAAATGGAAATCTTCAAATTTCTGATTTTTACAACTATGATAATCATAATACAGGGTATAACAACGAAATGGGTATGAAAAATATGAACCCAACAAGAACTTCAGAGAGCAAAAATACAGGTGAAATAATAGGAAACACTGAAACTAATATGTCTGGGGACTTGGGTTATTCTGTTTTGCTTATAAAAGATAAAAATAATAACTACAGAACAATGGACAATTTACGTCACAAAAAGAATGAAAAAGTAGTCAAAGGTAATCGTAAACAAAAAGGAATAAATCAAAATGAGCAACATGTTCTAGATCTAAAGCAACAAGGCAATGAAAATAATAATTACACGCAGTATATGGTAAACACTGAAGTAATCAAAAACAATAAACTTGAAAAAAATCATGGAAAGAGATTGACAAAAACAAGAAAATCACAGCCCAACAAATATTTATCAGTTCAAAATTATCAACATGATAATAGTAAACTACTACAAAACGCAACTATTCCAGTTCAAAATAAAAGAGTGAACTTTCAAAGAGCAAGAGTAAAAAATATAGAGATTCTTCCAACAAGTACATATTCTACATCAGCCAGCACAGATAATGAAATAGGGGAGACGAAAGCAATGAGTATGAGTGAGTCAACCTTTGCACCGCAGGTTGCCTACAAGGTGTCTAGAAATGGTGATGGAACATATGAGACTGCATATTTCCAAGGCGTGAATAACAATCAAGAAGACGACGAGGAAGACGATACAGATGCTGGACCTGAAAATGAAGATAGGGATGGACAAGAGAGCTCACACAGAGGGAACAGAAGGGTGATCGAAACTGACCCAGAAGAAGTAGACGATGATGTTGAAGATGCACAACTGAGGGAGGAAGATGAAAAAGAAAACAATAAGATAAGAGACCACGACAGAACAGAGGATGAGGATAATAAAGAAAATGATGATTTGGAAGACGAAGAAGTCCAAAGTGACATGGACTTTGACCGCATTAAAGAAAGTATTGACAGAATAGATGAAGAACCAGATGATGAGGAAACATTAGAATCTGAAGAAGAAGAAACCTTGTTCATGCCAGAAGATTATGATGAAGAAGATGATCAAGATCGAGAACAAAGTAAAAGTGAACAAGAAAAGTACATGCTAATGCCATTTTTTTTAAAGGTACCAAAACAAAGAAATAAACGGAGTACTCTATCAGAGTCAGATGCTATCACAGAAAATATGAAACAATACGGTGCAATATTTCTGAGAATTGATAACTCAAGTGGTTCAAAAGTAAGAAAAAAGAGAAAAACATTGAACCAATCAGATCGTGTAGAAAGCTGGAATCAAGAAATTGCGAATGGAACTGATGGCAGAAAAAAATGGCAGATTCCAATATTTATGATTGGTTCAGAAGAAAAAGAAAGCAAAGAAAAATCTAAGGCAGAAAACAAGAAACTCTATTCTTCTGTGAAAATTACACCAATTTGGAAAGAAAATACTTTTGTGAATGCTGAAGCAGAATTCAACGTGGAAAGTAGCAAGGCCATGAATGCCAATAAAAGAGAAGATGCTAAAAAAAAATTTAGTGCCAAAAATAAAGAAGATGCTATAAATCCAATGATAAATACAGTAAGAAGTACTTTGGGCAGTAAATCATTCCCAAAAAGAGAAACACCCTTGCAATTAAAAGAGGAAAAAAATAAAAATCAACTGCATCATTTAAAACAATCTCACAATGATTTAAAAAATGTTATTTCTGGGGATATTTTTGATGACAGTCGTAAAGATATTAGAGAAAAGAGAAAAATGTTTGTGTTAAATAAGAAATATGATAGTGCTATAAATAGTAATAATGCTCCAAAAATCCAAGACGATGAACAAGAAAAAGAAAGGGGATTAATAAATAGAATCAATACATATACATATGTACAAATGGGAGCACAACCATTAAAACAAATGAATACAAATCACAGCAAAAAAGTTTCGGAAGTATCAAGAAATACGAAAAGAACGGCTGTGGGTAAACTCCCAAGCACTACCAAAACAACAAAAAATAGCCCAATGAAAAGGTTTGACCAATATAGAGATGACAGTTATAATAATTATAAAGATGAAGCCGAAGAGATTAAAAATATTCAACGAATCAACAAATACACAGAACAAAGTAATAAAATAATAACTGACCCAGTAAAATACACCAGTACTCGCAGAAAGTTTAGTCTTCAAGCGCAACCTGTACAAAGTGTTTTCAAGAAAGACACCATTAACCAATACAACAGAGAAAGCATTCCAGTGAGTGAGAGATTTGAAGAAGGTTTTAATGCAAATTTCAGAGCAGATACGATCTATACTCCACGTAAAATCTTTCAAAACGTACAAAAAATCCTACCTAAATCAGGAAAAACAAGCAGCAGTGAAAGCTCCGTGGTAGAAGTAAAGGATTCAAAACTTCAGGCATGGAAAATAAAACCCACCATTATGAATAAAATTAATCATAATGTTGGTGAGTCAGAAAACAGAATTAATTATTCAGAACTGAAACAACCAACCGATAAGATATATCGTTATAAAATCGATCTTACATCACCAGAAATAAGCAAAGAAAACATTGATGAATCAAAGGCCATTAATGTTCCTATTACTTCATCTGAAGAAACGCCATACAGTACAGAAATAAAAAAAAGCGAACCTGAACCAGTGTCTCCTGACGAGAGAAAAAACTTTAGGAAATATTCCAAGAAAAGAGTGAAAGAGGTTGTTATCAAATCTGCGACCGAAGAGCCAATTGTAAGGACTACTGTAAAAATAACAGACGAAAGTTCCAAATACCCTACTTTAACTAGGGCAACTCACAAAAACTTCAAAGGAAAGACAAGAAATAACGAGAAAGAAACAATTACCAATCACGTCAAATACGAAAGAAAAATAAAGAAGGAAAATATTGGTAGTTTTCCAAATTCATTATTTGATACTGAGAAAACAAAAGAAACAACCGATAGCATGGAAAGTCAGGAGTCCAATATGGAGGTAGCCACAAGTTCTAGCATATTAGCTTATAACATAGCAAATAATACTACTAAGTTTAAAGATCAAACAGTGTTTAAGGACAACACAGATACTATTATATCTGAACCTTCAAAAACATTAGGTACACTTAAAACGAATAGTGCACCTAAATATTACAAAACCATTATTCAAGAAAGTGGCAGTGAGGATTCTCCCAAGACAACTTACTATGAAGAAGTCGACTACAAAACAACGAGGAATCCTAATTACGAAGTAGGCATACCTGGAGTGAATTATGATGACAATAACATGGTGGTTGAAAATTATAGTACCACTCAGACCTCTGATGTTATCATACCTGAAAGTGTGTATGGAGAAATGTATGCCAAGCAGCATTCCAATAAATCCAATAGGAATCCTCTGTTCAATAGCAACGATAATACAAACTCAGATGAGTATGAACATCAAGTACAGAAACCAAATTTGCATGAAGTAAATCAAGAATCCAACCAGAGGGAAACCAATCCACACAATGAAAAATTTGATTTTCATCCAATACAAAATGTAATGAACAGTATAACAAATGAAAGTAAATATCTTACAAAAACTCAAAATCCTTATCATCAAATATTCTATGAAGATCCCACGGGTGAAGGTTTCTTTACACAAAATGGGAGCCATAGAGATGAATCACTAAATGATAACTATGGCTATGGACAACTTTTTACAACAGATGCACTTCAAAATAATGAAAAATATGACCTCTATGAAACAACAACAGAACATCCTCATCATGAGCTAACAGAAGAATTTGAAAGTGACAATATTAAAAACCATAATGTTAACCGACATACTGCTGTCTTCCCCAATAAACAAAGTGAATATTACGAAGACAATGAAGAATATGTGACTAACACAGATGATGGCAATGTCAGTATGAAGAATAGTGCTGATAACCAGGAAACTTTAGCTTACAACACAAATCCATACTTGAACCATTACAATTCAAATTCGAAAGAAAGAACGAATGAAGATGAGTTCCCTGTAGAGCAGCTAGACCCGGGGGGACCGAAGATAAACTACTATGAAGAAGATAAGAAATACTTGTCTGAAAGCAAAAAGATCAAGGAACATGTACCGGAAGATTACAGTGGAAATGAAGATGATAATGGCGACCACAGTGGAAACGCAGACTACGACAATGGGTAAGTTGCTTTTTTAAAACAATAATGAAACTTATAAGATGTCAGTCAAACTGACAAGAAAATAAGATAGGTACTTGATTTCAAAAATGGATTTATAGTACCTACATACATGAATTAGAATAAAATAAGTAAATAAAATTGGACACTTTCGAGAAACAAACAATGTAAAAGCCAAATTTTTGACATGTTCATTCTAGATACTCTTCCTCTACTCCTGTTGATGCCAAAGCAGAAGGCCAGGAACTAAATGATGATCATAAACAAAATGATGACAGTGACGAAGATTACAAGAAAGGAACTGGTGATAAATATGAATCAGATACAGAAAAATCAAAAGGTAATAAGAGAATGATTGTATTTCATTATATTTTAAATTTAGAAAATTTATTAGTAATTTCGTATTTGTTTTTTTTTTTTTTTTTTTAAACAAATTTTGGGATAATGATACAAAATATTAAAGTTGAAGTTTTCCAGCCAAACTAATGTGTGCATATGTATTAAATAAAAAGAAGTACCTTAAGACAGTAGGAATGAGGGATATTTCAAAGAACTTTATCCTGAGAAATGAAGGTGCCATCCATTTTTTACATAAATAATGCTTAGGCTAAATATGTGAATTGTTCCTATCCTTCTTCAATTTATTATCAACTATTTAAGGTATATACGATTTAAATTTATTGTTAAAATACTATTTTGATGGTTTTCTTCCTCTGTATTTCATTAAATAATAAGGGGAATTTTTCAGGAAAGAAAACCAAAGAAAACTACGACAACTACCACGAAGAAGAACATGCAAAGAAAGGACACAAGAAGAAGGAAAAGCACAATAAGAAATATCACGATGCCAAGGAAGAGAAAAGAAAACACCAGGAGGAACAGGAGCACTATGGGAAGCATCGGGAGGAGGAGGAAGGGGAGAAGGGGGCTAAGTTTGAGGAATCAGGATCTCACGAAAAAGGTAAGAAAGAAAGGTACAGATGAAATTTTGATATGTTTTCTGGTCAATTTTATTCTAAAAATGCTCAAAAGAGGAATTATGTATGTATGTGTGTATGTATGGTTTTATTTGTGGTGAAGCACAAGGCCTCTTCACAATTTTTTGTGGGTAGCGCAGCATTACGAAGAGCCTCCTGTACTTTTCGAATTATTCTATTACATTAATTTCTTTTTACTCTGGTAATGCCGCCACTGGTCGTTACTCATACAAGTAACTACTCATTTTTCCTCACGAGGTATGAGTGGACCCCGAACACCCAAGAACAGAGCAGAAGAAATCCTGCCCCGCTAGGGATCGAAACCAGGTCACCGTGTGTGCAATGCCTAGCGCGCTAACTCACTCTGCCACGGTGACTTTTTCAAAAGAGGAATTATAATATGTACTTGGAAATTGACAAAGAGGAAGTTAGTGTGGAGTGAGTCTACTGAACCCTGATCTCTCTCATAAATCAGAATTAAACCACATACAAACACGTGTTTCAATAACATTATTTTCCTAATTTTATTATCTTCGTGGCCTTTTACTACCCAATAGTTATTTAGCTTCGACAATGTCAGTCCTCCGAAGGAATGTTTCCAAATTTAATTCACTGCAAGAGAGCTAGATAAGTTGGTGATTTGAAGATCCTCATCCCCACCCGTTGGCGTAGGAACTTAAGATTCCCTTTCTTTACAACAATCTTTTTTTCAACTCGAGATCTGAAAGAACAAGAAATTCTCAATTTAAGACTTTCAAAGTAGGTATCTCTAACTTCTCACTCAGAATTATCTCCCATCAACAGAGCAATGCAACTGTACAATGACTATCAGAACAATATAGACCTTACTATTTCACTTGCATCCTTTATAACTTTGCTAGAACAAATCAATGTATAACTATTTATCCCATCATTATTAACTTCCCCAGTTCTGAATAAGTAGAAAGCTAGATATTAAGTTAGACAGGTGTAACTAATGTTAGTGTTTTTTTTATGTAGGTAAAAATATTATTGTAAATTGTGTAAAATGTTTATGTATAAATATCACAATAAATATTTGAATTGAATTAAGTGTGTCTTTATTAACTATCAGGTCACAGCACCAAGGGCGAGCACAACATTCACAAGCTCAACGAGTACATGAAGAAGCACGAGTTCTACGACGAACATCACGACGGCGGAGAACACGAGAAGCACGGAGGCTTCCAGGTAGGGATGCCAAAATCGAATCACAATATCGATATTTTTGATATCGATATTATCGGAAGCAAAGTATCGATATCCGATATTTATCGAAACGAAAATATCGATATTCCGATGATATCGAACTTCGATATTTTTATTTATTTCATAATTTCATTAGAACAGATGGGGATATAAGTTTAGTTTAGGTGTAGGTGTCACGCTATTAACTCTATTAAGGCAGTGTGTTAGTCTTAAGTGCATTGTGTTGTAGGCTATAGGTACCTGTACCTATCATATTAATTATTATTTTATTAATGCTATTACCTATAAATCATACATTACAATAATTCAGAAAATCAATACGAACTATACAAAGCAACTTAAAGACACGTGTTTTGTTCTTATTGGAACTCATCAGTATTTACAGTATTAAATGATTTTAACTTACAAAACAAGCAAATTTAATCCATTTAGTGTGGGTATTCGATAACGATATTTTTTTCTCTCGATATTACCGGAACCTCAGTATCGATACCAAATATCGATAATATCGGATCCAAAATATCGATATAATATCGACATCCCTACTTCCAGGAGGCGCACAACCACAGCAAGGGCAAGAAGGAGAAGGCGGGCCACCGCAGCGGCAAACACGAGGCCGGCGCTCTGGGCAGGAAGGGCCGCGTCAATCACGGGAAACAGTACAAGGACCACGAGAAAGTGGCGAGCGGCGAAGGGGCCAAGAAACATCGCTTTGCCAAGAAACAGAACGGCGAGGCGGGCGAGAGGAAGGTGGAGAGAAAGTGGGGAGATGAGAAACACGACGAGTGATGACTTTGTTTATCAATCAAATAGTTCTTGTTAAACTGAGGACACCACTGCTGCAATTGAGAAAATAATTAATTCTGTACTTGTCAAAATTTTAGAAGGACCAAACCCCCCCGAAAAACAATTTTTTTTTATTAATATTTTCAAATAATAAAAAAAAGACATGAAAAAAAAAGAAGACAATACTATTTGCTGCAATCCACCACATACTGAAAAGTACATTGGATTGCAGTAACTATTAAATATTAAATGAAGGATATGTATGAATAATAAAATAAAATATAATAAAGTTATTGAAAAAAAAAAGTCTCAATGTTAAGCAAAGAGCCATATTTATTTTTAAAAACGAGTGTTTCTTAGCCTTTTTTTAATTTGAAAGCCATGAAACAGCAGCTATTGTAGATGCTTGTATTCTCTGTATATCTTGCCCATCCCGTAGAATACCTTTCCTCTGATGGGCGAGAAATGACACAATATATCTCATTTAGAGGCTGGGTCAACACGAGCGCATTGGAAGGGATCCCTTGCAAACTGTAACCAAATTTTGAATACATTTTTTTGGACGGCTCTGGGAATCGGAACCGGGCGAATGGTAAGCGAGTATCTTACCATTGCGCTAATCATGCGCTTGTTATATTGACCCCCGGCCCTCCAAAATCATAACACTTACAGTAAAAAGTCTAGTTATCTCCTGAATTAAGGCATTAGTTTGTAGTTGTAATATTATGTAAATAACTCATGTACAATACACTAAAACGATTTCTCCGTGTTTTCTTATTAATTTCTCACATAAAAACGGTTTCCGTAGGCACACCGTTAAATTGCAATGGTACACCAGTTTTGGGTACATTTTCTAATTTAACAGTCAATAATATATTTATCTGTATAAATTAGACAAGAGTATGTGATACAAAGTGAACATTTCTGAAATGGGAACCTCAAAATCATTGGACTTGATATGCCACAATTCCCATCGAAGATGAATAGTAAAAAAGTTAGTCCAAGCGGGACTCATCCCCTGGTATGCCTCCCCTCTGATGGGCGAGAAGTGATACTTCTTCCGATTTAGGTGCTGGAAGAATCTTACCAATAGACCTTACCGATATAACTGAGGACACTACTGCTGCAAAATTTGTTTTTACTCGATGTTAAGCAAACCAGATTTTATTTATTTTTAAGACGAGTGTTTTTCTGCCTTTTTTCTTTTCAAAGTCATAAAAAACAGCAGCTTATGTTCTGTGTTGTAGCTTGCCCATCCCGTAGAATACATTTTTCTCATGGGCGAGAAGTGACACAGTATTTCCCATTTAGAGGCTTTGTCAACACGACCGCACCGGAAGGTATCCCCTTACAAACAACTGTAACCAAATTTTGAATAAAAATTTTTGGTCGGCTCTGAGGATCGAAGTGGTTTTTGAGTCCTACTAGGAGCTCTGCAAGCTAAAGACTAGAAAAACCCATGAGTAATGGATTAACCATTTTTAAATTTCATTTCATTAAAATATCATATGCTCTCTAATATTCACCCTAGTGTAAAAGACAAGAAAGCATATGTGAACAATCAAATAAAATTAATATATTTATGGTTATTAAAAAAAAAAAAGAATCTTACCGATGGACTCCAGTATGCTCATGGCGGTGGGCAGGTGGTGCGCGGAGAAGTGCAGATGAAGCAGATGCATGATGAACTCGCACTGGACGTCCAGAGGTCCCGCCTGGCAGCTGAGTGGGCCCTTGTGCTGCACGAGCAGGTAGAGCAGACTCAGCAGGTGCTGCTTCAGCTGGATGCCTGTGCTGATCTCACCCGGGGACGAAGAGGAGAAGGAGAGAATGTCGCACCGCGCCTGGAGTCGAACCATGAACTGGCGAAACGCAGAGCAGACGGAAGGACCGGCTAGTTGCTGGAAAAACAAAAACAAAAAAAAAATCATTTATTTATTTACACTTTATTAGGTAATAGGACATATTATATACAATTAATTACAAATGAAAATACAATATACAATATAATAGAAGAAAAAATAAAGAAAAAAAACACTGCCAATTATGGACACAATACTTCCTCGTGATTGTTTCACATTGTAAACACGTGCCAATTTTGAGATTTTATACAAAATTACTTGTATCTCGAAAACCATTGAACCGATTTTCTTCAAATTTATATGGCAGAAAACCGTTTTTTCTACATTCTAAATTCTACAAAAAATTCTGTATCGGCAAGTCGTGGTTCTTATTTTTTGACTTTATTGTCCAAAATTTCGGATTTTCTTAAATATCAGAGTCAAATTATAATAAATTAAAAATTAAATATAAAAATCCTGTGTAAAACAATAATATGCATATACATTCAAAGTTTCATCAAAATCGGGTGTACCGTTCACGAGATATAAGCATTTAAGTAAAATGTTAGTGGTCAGGCGCATGGTCTCTTTCACCCAGAACCGCTAGTATAAATTCGATGAATTTAAAATGGGACCATCTACAGAATGTCTCCTAGATGTGTGCAAAAATTCATCAAAATCGGTTAAGTAGTTTTCGAGATTTGCGCGTTACAAGGAATCGTTTTAACAGACCGACAGACCGACGGACCGACAGACGGACACAAAACCAAATTTGTTCAGGAGGTTATGAAACGTCCAGAAATATGAAAAAAATTGAAATCTGAGCAAAAAAATATTTATTTTTTTACAAAAACGAACACAATACTTCCGATTTCTAATATTAGAAATTTCTCGGAAGTAATAAATCATCTTCAGTTCGATCCCCAGGTTGAGCAAAATAAATCAATAAAAAATTATGTTTCCTCCAAATTAAAGAAAAAATGGGACTGATATTTCAGCTGTTTTATTTATTTTTAGCGACTACGAGATTATCCATTTAAAACAATACACAAGATCAAAACATTTGTAATACATTGAGTATTAAAAAAAGACTATGTTTTCGTTCAGTGTAAAGCAGTCATGGCTTTATACTTACATTTGTCTTGAGCTGTGTTGAAGACATAAAGGTGAACATCATTCGCACGAAGGTGGGCTCGCTTATGATAACCCGAGCCATACCGATGAGAGGGTCGGCCGTGCCGCCTGCTGTGCTGGGGCCGCCAGTGGCAGTCACGGGCATGTTGGTGGCCAGAGTGAGAGTCTCAAATGAAAGACACCAGGTTCTAAGTGACACATTGGGCCGGCTGAGGAAGAAGAAACAAGGGTTTCTTAATTTGATGACATGGTTGAATAGCACCATAAGAACCAACTGGAGGACTATAAACAGACTAGCCAACCCTTACAAGCCAGGCTAGCTTGCAGTTTCCTCAGGGTTTAATGGCTTGTACAGAAAAGTCCAAGTCCTCATGATGGTTGATCGCGCCTAGAAATATGTGGTTCAGGACGAGCCAACTTTGAAATAAAGTTGGCTGGAGACCATCACTCACCCCTCCAGCTGTAGCCAAGCTGGCTACAACAACAACAACAACAACAACAACATAAGAACCAATTTTAAAAGTGCTGTACACACTGTACAATTGTACATATTTATAGTTATCATTTATATTTATCCCCTTAAAAACAGAAATCAAACTACATCTTTTACATATAGCATTGAGCGTTGCTTTACGTTATTGTTTTGTTTCTCACTTTCTTCGTCCATTTTTTTTTTTTTTTTTCCATTTAAGTAATTGAAAGTGATATTCACAGCAATAATGACGTTCCGCAAAATTAGCGTAGTTAGGTAGGAATGACTTACAGTGTCAAGGCCTTTATGAGAGTGCTGATAGAGGTCTCAGCCAGGGGTATCACAGGTACATAGGACGCATTAAACTTTCGGCCTGTTGAGTCTTCTCCCGAACTCTTGCCCGATCCATTCAGAGTCAGCCACAGCTCCAGGATCTGCTCGATGTTCGACCACCCCGTCTGTAAGAAATAATTGTTTTTTTAATAATCTCTTAACTAGACGAACGGCGCGGCAATGCGCCAGGCCAAGTTCTGGTCAATAAGTATAAGTATATTTTTATTTAGAGTGCAGTACCTACAATACAGGTGTTGGCTTTACAAAAGTTAGCCAGCACCCAATTACATAGTATACACTATAGAAGAAATAACAAGAATAAAAAAGTTAAAAAAAAGAAAGGAAAGGATAATGATGATAATAATATTAAGAAAATTAAGAAAAATGTATCCGTCAGCGTCAATGCCTTTGAATTATGACTGGAATCTCTCATCTTTTCTATAAGATAATGTTGTTAGAATTAAACAGCGATATTGTTCGACATGACGAACATTTTTTTCTTTAATAGGATTTACATATTATATTTATCTTTGTTAACAAGATTTACATTTAATTATATTGAACATCTCAATTCGGGAAACAACAACTATAAAGCATTCTACCACAAAACCAACAAAGAATTCATAGGTGATAATGAATAATGTGGAAAATTACTTACTAAGGTGTCGAGTTCAGAGAAGAGCGTGTTGAAAGAGTTGGAGAGCATGGCCAGGCCGGACAGCTGAGTCTCTTCTCTCTGCCACGGTGACGTCAAACTCTCGGTCCACTCACTTGCCGGCACGCTGTCCCCTACACTCGGCAACGAGGAGTTGATGCTGATGGGAAGATTGTACGCTGACTGCGCAGTGAGACGTTTCAGTGTCACTTCTGCGTTGTTCTCCACACCGTACTCGAGACGTGAGTCCATGGCAAGAGACATACTGAAATAATGTATAAACATAATAATAATAATGCTTTTTCTTTGTATTATTATGTCACAATTTTAGTGGGTAGTGTAAACATAATAATAATTATAATAATGCTTTTTCTTTGTATTATTATGTCACAATTTTAGTGGGTAGCGCAGAATCATAGGACTTTACCACTTTAATTTACAATATCTTGTATAATTTTTTTTGCTCAAGATTCTGCCACTGGTCGCTGCTTCACATTAAAGCAGCTACTCATTTTTCCTCACGAGGTATGAGTGGACCCCGAACATCCAAGTACAGAGCAGAAGAAATCCTCCCCCGCTGGGAATCGAACCCAGATCACCATGTGTGCAATGCCTAGCGCGCTTACTCGCTCTGCCACAGTGACGTATAAACATGCCATTATGTTCTTCAGTTTTAGCGACACCCATATTTTTCTCTCTTTCGATAGTTTCAAGTTACCGCCACCTCGTTTGAACCAGCTTTACCCCCCTTAACTCCGTTTCCTACCATCCTAGACGTCAGGACTTTACACCCTCCTGAATTAATATCCGAAGGAATTGATTGCGTCGCCTCTCACGCACTCTCACCTGTCGTTTAACCTCTTCACGCCCAATGTCCTCGTAAGAAGACATTAATTTTATAGTCCCAAGTGCCTAAGCTAAAAATTTATACTACCAAGTAGCATAAAATGTTTGTCCTCGGGTGAGGCCACCGGTCACTTTGTACTACAAAAAAAAAATTGGTGTTGGGCGCGAAGAGGTTAAGTCATTTATGAATCACACTATTTACTTAAGACTGCCATTTCACGAGAAGAAGTCTTACCTGCAACTTATGCCACCCATGGAGGACTTGGGCACGAAGGCAGGCACCTTGTGCACCAGGATCCGCCCCCTCTCCAGAATGTCGTCCAGGAAATCCTCCAGATCGCTGTCGTCTGACTCGAGGACCGAGGGCAGGACGTAGGGGGAGAGGGAGGGGGGCGAGGTAGACTGAGATGTGGGACTACACGGCGCTGAAAATAGAGAGAACACAATTTTATTTTTTATTTAACAAACAAAATGAACTGCCAGCCTTTAACTGCTTGCTTGATACACAGCATACTCATCAAAAGATCTTGACTTCATTTTCTTTCATTGATGTTTACTAATTCTCAATTTGTAAATATATGAACATATATTTTAGAGTAAATTTTTAAAAAACGTGAAGAGAATTCGTTTAAAGTCGTAGTAAAAATCATGAATAATAAAAACTGTTGTTGTGGGGAAATGATGGTCTCTATTCAACTTTAGTTAAAATGTTGCCTCGTGCTGAAGCACATATTTCCAAGTGCGTAATAATAATAATTGACCATTCTTTAAATTCAGATCATAAAATGATCACAATAGGTGAGGCAGTTTTAAGGATTGGGTGGAAGAGATTGCCTTAGGCAATAACCCCGCCCTTTAGGTAGGACATTATTGTTATTTTCTTTTTTTTTACTTATTTATTTTGTCATTTGTTTGTTTTGTTTTTGTTTTTTTTTTTTTTTTCTTTTTCTTTTCTTAATTTTATACTGTTACCATTGTACTTTGTCCTCTTAATAAAGCTTAAAAAAAAAGAAAAAGGATTACTTTAAGAAAGGATTACAAAAAAAAAACCTTTTAACTGTGCCTCTACATCATACAACATCTTTGGAAAAATCTTTCCAGATGTGCACAGTCCGACTTTGGAATTCGTTGCCATCTGAAATTAGAAACTTACAAAACCTCAGTTTATTCAAATCTGAGTTGGTTCGTTACTTGAAACTTGAGTAAAGAGCCGCTTCTCCGTCGGTTGGGTGGAAGAGCTCATTAACCCAGATGGGGCTGACGTCCTTCCAGAAAGACGTCAGCCCCATCTGGTGAAAGTTACTACATTGTGGATTTTTCTAATTAATTCAGCTTGTTGAGGTTAGTTGGCGACACCTCAAGCTCTTTGTTTTGAGTCCGAGTGATAAGTTGACAGCACTTATTTTGATTCAGGACTCAATATGTCACTCCAAAAAAATAAAACAAAAAATTTCACCGCGTTATCTGGGTTAATGAGAACCCTGCCACAATAGGAGAGCCAAAAAAAAAAAAAATACTTACCGGTCGCGCTCTCCTCTTCACCGGCGGGCGGACTCGCGGCGGCGGTGGGCGGGGCGATGCCCGTGGCACTGGCGGCCTCCAGCAGGTCGAGTAGCAGACAGGTGAGGGCGTGCAGGGTCCAGGGGCCGCCCCACACCGCCCGGTGCTGATCCGACCAGACGGCCAGGCGTAGGAGATGCAGCAGCTCTGACTCGCTCAGCAGCTCGGGGAGGGAGAGGGTGGGGGAGGTGGAGATGACGATACGGGACAGGTCCTGGAGGAGAGAACACGAACATGCGTTTATTTAATTATTTATTTACACTTTATTGATAGAACATATTATATACAATACAAATAATTACAAATTAAAATACAATAGAAGAAGAAAAAGAAAAAATATATATACATAATATAAATGTCCTACAGTTCTGACTCGCTCAGCAGCTCGGGGAGGGAGAGGGTGGGGGAGGTGGAGATGACGATACGGGACAGGTCCTGGAGGAGAGAACACGCGAACATGCGTTGGTCAGTGCGGGGATTTAAAATAAAATACATCTATTATTTTATTAACACATTGATCGCCACGAAAGGTGAATTCGCCCGACTCTAACCTTTCCCAGCAGTCCCCGTCAGGCATATTCACCTGACATGATTATCTCGTACGGCCCCGTCAGGTGCATTCACTTGACATAGGAGTGTCATTTGAGCCCCTGAGGAAATGTAACTCTATATAATATAGCGTTGGCGATCAACGTGTTAATTAAAATAGAGGTATATGAACATCCCACATTGTTCATCCCCTAAACATTCTTAATAATAATATAATACTGTTTAGTGGAAGGTAACCACCAGGCGAGGTTAATGCTCAAAGCATTTTCTAACACCTAACCCTCAGATCTCTCTTATCTCTTATTATCATCTCTAATCTCTTATTATCATGTGGTCACAAAGTCAAATTAATGAGGAAAAATTCATGCACTAGGTGGGATTCAAACCAACGGATCCCTACGCTACCTGGAATACCAGACTAGCGCGTTAACTACTTGACTATCAGTGCACGATCGTGGTCCCATAATCAATGTTCTTTTTTCCACAGATGTGGAAAAAAGAAGCATTGTGTGGGACCCAATCTACAGATCACAGATTCATGCGCTAGATTGTTTAAATTACAAGTCTTGCAACGTAACCACATCCACTACTAATGCTTGCTCGGAGATCTCAGTAAATTCTCATAAATAATAACTAAGAGGCATTAACCACTGGGTCCTATTACTGATATGAGTAGCTTGATCGAAGGCAGCAGTGATTCTGACATCACTCTTGCGATTTGTGATTACAGTAGAACCTGGATATAAAAGAGAACTCTTTATAATAGAGAAAAGTATCAGGTACCTGCGTCACCTGTTTGTGTGATAGAGAACTGACTATATTAGAAACATCTTTTAATAAGACTTTTTCTCTCTCCCTTGGGCTTTAATATATCCAGGTTCGACTGTAAACTGTAATATCAACCCCTGCCCTGGGTCATTAACACATTCAGCGCCAAGGGTTCTTTTTGTTATATGGTTCAGTGGACCAACCTTCTCTTCTTATTTTGTGTGAAAAAAGAGGTAGGTAGACTCAAACAGCCATAAAAAGTCACAAGATAGATATTTTTCTGGTCCAAAAAATCCAAAAAAGTTCCACGGACCACCACAATCGAATCCCCATAAGGAATACACGGTGTACACTATAAAGAGCATCGGTTTCTGAAAGTGAGTCAGAAACCAGTGTACAGCATAGTGTACACGCGGTCCACTGTAGAAAACACTTGTGAACACTATACTGTACACGTGGCGCTGAATGTGTTAAGAAATACCTTGCAGGCGATGAGGAACGTGTCCACATTGCACGTGTAGTCCAGATGCAGAATGAAGGCCAGGATAGCGCGGGCCGAGGGCAAGCAGTGGTGGCGCGGGAGAGATATGAGGGGGGTGACGAAGCACTCGGCACTCTTGCCGGAGGAGCCTGGCACTACGCCACTGCCGCTACTCGAGGTCTTCACCTTCTCCACTGAGTACTTACTCTGAAACAAAAATATTATTATTATTATAATACAATTCTTGATTAGATACAAAAGGACATTATGTACATACAAATAATAATTTTAACAGTGAAAAAATGAAAAAAACAATATATACAATAAAAATGAAAAAGAATAGAAAATATTTGAAAACATATGTCCTAACTAAAGGGCGGGGTTATTGCCTATGGCAATCTCTTCCACCCAACCCAATATTGTAAGAGACAATAGTCACCGTGGACAAGACAAGCGTTGATTAAATATAATCAATCGATTAGTGTGGCAATTGACAAACGCACCCTAAAAATGAGTGTTTTAGAGCAGTGCATGTGTAAACAGCAAGAAAGACAAAAGCCATTTCAGTAAGAAAATAGATAATGGTAGACATGAGTGCTCTGGTTTATGATAGTGGAAAAGATGTTATCATATTTGTGAACACTTCCCACGCCACGTCAGACGTATGCGTCCGACAGTGAGTTACCAAAAACTGTTACCAAGACTGTCACCCGCATACGTCTGACAGTCCTTCCTCACTTTAAATGCATGTCAGACCCTTACGTCTGACACTACAATGTGTTTGGCATTGGATTTATAATCCTGGGCCTGTGAGGAACATTTTCCTTTTTTTAAATCTGAAATATCTTGAAAACTAAGGAAGTTACACATGAAACGCATACGTCTGACATTTTGGGCCTGGGGGGAAATGTCATGTTTTTACCTTGGGCACGGGAAGTGTTAATCACTTTCGTCATGTTACAACTACTTAACCTTGCTTTACTAAATCTTCGCAGAACTTGAGACGTGAACCACCGTCCGCCAGGTTACAAGTCCGCCGCCCTATCGATTGAGCTACTGGTCGGTATGATAGTAATAGTCTGGCTGGGGGACTTTAAACAGGAAGAAGACCAGTGTCTCGCTAGAGGACTATAAACAGAGAACAGACTAGCCAAACCTTACAAGCCAGGCTAGCTTACAGTTTCTTAAGGGTTTAATGGCTTATAAAGAAAAGTCCAAGTCCTCACGATGGTTGATCGCACATAGAAATATGTGGTTCAGGACGAGCCAACTTTGAAACAAAGTTGGCTGAAGACCATCACTCAACCCTCCAGCTGTACCCAAGCTAGCTACAACAACAACAACAATAGCAATGTTACTTACATGATGAGTTGGTTTCATAAGGTCACTGATACAACTCGTGCTCTGATTCATGAGCTTCTTCTGCAGTCTCCGACGATTACCCCTGCAGGTGGAGTTGCTGGCTTTAGGCTTCAGCTTCTGTTTCTGCATGGCTAGTTCACCGCACATGAAGTCCCATCGTGTTCCTGAGAATTTGGAAAATAATAGAGTTGGCCTTTCATTTGAACACATGAAATATTTTAGAATGGTAATATTACTGGAAATTAAGAGCTGTATTGAATAAAAATAAATATTAATAATGTGAATTATTGTTTTTATTATATTATAACTTAAATGGATAGCACAGAATTATAGGACATTCCCGTTTCTTTTTGACTATTGTGTATCATTTGCCGGTAATTCTGCCACTGATCGCTACTCACATCAAACCAGAAACTCATTTTTTTCTCACGAGGTGTGAGTGGACCCTGAACATTCAAAGTACAGAGCCGAAAAAAATCCGATTCCGCTGAGATTCGAACTCAGCTCACCGTGCGTGCAACCCTAGTGCCCCACGCACTCGGCCACAGTGACAACTGTTGTAATTAATAAAGAGCTTCGATCTAACTAGTTCGAGGAATTCTAACTAATATAGAATCAGTTGATTTTTGTTATAATTAAAACAATACATAGTTTAAGTTGCAATTACAAACAGGATGCATCGCTTACCAAAGAAATTGTTGGCATGCCTGTATCATCATTATCTTTTCTTCTTTTTTTTAAAAACTTTTTTATTCTTGTTATTTCTTCTATAGTGCATACTATGTAATTGGGTGCTGGCTAACTTTTGTAAAGCCAACACCTGTATTGTACTTTCTGTCCCGGTAGCTCAGTGGTAAAGGCGGCACTCTGTGAATCCAGAGATTTCAGAGGTCGTGGGTTCGAAACCCAACCGGGACATGATAAGTTATCCTCCCATTTGGGATTTTTACCACATGATAATATGTCTTGGGCATACTGCTGGAATAATGGGACTTTAATAGTCCTTATCGGGCAGTATAAATAAGGCGATATTATTATTATTATACTTATGCCCACAAGCTGGATCACTTACCGAAGGACTTGTTGGCATCTCCGCAGGAGCAGTCCAGCACCTGGGAGAGGAACATAAGCAGCCAGGTGACGAGACTCTGGTCAGTGCGGGCGCGCAGGAACCCAGGGCTGGGCGTGGCGTGGGCCAGGGGCTCCAGATGGGTGAGCAATGCCAGCAGGAGAGAGTCCACCAGGCTGGCACACAGGCTCAGGCTCTTGCGACCCAGCCACGAGAACAACATCAGGGTTCTGCCCAGCGATAGGAAACGGAAATAAATATTTATTTATTTAGAATATCTACGGGATCTAACCCATTTTACAATAATTGGCCCTACAAAAAGAAAAACTTAAAACTTAAAGTTACACTAATAAACATAAAATACAAAATAAAACTTAAACTAAGTAATTGTCAAAAAAAAATAATAATAATAAAAAATAAAAAAATAATAATAAAAAAATAGAATCTCTAGTCCTGGCGTAAGGGAGGAAGTTTGTATAATTTGGTTTTGATGGAATCAAAATTATCATTTCAACCTCTAGTTCATTTTGCATTTTTACACCATCTTTGATATACTTATTGTTCAAGTTCAACACATTGGGTTCTACTGGTAATACAGCTAACTCGTGGATCCATGGATCGGATCCAAACCAATGCATGCATTTCTTCCTCGTTTATTTGAAACAATAACAAAACAATTATTGTACTCTAAGAGGTTGGTGGTAGATATTGATTGAAGCAACAACAACCAAGCAAGAGATTACCTTTCAGATTTTCTTTTTCTTTTTTACCAATAAAAACATGTTATCAATATATTATCATTGAACTTATAAGAAAAGGATATGAAAATCTGTCTGGCTGACAGCATGAATCCTAAACATTAATTGCAGGTAGATAATTATTCTCAAAACAAAAGTTGATAGTAAATCCACCCAGCTCAAGCTCTAAGCTTATTGGGTGTGAATACCTGATATTTAATTAATTTTATACAACACACATAATATATGTAAATTACTCAGTCCATAATAATGTAAAACTATACTTACTTTAAATACCTTTATCATTTTTATCTTATTCATCCTTAAAAATTACCTTTCACATTTTCTTTTTCTTTTTTACCAATAAAAACATTTTATCAAAATATTATCATTGAACTGATAAGAATAGGATATGAAAATCTTTCTGGCTGACAGCATGAAAAAAAAAAAAAAAAATCTGTATGTAATTATTATTACTATTTGTATGTATTTATTGTATTTACGAACTCCCTTGTACTGTGTTAACAATTTACTAATTGATGCACATTAAATTAAAATTAAAAAAAAATTAAATTAATTATTCTCAGAACAAAAGTTGTTAATGAAATGAAAATCTACCTGTCCTGTGGAAAGATGAGCGCTTGCTGTGAGGCGTAGAGATGACAGAAGCGCTGCGTGAGGAAGTCGCCCCACCAAGGCTGGGAGCCACAGGTCGCCACTAGGAGTGCGGCCGTGGCTACTTGCAGCCGCGTCTCTTCCGTGATGCAGAACGCGGAGAAGAGACGGGAACACAGGTCCTCGTCCAGCTTGAGAGAGAGGGAGGGGGGTGCCTGATGAAACGGAAATTACGGAATAATAATGTTTTTATTCAAAGAATTCTATGCAGAACGCAGAGAAGAGACGGGAACACAGGTCCTCGTCCAGCTTGAGAGAGAGGGAGGGGGGTGCCTGATGAAACGGAAATTACGGAATAATAATGTTTTTATTCAAAGAATTCTATGCAGAACGCAGAGAAGAGACGGGAACACAGGTCCTCGTCCAGCTTGAGAGAGAGGGAGGGGGGTGCCTGATGAAACGGAAATTACGGAATAATAATGTTTTTTTTCAAAGAATTCTTATTTATAATACATATTATATAATAGCTAAAACTGACTTCAGTAGCTTGATCTCTTCTGTGATGCAGAACGCGGAGAAGAGACGGGAACACAGGTCCTCGTCCAGCTGAGAGAGAGGGAGGGGGGGCCTGATGAAACGGAAGTTACGGAATAATAATGTTTTTTTCAAAGAATTCTATGCACAACGCAGAGAAGAGACGGGACATTATAATAATTTAATGCTTTTTCTTTGTGTTAATATGTCACAATTTTAGTGGGTAGCGCAGAATCATAGGACTTTACCACTTTAATTTACAATATCTTGTATTATTTTTTTGCCTAAGATTCTACCACTGGTCGCTGCTTCACATTAAAGCAGCTACTCATTTTTCCTCACGAGGTATGAGTGGACCCCGAACATCCAAGTACAGAGCAGAAAAAAATCCTCCCCCGCTGGGAATCGAACCCAGGTCACCATGTGTGCAATGCCTAGCGCGCTAACTCGCTCTGCCACAGTGACTACTTAAAGGACATTATGTACATACAAATAATAATTTTAACAGTGAAAAAATGAAAAAAAAAAAACAATATATACAATAAAAATGAAAAAGAATAGAAAATATTTCAAAACATATTATGTCCTAACTAAAGGTCGGGGTTATTGCCTATGGCAATCTCTTCCACCCAACCCTCATTTTATATAAAATAATAATGTTATTTTCAAAGAATTCTTATTCATAATAATAGCTAAAACCGACCTCAGTACCTTGATCGATAAGGCGGCGAAATTGTAACCTGGAGGTCAGTGGTTCAAGTCTCGCATTCAGCGTAGATTCAGTAAAGCTAGTTTGAGTAGTTGCGATGAGAGTGATTAACACAAATATGATAACTTAATAGCTAAAACCCAGCTCTTCCGGTGGCTGGGGTTCTATTATTTATTTTTTTAATACAACTTTCTTAGTACGCAAGAGGAGACTCAGTGTCAAATTTGCAGTCATTTTCAAATATTTTACAGCACAGTAACCTACTATGTCCGTGATTCCACCACCTGTGAAAAAAAAGGAGTAGCTCATTTTTCCTTGCAAAGGAGCAGTGGATCCCGAAACAATCAATGTACAGAACCGAGTATATCTTGCAAAGCAAGTGCGCTACCCACTCGACCACGGAGACTACTATCAGTAATACAGTCGAAACTTTATACAGGGTGGACCAAAAAAAACGTTTACACCCGTTAATGGTAGATTACTGACGACATTTCCAGGCCGGATCTGCAATCCGTTTTTTTCGGATTCGACTTTATAACTGCACAAAGTGATTTTTTGCAACTTTCTGAAAAAGTCCGACTTTGGCTTATTCTTCAGGTCAGAACTTTTTTCCTGTTTAAGATGAGTCAATTCTGAACAATTCTCCAGAAAGCCAACAAAATTTCGATGTTTATAGTTACACTACTTTGTTTTTACGGTTTGGTTTGGCATCTTTTTTGACACCTGAATAGAAAAAAAATTCTCATGTAAGTTTTTTACACTTTGAAACACTCAAGATTTGCCCGAGCAAATTTTGGCACAGACACGGGCAAGTTTGATAAAAGTTGGCGGCCAACCCAAGGATGCTAAAAAATAATTTTACGATTTTTTATCACGTGATCTTCTGGTAAAACGAACCAGGTAAGTCTCAAAAAATGATGTTCAAAATCTAAAAGGTGTTGACCGTGTAGGGTCATCTTGTACTCAAAGAGTAATTAGCTATTTATGTCTAATAATTATTTTCCTTGGAATTAATTAAAGGCCAGTCAAATGAATGATTGTTTGTTTCTCGATGATAGTTTTCAAGCATATTTTTCTGCATTCTATGAAATATTATCTTTAAACTTCTTGAGTTTTTTTAGTACAAGTTACATTATTATAATTCGGATGCTGAAATGGCAGATATGCATTTAGCATATGATGCTTCCAACAGGAACATTTGGGATCACGTGAAAAACATAGTTTACGAAATACCAGTGGAGACGCAAGAGTAGCAGAATCTGGTAGCAAGAATCCTGTTGGCATTCGATGACCTGACAGAAAAACCTGGAATCTTCCGCAACATTTGACGGAACAT
Organism: Bactericera cockerelli; assembly: GCA_024516035.1. Taxonomy (NCBI): domain Eukaryota; kingdom Metazoa; phylum Arthropoda; class Insecta; order Hemiptera; family Triozidae; genus Bactericera; species Bactericera cockerelli. The sequence goes on along the minus strand of CM044958.1, from coordinate 15,932,625 downwards.
GCTGAAGAGGTTCAACCTTTGCATCCAGGAAGGTGGACGCCACTTCCAACAGTTCATCTGAGGGAATTGAGAAGGGAGAGAGAGAGAGAGAGAGAGAGAGAGAGAGAGAGAGAGAGAGAGAGAGAGAGCGAAAGAAGAGAGAGAGAGAGAGAGCGAAGGGAGAGAGAGAGCGTAGGGAGAGAGAGAGAGCGAAAGAGAGAGAGAGAGGCAAGAATAAGGTAGAGGGACAGTTCTGAGTTAGAACTAAGGTACTAAAGTCACCATCGGTTTCAAAAATTTGTGTGAGGAGAATCCATAGTGTGTACTATGGCTAAATAAACAGTCTTTTTTATTTTGTAGTCATGAATTTTTTGCTGGCTCTGGCGTTCGGACCGGGGTGGGATCTTCCGCATGGCAAGTGACTAGCTTACCTTTTTGTCTTTATCAAAATAGTATAAAACATAATAAAGACTGCTTATTAATTTTACAAAATATTATCTTGTTTTTTCAAGACTTCTATGAAGAGTTGGCAATCGGTAAATATTTGTTTTTTTAATTAGTATTGTTTATGATAGAAGAACCTACTTAGTTTATGATAGAAGAACCTACTATTTCATAAACTCTACTTTCGTTTGGAAAAATTCGCTAGTTTTTTTTTTTTTTTTTCTCGTAGGGAAGCATAAGAAAAACCATCCTTACATTATCAAGGCAGTCTCTCAGGGGCTTACATGAATAATAATTATGGTGTATTGTGATACCAATAGTATCTGATATAACTCAATTTACAGATGGTATTACCACCAAAAAAACCATAAGTTGTTGGTGTTACAACAGGTCAGATACAGTTATGAATAAAATATTTCATCAGATTTTTTTGATAATTAAAATAATATTTACCGCCCAGAATTGAACCTCGGTCATGCAACTAACACTCTTAGCTATACCACATTTAGCTAACAGCACTGACAATCAGAAAGGCACGAAAATTATCATTTGAATTTTCCTAAACTGGCTGATGAAGGCATATGAGACCGCGGTATTCAAAAAAAGCAATGTAAACAATTTTTGTAAACAATACAAGACGTCCTTACACAGTCTACAGCTAGAAAACTCTTAGGATTTTTGAAGAGTTTTTGGTAAACATCTAATAATTTTTTTTCCCGAAGATCACGTGATAAAAAATCGTAAAATTATTTTTTAGCATCCTCGGGGCGGCCGCCAACTTTTATCAAACTTGCCCATGTCTGTGCCAAAATTTTCTCGGGCAAATGTCGAGTGTTTTATTAAGTAAAAAAGTTTTTTCGTGTGTTTTTTTTCTGTTCAGGTGTGAAAAAATTTGACAAACCAAACCCTAAAAAACAAAGTCGTGTAACTAGAAGCATCAAAATTTTGTTGGCTTTCTGCAGATCTGTTCAGAATCAACTCATCTTAAACAGGAAAAAAGTACTGACCTGAAGAATAAGCCAAAGTCAGACTTTTTCGGAAAGTTGCAAAAAATCACTTTGTGCAGTTACGAAGGCGAATCCGAAAAAACGGATTGCAGATCCGTTCTGGAAATGTCGTCAGTAATCTACCATTAACGGGTGTAAACGTTTTTTTGGTCCACCCTGTATAAGGTAACATAACCTCTCTTATGTAGAGGTTATGTTACCTTACAGAGAAGTAAATTGGACCTGAAATGAATTATTCTACATGCAGGATATCGTGGTCAAAACTAAACTGATCTCTTAATTATATTTATTAAGTACATAAAACAATAATAAAATTATAGATTGTACATTTCTACAAACTCAGCTGAGGGAAAGAGCCGATATCGAGCCGATTCTCTTATATCTACTTTTTTGGACTTAGGGTGTTCAGCATTGGAAAACTACTCCCAACTAAGCCCAGATGGGCCGTCATAGGCACAGAACTGGGAAATAGGATGAGAGATTTTCTCCCTGGTCACAATAGATCTTACTAGGTCGCAGTGTTAATTGTATGTGTTTCAGCTGAAACCCTGCAACCAGGTTTTATAATAATAATAATATCTAGGATTGAGTGTGACTACCTTGGGCACAGGTCCGATTTCATAGACGTAGTAGAGCACACTGTCCAGGAGGCACTCTCCTATGAGCCGCAGCTTGTCCGAGGAGCCTGCCAGGACCAGGGGATCCTTGCTGACGGCGGGGGGGGACAGGCGTCTGATCACGCTCTTCACGATGTTCAACTGGTGCTGGTAGGTGACGCACTCCTGCGACACAATCATGCAAATGAAAGAATATATAATAATGCTTTTTCTTTGTGTTATTAATGTCACACTTTTAGTGGGTAGCACAGAATCCACACCAAGGGTTGGGTGGAAGAGATTGCCACAGGCAATAACCCCGCCCTTTAGGTAGGACATTTCTCTCTTTTTTTTCCTTCTTGTATTTGTTTAATCTTTTTGTTTTTCTTTATATTTCATTGTGTTCTACTGTATATATTTTCTACCTAATAAAGCTTTCAAAAAAAAAGGAATCATAAGACTTTACCACTTTAATTTACAATATCTCGTCTTTTTTTGCCTATGATTCTGCCACTGGTCGCTGCTTCACATCAAAGCAGCTACTCATTTTTCCTCACGAGGTATGAGTGGACCCCGAACATCCAAGTACAGAGCAGAAAAATTCCTACACCGCTGGGGATTGAACCCAGGTCACCATGAGTGCAATGCCTAGCGCGCTAACTCACTCTGCCACAGTGACTACTATGAAAATGAAAGAACCAATAATGAAAGATGCAAGCCCTAATGGTCCAGCTTTAATAGCTGATTTCAAGATAACTGTTGTGTGGGAGTCAGGAAGGACTGCGTTTTCTGATAACCGCATAGTGAATGCAGACGCATCCTCCTACTCCTCACAATCTTGGTCATCAGTATCAAAAAAACATGCAAATGAAAAGCACGAGAAATACAATGCGGCCGCCGCTGAAGATGTGAGAGCATCTTTTACACCATTGGTCTGCTCGTGTGATGGAGCACTACATTTAGAATTTGAGCAGTTTATAAAGAGATCATCCCAAGCACTGACTGACAAATGGAAGAGAAGCTATTCTCAAATTTTCAGTTGGTTGAAAGCCAAGATCCAACTGGCAATTGTAAGAGCAGTGTCCCTAAGGTTGCGAGGAACTAGACAGAGGTTTAAATCAGCAATTATTGAAGATGGTGCAGGAGTAGACTATATAATATGTCAATAAATAAATAAATATAGCAGATCTTATCGCTCCATTTAAAAAAGAAAAAGAAAAAAAAGAGAATTGATGGCCAGCATGTATGTATGGAGTCTTAATGTTTGGTTTGAAAATGAATCTACTATACAAGGGGAATGGGGAATCAAAATAATATCGCCTTGCGCGCTACTTAACGCTTCAAGCGGGAATTATATTTTTAATAAACCAAAAGATAATATTCTCATTAACTCATTTCAGGCTATTTACAGGCAGAAATTGTTGTAAAAAAAAATTCTTATTCGAAAGGTCCAAAATTTGAAGTTTTTATGAGGGTAAAAGTTATGTCATGGGACAGTATGTTTTCGCTGAACTAGTTAAAAATTATAATAATTTTGTTTATCTGGTTTATTTGTCTTCATAATATTTGGACTAGATCTAGAAACTTGGTGGTTTGCCTGGACTGTCATGAAACTTTATTTTGTATTTTCAAAGAAATCATGATGTGTTTTGTGTAGAAAAAATGTATAAGGTCGCTCCGCCCTACTGAAGGCAGTGGCAGCAGTAAATAACCGCTTGACACACTGATTTACCTTGTAGCAGGAAATGATCTTGTCTTTGGGTTCTGGCAGGAAGATGTTGTTCTCTTTCTTCCGGTTGAAGTAGCGATGCATGTGCACCACATTGGGGGTCTCTGACAGCAGTAGCTGACTCATGTGCTGCTTGAGTTTGGTGCAGCAGAGTGAGTAGCGGCAGTAGATGTCTTCGTGTAGCGAAGATAGCAGCTGCAACTGGGCCTGGAAATGAAGAATTTTTTCATAGATTATTCAAAAGAGGGTTAATTTTTTAATAAAAATAAAAATGAAATTAACATTGTTAAAAAGGAAACCCTGCCTGCTCCATCTTGAATCTATGCATATCTTAAACTGGGACTGAAATTGATTTGTTTTCTTAAAGAAAATTAAAATTTTGTTAATCTTTTTCATAATTAAAATTAAGAATGAAATTAACATGATTAAAAAGAATAACTTATTTCATCTTGAATCTCTGCATCGCTTCGAAGTATATTTCGAGACCCTTTTAGACTCACCAATACAACTCGTATTAAAGCAGACTGACACTTCGTTTTCTTTCATCCAACAACTTGAGAGAATGCTTTGTTTCACTAGAACCACAAATGCCTTGGTTAATCTTTTTGAGATCTTTCACTGTTGTGGTAGCGTAACTGACCCTAAAGGCAATGGTCTCCTCGCAGGTTGACGACAGATAACAATCTCTCAGTGACTCCCATCACCAAAAATATAACCCGGATATAAATAACTAGTAGTTAGCTATAAGTAATTATTCCAATACTTTAACACATTCAGCGCCCAAGGGTTTTTTGGTAATATGGTTCAGTGGACCAACTTTTTTTTATTTAAGATTTGTACTTTTTTTTAAGACTCAAACAGCCATAAAAAGCCACCAGATAGATATTTTTCTGGTAAAAAAAAAAAAAAAAAACAAAAAACAAAAAATTTCCACGGACCACGACAATCGAATACCCATAAGAAATACACAGTAGCGTGTACACTATAAAAGCATCGGTTTCTGAAAGTGAGAGGGTGAGGTGTACAGCATAGTGTACACGCGGTCCACTGTAGAAAACACTCGTGTACACTATACTGTACACGTGGCGCTGAATGTGTTTAAAAAAAAAACAACAACTTACCTTGATGTTGGTCTCACAGGACGCACTGTTGGCACTTTTCTCAGCATAATCTTCGCCCGGCAAAATCAGAGTATGTCCGTAGTAGGAACCCACTGGAACCTTGCACTTGGCTGTGCTCATACCATACCGTCCTATTGTTGTGATCTAGAATACGAAATAAACCACAAGTATGTTAGAAGTTAAAGGATACTTTTTTTCTGGTGAAGCAAAATCCTCTTGACAATTTTTATGGGTCGCACTGCAGCCTGTATCACTTTATTACTTTAGTAAATATTCTAAAATTAATTTATTCTTAGTCAGGTTTTTATTCTACCCGCTATAAGTGGAACATTTTATAAGCGATCAAAGAGTTCGTATTAAATTTTATACTGTATCAAAGTCGTATGATTTTCACACCAATATATTTGCAATCAGGGTCTCTGATTCGTCCAGAAATATGTATTATCAGCTCTATTTTGAAGAAATGGACTACATAGAAAGTAAAAAAATATAAATATACTAAAGTCAATTCTGGATACAAAAGATTTGGATATAAGAGAATGATTTTCAGGTCAAATTTACTCTCTATCTATGAGGGAAAAAAACTTCTTTTTAAGAGAAACTCCAATATAACAGAAAAATTGCGACCTTTCAGTTCTCTTATATCCAGGTTCGACTGTATAGATGGATAGAGAGATATAAATTTTATTTGTAAAATTACGCTGACGGGTGTATCTGTATAGTGTATACAATGGTCAAAAAGTTTACAGTGGTTTAAAAAAAAAAAACACATAGATAAAAGTTATTACAATAAAATGGACATCTTACATAGCAAAGAATGAGTAACTAGAACAAATAATAAATACAATGCAATACTAGTCAATTTATTTATTTTATTTTTATTTATTTACACTTTATTAGGTAATAGGACATATACAATACAAATAATTACAAATAAAAATACAATATAACAGAAGAAATAATAAAGAAATAATAAATAAATATATACATAATATATGTCCTAACTAAAGGGCGGGGTTATTGCCTTAGGCAATCTCTTCCACCCAACCCTTGTTGTCAATATGAATTGAATCTAAAACATTATTAAGTTGTAAATGTTTCTCACCTTGAGGTAGCGACAGATGGGCGGCGGCTGGATGTCTGACAGGATGAGGTTCTTGAGCGCGATGTCAGGCGTGACCACGAGCCGCAGGGCGTCCGCCTCCTCGCCCCTCACCCAGATGTCTATGCTGAGCGAGAGCAGCTCCGAGCAGGCGGGGATCAGCAGATCCGTGAGCAGGACGGGGCGGCCAAAGTCCAGCACGATGAAGCGCCGCGCCCCCGAGTGCATGCGCTCTATGACCATGACCTGCTGGGGGGGCGGCACGAGCAGGGAGGACCAGTGGGCCTCTTCCTGCCCCGCGCCCGACACCTGCAAGCATTTATTTATTTATTTAAAATCCCACAATTGAAATAGTTTACATAGGTTTGACAATATGATAGTTAAAACATAATACAAAATAAAGATAACATAGAAGAAATAATAGAATATTGAAAGTAAAGCAAGGGAAAAACTAACTTAATTATTAATTCTAAGTATTTTATTTACTTGTGTCAGTTTCATGCTTATGTCTATGTCTAATTTATTGTAGTGCTTATGTCTATGTCTAATCTAATCATAAATATGTATTTATTTAAAATACATTTTTAAAGTTTTTTTTTAAAGTTATCATATTTGTGTTATTCACTTTCGTGATGTCACAACTACTGAGACTTGAACCACCGACCTCCAGGTTAAGAGTCCACCGCCTTATAGATCAAGCTACTGAGGTCGGTGATACAATACATTACAATACAGGTGTTGGCTTTACAAAGTGATAGCCAACACCAACTGACATAGTATACACTACTCAGAACATCCACTTACATAGTACACACTATTCAAGATATATTCTGTGTTTTACCATTTGTGTGAAACACACTGGAGCCAGTTAGTAGACTTTCTACAAAGAGAAAAGAGAATTTGACCACATAATAATAGCACCAAAACAACTGCTGAAAGAAAGGGACTCTAGTCCTAATCGTGTCATTGGAAGTTAGGATAAATAAAAGAAGATATAAACTGTTGAGTGTGACGATGAGATTGATTAACTTCTTCTTTAATAAGAAATATGCACGCAAAATAATATTTTTCAATAGATATCAGAAGTATTATTGTTTAGAGTAATTAGAAATTATGTATATAATAATAATAATGCTTTTTCTTTGTGTTATTATGTCACAATTTTAGTGGGTAGCGCAGAATCATAGGACTTTACCACTTTAATTTACAATATCTTGTATTATTTTTTTGCCTAAGATTCTGCCACTGGTCGCTGCTTCACATTAAAGCAGCTACTCATTTTTCCTCACGAGGTATGAGTGGACCCCGAACATCCAAGTACAGAGCAGAAAAAATCCTCCCCCGCTGGGAATCGAACCCAGGTCACCATGTGTGCAATGCCTAGCGCGCTAACTCGCTCTGCCACACAGTGACTACGAAATTATGTATATTAACCGAATGAATGTGCTTAAACTCAAATTCATAAATAACTATGGAATTCTCCAGGTAGCAACATACCGCAGCACTGGCAACTCTCCCCGACACAGGCCCGGTACTAGCTGAGGTGTCCAGGGGCGTACTCGTGGAGGCGTCCATAAAGTCCTGCCCCCCGGCACCTCCACCACTGATATCACTTGAGGTGAACGACTTGAAGAAATCGCCACTGGTCATCTTGGGCTCCGTAAAGTTTCCTTCGCCATCGATCCAGGGGTTGAGGATGCGGGTGGGTGTGGAAGATCCGCCATGAGCCAACACATCCGCCGCATCCTCTGGAGACGCCGCGTCCACGATGATCTAGACACGAAAACAAAGAGAGAAGAAAAAAAAAAATCAATAGTGAGTTTAAGCAAGAGTGTTGGGTGGTTTTGCCACAGGCAATAACCCCGCCCTTTAGGTAGGACATTATTGTTATTTTCTTTTTTTACTTATTTATTTTGTCTTTTGTTTGTTTGTTTGTTTTTTTTTTCTCTTTTCCTAATTTTATACTGTTATCATTTGTACTTTGTCCTAATAAAGCTTAAAAAAAAGCAAAATAGCGTCACGTTAAATTTAACGTTAAGCTAATTCGACTAAGGGATTTATTTTTTTTAAATATATTTTCATTAAGGGATTACTCCAACGTCAGAAGATTTTAAATTCTAGATTTAAAAACCCTTTAGTAAATTTCAGTTGAATTATTGTTTTTTTTACGATTTTATAATTTCTTAATACGACAAGTAAAGTTCTTGAAAGATAAACATAGTACAGTCGAACATGTTAAAAAAGAACTCAAGGGACCAGAATTTTTTCTCTTATATCCAGGTTTCTGTTAAAAAGGTTATCTTCACCTATACAAAGGTAAATTTGACCTGGAATTTGTTCTCTTGTAACCAGGTTCTACTGCATTGCTTTGTGAATGAATTTGGCAATACTTATATTTTCTCAATATTTAATATTACATAACAAACATGTCATCATTCTTCTCACGACACATGGTGCCTACCAGGCTCGAGGCATTTCCACGCTGGACTGCCAATGACAGTCGTTGCCGTAAGAATGTCCCGGCCCTGGTGTCTCCACATGTGCCTTGTAACTTATCTGAAATTACGTCTACCAAAGACTTGAACTGCCGAGAAAATGGTCCCAGTGTTTCGACAGCCAAGCCATAGAAACAGTACTGATGTGTCAGAGCTTCGTATTTTTATTGTGAATGAATTTAAACAATTGTATTTATAACTTATAAAAAAAAGTATTGTTATAAAAAATGAATTTATAACTTCGTATAATTGTGAATGAATTGTACTAGAAATGCTCACACAAGAGTCAGGGGCGGGGGTGGTGCGGGCCGCAGCAGCGCAGGCACTGGGCCCCGGGTACATGGGGAACACAGGGGTGGCGGGCGTGGGGTCTATCTTCTCTAGCTTGGTGCCGTCGCTCATGGCACTGCACGAGAAGTGCAGGGGCTCCGCCTCTAGCAAGCCCTTCATGTAGTGGCTCAGGGACACGCCCTTCATCTTGGCGGCGGCGGGGGTGGCTTTCGCTTCCCCACTCGTGGTCGGCATCAGCAGCTCCCTCCAGTCTAGTGGTTCCGAGCTGAGCCCCGCGGGACACGTGGTGAAGGGGGTCGACGACACGTGGAACCACGAGTTGTTGCTAGACACCCAGGCGCCCTCGCCCAGCCCCCCGTGCGAGTAGCTCACCGGCACCGCGCCCCCCGACACCCGCGAGGGCAGCAGAGGCTCCATGTCGAACAGCTCCGGTTCCAGCGGGCACCCGTGCAGACCGAACCTGTCACGAGAGAGGAAAGACAGTAGATTAAGTACGAGAATGTACCAGAGTACGTACGAGAATTTCCCCACCTTCAGCACAAGATTTTTTATCTTTTGAAGGTGGGTATACCCTTATTGTTTGTAGAAGACGTTTGTAATGTATAAAATAAATAAATGGAAACTTAAAAAAAAAAAAAAAAAGAGTAGAGTGGATTTTACATGAAATATTACTTATGTAAAGAAGATTTTGAGAAAAGATAGTAAAAAGGAAAATATTGTATGAAAGAAACATCAGTAGAAAAAGAAGGAGAATGTACCAGAGTAGAGTGGATTTTACATGAAATATTACTTATATAAAGAAGATTTCGAGAAAAGATAGTATAAAGGAAAATATTATATGAAAGAAACATGAGTGGAAAAAAATCAAAACGTACAGAAGTGATATACATTCAATTATGTACAGGATAAACTTGAAAAAGAAATAAATAAGTAACCAAAATAAATAAGAAAGTACTTAGTACCGGAATCACACCCAATGCATTAATTTTTCCTCCTTTATTTGAGAATATGACCACATAATAATAAGACTCTAAAGTGTTGGGTGGTAGAAAATGCTTTAAGCATTAACCTCGCCTGGTGGTTACCTTTCACTAAAGAGTGTTATTATTATTAATCTAAGTATTCTGATGCGGGACCAACCATCTTGAAGACTTGTCTTTTTTAACTGTTTGCTTCTTTAAACCCTTTAGAAATTCGCCAACTAGCTAAGCAAGTTTGTTCTTGTTAGTCGTACAAGAGACGAGGTACCACACGGTTATATTCAATCTTTAGTCTCGCCTCGTGGTTACCGCTCACTAAAGGGTGTATTATTGTTTTGATATTAGGTTAGATAAGTACGGGTTTACCCGTTTAAGATTGTAAAAAAATGTCTTTTTTTTTCTACGTAGGCTTTGTAAAGCCAACACCTGTATTGTAATTGTAATGTTAAATAAATATAAAGTACCTTTAAGAGAGTAAATATTGTGCTTTCCCTTATTATAATTCAACCTGTAAAAATGTATACCTAGAGGATGAGTATAATCTTTTAACTTAATCTTATTTACCAATTGCAAAACCGACCGACAGACGGACACAAAACCAAATTTGTTTAGGAAGTCATGAAACGTCCAGAAATATGAAAAAAATTGAAATCGGAGCAAAAAATTATTTTTTTTTTACAAAAACGAATACAATACTTCCGATTTCTAATATTAGAAATTTCTCGGAAGTAAAATGTTTTGAAACTTACCTCGTCCTGAGGATGAGATGGTACGGGTTCTGGCGGGCTTGCAGCTGGGCGCCCACAGCGTTCAGAATGTCCAGGCAGCGCTGCGGGGCGAGGGCGCTGGTGTCCAGCACCATCACTTTGTTCAGCATCTGGAAGAACCAGCGCACGGACCCGGCGGACCACGCCATGCAGATGTGCGGCAGCAGGTCTACCAGCACCCGGAGGAGAGACGCGTCGAACGCAACCTGAATGATGAACATCATATTACGATTCCTTTACTCTCCAGTGTATCAGTAGATTGTAATCCTTTACTCGGTGGTTATACTTTATTGTAATACTTTAACCTCGCCCCTTGGTTCACTACGTGTTCTTTTTTTTCACGTCCTATTTGATGAATGTATGTAGTTAACCAATAAAGTGTTATATAATAATAATAAATACTCTCCAGTTGTATGTATGTATGATTTTATTTGTGGTGAAGCACAAGACCTCTTCACAATTTTTGTGGGTAGCGCAGCATGACTAAGAGCCTCCTTTACGTTTCGAATTATTCTATTACATTAATTTCTTTTTACTCTGGTAATGCCGCCACTGGTCGTTACTCATACAAGTAACTACTCATTTTTCCTCACGAGGTATGAGTGGACCCCGAACATCCAAGTACAGAACAGAAAAATTCCTGCCCTGGGGATTGAACCCAGGTCACCATGCGTGCAATGCCTAGCGTGCTAACTCACTCTGCCACGGTGACTACTTGATCAACAATATACTCGTATTACGATTCCTTTACTCTCCAGTGTATCAGGAGATTGTAAGTTATGTTATCATATTTGTGTAAAAACTTAATTTACTTTCCGAGTCCATGATGGTTGTCATGGTGGTGGAAGGATTAATGGGGATATTCATCCTCCTGGACGCCCAGAAGCAATGTTCTGAGATCCTTCCATGGTCTATGTGAATGTAATTATTATTATTATTATTTAACTCTTTATTAGTCAACTACATACATTCAACAAAATAGGACATGCTAAAAAAATAAATAAAAAAAAATAGAATATGTAGTGAACCAAGGGGCGAAGTTAAAGCCTGTGGCTTTCTCTTCCACCGAATTGTTGTTGTTGTTTGTTGTAATGTGTATTGTTGTTTAAAATACTATGAATTTTATTTTATTTGGATGTCTAAAATTTGTATACAAATACTTTCAAAAATAATGGAGGTCGGTGGTTCGTTCGAGTGTGAATTTGAGTAATTTTGACATCACGAACATTATGAAAAATGATATTTTTTTACATTATAACACAAGCGAATGTTACCACAATGCTTTCTCCTCAATTGATATGGTCTTGTGGTCTGTTGTATTGATAAAAAAAAAAAAAAAAACAATTTTACAAACAACATATCATCATAGGGTGCGATGGTAGCCAGAAAGTGGATTAATGACCCAGCACATCTACCACTGTCTTTACAAGGAGGCTAATAATTGACAAGGGCCCCCAGAACCAAGCCAATGCTGGTCTACTCCCTGTTTATAGTCCCCCAGCCAGACATATAAACTAATTAAGTATTAATTACCTTGCTCGCGTCTGTTGCGTTCTTGGCTCCATCACTACAGATGACGAGAAGTTTGGCACATTTCCTCGCTAGAGTTCGGCCTCCGCGGATGAAGCACGAGTGGCAGAGGTCTCCGAGTTGGGACTCAACTTGCTTCACGAAAGTCAGCTGACTGTCCTGGCTCTCGGCGGAGTCCTGTGTGGATCTCAGGCGACCCAGCGCGGATACAGGATCCAAGGGATGCCAGGCATGCACGGCAGGAGTTAGTCACACTTGCGACTTCCAACTGGGGAGAGTCACACTGCTACTGCCACTTCATAACTTTTAGGTAGTAAATTGAGCAGTCTCAGGTGGGCTTCAAAGAGCCAGCACCCATACTGTAAACAAATTTTTGTGAAATTCCCTAACTTTACTAGGACTGTATAATCAGTCTTCATTTCTGTTTTTTCAAGTTGTTTATGTTTGTTTAGCTATAAAGAAATTACAGAATCATTATTTGTAGAACTTAATGATTAGACGTTCTTAATAGGTTTTGGAAAACGTCGAAGATTTCTAATACAACAACGCTAAAACAGTTTGAAACTTTTATTCTACATCTTAACATAAACCTACAGATTGTATTTTCAAGAAAGGTGATTAGATTGAGGTGATTTTTCCACATTGGATTAAATGGTAAGTAATGAATTTCATTTTAAAACTTAAGTTACCTCGTTAACATTTCACAATTTATAAAATTATATAGATAGATTTCCATTTTTTTAATTTAATAGATAAACATTATTATAATAATTTGATTATTACAATAAATAAAAAATTTACCTTACCTACCTAAAGTAATATTCGAAAACAAAATTCCTAATCCCAGAAACACCTCTGTTACCTTTCGTTTGGAATGTCCGTGCTCTTGCTCTTCCTAATAGTGATGGAGATCTCATGGATCCAGTCACAGCCGATGAAACTTTCACTCTTCTTAGCCATGGAGGATCCACCGTTACCGAACAGAAAGTTGCGGAATTCACCGGTGACTCCAGAGCTTGATGCTCCTGCCGAGGGTTTGATCATGTTGATACAAGTCAGACCTCCCGAGGATGAAGTAGGCGTGGGTTTCCCCGAGCTTGAGGAGTCTTTGTCTTTGCTTTTGCTCTGCGGAGAAGAGAGTGACAAAGTGAGAAAGGCACTGGACAGTACTAAAGATAATAATAAAAAAGTAAGCATTCACTTCGAAGCTGAAATTTGAACCCGGCTCACCATTTAACTATTAACACAAATATTATGGAGGGTTTTATTTATGTATCTGTTTCTACAGTCTTCCGGCACAACTAAGTTCTAATACCCATAGCCTCTAAGCAAAATTGTAACGTGTATTCACAAAACTGTCACCAGGTTTTCAAAACTTGCCTTGTAAACAATTTTAAAAACTAAGAATGAACGAATACGACTATTCTTTTACAGCTTATCTGTACTTAGTTGGAAGAACTCCACCAGTTAACAACATATTTCTGTGATATACAAGTATCTATATAAATATAAAAAAATGGTATGGTGCATAAATCTTTAAGTAATTAATGAGTTTCCATTCACCTTGTGAGGCGTGTTCACAAAGTTGAGAGCTTTGATGTGCACAAACAGCTGTCGATTCTTCGTGTTGAGAAGTCTGGGTGATGAGAACGCGATCGTGCAGCTCTGATCGGAGAGGTCTAGACAGTTGGAAATATTCACCGGACCACACAGGATTTCGAAATTCGAGTAGACGTCCGACGTCACAGGATTTGCTAGAAATAAAGTTAAAAAAGTTAAGTTATCATATTTGTGTTAATCACTTTGTGATATCACAACTACTCAAACTCGCTTTACTAAATTTACATTGAAACCGGGACTTGAACCACCGACCTCCAGGTTACAAGTCCGCCGCCTTATCGATCAAGCTACTGAGGTCGGTTTTTGCTAGAAATAAATCGCAAATAATTATCTACTTGAAAATGTCAGTAACACTTGACCAATGTATTTTAGCAGCACAGAGCAATTTTCTACGATTTACTGTTAACAATCATTTCCGTTTTTTTTTTTTTTTTTTTTTTTAATACATACATCTACACTGATATATACTTTGGGGGGATATATCAGCAATAAATGATGTGTACTTATATTAAATTATATAATGAGTGTCGGCCTATGAACAGTGTTGTTTAATTTTAAGAAAGAAAGAAAAACCTTAAACTCATCTCAAGATGACAAGTTTTGCAATGTTGCAAGCTTTTAGGGTTGTCACCCCAATGATGATGTTCTAAATAATGTTCTTTATGTTTAATAAAATAAAACAGAGTGGGCTTATTAGAGTGTGCTCTAAGAAAAAGTTTTGCTCTAACAACATTGCGACTTTTAATTAATCATTTTCAATTGGAATTAGTAAAAATTATGATTAAGAACACCATATACAATGACGAAAGTGTTTACTTGTAGTGCCTGAATAGGGAAAGTAAATGGTTCCCTAGCTCTTCCTGTACAGCATAATTTTGTGGGGACTAATATTCCTTGGTACAAGATAACGTGTCCAAAAATACTGGTATTACTAGTACAAGCTACTTACTACTTTCTAGAATGGCTGGTTATTAGTAAATACTGACATTCCCTTTCCTTGCCAAAAAAAATATCATACAAAAGAAGTTGTATGTCCCGGTGGTCGAGGCGTCTGTCTCATAATCCAGAGGTTGCGGGTTCGAAACCGAGCCGGGACGTGACAGGTTATCCTCCCAATTGGGATTTGAACCACATGATAATACGTATTTCTCTCTACTGCTAGAATAATGTGACTTATTAGTCCTAATCAGGCAGTATAAATAAGGTGATGTTAAATTATTCTTCCCGATTAGGATTTCTACCACATGATAATACGTATTTTTCCTACTGCTAGAATAATGTGACTTATTAGTGTCCTAATCAGGCACTATAAATAAGGTGATGTTAAATTATTCTTCCCGATTAGGATTTCAACCACATGATAATACGTATTTCTCCTACTGCTAGAATAATAATAATATCGTCTTATTTATACTGCCCGATTAGGACTATTAAAGTCCCATTATTCCAGAAGTAAGCCCAAGACATATTATTATGTGGTAAAAATCCCAAATGGGAGGACAACTTGTCATGTCTTGGCTGAGTTTCGAACCCACGACCTCTGGAATCTATGGATTCACAGAGTGCTGCCTTTACCACTGAGCTACCGGGACAGACAGAATAATGTGACTTATTAGTCCTAATCAGGCAGTATAAATAAGGTGATGTTAAATTATTATGAATTTCTAATATTCGAAACCGGAAGTATTGTGTTTTTGGTTGTGATAGAACTCACATTTGGCTCCGAAGTCTTCACCAGTGGCGGCGCCGCTGGGTTCCCCCGTCGTGTTGGTTCCAGTGGCGGAGGACTGGAAGGGGGCGCGGGAAGTGATGGGCCGGAGCAGGGTGACCTGCAGGGGCGGCACTTGGGGGCAGGGCGTGTGCAGGGCCAGCTTCACGTCCACTTGACCCACACACGTGTTCTTGGGCAGACTCAGCTCGAACATGTGCTCGTCCCAGGTCGTGCTGCAGAATGTAACAAGGATTATAATACGTTTCATATCAGTCAACGATTATCTTGGAATAAAAGAATACAACTTCTCACTTTTCTGTTTATACTGATTAAAATAGAGAGGTTAGTTGATGACGTGGATGGTCAGAACTATTGCCTGCTGATGAGAGCAAATAAGCTCGAAACAGCTGTCCAGGTATGTTCTGATATTTATGTACATCTAGTACAACTTTTCACTTTTCTGTTTATACTGAAATGTAAATGTTAAACATTAACATAGTAAACCCCTTGGATAAAAAATCAATTACATGTGTACATAATAGATGCTGAAGTTTCCTTCCATTTGAGATTTTGTCCGCATAATAATATGTGTTGAGCTTACTATTGGAATAATGGGACTCTTTAGTTCTAATCGGGCAATATTATTATTATTATAATTATTATTATTGTTATTTACTTTTCAAACAGCTAGCATAATATTGCAATTTTAAAAGTAGTATAGGTAGTCAGTGGGCTACTTCTCCTCCATGTCATATCTACTACATCAAATTTACTTATTACAATTTGTATTTTCCTATACTAAGCATTGTAGATTGTAAATAAAAGTATCAAAAAAAAAAAAATATTACTTACAGGTCGTTCTGCAGACGCCAGGAGCGCGTGTGGATGTCCTCGCGTGTGAGATGCTGCGCGTGGCGCCTCTGCTTCTGCGCCTGCATGAGCTCTGACCAGCAGGGAGGCACCGCGGCCGAGTAGCCGGGGGTGAGGGGCTCGAACAGGGTGAGCGAGTAGAGGCTGCGCAGCTCCGGCAGCCCGTACGAGGCCCGGTGGGTGAGAAGCTCACTGGAATCACGAGTTTAAAAAAAAAAAAATCATTGTGTACGGGAAATACCCATTCATGCATAAAATTTCCCCAACTTAAAATTAACTAATCTTAATTAAATCTAATACTAGGGGCGGAATTAATAGACGTTTTTGTAATACCTCTGTGGCGCTAAGTCACGGATTGCGTAAAGTGTAAGATAGGGAAAACCGACACTTACCAACGACTTAAAACGTCTATTAATTCCGCCCTAGGTTTAATATTACTAAACACTAAAACTAATAAGGTAATCCAGATCTCTGTGACCGGTGTTCGACAAATAGCAAATGTAGGGTTTCTTTCAATGTATGAGGCATCTCATTGAACAGATCAATATTGTAGGGATGGTTACAAATTGTATTACAAAGTTTCAATGATCTGATCAATGGGCCATGTTCAGCAATGTTTGTGTTGCATTTATTTATAGAAAAAGTATCCTTATTGTGTGTAAATCTATTTCTAGTTCGGAGATTGATGCGTTGTAGGATATCAGGGCGGGGGGACGGAATGACAACTATGTATCATATGTTTTATGTTGGCAAAAGTAACTTAGGAAGCAAAGAATAAACGTGGATGGGAAATTACAAACTTTTACAAGAAGTTTAATGTTGGCAAATTTAACATAAATCGGAAATTACAAACATGTACACTTTAATGTTCGCTGAATGAACATAGATAGGGATTTACGAACATGCACAGCATAATTTATCTTGGCAAAACTTAACATGGGAGGGGAAAATTCTGATGAAAGGAGCAATTAAAAATATTTCCAAGTGCGAAACAAAACGATCTGAAGTGTTTTGTCAGTATTTTACTGTATCCTAATACATTTCGGCACCTGTTTGACAGCTTCTATTTTCATGATTTCTATTTTCAAAGCAAACTTTGAAATCGTTAAATTTAAACTTTGATTGCCTTATGATAGAACTCTCGTGTTACATTTTTTTTTTTTTTTTTTATAACGAATAATTTTTTTTTAAACCTTTACATCGTTACTTACTTGATAGTTGCACCGCTAGAGTTAGTACTGCTACTCGAGTACTGAGCAGTGTTCATTTTCTTTTTGGTCATCACAGGCGAGCTACTAGTTTCTTCTCTTAGTCTGAATTCATCTTCATCTCGGAGTGCGTAGAATCGAAGACTTCCTTTGCTCGTGGCTACACAAATTCGTTCTAAGCCTGCCAAAAAAAAAGAAGCCAAAAGATAAGTTTTTGTCTCTCTACAACCTTAGCTTCTTTTTGGTAACCTAATGTCTTGCTACATGAACTAAGCTCTTCATTTAAAGGAAGCTTTTCTTCTTAACAATGAAATACCTATGATTCTGCAACACATCGTCAAATTCCCTGGATTTACATTCACTTGTAGGGAATGTAAACCCTTGTTATCTATCCTCATATTAACTAACTTGTGTTAAAATAGTGTGTTTTATTCACTTTGAAAAATAGAAAACTTTAAATTAAGTTCACTTCAACAGGTGTACCCAAGCAACTATTCATACACTACTAATGCTGATGTGATACATCATAGTATGTTCGTTCTTTTCTCTCCTCTTTCTCGCACTGTTTCTACAAAGCTGTTAGTTGATGTGAAAAGAGACGAACCATGCAACGAGAGATTCTTATTTGACTTACTGTTACAAAACGTGAGCGTTATAAAGTCTGTTCCTTCAGGAGGATCCAGCCGACTTAGCAGTCTCAACGTCAGGGCATCCAAGAGGACAAGAGAGCCTCTCCCGGTCAGTCCCGCCACAACATTGATGCTCTGGTCCTGAGGTAAGAGGATAGCTTTCCGCAGGCCATCGCCCGACACTTGAGGCTGCAAACTTTGCACGGGAAAGTCGGAAAGCTTCACCACCTTCAAGAAAAACAGGATGAAAAAGCGGGGAACGTCAGACTCGGGGAAAAGAGAGAAAATTGAGGAATAACAACTAAAAACTTAGGCCACAAAATTGACAGATAACATGAAACAGAAAATGGGTTGGGAAAGGTAGTTTTATTTTTTTCTTCTTATCAATCAACGTAATTGAGAAAAAGAATCTTTAGGAATAGCATTATCATTTGAATTTTCAATAACAAACATAAAATGAAAATTCTACACTCATAACATTTTTTTTAAACACACATCTGAACTAACAAACTTATGATCCTTGGAATTTCCAAACCCAAGTCGTGTGTCCTCATTGTACAACAGGTCAGGAATGATGTCTTACCTTTTCCGTATGGTCTAGCGAGTAGAGATGTAGAGTGCCATCAGATAGAATGACTAGTACATGCAAATGGTCCAACAGAGGATGAATTTCTATCACATGAGTGTCAGTTGATTGACATGGTACACGTATTATCTGGAAATAAAAAATATATTTCAATTCCCTAGCAAATAATCAAGTAAACTGGTCTGTTTTATGTTTAAGATCCACCAGCTGCACAAGTTCTGATTTTTTTATAGGGAATAATTAAATAAAAATTCGAAACTAAAGTTGGAAAAGATTTTTTCCAATTCGAAATAAGCAAAATAAGCAAATTTGAAACCTGGGAAGTACAGGAATCTTATGTAATGTATGTAATAATGTATGTGTGTTTTTCTATCACAAACTCCTAATCACATCATCTGCCTAAGTAACATATTCCTTCTCATAATGCCGCTACTAGTCGTTACTCATAAAAGCACCTACTCATATTTTCAACATATTCATTCTATATAAATAAACGTGTCTTTTTTGTGTTATTATATCAATTTTTGGTGGGTAAGGCAGAATTATTTATAGGACTTTTATCATTTCTTTGATATTTTGGTTTATAATTTTACCACAGTTCCAGCACTGGTAGCCGCTCACATAAAAGCAGCTTCTCATTTTTCCTCACGAGGTATGGACCCCGGATATCCAAGTACAGAGCAGAACCCAGGTCACCGTGTGTGTAAGCCTAGTGCGCTACCCACTTTTCCTCGGTGACCACTGACCCCTCACATCTAGAGTACAGAGTAAATAATATTCTACCCAGCTGGATGAATTGGGATCCAGGACATCTTACGTGCAAAGCCAGGAGACTTCATCATATCATCATAGAGTGGCGTCATCGTGAACGATGATAGCCAGACAGTGGAGGAATGACTCAGCACTTCTACCACTGTCTTTACAAGGAGGCTAATAATTAACAAGGGCCCCCAGAACCAAGCCAATACAGGAGACTTATAAAGAATAAATAAATTTCACTCCGAGTCCTCCAGTAATTAATGTGCTTACCTGTATGAGCGCGGGGGCGGCTTGGCTCTGAATGAGGCTAGCGCTGACAGCGTTCACTTCAGCCTCCAACGCGAACGCCTCGCTTTCCAAGGCCTTGATGGAGGCAGTTGAGGCTGGTGGCACAAAGGAGAACCCCACTCCGTCCATTGAGTCAAAGCTAGGGTCTAGGTCGTCGTCCATGAACCCATAGAACGGCTGGTCGTACGAGTCCTTGTTCTTGAACATCATGTTGAATAGATCTGAAACGAGGGTTTATGACATTTAACACGTAAACGACCGGGTGTACCACCGGTGGTACACGCACGTTCGTACGGAATGGACCCGTGTATCGCCGGTCCCACAAGAGAATTCACGAAAAACCATGCCGGTCGTCTAAGTGTTAAGGTAAACCTTTGTTCTATTAATGTCCAAAATTAATAATAATAATAACACTCTTTAGTGGAAGGCAACCACCAGGCGCTGTTGATGACCAAAGCATTTTCTACCACCTAACCCCTATAGTCTTATTATGTGGTCGCAAAATAAAATTATTGGCGAAAAATCGATGTACTTCGTGGGATTCGAACAAACGGATCTCTACGCTACCTAGATCACCAGACTAGCGCGTTACCCACTTGACTACCAGTTTCTATTTACCTGAAGTAGAATCTTTAGGTTCGATTATTGGTGATTATAGCCCTGATCATTATTTTTTGTTGCCACTGATGTCATGATAAAGGTATATATTTGCAGATATTGAACATAAGACTAATAATTTTTGCACTGGATTTTCAATAAAAATGAGCTCTCTCTCCTTTTTCAAACAATCACCTGAAGACACGGCGGTGCCTCCCGTTTCTTTCTTGCTCAGATCTTGGAAGTATGACGTCACGATGTCTCCAAACTCGAGCACGCGTTGCGAGAGATCACAGTTGAGCTTGTTCTCCAGCGCCAGTCTCAGCTTCTTGAGACTTGTGCTGCACAGATTGGAGGTCTCCAGGAGCGACCACAGCTCCTTCTTCAGCTGCGAGTGAGTCACATCTGGGAGAGAAGAGAAGTTATAATATAATAATAATTCCGTGTCCGTGAGATAGGTATTGATACCTAAAGCACGGTGGCGAGAGGATTATATGGACGCCCAGATCCAATTTCTCGGCTCCTTTCATATCCATTGATTCTATTTGGTTTTAACGTCCTGACTTGAGGTAGACAGGACGGGGGTTTTATAATGAATATTCTAAACTCTGTGCCAGAAAAACATGAATGGTAATGAGAAATCGAACTTTGATATTGTTGTTGTTGTAGCCAGCTTGGCTACAGCTGGAGGGTTGAGTGATGGTCTCCAGCCAACTTTATTTCAAAGTTGGCGCGTCCTTTGATATTCATTAAACTTCGAATGTATCAGAAAAAAAGAACTTTCCCGTTTGATGATGTTAGTTCCCCTCCAACCCGTAACTCAGTTCCCCTTCAGATTCTCCTTAAAAAATACACAGGGTACCTATATTTGCCTTTTTTATTTTATTTTTTTATGAACACAACATTATTTTTAATAAAACCACATAACGGACATCTTACAAATAAAATATTTCTTTCAATTTTTCAGAGGTTGGAAGAGTTCCTTTTTTTATTATATTTTGTGATAGAAATGGAAAACATTAATTTTCACCATGGCCACTTACTTGCTTACTGTGCCCACAGGACCTGACAAGATAAACTGTTATTACTCATAACGATGATGATCTTACCGGAACTAGAATTGGAGGTGGAGGGTTGAGGAGATGAAGACACTGTCACCAGAAAGTCATCATCCATGATTTCATCAATGAGAGGCTGATGATACATAGCCATGGCTTTGTTCTCCCACTGCGTGATAGAAAAGGAGACACGAGGAATTTAAAAATGGTCGATCTGAATCAGATGCTAAAAACACAAGAATTTACATTTGAGAAATATTCTGACGAGATACGGAGTACTTTCTATTTCAAAAATAAATCTCTATGGCCGGGTCAATATACATAATTATACTGATGCGAGTTTTAGGTCAAAGTCTACAAAGACTTTCCACCAACCACAAAGGCTTTTAAAGCGCTGTGATTATTGAAATATCATTGCTTGATTTTTGCTAGATTCAAACTAGATTACTAGGCAAAAAAATGGGTCAATATTTATGTAAATTAGCCTGGTATGAGCCATTGATAATTTAAAATTTGATAATTACCTAAAGAGTTATTCCCTTATGTGAAATCTGATCAGTTTGATCAACTAGTCTTAAAGAAATGTGAGTCAAATAGATAATAATTCTCGTAAATCAATATATATACAGCATATTTATGAACCTGGTCAGGGACATATGGGGTTCGGTGGAAGAGAACGCCACAGCTTTAACCTGCCCCTGTACTAGTATATACAGTCTTTTAAGTACTGAGTTGCCATAGGTTTTATGACATACCTGAGTGAAGTTGCAGCTGCCCCAGTATTAACATATATTTTAAGTGGTACATACCTGAGTGAGTTGCAGCCTGCCCCAGGCATACTAGGGTCTGGTGCATGACACGACCTTTTGTTGGTTGCAGCCGTGCTTGCCCCCCCGGTAGTAAAGTCCAGCACAACAGCAGGAGCTGGGGACTATCCTCTCCCCGTCCGTGACTCAGCCTGCTATGTCAGCACACCACTCTCCAGGCGCTCTGTAACCATAACCCCTAGGCACACTTCACGTTAACGATTATGATTATTTTGTTATGTTAATTTTTTTTGTTCTCCTGTTTATATTATTAATATTGTCAATTTTCATATTTAATTTTTACCATTATTTGTCTGTATATAATAAATATATGTTCTACCTACTAATAAAGAGTTTCTAAATAAATAAATTATAAATAAATAAATGCAACACGAGACTTTAACTGCTGGACCATTTATTTCAGCAATACTCTCACCCATTGTCAAAGTTGTTTTGGGGTGTGGAACAATAATTTTATACGTGGCACAGACAAACATTTTAACCAAGTATACCGTTTGAAACTACATTGCCGAGAGAATTTTATCATGATATAAAAAAAACCAGGTAACAATTATAATCACACAAGAAATGTTAGTGTGAACATTAATGTTACACAAGGCAGTTAAAGTGTTAATAGACATTATTTATTGAAATCCATGATCTGGATGGATAAGGCGGCGGACTTTTCATCTGGAGATCGGTGAATCAAGTCCTACATTAAGCAAAATTTTGGTAAACCGAGCTCGTAATTGAAATCACGATTGTGTAAATTGATACAAATATGATAATAATTCATAAGTCCAATTGTATAGGCAGTTATTCAGGGTAGCAGTGTTATGTCGTCAATTTCATAAAAATAGAGGAAAATTTCAAGCATTGTTCAGAACCTGAACTCACAGGTCCCCTCACTACATGATGGTACCACATTTCAATCCACCACAAATGCTTTCCATTATGTTATTAACTGACCACAAACATTCATCACAGTGGTAGTTCACCATTGATACACACTCAAAAGATTTGCTGATCCATCCCCTGTTAAAAATTTCCCCACTGGACTACTTGTCTAGAACCTATTTTTGTCCCTAAACCACAGAAATAGTTTACTTATTGTTACACAGAAATAGTTTACAGACTGCTGGAGTAAAGGGACTTTTCAGTCTTACCTCGGCAGTATAAACAATTCTATTCTATTCTATTATTGTATATCTTTTTCCAAAAAGTATTTTGATAACCAGTTTCAACAGTTTTCTGATCACTTATAAATTACACGTCTCAAAACATCTCTGGTTACCTGTATTAAATGTGTCACTAGCTCAGGCCTGGTTGTGATGCGGGTGCCCAAGAGAAGGCATGGCCGAGGCACAGGCTGACCTTGACTCTCACTGTTCTGCTCAGCGTCGTCGGTCGACTCGCTACACTTGACACTGTGTTTCACTTGAGATGCAATGGCCGCCGCGCTCACACTCAAATCTGAATGAGGCAGTCCATAGTCAGTGCACAACTTGCTCACTGAAAATTCCGTTTCCACCTGCAAAAGGAGTTTATAGTATAGTATAGAATATTTATTAGTTTGTACGACATTGAAAAATGTATAAAACATTGTCACCCTATCTAGCTTATGGACTAACTATTGACTAAAAATGTTTAGACTTAGTTTCTCACTACCATGTCAGGGTAGCTCAGTGGTCGAGGCGTCTGTCTGATTATGCAGAAAATGCAGGTTCAAAACCCAGCCGGGACATGACAAGATATCCTGCCAGATGCAATTAAGGCCACATAGGTAATAATATGTCTTGGGCTTACTGCTGGAAAAATGGGACACATTTGTCCTAATTGGGCGATACTTTTTTACTATTACCATAAAAATATATGAATGGTAAAAAAACTCAAAGGAAATTTATGTAGTCATTTATATCTAAAGAAGACAAGAAGTTACTGTAAAGAATCAGTTCAATGAAGTATTCAAGTACTATTTTTAAACTCAAATTATATGATAAATTTTATTTTTAATATCCATCAGAGACCCAACACATGGTTGCGCACTTCGGGTCTCTTCTACTACAATTTAAATAACAAAAAAACAATTTTAAGCATTTTATCTATGTATATAATATTATTTTATTTGTGTTTCTGTGCTTGTTAATTGTTATATGTTTATAGAAAAATAAATGATGAAAAAGTATTGTAAAAAAAAACTAACCTTGAGCTGACGCACAAAGTTGAGAACAGTGGCGTGTCCATCGCAGGACAAGTATTCAAGTACTAACCTTGAGCTGACGCACAAAGTTGAGAACAGTGGCGTGTCCATCGCAGGACACGAGGGGAATGTACCCGGGCAGCGTGGAGGTGTCCACGAGGTTGAGGGCGGGGGCGAGCCTGTGCTTGAGGGGCAGGGCGGGCGCAGTGGCGTAGGTCACGGAGAGAGGAACATTCTGGGTGTACTCACCCTTCACGAAGGGGCAGCACGGGGAATGACGCTCGTGCTCGGCCCTGGAACAAGTTATTTATTTATTTTATTTATTTGTTACATGACAAGTAAATGGTTCAAATATATATAACAATGACAGTTTACATAATTCATAATATTTTTAACTGAACTTATGCTAGTTTCTTTTGGCTGTCGTCATCTCACACTAAGGGCCACACCTATGAAGTATGGTCCTTGTGTCGTGGGATGCAGCCTTGTTCTAGTTTTTGTGTTAATTATTACTACAAGTAAATACCATCATTTAGTTCGACCATTCCCTGGTTTAACGAAGGTATGATGACTTCTTCTAGCTGGATTCATAAGGCCTATTTTGTGAACACGAACTTTATATTTATCCTATAAAATATCCTGTTTGATTTATCCTATAAAATATATGTATAAGACCTGTTTGATTTATCCTATAAAATATATAAGACCTGTTTGACTACAGGAGTAAAGGGACTTTTCAGTCTTACCTCGGCAGTATAAACAAGGTATATCTATTCTATTCTATTCCATATTTGTGTGAATGGAGTTCTTTAATCAACTGTCACTTAGATTGTTTATTTTATTTAATCTGAGAAACAATCTGACGGTCGAGTTCAGGAGAAAAAATTAGATTACATAATGGATAGAAAGTTACCATGGTTCATCTGTGGGTTCCCAGCAGACCAGACATACTGTACAAGTGAAACACATCGCTCTGTCGTCTCCTGTTGCATTGGGCTGATGATAAAACCCTGCCTGAGCCATCTGATCCGGCAACGCCCATCTGAAATAAAATGTTCAGAAATACAATATACAATACCTACTTATCATAAGAATACAATACCTACTTATCATAAAAAAATGAGACTCTGAGTTCAGGTAAACTACCAAGCCTTATTGGTAGTCAAGGTGGTTGCGTTGGACCTATGAAGAAGCATTATCACCACACTTGATCAGGATTTGTTTATAATCAATATTATAAATATTATGTTTATTGTGTATAAAATTTGTAAATAAAGCTTGATCTAAATTGTTTTTTTTTTTTTTTTTAATCTTAATATATAAATGTCAAGTCACTGACTGACCACTGACTGACTGATCATCGCTCTACAGCCAAAACCGTAAGTCCTAGGAAGCTGAAATTTGGTAGGTAGCTTTGTCTTATAGTCTAGATGTGCAATAAGACGGGATTTTTCGAAATTCCCACTACAACACCTGCCATTGGCGAAAAAGGATTTTTTGCTTTCACGGCCATGCCTCGGCCCGCAAAGCGGGCGACAGCCCGCTAGTTAAATATAATTAAGCAAGTTGGAGTAATATTTTAATACTCACTTGTAGTCCATGTGCGGCCACTTGGCGAAGGTCTCTCGACGGGCTGCCTCCGAGAACATCAGGTTCCTGGTGTCGGCCTGAGGTGCAGCCACGTCGGGTGGGGTAGGCACCGCGTGCAGGCGGTTGAGCCTCTCATTGATAGCCGAGGCGATAGCCAGGGCGGGCACGTGACGATTCTGTCGCTTCAGTTCGCTCACAAGACTGTAGCACGTCTTGAACGATCCTGGCCTGAGCTCAAGACAGATAATGTTCCACTGGAATGTGGGAAATGAGTATTAGAATAATCCCAGCACTATTGTTTTTTCTTTTATGGGATTTAAAAGAAAAAATATTCCACAGCTATACAACAAGATAAAACTTTTATGGTGCTACATTTTTTCTTGATAAATGTAGGCATGAAGAAAAAAAAGTTTTGAGTGGATTAGCTTTCATAGAAATATGTCATATGTTTAAATATTTTAAGAACCTCAATATAATGATGTCTTTTTTATAATTGAATTCGAGCTGAAAGTGGCATATCATCAACAGAAATTTTCTTGCTCATGGCTAGATTCATATTTTGCAATTATGCAAAAAGGACATCGTCTCATTTTCTACCAGGCCTTCATCATCTCGTTTTCTACCCGGCCTTTAAGAAAATGGGAAAAATCTGAATTCAAGAGTAACGAAAAAAAAAAAAAAAATAATTTTAAATTTATTTTAATCATTATTCTGTAGAAATAAAGAAAAACAAAATAGAACTTACTTTCTGACTTTTGGCACTCTTTTTTGGCTCAGACTGAGCTGCTTCAATTTTGGCTTCAAGCTGTGAGAGCACCTCCGTCCAAAGCCCAGGGGAAAATTCACAGTCTGAAGTTTCAATTGTTTTCAATGTCTGCTGGAGAAGAATAGCCTGGGGAGAGAAAGGTCGTAATTACAATCAACAAATGCTGACTGATGCTAGAAAAACAAATGGTTGTCCTTGAATTAAATAATTTTCTCAAGTGATTGGTATTGGTATAAGTAGGGCTGTTGGCTACGAAAGCTCTTTGTCACTGCGACCTTAAATAGATCTTTTGTGACATGCCCCTGTAACTCTAAAAGAGATCAAAGCTATTAATGTAGCTTAAGATTCTTTTAGAACTCATTTCGGTATCTTCTTTAGGTGTTAGAATCAGCCTTGAGAAGTGTTTCAGTCATGTGTGTTTCAGGCTCCACATTCACAGATAATGTGTTTTGCTGTCTCTGGGGCCTCTTTACAGAGACTGCATTTTAGGTCTTGAGCAATGTCCATTTGTTCAGACAGTAGTTGAGGCTACAGTGGCCTGTTGAAAAGCCAGTAAGGATTCCTCTTTGCTCAGACAGAGCATTTCTTTTGCTCTTTTGGGCGAATAAGTTAGGAACATTTTCGCCTGCCTGTGGCCAGGACTCATTTGGGAACTTCTTCAGAATTACTCCCACTTTCAAAGACTTCAGGGCGTTTATAAAGCTTTGAGAAGCAGTTGGGGTTTCGAATGCCACCTCTGAGCTATCTCTACAAAAGAGTATAGTTGAGGTTGTTGGCATCTTCTGCCTCTTCTGCTCCATTAGCTTCTCACCCTGATGCTCTGAAGTGGTTTCTTCTGAACGAGGCTTCTTCTTGGTGCTTTATTTTAATGGAAAGTGGCTCTACGGCTTTGAGCAGCCATTTGAACCGCCTTCCAGCAGCTCCTGAGAGTTTTATAAAGATCTCTTTTATGAAGCTTTTCAACAGCTTCTGAGAGATGTTCCTGTTAGTCGTCTTTTACAACAGGGGAACAACCCTTGGTCTTATTCTTTGCCGAGAGCCACACAGCCTCAAGTGATACCACCGGCTTAAATAAAAACTAATCTAAGCTACACTGTCAGACTTTTTCAGGGTTTCAAGGTCCTATTATTAGGTAGTAATACTGACCTAATTCTTAATTTGAACAACACATAGCTAGCTATATTTCAACTTAGTTATATTTCCAAAGCTTTCAACATGTCACACAGTCCTTAGTAACAGTGCAAGTTTTACACATTTTTAGGTTTGAATTTGATTTGAAGCTATGAAAATCATCCCTGAATAGATTTTTCTGTACTCAGTAGTTTTGGATATCTCTATCATCCATGTCCTCTAAAGTGACTTACTCTTTAATAATAATAATAATAATAATAACACTCTTTAGTGGAAGGTAACCACCAGGCTAAGGTAATCTAATATTATGGAATGGTACATGTATAATATATATTAAATAAAAAACTTACCTCTGACACTAATATTTCTAATTTAATATTATTGTTTTTTGATCCATTACTGGTTTTATTTTTTAAACATGTTTGTAACATGGTGTCCAAGAGTAGAACACCATTGTAGTCACTTCGCACACCTACAGCCTTGTTATTTGTCAACAAGACTTTGTCATAGCTTGGTAGGTATGTGCCTTTGACAGGTTGGCTTGCATCTGAAATACATAAGAAATGATACTAAAATATTTTCAGTGTTTCTTTTGATGGGGAAAAAAATTCATGGTAAATAATGTAGGTAATAGATACTTAAATTTTAAATACACCATTATGTACTCAATTGTTCATTACTTGGGGTTCATAATGGTGGTGACAATTTGATTATTATCACTTTTTCATTCGACTTTTTCTTTGACTGTTCGCCATCCCATTAACACCTTAGAATTTGAAAGAAACAGGTTTTTTCAAAGCCTAAACATACCAAAATTTGTTCTCTTAGCTGGGGCTTTTGGGATTTCACCTGTGAATACTCTCAATTAGAATGATAAATACTTAAGTCCTATCTTTTAATGATAAATACCATCCTATGGTAAGTGCCTACGTACTAAGGCTAATTTCCATGGGTGTTAGTGACATTCTAAGGGTGGCCACTAGCAAGATTTGAAAGTGACACATTTTTGAAAATATGATTATGTATTTTTCTGCAGAACTTCAAATGAGATGATGAAGATAGAGTTTTCAACAATTCTTAAAAATTAAAAATCCAACCATTTTTAAAGGAGTTGTTTTTTTTCTATAAAAAAATTGATTGCACTACAGCCCTCTGTAGGCTTTGTAATTCACTAGCAAGTAATGGAGATTCTCTGTTATTAATGGTATCTATAGTCTGATCTCCCTAATCACTTTGTGAAGCTGTGAATCAAGAACTAATTTTAGCATCTTCTAACTATTCAACATATCAACATGTGATCTCCATTATAGTAGTTGTTGTGAATTGATGAACCTCCCTATAACCTATATCTTTTTGTTCTAATATTATCTTGATATCATCATTTCTACTATAGTTTATCTGTTTTCTATTTTCAGTTCTTCTTAATTTTGGTTACTGAAGTAACTCATGAATTCCTCTTGTCTAGATGTTGTCACATTCCAATGCATTTAAGTGCAATGTACAATGTTTAATAAGATATACAATGGAAAATAATACAATAAAAAAATTGCTTTTTCTTAATTCAAATTTTAAAGTCTCATTTTTTTTTTTTTTTTTATCAAATCATGTAAATGTTCTTTTTCAAATATCATTTTCTTAATAATTATATTTGCAATTAATTGAGAACATGAAAAATGAATAGAAAGAAGAACACAAGGGAAAACACCTCAAATAGCTTGACATTGCCTGCTAATTATTTATACTAAATGGTATCTAGAATTGGAATTTGTCAAGATTAGGCCACAATCTTGTGAGATTGAAAATTGTGTTGATTGATATCCCTAGGCACGGACTGTAACCTGGAGGTTGGAGGTTTGAGTCCCAGTAAGAATTTAGCCATGTGAGTTTCAGTAGTTGTGACAGCACAAAAGTGATTAACACAAATATGATAACATTTTTTTTAATAGGAGCCAGCATGAGTATGGAATAATTTTCTATTTAGGTATAATATACCTAGTTATTTTACAGTGAACATTTATGACATTCTTAAAAGATAGTTACTTTGATCCACTGTGATTCCAGCTTTGTGATCCTCAAAACTCAGCAATAGTTTTTCAGGTGTGTGTAACACATTGTTTGCTAATGTTCTTAATAATATTTTCAAAGCACATGTTTCATTAAGTGCTTCATTGATTTAAGTTTTAGTTCACACACTAATAAATATTTTCACCTAAGAAGTGATTGAACTAAGTGACAAGTGAGTCACCAGAATTTTTCAGATGAATCAACCATGGTTAGAAAACATACCTGAGAACACACACTTCCGAAGCACAGAACCAGAGTTGATATCGACCACAATAGATTCTGCATTTCTAGATAAGACTATGAGAATGTTGAGATCAGGATGATAGATTACACTGTCTGGTTCTGCATCTATATTCAGGTAACCATCGTCCTGCAACTTCCACACTCCACCGTCAGCCATCTTCTCATCTAGGATCAGTTTTACTTGCTTTCAAATGATTGTTCACTAGTCATGATTGTTCAAATTTCTATCTCACACTACACAAGTCATGGATCAATTAAAAATCTTTAAATCAGCAATTTTCAGGAATTCCAAGGTTCTATAATCTAATTCGAATGAAAGGTGTAACTCACGAGTCCAGAATTTAGATAAAGAGAGGAGTAGAATAGTAGAAGAGAACTATTGAGAAGAGATGGAATTCACTCAAATAAAAATAAATAAAATGAAAATGATCGACACGATCACGATTGGTAGTGGTAACAAAAGTGGGATTAGTGGGACTCACGGATCACGGACTGGACAAGTGCGGTGGATGTATTGGGCTGATTTGAGACATCAATGTTGCCAAGTTTCCACTTTCTCATAGTTGAGCTAATAGACGTATTTTTGATATTGTGTTTGTTTGCCAACGTTGCCCCCTATATAGACAAAGCGCATTTTTCAGTTGTCCCAAATAATCTCCTTGGTCACAACTACTTCACGGACTATGTTCAAAGAGTGGAGAAAAAGTCCCTGTACAGATATTTATATCTTTTTAACGGCTGAAAATAGAGTTAAAATAGATAGAGCAATGCTTATTAGCCGCCTTCCTGCTCACTAGCAGTTTGCCAATATGACAAAGGGTACCAGATCGTGTACCTATAGGTATGCAGGTAAATTAGAATAAAGTTTAATAGTGAAATAGTTGAGAGTAATGAATAGATTTTACTAGATTAATTTACTATATTTCATATTTATGATTTCTTAGAATGAGGATGGAGGATCTAACAACTTACTAAAAAATGGTTTTTAGAGTTGCTTCTTTGATGTTGAATTCGAGAAATTCTTCATGAATAATGTAATTGTTCCTCTTGCTCCTATCAACAAACCTCTCACGTCAATTTCATTCAGGCCATAGCATTATTTATAATATGGAACTGTCGGTAGGTATATTGCCCTCTTTTCGTCGTTAAACTCATCTGGTTGATTTGAAAGTAAAAAATGGGTAAAATTTTGTTAAAACTACATTAAAAGATTCAAGTCTCCATCTTTAGCCGTTATGAAGAGAAAAATCCTTCCTGAGACTTTTCGTTCACTTTGAATATCGTTTTTCCCTACTTTAAATACTTTATGGACCAGCTAGGTAAACTAGTTCGTTAATAAGTTGGTATTTGTTATCGTGGACAAGTGGGTAGCGCGCGAGGCTTTACACGCATGTTGGGTTCGAATCCCAGGGGAATTGACATTTTTCGGCTCTGTACACGGCTTTGTGGATGTTACGGGGTCCACTCATACCTCGTTAGGAAAAATGGATTTGCTGCTTTAATGTGAACAGCGACCAGTGGTAGAATACTGGGCAAAAATAAAATACATAGTATATGCTAGGAAAAGAAAAAGTCATTTAAAAATAGTTCTGTGCTACCCACTAAACTAGTAAAATTATAACACAAAGAAACACATTTATCTTTGAAATAGTTGAGACCAATAATAATAACACTTTTTAGTGGAAGGTAACCACCAGACGAGGTTAATGCTCAAAGCTACCACCTCAATTACAGCGCACTATAGCCCTAAAATATTAATCCTATAAAATATATAAGACCTGTTTGACTGCTGGAGTAAAGGGACTTTTCAGTCGTACCTCGGCAGTATAAACAAGGTATATTCTATTCTATTCTATACTTATTGTACTTGAGGCTCAGTCATCTGGCGCCGCTTATTTTAAATTTAATCCTGTTCTAGTCAACTATCTATCTAAGATATTAGACTATATCTATCCAAGATTATACATTATTTTACTTCAGATAAATTTCTAATATTAGAGATCGGAAGTATTGTGTTTGTTTTTGCAAAAAAATTATTTTTTTCCCCCGATTTCAATTTTATCATATTTACGGACATCTTAAAAATAGGTACTGAGCAACTTTGGTTTCGTGTCTATCTGTCGATCTGTTAAATTTATTCCTTATAACGCAAAATCTCAGAAAGTACTAGCGGTTCTAGGAGATTAAGATGCATGCGCCTGGCCTAACTTTTTACTTATACACTTAATTTATATCTCTTGAATCACACTCCCGATTTTGATGCATTTCTGTAAGAATATGCATTATGCGCGTATCTAGTCTCTTTACATTTCTCTTTGATAAAATCTGACTGCTCGAGAGCGATGCATGACCTCTCTAAGAGAGAGAGAGAGCAGGCTCGACCGTGAGACGTATCTGTCCCTTGACTATACTTGACTATATAGGTACGCCTAATTTATATCTCTTGAATCACACTCCCGATTTTGATGAATTACTAAATTAAAGAGAAATATGACCTTGACGAAATAGATGTGAGAGGTTTGTTGATAGGAGCAAGAGGCACAATTACATCATTCATGAAAAACTTCTCAACAGAATTCAACATCAAAGAAGCAACTCTCAAAACCATTTCTCAGTCAGTTGTCAGATCCTCCATCCTCATCCTGAGAAATCACATATATGGAATCTAGTATTGTCATCGACCCTATATTCATCACTCAAATATTCCAAAATAAATCTTCATTCAAATCTACCTTCACATATAAACTTCCCCTGAATTCAACTATCATTAAACAGCTCAAAACATCTTTCCATTAACACTCCATCTAAAATATCGTTGCATATACCTACACGATCTGGTACCCTTTGTCATCTTGGCAACCTGCTGGTGAGCAGGAAGGCGGCTAATAAGCATTTCTCTCCTTAGTCTATTTAGACTTTTGAATGATAAAATCTGACTGCTCAAGAGACAGGCACATGGTGTACGGAATTTGGATAGTTCAAAATGTTTTTTCAATTATGAAAACACTAATTTTGGTGTTCATAAATCTGTTTTTAACGTGTTTTTAAATCTATGGTTTTAAGGTCACAGATTTATGGGAAATCAGTGTTGCCAAATTTGTTTTTTTTTTGCAAAAACGTTAACGGCGTTAACTTTCGATAAATCGTTACCATTTATCAGAAAGTTATCAGTTATCAGCTATCAGTTATTTATTATTTTAATTCCCTCTTATCTTGACTTCGTTTGGAAAGGTTGGGTAATGACAAAAGCCTTTTTTCATCAGTAAGGAAGGCTGACTACCCGTAATTAAGTCATTCTATTAATCAAGTATAGTTTTTATTCAGACATCACAATGGGTAATAGATCATCCTTGCTGCTTCGTGAAGAAGAAATTGCCCAAATCCAGGAGGAAACTGGCTGTAAGTTCTAAGAATGCTGAGAAACCTTCAAATCAAGTGATTGGTTCAGGAAGAATAACTCTCAGGACCTTCAGATAGCTTTAATAATATTGTTACTTAAAGGCTCTGAATTATTATAATTGATAGCTGGGTCTTGGAAATAACACAATATTTAACTACTCATATTTGACTTTAAAAGTGGGCCAAGTTCATGTACCAAAGTTCTCATAATAGTCTGTCACTGTGAAGGTTAAAATCAAGTTCATTAAATTCTTTTGAAACCTTGAAATTTCTTTGCAAATAAATCCATTTAATACACTTCTTCATTACCAACTTGTTATGGAATGAACTGATGCAACAGACAGATGATCAAGTTAAACCATACTAATTTTGTTTGCTATAAATAATATTATTTTATTAACTCAGGTCTACATACAGAATTTCAATTTTCCAGCTTTAACCGTTCAAAAGTTAATCAGCTAGACTTTATGAGCAAACTGTACATACAAAAATATATTTCACACTTAAGTGTTAAAAAGGAAACCTTTTTAAAGTACTACAACTCAGGACAGAAACCCAATAAATCCCCAAAAAAAATTACTCTATACTTCTAGTTAACAAGGTTTTCTTACTCATTGAATATCCTTTGCCATAAAGGAGTAAAACAACAAAAGGATTTAACCCTGTTCATGACCTCAAGAGAGGATGTGTGTGCAGAGAATATTGACTTATTAAAACAATTTTATTTTGTTCTCTTTATTTCTCATCTATTTTACAGTTACTCCTAACCAGATAGAAAGATTGTACAGTAGATTCACAAGTTTAGATCGTGGTGACTGTGCCACACTGAGCAGAGAAGATTTCTTGAGGATACCAGAGCTAGCCATCAATCCGCTTGGAGATAGAATTGTACATGTGTTCTTTGAAGAAGGGTGTAGTGATCGAGTCAATTTTAGACAGTTCATGCAAGTTCTGGCCAGATTCAGACCAATCAAGAAGAACAAAGAAAATAAACTCAATTCCAGGGAGCAAAAATTAAAATGTGAGTTTCAAAAATCCTGGTAGTTTTGTTCAGACATGTTCCTTCAGCTATGCAAAAAAATTCCAACAGATAAAGAATAAAACCTTTCTACAAAGGTAATTAATTTGATAAAAATATCAATTAGTGCTTCTGTGATCTGTAGCCCATTCTAGCATCACTCTTCACTCTCCCAATCCCTGAATCTCTGTTTCAACTGTCACACAATGCACTCTGAATAGTTATTGTGTTTAAATTAACCAATCAGAGTGTATTGTGTGACAGTTGAAACGGAGGGTTGGAGATTATGAGAGAGAGAGAGTTTTTATGGAAAGAGCTACTGTAGACTTTATTCAGATCCTTTAACCCAACTTGTAGATATCCTTAGATTAATTCAAAATAAAAAATACCAATGGGCCTACTTTTAAGGCTTTCATGTAGCCCTGGAATTGGGCAATGTGGCAAAAACTATTCAGCAAATTTTGGGATCCCAATGAACATGCAGACCTACAAAATTGACAGGTTTGATACCTGGCAAGACAGGATTTTTTTCTGCTCTGTACTTGGATGTCCAGGGTCCACTCATACCTAGTGAGAGAAAAATGAGTAGTTGCCTTAATTAATTTGAGCAGCAACCAGTGCAGGAGTTATAGGCAAAAATAAGATACTACCAACTAAAATTGTGATACAATAACACAAATATTTATTTATTGGCTGGTTATCAGTTATTATAATTACATTCATTCAATTGTTTCAGTTGCATTCAAAATGTATGACCTGGATAATGATGATGCCATTTCCAGAGATGAACTTCTAGCAGTTTTGCACATGATGGTTGGAGCTAACATCAGGTAAATCCTCTCCCCCTATAATAAGGAAAGTAATAGAATCACCTAAAATTTTCAATAGTCAGTTTACACTGCTATTTTTATTCAGTAGTCTATGATTCCAAGTTAGTAGGATACTGTTTTAATTTGTAAGATGTAGACTCTAGTATCAAAAGAGATTTGATATGAGCTTAATATTTTTAGAATCAGTAAACCAAAATAAAAATAACAAAATATTAGATCTTTGTTTAACAAATATTGAGGAATACTTTCGTTTAAAAAAGAAAAAAATGAGTATAGAAATTTTGATAGTTGATGGTCTCGTGAAAGAGGATGGTCATCACCCCGCCTTAGAGGTAAATCTCACATACCTACATAAAATAAAACATGTATCTAACTCAAATCACAATAAAGGTGAAAGATATTTTGCTTTTCATAGAGTAGATACAGATGTAAATAATAAATAGAAGGTTTGAATAATCCTAATGATATTCTTAAGATAATTTATGATAAGTTAACTGATGTTTTCACCCAAACTGTTCCTATGTATAAATGTAAGCAGAAAAATGTAAAATATCCAGAGTGGTGGAGCACAGAAACGAAAAAAAATTATAATAAGAAAGAAAAACTCATCATATGTTTTCAATCCGAAGATTGGTTAGCAATATTTCTCCACTTATCTCTTTCTGAAGTGCATCTTTTCATTTCACAGTAAGATCTGCATCCCGCGTATTGTATTATTTGGTCCATGTATGATATCCTTGGTCTTCCTCTTCCTCTCGTTCCAGGTCTTTGTCCCTCAATAATGTTAACAAGGAAGGTGTTGTGTCGATAGATATGACCCATCCATTTATGTCTTCTTTGTTGAACTGTATTCCATATTGTTCTTCTCTCGTTCACCATATCCAGTACTCTTTCATTACTCACATGTTCTGTCCATTTGATCTTTTCCAATCTTCTCCAGCACCACATTTCGAAAGCTTCTATTCTTTTCTTGTCTGTCTTTGATATAGTCCATGTCTCTGATCCGTACAAGGCTACACTCCATACCAGGGTTTTTACCATTTGTTTTCTCAAATCAAGGCTCAAGTTGTTGGAGCAGAAAAGTGTTTTTTTGGATTGGAATGCAGCCTTAGCTTGCGCTATTCTCTGTTTTATATCCTTTGTACTCTTAGCGTCTTCCGTAATAGTGCTACCCAAGTATTTGAAACTGTTCTTCTGTTTCAGTTCATTGTTATTGACTCTGATGTTGATTTCGTCTACAGTATTCGAACACATTACTATTTCCGTCTTTTCCATATTGATTTTCATCTTGTATTTATGTAGTACTTCATTCATATATTCCAATGTTCTTTTTAGGTTGATTTCGTCAGGTGCAAGTACTGCAATATCGTCTGCGAACCTTAACATCTGGATTCTAGTTCCATTTAAAAGTATTCCGGTACAGCATTCTTTTATCTCGTTGATGGCCTTTTCAATATAGATATTGAACAGATATGGTGACAAGTTGCAGCCTTGCCTCACTCCTTTTTTGATTTTAGCTGTTTTTCTTATGCTATTCTTTACTTGGATACCTGCTACTTGATCTTTATAAAGATTGTAAATTATTCTTCTGTCTTTCTTTCCTATTTCGATTTCTTTCAGTATATCCATCATCACATTCCAATTCACATTATCGAACGCTTTTTGTAAGTCAACAAATGCTACATAGAGTGGTTTTTTTACTCTAATGCTCTCATCTGCAATCAGCCTTAGAGATAGGATGGCTTCTCTGGTACCTTTTCCATATCGGAAACCAAACTGGTCTTCACTTAAATTTACGTCTATTTTCCGTTCAATCCTTTTCTTGACGATATTTGTTAAAACCTTGGAGCTATGAGATAGTAGGCTAAGTGTTCTGTGATCTTCACATTTCTTTGATTTCGCTTTCTTTGGTATGAGTACAATTTCGCTTTCTTGAAAATCTCTTGGTACCATCCCAGTTTCATACATTTCCCTAATCATTGACAACATAAGTTCTTTCATGTCTTCGTCTAAAGCTTTTAACAATTCTGCTGGTATCTGGTCATTACCACATGCCTTTTTGTTTTTAAGGGATTTCAATGCAAGGTCAAATTCTTCTCTACTTATCTCTGGTTCGTCAATCTCTTCTTCTTCATCCATTCTCAGTTCTTGTAATTCATCTGTGTCATCATATAGATTTTCAATATACTGTTTCCATCTGTTCACGATATCGTTTTCATTTATAAGTAGTTTTCCATTTTCATCTTTGATTGATTCACTCATCATTTTCCTTTTCCCAAAATACTTCCTAATCATATTGTATCCTTTTTCTAATCTTCCGGACCTCATATTTTCTTCAACTTCTTCACATAATTCCTTAAGCCACTTTTCTTTTTCTATTTTTGCTTCTCTGTTGATTAGATTTTTCAGGTACCTGTATTTGATTTTTCCTTCAATATTGTTTGCATTCTTCACTTTCCTTCGTTCTTCAATTAGGTTAATTATCTTGTTTGTAATCCATGGTCTTCTTGGTAAGTTCTGTGGTGTTCCTAGTGCTTTTTCTGCAGCTTTTAATATAGAGCTTTTAAATACTGTCCATTTTTCATTAATGGTATCAGGGACTTCACTAATATTATTCAATTCTTCTTTAACATTTTCTTGATAACAGGATTTAAGTGAATCAATATTGAGTTTGGTTACATCAAATTTCTTTTTGTTGCTCACGTTTCTAAATTGTTTTCTTGACTTGAGTCTGAACTTCATCGAAACCAGATTATGGTCGCTATTAACATCAGCTCCTGGATAAGATTTACTTTGTAGAACACATTTTTGGTCTTTTCTTCTTGTTATGATGTAGTCAATCTGAAATTTTCTTTTGTCAGTTGGTCTTGTCCACGTATATCTTCTATTACTAGGTTGTTGAAACAGCGTGTTTGTGATAATGAAATCTTTCTCTTTGCAAAAATCGATAAGCCGCTGTCCTCTTTGATTTCTTTCTCCAAAACCAAACAATCCTGTGATATTATCATCTTTTCTACTTCCTCCCACAGACGCATTCCAATCACCAAGAATTATTAGTGAGTCTTTGTCGTTGACCAATTCTAGCAGTTCATCCATTTGCTCATATACCTCCTCTACTTTTTCCTCAGGGTATTTCTGCGTGTCACTTGTTGGAAAGTATGCTTGAATGATGGTGAGTTCTTCTTTGTCATTTATGTACAACTTGATTAGCATCAGTCTGTGGTTTAGCAATACAATACTTTTGACCCGTTTTCCCCATTCTTTGTTTAAAACAACACCCACTCCCCCAATATGTTTTTCATAGCCAGAATAGATGACTCTGTGGTTGATAGTCCAATAATCTGTAGGTTCTTCTTGCCTTACTTCACTTATTCCAACAATATCCATTTTCAGTCGTGTCATTTCGAGAATCAAATTTTCTAATTTTCCAGTTTTTCCCAGAGATCTTACGTTCCAAGTGCCAATTTTTAAAACATTCTGTTTTATGCTTTCTTTACGGACGGCTATATCTAAATCAGGGACCTCCCGGGAATCCGATTGAGGTCCTCTCCCGGATTTTTTTGAAGTAGATAGAGACATCATTGTAGAGAATTATTGCACGTGAGATTAATAATATGGAGGGTTCTCCTTGCCACCACATCGCAGTGTAGTAACCGTAATCTTGGATTCCAAAATCGCCTGCTACTATCTAAACTATAGCTGTACCGACAATTCATTGTCTCCACCTACAGACAGTACTATGACAGCTGCTTCCCGGTCATAGCTCATGCCGTTGTTCGAGTACTTCGAATCATCCGCCTTCAGGGAAAGAGAGTGCCCTCCATATACGTGCTCATCCGCCTTGAAAGCCGTTGACACTTGAATGGGTTCCTCCATTTATCTGGAGTTGATGATGTAGCCGCTCCTCTGGAGATCAGACGCTACGGAGTGGGTGTGCAATGGTTATGGCGCCAAAGACTCGCCTGACAGGGAAATGGGTGCTGGCGAGAATGGCACTTTATAGAGCTTGTAATTACCCAGTTACAAGCCCACCATCCTCTTTCTCACATTTCCCCCGCCTTGTCCAGGACTGCTTATTCAGGATTGCTCCCTTATTCACAGCTGACCTCTATATCTAGAGGCACTCCCTCATTCGCAAACCTGAGGGCCTGTGGTGGCAGCGCCTTGAAAAAGAAAAACTAAGGAAAATAAAACATAAAACACCTGAGGTGACTGCCCAATACAACCATTTGAGAAAAAGTACAAAAACTAAAATAAAATGTGACCATAAAAAATATATACAAAATCTGGTGGTTGATTTTAAATCAAACAGTAAATTGTTCTGGAAATATGTAAGAAATGAAAGAGCCAAAGGTAAAAATCAGAATTTTACTTACAAAGGTGAAGAACTAGGAACTCCAGAAAAAATAGTTGAGGCTTTCGCCACTCATTTTAATTCCTCTTTTTCAACCAGTTCCCACCACTCTCTAGAAGAGTTTTCTAATAATATAGACGTAACAGGAAGTCTAGAGCTTCACAGAACAGGAAGTGCTGGACGAGATCCTCAGTATGAAGTTGAACAAGCCCGCGGGGTTGGACGGGATTCCGCCAAAAATAATTCGTGCCTGTGCTCCATCTCTGGCTAAACCTCTTGCATTGCTGTTCAACTCGAGTATCACAACGAACGTGTTTCCCGAAACTCTTAAACTTACATCCATCTCCCCAATCCCAAAAAAAGAGACAGGTTGTGTCGAAGATTATAGACCCGTGGCTAACTTGAACGCCTTTGCCAAAGTATTTGAATCGCTTTTGTACAAATACCTATCTGAACTAGTCTTCGCAAACATTGAGTCAACTCAACATGGTTTTGTAGTAAGCCGCTCAACTGTCTCCAATATCACTGAGTTGGCTCAGTATATTTACCCTGCTTTACAGGAATCGAACCAAGTTGACATCCTTCTGACAGATGTGGCTAAAGGATTTGACCAGATTAGCCACGAGTCTATACTGAAAAAACTAGCTGACATAGGGTTTTCTTCATCTGTAATTATTTTTTTTCATTCGTACCTCACTAATCGTAAATTATTTGTAAATTATCAAAATCAATCCTCTAACCTAACCCGATAATACCTACATCTGGAATAGCTCAAGGCTCCAAAATATCTAGTCTATTATTTATCCTAACCTATGGAGATGTGTGTAAAAATATTAATTCGAAAATTTTACTCTATGCAGATGATTTGAAGATATTTAGAAAAATAACTTGTCAGGATGATTGCCTGGAACTTCAAAATGATCTCAACATTGTAAGAGAAAGACTACACAAGATCGGCCTTCACTTCCATCCCTCCAAATCTAAAAAACTTACGATCAGTAGAAAATCTAACAATGTAAATTTCATTTACAAAATGGGTGAAGACGAAATAGATCAAGTCAACTCTCACAAGGACCTAGGTATCATACTGGACAGTCAGTTCAAATTCAAAGAACATCAGGCCACTATGATTAAAACAGCCTACAAAAATTTAGGACTGATAATAAGATTCGGGAAGCACGTTCAAGACGTAGATGTACTTAGGACACTGTTCTTATCCTTGGTTCGATCGAAACTTGAGTACGGCTCAGTCATCTGGGGCCCTAGCACTCAAGTCGCATCTAAATCAATTGAGAGAGTGCAATCCACCTTTGTTAGGTATCTATTTAAAAAGGAAAATGGTTTCTACCCTAAATACCCTGAAGCAATTTCCTATACAACTCTTATAGAAATGCTTGA
Organism: Bactericera cockerelli; assembly: GCA_024516035.1. Taxonomy (NCBI): domain Eukaryota; kingdom Metazoa; phylum Arthropoda; class Insecta; order Hemiptera; family Triozidae; genus Bactericera; species Bactericera cockerelli. Next base: position 15,891,459 of record CM044958.1, on the reverse strand, counting down.
CATACAATCTCTCTCAAAAAGGCGAGATCTCGACGGATTGATGTTGCTGTATAAGCTACTGAACAACCAGCTCTTATGTCCAAGCCTCCTCAATTGTTTGAGATTTAAAATACAAAATCCAACACTAAGACCTAGAATGGCTGGGCTGTTTCAAGTTCCTGATCCCCAATTTACTAAACTGCAAGAAGCGCCAATAACTAGAGCCATGACACTCTGCAACACACTTCAGCTGGACCATGATCACTTTAATCTCTCTAGTGATCTGTTCCGGCTGGAATGTGAGCAGAGAATGTCTGTATAAAATGTTAAAGTTAAGTTTATAACCCTTAGTTTGTATGCCTTGTTAGGACATTAGTATTGTTGTTTAGATTACTTTAAAGTATTAAAGTTCTAAATGATGTTATGTCCATTATCAAAAAAAAAAAAAAAAAAAAAAAATATGTTTTTCATGCTATTTTTAAGTGATTCAGCTCTTTTAGACTATCAGACCTCAGATTAAGGGACTATAATTTTCCACTTTTTGTAAAAAAAATATTTTTTTGCTCCAATTTCAATTTTTTTCATATTTTTTAATTTTCATTGTTGTTAGGGTAGCTTTTATTATTGTTAGGTAAGTTTATTTTATTAGGGAATATGTAAAATGGATGTATCCGTCAATTTAATAAATAAATTACATGATTTTTGATTGAGTGATAGCAATTTGTCAAAACAAATACGCGGGTATCTATGTCTAGACTTACACAAGATTTTATAAAGCCTTATCAGTATATTTTTTCTTTGTTATTAAATGAGAATAAGTAATTAACTAATACTACCAGATAATTTGATTTCACCAAGTATGGGTCATGTCTCGTTGAACGAGTCGTGTCGCAGGCCTAGCCGTAACGCGGCTAGTTATTAGATAATTAAATTTGAACACAACACTGGTACTTCCAAATTCAAAGCGTTCCTAATGCAAAGACTGTCCATTGCAATACAGCGCAGAAGTGTGCTGTGCACACTTCCAGTTTGTTCTACTATGGAAGATGTGTATTACTGTTAGTAAATGTATTCAAATATACCATTCTGTATTTATTATTAAGGCTGAAAATCCCTTGCCTTGTTGTACAAACTAAAAGTAATATTGTTCTATTTTGATTTCAGTGAAGAACAACTAACATCCATTGCAGAAAGAACCATACTGGAGGCTGATCAAAACGGTGACCAAATGATTTCTTTTGATGAGTTCTGCAAAGCTTTGGAGCGCACTGATGTTGAACAAAAAATGTCAATTCGATTCTTGAGTTAGGGTCGCTAAAATTAGCAAGAGGTTGAAACCGAGAGCACTATAAGTTTTGTCTTGTCCAGGGCAAGTTTACCTATGTTGTCTCTCTCGTGAAAATGGAAAGAATTTGTCATTCATCAAAGGGGTTCTAATTAGGGAGCTAAAAGTAAACAAACAAAATTCTAGATCTTGACAAACATGGCTCATGGAAATTTTGTTATTTGAGATCTGTGTTTAAATTTTTACTTAAAAGTTGTAATTTTGATTCAACTAGTAATACCAATCAATCCATTTAGCATTCACCAATGAACAATTTGAAAAATCCTTTCTTTTATTAGCTAATTACGTAATTACACAGTTGTTGAAAAAATAACACTGCCACATTGTATACATGTGGCAATTTTGAGATTTTATACTAAATCATTTGTATCTCCAAAACCGCTTAACCGATTTTTTTCAAATTTCAAATTAAATGGTAGAATGCAACTTTTCCTTCATTCTAGATTCTACAAAAAATTCTGTATTGGTAAGTCGAAGACCTCATTTTTTCATTTTTTTTTTGTTGGATTTTCTTAAATATCAGAGCTGAATCATAATTGATTAAAAAAATAATTATAAATGGCCTATGTATAACGGTAATATGGATATACATTGAAAATTTCATCAAAATCGGTGTACCGTTCACGAGATATAAGCGTTTAAGTAAAAAGTAGTTTCCTCTTTCACCCAGAACCGCTAGTGCGAAGTTGATGAATTGAAATTGGGACCATCTACAGAACGTGTCCTATACAGGGTGTCCCACCAAACTTGGACACCTCAATTACTCAGCCCTTGAAAGAGTTTTGAAAAATAAAAAAATCTAGGGTACATGTGCTAATTATGCGGTTTCAGTTATGAAATTTTTTTTTATACAGGGTGGTTCAAAAGTCAGAAATTGAGGTGTCAACTTTCGATTTTTAAATGGATCGACCTGAATTTTATTTGATAATTTTACTTCTAAATGATACCGGAGTACTTTTTTAAACAAAAATATTACATACAGGATGGTTTTTTTCGACCAATTTTTTTTTCTAAATCTTGAATAACTCAAGTTCGGTTAATTTTTTCGATAACAAGAATAGAATGTTTTTGTGTAATGAATACACGCACTTTCAATTGGCATCAAAAAATATTTATACAGGGTGGTTCACAAGTGAAATAATGACTTGATTTTTTTTTAAAACCGAGTTTTTTAATTTTTTATTTAGGATTAATAATTCTCGTCTAATTTTACACATTTTTCGTTAGTCATATTGAAAAAAAAAACTAAAGTGTTGTGCAGGGTGAGACATAATTTTTTTGTAACACCCTGTATATGGGCAGTCAAAGAGACGCAAAATTAAATATAAAGACTAAATATGCAAGAAAACTTTGATTTTTAATTAAACTAAAAAGTTATGGTGTTTTTACTAATATTGTCGCATGGACCACCCTGTAAGTATTTTCTTAAACCATCATTATGGGTAGTCGAAACTGTCTAAAATTCAACGAGGAGTCCAAATCTGAAATAAAAAAAATGAATTCAAAAAGCCATGCTCAATTTTGTGTCTACACCTACCTACTTTTTATTTCAAGTTTTAAAATCATTCAGTGTGGACACCAAATTGAAAATGGCTTCAAATTCGTGTTTTTTACTAATTTTTCCCACATGATTCGAAGTGTTCGTTGAATTTTATACAACTTAGAGTACCTACATGATAGTTTAAGAAAATATCTACAGGGTGGTCCATGCGACAATATTAGTTAAAAAACCATAACTTTTTAGTTTAATTAAAAATCAAAGTTTTTCTTGCATATTTAGTCTTTATATTTAATTTTGCGTCTCTTTAACTGCCCATATACAGGGTGTTACAAAAAAATTTTGTCTCACCCTGTACAACACTTTAGTTTTGTTTTTTGATATGACTAACGAAAAATGTGTAAAATTAGACAAGAATTATTAATCTTAAAAAAAAATTAAAAAAAACTCGGTTTTAAAAAAATCAAGTCATTATTTCACTTGTGAACCACCCTGTATAAATTTTTTTGATGGCAATTGAAAGTGCGTGTATTCATTACACAAAAACATTCTATTCTTGTTATCGAAAAAATTAACCGAACTTGAGTTATTCAAGATTTAAAAAAAAAAATTGGTCGAAAAAAAACCACCCTGTATGTAATATTTTTGTTTAAAAAAGTACTCAGGAATCATTTAGAAGTAAAATTATCAAATAAAATTCAGGTCGATCCATTTAAAAATCGAAAGTTGACACCTCAATTTCTGACTTTTGAACCACCCTCTATAAAAAAAAATCCATAACTGAAACCGCATAATTAGCACATGTACCCTAGATTTTTTTATTTTTCAAAAACTCTTTCAGGGGCCGAGTAATTTGAGGTGTCCAAGTTTGGTGGGACACCCTGTATATGTACATTTTTTTTAACAGACCGACACAAAACCAAAGTTGCTCAAGAGGTTATGGAACGTCCAGAAATATGAAAAAAAATGAAATCGGAACAAAAAAATATTATTTTTTACAAAAAACTACAAAAACTATTTTCTATTTTAATTAGAAATATTAACCTTCATCCTTTCAATCATATAAAAAAGCAGTCCTCCTAAAAAACAACTAACATTTGTACTTGAAAACATTCCACTGAAATCAGCTTTTTTCATTAAATTATATGTCTTGGTGAAAACCTGTCATGTACAATATGTACATCTTACTATAGTAGGCCCTCGTTGTAAAGTTACTAATGGATAGATTTAATCATTAACTCATTTTCTTATTGGTTTTAGACCTTATGGTCCACGAAAGGACAATGTCAACTGTCAAAAATATGTGAAAAAATTCCTGCCCCGCTGGGAATCGAACCCAGGTCACCATGCGTACAATGCCTAGCGCGCTAACTCACTCTGCCACGGTGACTACTGATATGACCATGCAGTTGAAAGCGATGTTAAATTTTTGTTTAAAAAAACGCTTGCATACGAGTCTGCAACCATTGGGACATTTTCATCTTTACTATTCAAGGTCCAAAACCCAACTGACCAAATTTCGTATTGTGCGCATGACACATACCTTCTCTCTTCTCTCCCTCTACAATTCAATACTTCGCCATTGTGCGCATGACACACACTTTCCCTCTTCTCTCCCTTTACAATTAATATTTCGTTACATAATTTCGTCACATAATTTTGGTTATGTGCCAGAGCAAAGATATGAAAATGTCAAAAGATAAACAATAATGAAAGATAGAGAGTATAACTTAATTGGCCGTTAGTTTTTTGGTTTTATATTAGAATACTGATATAGCTAATGTCATTGTCCAATGAAAAATATATCTCACATCATTATTAGTCTTATGTTCAAAATCTGCAAATGTATACCTTTATCATGACATCAGTGGCAAACCAAAATAATGATCAGGGCTAAGATCACCAATAATCGAACCTAAAAATTCTACTTCAGGTAAATAGAAAACTGGTAGTTCCAAGTGGGTAACGCGCTAGTCTGGTGATCCAGGTAGTGTAGGGATCCGTTGGTTCAAATCCCACCCAGTGCTTGAATTTTCCTCATTTATTTGGGTTTGTGACCACATAATAATAAGACTCTGAGGGGTAGGTGGTAAAAAATGCTTTGAGCATTAACCTCGCCTGGTGGTTACCTTCCACTAAAGATTGTTATTATTATTGTTTACTGAAAGAGACCCTTCATATAAAAATGAAACCAAACAAATAGCATTGTTACCAAATAGCATTTTCTATTATAATCTGTATGTATTCTTCACACAAAATTTAGATAATAATTAAAACAATATTTTATATCACTATAAATGTATTTTGTTTGAAGTTAATTATTTACATATATAAATTAAGCCAACTGGCTCTGGGTCTCAAGTCAAATTTGATCTTCACTTGGTAGTTAGAAAATTAGATGTAAATAATTCAAAGGATTTCCAAAAACGTAGGTCCAGTAAGGTATAGAAATACAACTACATAAAGTTGGTTTATTTTTAAATTTTAAAGTACAATACATATTAATATTTTGAAAGAATTTCGTTTTCCCATTACTTCAGTGTTTGTAATATTACGAGACATTAATAGTATTTGGTTCCTATGTTGAAGAGGAGACAGCAAGTTTCTTGAGATGTTCCATGAACACTTGCAGACTTACATCTTCAGTAAGAACTGGAGCACCTCCCTCCTGGAATATTAAATAACAAGAGAACGAATATTAGTCCAGAAGTGCGTGCTATAATTTTATTAATCAAAATAGGCCAAATTGATAATCACATTACAAACATACGCTATCGACTAAAAATCTATTAGATGAATTCTACATTGCCTGTCAAAATTTTCTTGAATAAAAATTCTGAGATATAATTTATGATTTTACGTTTTTGTTCTTGAGCATCTCAGTTCACCAATTCGCAACTGAATTTTTGTAGTACTCACTAGTTGTACACACAACACGCATACTCGATGGTCAACTTATTTTCTAGTGAGTAGAAATTAAGAGAGCTAGCGGCCATCACCAATAGGCAAAATCAAAAAGCTAATCAGTAAGAACATTAAAAACATGTAAAGCTCAGTCGTAAATTCAGAGTCACTTATTAGACTTTTTTTATTGTTAAAAAAATGAAAAATGAAACTTTTAAGGAGCCTTTTATCGTCTTATCTCGATAATCAATAGTAAAAAAAAATGGTTCAGTTCCTTTTCATTCAAGAAGAGTCTATAAATTTCGCCCCAATATTTACAATGGAACTATAAGATAGCTTTCAACAAGAAAGACCTCTATTTAAATTTCTGCTCAGGGGTGCATAGTGAAAAAAAATAGTGGGAAGCATTTTTCTGAAGAAATATAGTGTGAAATAAGCAAACGTGTCTTTTTAACGTATAAAATGTACACAAGGAGTATATCTAAATCCTTTAAAGGTCACTTGTAAGTAAAAAATACTCTGCTCAGTATACAAGAAAAGCAAAGCCATTTGTCACCAAAGAAATTAAAGCTTTTTCTCCTGAAAAGTAATAAGGTTTGTGAAATATTACCGAATTATTGTAACCTGACGGAACCATAGATACCTGAAAATTAATGTTATTAATTTTCTTTTTAATAAGTAGGAAATCAGACCAATACAAAAAATATATAAAAAATAAACTATCCATTTATTGAAAGCATTATAATCGGTCACTTTTTCAGAGGCTGCAAAAAATGACACCCGACTGAAAACCCTATTGATAAACGAGACATATTTTCAAATATATTTTTTATGGACTTGCTGCACCTGGAATGAACCCAAGTCTTCTTTTAAAATATTTTTTTTCGTTCTATTATGGCTGACATACTACCGTACTTGACTTTCGACAGCAAGAAGTACTCACGCTGTTTACACAACAAGACGTGTACAAGACGCCGTATTAAACTTTAGAAGAGGTACTAGTCACTGTGGCCGGCTGAGATGGCGCGCTAGGCATTGCACACTTTGTGACCTGGGTTCGATTCCCAGCGATTTTTTCTTATACCTTGTGAAGAAAAATGAGTGGCTGATTTAAATCTGAGCAGCGACCATTGGCGGAATTTTTGGACAAATAAAATATTGAGATATTGGAGATACGGAAAAGTCCTAAAATTCTGCGCTACCCACTAAAATGTTGATATAATAACACAAAAGAAACACATTTATTTTATAAGACAAGACAAGTTACTCACGCTGCCGTAGCCATAGGAGTTGGCGTGAGTCTGCGACGGGTTGACCTTGGAGAGAAGAAAGCGCGCCTGGGACCCCCCTGCTCCGTCTCGATGTAGCGAGGCATGGGGAAGCGAGAGGCGAGAATGTCTCGCGCGTCCTCGCGAGGGGCAGCGAGCAGCTGCGAGAAACTCGCGTACTCGGGATTGTCCTGGTAGCCGGCCTTCTTCCACTGGGCGATGGTCTGCAGAGGACATTGGAAAAAATAGGTAATTTCGCTCGTGTAGACAGAACGGTGCCTCATTCCAATAAGCGCTCTCACTCTCAAAATCCTCAAATTTCAACCGTCAAATTTTGTTCATATCGCCGCTAGAAAGTCAAAGAGGCGTAAGTGATTTTATCAAAGTTTTCAGGAGCCCACTTAAGCCTATGCCCACTTCCATACTCTTGGTAGCAAGAACAGGCGTATGTGATTTTTAAACCCTTGTGAAGATAATGATTTTTTATGTTTGGACGTATGTGATATTTGCAGGAAAAATTGCAGCAAACACATAGGCTTAAGTGCGCTCGTGAAAACTTTGATAAAATCACTTACGCCTCTTTGACTTTCTAGCGGCGATATAAACCCATCAGAGTGAGTTGTTTAGCAATTGAAACGGAGATTTGGGGATTATTAGTGCAAAGCTTTTTGGAGCAGGGTCCTGATCCTATTAATTTATGAGGTTGTTGTAATCAGCATAGCTACATCTGAGGGGATTGATGGTCTCCAGCTAACATTGGTTGGCTCGACCTGTACCACCCTTTCTCATGTACATGCTATCAACCATCGTGAGAACTTTTACTTTTTCTTTATAAGCAAATGAACCCTTGTGAAAACAGCAGGCCTGCATGGCTTGTTAGGGTTGGCTAGTTGGTTCTCTGTTTATCTATTTGTCTTCTCCCTGTTTAACGTCCCCGAGCCAAACGAAACAATTTACACAATAACCCCATTCTGTCATGATTGGATGATTAAAACAAAGGCGCTGATGTAAAGGGACTTCAATATAGGTTATTAAAGGTTTTTCTGGATATTTTTGTGTTCGGAACGCGACAGTTTTTTTGTGTTCATTCGACCCCGCTCGATATTACTTGCCGACCCCTGACCTAGAGAATAACAATATTATTATTATAAACTGGTTGGAGTTCCACAAGAGACGCACCAATTATCACACCGACCTCTGTTTAGATATATTGTGACCGAGAATAACAATAACAAATGAAGATTTTCATGCCCCGTCGTGATATGACCATGGCAGTTGAAAGCGACGTTAAACCCCACTTAAAAAAAAAGAAGATTTTCAACTAAACAACATATTATTACTTTCACTACTTTCTTTCACTACATTACTAATTGTAATTTATATTTTTCTAGTTATAATTTCTAGTTATTATGTTTTTCTAGTTATAATATCCTGTATAAAATTTACAATAAATAAAGAGGTGCTATATTAAACTGTTAGCATAATGGAACTCCCTGTCTCGAGCTGACAGTCTAAATAAAGCACTACTATACTATACTATGCTATTATTTCACCTCTCCATGGAATATGAGCAGTTGGAAGAAGGTGTCCATGAGGAGGATACAGTCGGGCTTGATGCTGCTGGTGTCCAGGAGTACAGGCACCGGGGGGCCATTGAACCCATAGCTGTAGAGCACGGGCTGAATCATGATCAGAGACTGGGACAAGTCCTCGCGCATGAGCACATGTCTGGAACACGAGATTATTATTATTAGTAGTCACCGTGGCAGAGTGAGTTAGCGCGCTAGGCATTGCACGCATGGTGACCTGGGTTCAATCCTCAGCGGGGCAGGAATTTTTCTGTTCTGTACTTGGATGTTCGGGGTCCACTCATACCTCGTGAGGAAAAATGAGTAGTTACTTGTATGAGTAACGACCAGTGGCGGCATTACCAGAGTAAAAAGAAATTAATGTAATAGAATAATTTGAAATGTAAAGGAGGCTCTTAGTCATGCTGCGCTACCCACAAAAATTGTGAAGAGGCCTTGTGCTTTACCACAAATAAAAGCATACATACATACAAACAAATAATGGTAAAAATTAAAATACAATATTGACAAAATTAATATTAACAGAAAAAAAAAGACAAAATATATACTTATGTCCTAACTAAAGGGCGGGGTTATTGCCTATGGCAATGTCTTCCACCCAACCCTTATTTTTTGATCACCGTGTTGAACACCCACGCTTTCCGTTTCCTAATTAATAGACACTAGAACCTGTATATGAAATGTTCACGCGGTTCCAGGGCGATTTTCCATTCTGAGTGGTCATACGTCAGGGAGGTTTTAGTTGGTAGGTGCTGGTAAGGAAATGACTAAGTCCAACATAACCTGGCGAAATCCAAAATGGGTGTGCAAAGGTGGATAGTCACACTTGCATGTCTATTTTGAGGTATAGTCAGGTAAACATGAGCTTTACTACCTTTTTGTATGATTTTCAGTATAGTTTCTTTTTTACTTTTGTTATCCTAAATAAGTAAAGGATTGTATTCGTCAAAATTTGACCTACCTAGTTTTTCACATTTCTAGGACGAATCTGCTAGGATACCAAAAATTGTTTTCAGTCCATTGGTCCGTGCGTCTGTCTGTTCTGTGAGGTCTGTCATTTTTGGTGGTGTGACAGGATATCTCAAGGAAACGGTACGAGCTAGGACTTTGAATTGGCTATGGTATTAATTTTATACCAAACGAACATGAAAACTTTTGGTTGAATCGGCCGCATTCTGCGGGCGGGAGGCCGCATATATTAGCCGCAAGCGCGAATTCTCGAATCGGTTAAAGATACAAAAAAAAGTTTAGAGAATATCATTTCCTTAGATAAAAAATAAACGGGGTTCATTTGAATAATTTTTTAGATTTCATCAGAACTGTTTTGGACCTCGACCTCCAATTTACCGGGTATTGTTTAGGGGGACCCGCTCGGACTAACTTTTTTATTATTCACCCTAGATGGGGGTTGCGACATATCAAATCCAATGATTTTGAAGTGCTGATTACGAATTTGGTATTGATTTTTAGTTATCTGTTACCGTTCAGTCACCAGTGGTGGAATTCGACTTCTTTTTTGGGATAAGGAAAGTTGTGTGATGTTTACACCAGATTTTTTAAAAAAAGAACTTGGGTATAAGAAAGCTCAAGGGACTGGATTTTTTCCCTCTTATATCCAAGCCACTCTTACAAAGAGGTTAATTTCTCTAATAGAGAAGTAAATTTAACCTGAAATTGGTCTCTTGTATCCACGTTTGACTGCAGTAAGCTGAATACTAAGATTCATCGAAGCAACGGGCAAAATCGTCATCATTTTACTTGAAACAGAGGCTTGCTATGGCCGTCCATGAAGAGACAATACGGCGACTTTAATTGGCACATTGCTCGTCAATTCAGGGCTGGATGAAGTGTTTATCTTGTAATAAAATGGAGATAGAAAATTCTATTCTATTAAGGAGATGACATTTTCTATCTCTGCACGGGCGTGTGAATGTAACGACTCGATAGATGACCTCATCATATCGCTGATTGAACAATGACGTTTTCGCGTGCACGTATGATGACGTATTTACTATCGCAAAAGACCAAGCATTTTCAAGAGACAGTTTAGCTACCACTCCCTCCATTAGTAGAATAACTCCACGGAGCGAATCGTTCATTTGAATGAAGGTTACCTGTAGTAAGAGGTTTCATCAGGACTGTTGTTGAAGACTTGCAAGAACTGGGATCGTCTCAGATGGTACATGAACTGGGGATACATCTGGAAGTTCTCGGGAAGTTGGAATGAGTTGGGGTCATCCTTGTTGAAATGTCCAAATTTCTGGCACTGAAAATCAATGTAAATGGATAAATCAATCAATCTTAACGTTTAAACGCAAAACACTGACTCCTGATCACTGTATCTGAGAGAGAGAAACAAAATCATTTTTATATATTGTATCAGTATCAGCGTGTTCATTATACATTGGCACTTATTGGAAATACAACAAAAAAAAATCTAAGATCATTTTTATAGTTCTAAATCGGTCATATTATGGTGATTTTTGTAGATCACTCAAGCTTGTCCTTCAAGGCCAGAATCTCATTTTCTTGAATTTTCGGATGTGGGACCAACCATGAGGGACTATACTCTAAGAAATCGGGGTGCTTTTCTTTCTAAAATTCGCCTAATACATCAGGGGAAAGAGTAGCCTGTGGTATCCAAGAGACCATGAGTACCCTGTGGTATCCAAGAGACCATGAGTACCCTGTGGTATCCAAGAGACCATGAGTACTCTGTGGTATCCAAGAGACCATGAGTACCCTGTGGTATCCAAGAGACCATGAGTACCCTGTGGTATCCAAGAGACCATGAGTACTCTGTGGTATCCAAGAGACCATGAGTACCCTGTGGTATCCAAGAGACCATGAGTACCCTGTGGTATCCAAGAGACCATGAGTACCCTGTGGTATCCAAGAGACCATGAGTACTCTGTGGTATCCAAGAGACCATGAGTACTCTGTGGTATCCAAGAGACCATGAGTACCCTGTGGTATCCAAGAGACCATGAGTACTCTGTGGTATCCAAGAGACCATGAGTACTCTGTGGTATCCAAGAGACCATGAGTACCCTGTGGTATCCAAGAGACCATGAGTACTCTGTGGTATCCAAGAGACCATGAGTACTCTGTGGTATCCAAGAGACCATGAGTACCCTGTGGTATCCAAGAGACCATGAGTACCCTGTGGTATCCAAGAGACCATGAGTACCCTGTGGTATCCAAGAGACCATGAGTACCTGTGGTATCCAAGAGACCATGAGTACCCTGTGGTATCCAAGAGACCATGGTCTTGGGTACCACAGGGCATTGGGTGCATCCTACCAGCCGGAATGAGTGTCCTGTCTGCCCAGCGCATGACATCTGGTCCATCGTCCTGCTCCGCTCGGTTCACCACCATGCGACCCATGATCACTGCAGCCGCCTCCTGGTCAAAGCCAGAGAGATGTGCTCCAGCTGTGTTCCGGCATCAGCCCAGCTGTGGACAATAAATTAATATTTTCTTAGAAGTTTTAGCTTGGAAAAATACTTTGTTATATGTAATCCTGTTATTAAAATAATAAAAAAAATATCACATCAGATGAGAGTGCCGTGCTAGATACCCTCTTTAGTAAAGAGCTGACCAGGACTAACACATCCGAAACAGCTCTTCTAGTCTTTCTTGCAATAATTATCACCCAGTAAGATAGGTCTCTTACTTATAAAAAATATTTACTGTTTATCTAACAAAATTTATGTGCAAACATGGCAAAAAGTTATATTATTTACAGTTCGAACAACCTTCAACATTTAAATTCATTAAAGTTAACAAACAATATTTTTTTTTTTAAGTGGCTTTATTTATTAAAGTTTTTTTCAATGAGTGTTCATAAAACTAAAATTTAATTTGCAGGAAAATGAAACACCTTTCTAAACTTCTTTTATAACTTAAATCTTAGAAGAAATCAACAAATAATTTTACATTTAAAATGTTTCCCGTGCCTAAAACGAACTCGGTAGTTTCTTACTTGCGAGCGATGGTAGTGACGCGAACTTTCTTCTCCCCGGAGGCAGCCTGGAAGTGGGTTATGAACTGAATGCACCCACGCCCTCCTTGAGGTATGGGCGCTCCATGCTATGGAAAGCGAGGAAATAAAGAAATATATACATTACATTACATCAGAATTTTACTTTTTTCAAATGTAAAGATTTCGGAAGGGCAAGGACTTCGATTGTTATAGACCTCTCTTTAAATAAATGTTCATTAAAAAAAAAAAAAAAAAAAAAAAAAAAGATTTCGGAATTTTCATGCGCGTCAACTTCTGGGTTAGGTGTAAGAGATACAGTTATTATTATTTATGGTGTAAGAGATAAAAGTTATTATTATTAAGATTTCGGAATTTTCATGCGCGTCAACTTCTAGTTTAGGTGTAAAAGATACAGTTGTTATTATTAATTATGGGTAAAGTAAAGACAGGTTTATGGCGTGGAAGATATGGACTGAATAAGAGAAGAACTGCTGGAACCAGGCGCGGCCGGATTTAAAAAGCTGCGTAGCTGCAGCACCCAGACAAAATAGAAAGAGATTAAAATAATAAAAAAATCTAGCTCATAGGTACTCAATGGAAAAATATTATTACAATTTCTGGAATAATTATAAATGAATATGATTGGCATTGTAAAAAAAAATCAATTATTAATTACGAGGTGTCATTATTCATTTCTATTTTTGTTCAGCTGCAAAATTGAGAACTACATGCACGATCTAAAATAACTTTAATCATAGTCAAATGACTATGACTATGGCAAACATTAATGACACAAAATTGGATTCACAAGTTCGAGTCATAACTTCCGTTTCCCCGTTTAAAACAAAACACAAAATTCATACCTTCATTATAACCCGAGGTACACATAGGTATAACAAAATGTCTATTAATTTCACCTTTTTTGTTGCTGTTGTTGCTTGAACGGACCTCAGTAGCTTCATCGATAAGGCGACGGACTTGAAACCTAGGTGGTTCAAGTCCCAAGCCAAAAATTCAGTGGAACAATTTTGAGTAATTGTGACATGAGGATTGTGGTTAACACAAATATGATAACTTTTTAGTTTTTTTTTTTTTTAACAAGAATTGTGCTTTATTTGTACATAATTTCATTGCAATTATGTTTTATGCAAAAATTACAAATAACATAATAAATAACAAAGTACTTAAAATTAATAAAATAAAATAATATGAGTATGCACTTGTACTATCACACTAAGGTACCTGGAGAACCAGGCACCTTGTTTTGTGATTTTTGCTTAATGTCTCTTTAACATCTAATGAGACGGTAATTTTACCCTTAGTTTGACTCACCTGGTTCACTATTTCGAAGAACAAGGAGAGGGTAGTGGAGGGAGACAGGGTGCACAGCTTCCAGGAGGCTGTGCCACCCATGCCCAGGTCCTGGTCAGACACACATTGGTTCTTCAGGTTGAGAGACACACACGGCCCGATAGCTCCCATCACTACAGACACAACAAATACAAGGTTTCTCTTATAAAGAAGTTATTTTCCCTTAAAAAGAGGTAAATTGGAACTGGAAATTGTTCATTTTGGAGATGTTGTTATTATTAAACATATTTTTACCTGACTTTTTATTTCAGTAATAGAAAGTCGTGTGATGTCGTTAACACCAGTCTCTTTTATTTTGGAAATTATTAGTTATAAAGAACCAGGTATCAAGGATTAAAATTTACCTTTCAATTCTCGTGAACATTTCACTTCGAGTGATGCATTGAAGGCCATCTTGAGTTGGTCTTTGTCATCTCGAGCCAGGACTCTCTGGAATGTCTGCTTGAATAGTGATGAGTTGAATGAGTCTCCCATTACCATATGACCTCTGCAACGAAAAAAATATGAAATACAGTTGAAATACTGTGGAATATGGACTGTATGAAATTATCATCAATAAACTACAACAGCGTTTTTCGACAGTTTTATCCCTATAAATGTTCCTACATAATCAACTTGAAAGCTTATTATTTGCACAGTTTTTGTTTAATTTTATTTTATTAAAAAATAGCTCATGTACATTGTACAACTTCATCACGCATATGTTACCTTAAAGAACCACAGGATTAAAGTTGATGAACTTTAAATGGTACCATGTTCAATATACTACAACACAAGTAGTCAAAGTTTTGATAGATTTCATTTGATAATTGTCAAGACTTTTTGTGTTGTTTGCAAATAATAAAAATATCACACCGAGATACAAACTGAAGATGTTACGAGATATTGAATCAAGAAACCAATACAATATTAATCATATCAATCTATCAAGATTAGCAACATCTTTTTAGCCTTTGCTGTTGAAACTCTGGGGCTCTGGTCACTGGAAACACAGCATTTCGTAAAGAAGATTGGCGATAAACTATCTCGTTTGAATGGCGATCAAAGTTCCAAAAGCTTCTTAATCCAAAAAATATCAATCGCCATTCAACGAGGAAATGCTGTGAGCATTATGGGCACTATTCCTGATGGCTTGCGTTTCGAAGAGTTGTTTTATATTTAAATAAATACAAAAATTAGTCTAAAAAAATTATTTAGGTATAATGGGATTGAATAATAAATGAAAAATTCAATATTACTAAGGATTTTTGATCAGCCAGAGATGTTTTTTTTTTATTATACATATCACAAAATCTAATTATTAAAAATATTGAAAAGATGGATTGCTCACCCGGTGGCATTGCAACAGAGTTTCATCTCCAGGAGGCCCGTCTGGTCCAGGGCGCATGAGTAGATGTCAATGGCGTGGCCGACGATGGCGGATCTCAACGCCAGCGCTTCATAATGCTTGGTGGCCATCTTCTGGTACTTGTTGTTTCCCTTGTGTATGTCGCTGTGTGAACGGATGGGCTCCTTGAGATCGTCGTTCAAGACCATGCCTGGTCCCTGACTGCAGGCGCCGCCAACAAACAGCATCACACGAGCCCCTGTGTTGGGGAAAGTACCCTGTGGGGAGAGGTGATATGAGAGATTATAAATATAAAAAAGTTAATTGAACAAGTATTTTGTTTAACACGTAAACGACCGGGTGTACCACCGGTGGTACACGCACGTTCGTACGGAATGGACCGGGTGTACCACCGGTGGTACAACTGGTACACGCACGTTCGTACGGAATGGACCGGGTGTACCACCGGTGGTACAACTGGTACACGCACGTTCGTACGGAATGGACCGGGTGTACCACCGGTGGTACAACTGGTACACGCACGTTCGTACGGAATGGACCGGGTGTACCACCGGTGGTACAACTGGTACACGCACGGTCCCGCGGGGTCGTAGCCGTATTATCGCCGGTCCCACAAGAGAATTCACGAAAAACCATGCCGGTCGTCTAAGTGTTAAGTTCAGACTTTTCCTGCACAAATCAAGGCCTCTGGTCCGAGGTGTGAAGAACGCTCTTTACTAAGAAAGAGACAGCGCGTCAGAATGTAAAGGTATGATTACAATGTGAATAGTATTAAACCGTCATAAAACAAAAGTCTGGCTGGGGGACTATAAACAGGGAGTAGACCAGTAGTCTGGCTGGGGGACTACAAACAGGGAGTAGACCAGCATTGGCTTGGTTCTGGGGGCCCTTGTCAATTATTAGCCTCCTTGTAAAGACAGTGGTAGAAGTGCTGAGTCATTCCTCCACTGTCTGACTACCATCGTTCACGACGCAACCTATGATGATGAAAACAAAAGTTTCGTTTTCAAAGAAGGACAGTTTGGATCAGCTCGGAATCCATACGAACCTCGAGTAGTCCCACAGCAATGGACAGAGCCACGCCGGTAGAGCGCAGGGCGCGCTTGCCTTGATGCACAGGCCAGGGGTCCCGCGCTAGTCCCCCGATCAGATCTGTCAGGGACATCTCGCAGGCTTGCACGGGCTGCAGGAACTTGTGGACCGGGGGGGCTCCGGGGCGGGGCTGCTGGGTCGAGTACTTGCCGATGCGAAGCATCTCCTGCAGCCGCTGAGCCGGCACGTCCTTGGTCCCGCGGAACACGTAGCTGCGGGAGATGCCCTCGCAGCCCAGCTCATGCACCTGTTGTAAAATTTATATTATTACTAGCGGTTACACCCCTTGCCAGCTACGCCAACGCCATCAAACACACACCACCCACACGCCACATCAACACACACACACCACACACACACACACACACACACACACACACACACACACACACACACAACACACACACCACACACACACACACACACACACACACACACACCACACACACAACACACACACACACCACACACACCACACACACACACACACACCACACACACACACACACACACACACACACACACACACACACACACCACACACACACACACACACACACACACACACACACACACCCCAAAACACACACACACCACACACACACACACCACACACACACACACCACACACACACCACACCACACACACACACACACACACACACCACACACACACACCACCACACCACACCACACACACACACACACACACACAAAATGTCATTTAGGTTTGAAAAAAAACCTGAATATTTTTTGTCGCCCATCTATTTTCTGGTCTTCCCCGGCGTAGCTCAAGAATGGCTCATCAGAATTTCGCGATCAATGTGTCAAATGAAAGCCTAAACCCTTGCCTAAAACTTTCTCGCTCTGAGTTGATAGGTCGTCACTTCAAATTTCGAGAAAAAATGTCATTTAGGTCAAAAAACGTGAATATTTTACATGTTACCCATCCATTTTTTTTTACCTTACCCGGCGTAGCTCAAGAACGGCTCATCAGAAATTCGCGATCGATATGTCAATTGAAAGCTCGAACCCTTGCCTAAAACTTTCTCGCTTTGAGTTGATAGGTCGTCGCGACAAATTTCAAGAAAAAATGTCATTTATGTCAAAAAACGTGAATTTTTTTTGCGTCACCCATCCATTTTTATCCTTACTCATTGTAGCTTAACCTCAGGGAGATATAATCTAGCCTAGAAGAATTTCCTGATCCAAGCGGACCTATGTGCAAAATTTCAGGTTTCTCGGTCAAACGGTGTGGATTTGTATAAAGAACATACATACATACATACATACATACATACACACAGACAGCTTTCTTTTATAGATATAGATTATTAGTAATTACATCTACCTGAAGTAATGTACTAAACGGTTCCGGGTATGTTTGTGGTGAAGGAGAGGAGGGTTTTAGCGGGTATGGCGCACTCTTTCCAGCGCTGGAGCCCCGTACTTCGTCTTGAACAATAGAAGATTTTACCTCCTCTCACAAGAAAAAAAAAGAAGAAAAAAAAAAGTAATTACATCTGAATGAAAAAGTTGCCAATATGATAAACTTAAAATTATTAGTAATGAGATAGAAAGTTCTATTGCCTTCTTGTGGTATTTCTTGCTTTGCACAAGAATAATAATTCATATACAAGCTAAGAAATTAGAGACGGACCATTACTGGGGGAAAAAGTCCGTGGTGTTATTCTTTCCCCAGGTACCACGGGTAAGTACGAGGCGACTACACCTGACCAGCTGGTCAATTTAAAAAAGGGTTTAAGAGGCTTGAAACAGATAAAGAAGCCAAGAGTCCCCACGACAGCTGGCCCCACATCAAATCTCTCATATGAATACCGTGGGCCAGGACAATCTGGGAATAGTTTATTTATTTATCTAATTTATGGGGTTTACCCATTTAAACAATGTCCGTAACAAAAATAAAATTAAGATTAAATTAAATTTAAAGGAGAGTGGACTTGCATTTTCCAGAAAAATGTCAAAACTTATGAACTAAGTAATATTAAAGTCTAAGGTCTAACTAAGCCAAGTCTCTCCCATGGTGGAACAAAAAAATTTGCTTTAGTCTCAACTTCTCCCATCAACAGAATCAGCTTACATGGTCATATAATGACGGGGGTTTTACCTCTTTTTCGCTGGAAATTCACTAACCAGCTACTCGAAAT
The DNA here is from genome assembly GCA_024516035.1 of Bactericera cockerelli. NCBI lineage: Eukaryota > Metazoa > Arthropoda > Insecta > Hemiptera > Triozidae > Bactericera > Bactericera cockerelli. The sequence continues at coordinate 15,872,911 of CM044958.1, read as the reverse complement.
AACCCTTGAAGCCTAATCATTGAGGAAAATTTGAAGAAAAATTGGAACTTTTATAATTACCTGGACCATTTGACCAAATGTAATGAGTCCAACCAAAGCATTTTTTGGCAATAAACTCAAAGACATCTGCAGTGAATCTTTCAGAGCCCCTAGTTCCTCTTCATCCATACAAGTGTCAACTACAAACAGAAACACCAATGGAGCACATTGCATTTTCTGGAAAAGAAAAAATAAATAATAAGAAAGGCTGATAAACTGTTCAAATAAACTGCTGCTCAAAAGTCTCAAAAACACTAGGTTTTTTTATATTAAGAGAAATCAGTAGGTATACAGATTTACACAGAATGTAAACCAGGTATAGATGAGACTCAGAATTGTAGCAGAGATAATAGGTTTTATTATTATCTGACCTGGTTGCAGGGTTTTCAGTGAAACCCTGCAACCAGGTCAGATAATAATTATAAAATACAAACTATAATAATTATAAAATAAATAATCCTTGCTTATATGTTTTGTTTGTTGGGATTTTAAGAAGTGTGACTTTTAAAATGGCCAAGAAACATTTTTTTTTTGAGTTCTGGGAGTCATTTATAAATCTGTTGACTGTTTCTGCTTGATACAAACTATCAACCATGATTCTTTTTCATTTATAATAACTTTTAAGCCACAAGGAAATATGTAGAGTTAAATGGAAGAACGGGCTATGGTGCAAGTTACAAACAATAGGTTATAATTATTTAGTGTATGGGGTAGCACACTAGGCTTGCGTCCCTACCAAGAATCAGAGTAGTATTCTTGACAGACAGATGAACAGATTTTTTTAAAAGATGAATTTGGACTAATGGTTTTTTTGCTGTCATACAACTTGGTCTATAGAAGTAAGAATTTTATAGATATGTGATACATATGCTACATTATACTTGTTTACTTGTGGATCTGTTATTCAAGATGGGGGATGATCAAAACTTTTAAAATAAAAATGATATCGATGTGAAAGAAAGGTTTCTGTTTTCTTTCTTATTTTTTATGACATTTCATGTCAAGGAAGATAATTGAAATATGATTATTCCCTTCTTTACAAATGCATTATGGTAAAGACAGTGTTATAGGTACTAACAGGAATAGTGTATTCAATTGTTGTGAACTGAGGATGCAGTTCTGCTGGTTGGTGTTGCTCTGTAATTGCTGCATACTGAGGAGGGAAGGCATTTCTCTGGAAACAGAAATTGCAGACCCAAAGTTTGGACTTGTAGTCAACTTGACAGAGAGGATTTAAAATTGCTCTGCACTGTTGACGCATGCACAGCAGAGGTTCATATTGAAGGGGAGGTAAGTCTGAAAGAAAAAGAAAAATAACAAAGTATGAGCTTTATTAAATAAAAATACCTAAGTGTGTAAATTTTGTTTTCCTGTGTGATCACAAATATTTAGGAAGGTAGTATAAATTTGGACTAAGATGAAAAATAAACTGCCAAATATAAACACTCTTTGTATTCTTTGTGATTGGTTCACATTGTATAAACTTGGGGGGAAAAAAATGAAAACACTATCAATAAACTTATGACAAGGCCACAAACTGCAGAAACAAAAATTTAACTTTTACATTGCATATTTTACTAAGATTTTCAAGAATAAACAGAAGTAAATTTTGCAAAATCTCAACTTCATACAACTTTTCTGAACATTTTAAATAAACCCAGTCTGATAGAAATGTAAGGGGGGAATTAATAGACGTTTTTGTAATACCTCTGTGGCGCTAAGTCACGGATTGCGTACTGTGTAAGATAGGGAAAATCGACACTTACCAACGACTTAAGTTATTGATGTTGTCTATTAATTTTGCCCTAAATAATCAAAATAAAGTCTAAAAATTTGAGACGTGAAACCTCTTTGTAAATTTTAATTACACAGATTCCTTAATTTGTAAAAATCTGCTCACACACATGGAAATATCTGATGTAATGAAGAATGCTTTGCATGAAACAGCACCATATAGAAGAAGTTTTGTTAGCTGAATAGGATAGCTTGGGTGGCAGGGTTAGAATGAGTTGCTGTGCGACCCTGTTTAACCTCCCGAGCTAATTTTCACACTTTTTTTCTCTCTGGCAAACCTAACCTAAGGCCTGCCACCCAACCACCCTAACCAACAAACCTTAATCAGTGATCTAATGTGAAATTTCACCTTGTTAACTTAACCTAACCCTACCTAACCACAATGAATCTTGTTTTTCAGACACTTAAAACAGTCAATATGTGAACATTATTATTGATTTTTTGGCTGTCTGCAGTTTGAGGATGTGTGATAAGTTGATGAAGAGTGTTTTCAAGTCAATATAAGGTAATTTCAGTTGAACCCAACATGCAAATGATTACCAAAGGTATATATCTTAGTGAAATTGCAGTCATACTTTTGAACAATAACTCTTATTCAGTCCCCTGAACACATTAGAAGGTGAAATATCTCATATTGGTAAAAAAAAAAAAAAAAAAAAAAAACAATTTATTAAGTTTGCTGTGTAAACCAGACATTTTCCCAAATAAGGAGCAAAGACCAACAAGGTGACCAAAGAATTCTTTCAAGTTAATAGGATTTTAGACTTTTGGGAATTTGATTTATCATGATTCTACTGTAGTATATGATTAATGGGGATGTGGTGTTCACAGACTTGATAAAAATCAAAGATGTGTTGCAACATGAAAGGTTTCTTCATTTCTGTTGAAGATAAATGTACTAGAAAAGAGATTTTCCTTTTAATATTCTTACCTGGTTTTTCTTTTAGAGGTTGGTAAAGACATCCAACAGGCATTACCAGCCGAGAGGCCTCCAATTTACTGGATGGCCATACATTCCAGGTACAACGGATGCCATCCCGTTCTTCATTCTGGTAGAAAAACTCCTCGTAAGTTGTCATGGCGATCCTGGACTGTAAAGTCCGGATTTACAATTTTCACACTAACTAGAAAAGCATTTAAAATGTGAATATATAAACGAAACTTCTACTGGTAGACAAAGCAGAGCCAGAAAGTAAAGGTATAGAAGAGATGAATCGGATTGAATGGAATTCTTATCAAATTATCACAAGTCCTCGGATTTCTCAGTAGAACACGTCACTTTTGTTTATTTGTCATTGACAGTGTTGCCAAGTCTAATTTAGTGTTTTTCCATTTTGCCTTTACGGACTTTCTAGAAATCTGTGGCTGCACAAGTCCTGTTTTATTCTAACCTCCTTGACAATCAAATATGGCGCTCGAGCCAGGTGTTTATAGATTTGTGTATCATTTTTCTTCTCTGTCCGTTGATGGTGATATCTGGATGCCCGTGTTTTACACTTTTGCAATTGCAATGCCGTGTAAATTTTATAACACTTTTGGTCAAATTTTAATTATTGTTTGATTTTTACATGTGTTGTTAAGTTCGCAATTGTCAGATGTAATTTCAGTCTCAAGAAAATTGCTTTTTTAACATACCAATACATGAATTAAGTGCCTGGAAATCTTCCCTCCAAAAGGAGAACGTCTGTGTTCAATAGTTCGAAGAGAAACGGAAAGGAAAGCTACCCAATTCAACATGCCTCTTCTTAATAAAAAACCTTTCGTGCGAAACAAAGTGAACCTGGATGAATTGAAAGACTCAGATGAACTCTTTTACTGTACTCAAACCGGTGAAGCTTTTGATAATTACGAGTAAGTATTCAATAACTTTGATAGTACCTGTGGTGATGAAAGTTCTGAAGGATAGCTTAGATGCCAAGTCAATTTGAATACACCATCTTTGTGTGAAACAAGAGATTTTACTATTCACGAAAATAATACTTCAAGGACACATCCAATTTAATAGCATCTATCTAATAACATGTACTTTGTTCAATGGCATAGACTAATTTCTCTGTATTCCTTCAGTAGTCTGATTTTTTTGAGAACCTTGACTTATTGATCATAGATTTGGGCTATCTACTCGGTCTTTAACACGTTCGTTACCGAACGGCCATATGTGGATGTTTTTGTGTTTTTCTTTGGGACCGAAAACACACATGTGGCTGTTATCAAAATTTTAACGAGGGACCGGACATCCATATATGGCCTTTTGGAGGTAGGTTGTTAGTACTAGAACAGATATAGGATCGATTCTTGTACAAATACGATGCCAAATATGCAAAAAAAAACCTGGGGACCAAAATTTGGTCCCCAGGATGCAACAGCAACTTTACCGCCTGGTCCCTACGTAAAACTTGAAAAAATTGGCTTGGTAACGAACGTGTTAACTTAGTGAACTGTTGAGATGTTGGTTCAAATTAATAGACAAACTTGAGATCACATCTTTGGAATCAAGTATTAGTTTTCCATTTAAAACAATATGCATAATTGTGACAAGTCCACAGAGGTATAACAAAAATGTCTTTTAATTATTCCCCCCGTAGTATTTGATCACCAACCTAAGTACCAAATAGCATTTTTTTCTTATGAACATATTTTAGAGAATGCTATCAGATACCTATTAAAGACATGTCAAAAAATATATACTTTATCACTGTGCACTATAGACCTAACCCAGATCATTGTAATTCCACAATAACCAAAATGTGGAAATTAGGCCAAGTTCTGATACAAAAAAGTTCAAGCCATAAAGTTTATGAGATCTAATAAGTATGTAGTACATAGTTGAGCCACAAGTTCTGTTACACCAATTATAGTTGCAGCTTGTATGATTTTTCCTCTTATCAGCTAGGCAAGTTATTTATATCAAATATTACTTGGAACTTTATCAGTAAGAAGCATGTCAAGTTGATTAAAGGAAAATATACAGGCTATAACTACATAGTTGAGCCATAAGTTCTGTCACACAAAAGTTTCAAAAACAACAAACACAAGATGTAGAAATTGTAATGATAGAAATTAAATATGTATTATTGTATATGCACCTTATCCTCAGGGTGATTTTCCACTGCTCTCTCAAAACTTCAAGCTCTCAATGTTGTTGTGGGGTTTACTGCAGTCCATGAGCTCTAATCTAGCCCAAGTGTCATTGTCTAGGGAGTTCAAATCAGGACTACCAGATGTACATTATTTAGCCCTTATGAACTCAGGAACATGTTCTTTTAAAAAAGCCTGAGTTGATTTGGCCTTGTGAGCTGGTGCTAAGTCTTGTTGGAAAACCCCATGCTGTCCATTGAATAAAAAATCATTCAATGGTTTTACTAACTTCTCCAAAATATCTTTTTTGGTAATTTTTTGCCTTTGTTTTGACTCCTTGTTTTCAAAAATACAGTTTTGTGGTTCCTAGCAGATCCCCCACCAGACCATCACTGAGGTAGGATAATGACCTTGCTAAAGCCTGATGATTTTATCTGTTGCTTCTTGGGATGAGGTAGCATACACACTATCATTTTGTTTGTTAATATTTTCTTCATTTGTAAAAAATCATCCCATCCAGTCTAATTTTCTTGAGAGCAGCATTTAGCCGTTGTCCTGTAGTACAATGGTAGGCCCTCATCCCAAGATCATATATAATTAGCCTTAACACAGTTCTTCTTTAAATTCCCATTTCTCATGCTATAAATTTTCCAAACAAGATTTTGTCAGATGTAAGCTGCCCCTGCTTTGACAGTTTTTCCAGAGACCATGGCCTACTACTTTGAGGCCTGTCATCAGTAGAGCAGGTTTCCCTTTACCTTTTAATGGTATGCCATACAAACATATGATTGAAACTAAGGTGTTTCAAAGTTTTGTAAATAAACAAATAATTCTTACTAGACTGAACTAATGTTATCACTGTTATCTTTTATTTTTGATTATTTGCTCCATGTCATCAACCATCAATCAATCACTTGTTTTTTCAGTACCTAAAGATTTAAAGTTTGTTTACCATGCCAATCATAATCATAAAAAATATTCTAGAAATGTGTGATAGTTTTTACTGTGTACAATCTTTGTTACAGTTACAAATACTTTATGGACTGGTAGTCAATTGGTTGTCTGGTAATCCAGGTACTGTAGGGATCTGTTGGTTCAAATCCCATTCAGTGCATGAATTTTTTCTCACTATATGAGATTATGACCACATAATAATAAGACTCTGAGGGTTTGGTGGCAAAAAATGCTATCAGCATTAACTTTGCATGGTGGTTACCTTACTCTAAAGAGTCTTATTATCATTATTTGTACTGCTGGTATAGCTCGTGGCATAACTACATATAATTGATTATTTTAACTAGGTAATTGGCCATACTTTTTTTATCATAACTTGGTCTATTTTTCACATTTTTGTTTTTGTGGGATCTCACTTTTATCAAAGATCCCCTATTAGTAGATTTATTTTTGTAATTTCAAAATATTAATAGGTTCTATTCTTTAAATCAGAATTTTTTAAATGTAGAATTATTTGTGCTATTTCTAAAATTTAGAAATTTCCTAGACAGACCCTGAGACATATACATTGGTACTAAATCATTATTTTGTGTTCCCTTGGGCCTTGATGATCAATAAATTGAATCAATATTTATCAAGAAATTGAACGTTGGATCAGTATCTATGTTGTTAAAAGCCTAACTTAACAATCAATATTACCCTTCAATGCTCATTGATAAATGCAATTTTAACATATTGATTGTCTAGGCCTTTAAAGGCTCCCTAACTTCCACAAATTCTGATAACAAATAGAAAAAATGCCCATTGATTCACTTGAAGTTAAAATTTTGATTTATTTTCAGGGATTTCTGTGAAAGAGTTTACTTGTGTAATGCACTTCAGTGGTCATGCTCATACACAGGGAAGAACTCCCTGACATACAAAGAGGCAATAGAATCAGAAGAGAGTGCAAAGAAAATGCTAAAAGAATTCCCAATGGAGGTGAGATATCAAAGATTACAAACTATTTAAATTGTACTTTCATAATTTATTTTGTTATTATCAGATCAGAAACTATTTAAAATTAATCTATGTTCTGTTACTTCTGAGAATATCTAAGATTAGATATAGGAAGTATTTTGTTTGAATACTACAGAAGTTAAGTAGTAGTAGGAGTGATATTTCAAAAAAAAAAAAGATAAGTGTTTCACAGCCTTTCAAATCAAATTATATTTATTCGTTTTCATTTTTTTTTTTTACAAAAATTATGAATATCGTCAATTTAAATTTAAATTATAGACAGGCACAGTGAAAATGAAAATATATGTGCGTAAAGTAATTCTAATAATAATAATAATATAAAAATAAGCATTTTGCAATTCTTAGAAAATAAGATTAAAGGTAAGTGACATCAGTGTTCCTCTAAATATTCATTTATTTTAATACTCTTTATTCATTAATACTCTAAGTATTTTGTATTTCGTAGCCATGAAACAGAAGCTACTTTAGATGCTTGTAGTCTATATTGTAGCACACCCATCACATAGTATTCCCCCCTCTGATGGGTGAGAAGTGCAGAATATTAGAATAGGTGCTTGGTCAACACAAGTGCAATGGAAGGTATCTCTTACAAACAACTGTAGCCATGTATTGAATACAATTTTTTGTCTGCTCTGGGGATCAAACCTGGGACCTACTGCATGGCAAGTCAGTATCACATCTAATCATGCACTCAATGGTAAGATACAGTAGAATCTTGCTAACTCAAAATCCCAATAGATTGAAATCTTGTTAACTCAAAAGAAACTCTTCAGCCCTTATCAAACTTTACTCCTTATTTGCAATCCTGATAACTCGAAATGTTGCTAATGTCCCTTGAATTTCCAGTTAGTAGGATTCATTTTTTGCTTTTTCCTGTGCTGTTCTCATTTCTCATATTAGTCAAATTCAGAGCCAGTACTGTTCTTGATATTCATAAATGACTTTGTTGAAAGAGGATATACATTCCTGCATGGGTAAAAATATTGACTTTATGTTTATTTTTTCAGTTGAGACTTCCCATTTTGTATCTGACACGTCTCACCAGCCGCACCACGTTGCGAGATTTAGCAGATGATATTCTTGCCTTTGTGAGAAATCGATTTTTTGTGGGTGAAATGGTGGAAGTGCAGATCAATGATGTGTGGAAAGAATGCCACATCTTGCAAGTGCACCAGCCTTCAAGTGGAGACATGAAAAAAGCTGCTTCTGAGTTGTAAGAGTTTATTAATATTAACACACTGTATTTTTATTGTACCTTGTACCTGTAGGTAGTGTCTATGCTCAATACAAAGTAAGCAATAATTATAATTACAATACTGGTCAATGTTTAAAGGGCATCTGAAAATTAAAAAAAAACTGTTCATTTGACAAATTATTCCATAATAATGAAAAAATCCTTACATTGTGAGGTTTAGAATATCATCTCTACAATACATTATTATTGTATTGCAAGTCACCTTGGCCGAGTGGAATGGCATACTAGGTTTTTCTGCATGATGGACCGAGTTTGAACCCCAGCAGGGTGGAAATTTTTCTTGTCTACTTGGATGTCTGGGGTACACTCATACCTCGTGAGGAAAAATGAGAAAGGTAACATTCCTTACGAGGAGGAATGTTACTTAGAAAAAGATGTGATTTGGAGTTCTGTCATGCTTAGTTGCCCACTAAAGTTGTGATATAAAAACACAAAGAAACCAAATACATTGTTTTAAGAGACAAATATCATAAACTCCCTTGTCATAAAAAAATGAGCACATTATTTAATCAAATCCATACTTGATAGGTTTCTTCACAATTCTTCCTGATGCAGTTGTGGTTCTTGTATTTGCTGATGCACAATTAGTTGTTATTTGTTCAGTAGTGTCTTCCTGCATCACTGAAAAATAAACCTGACACCATGTTTTAAGAGAGAACTTTCATAAACTCAATTAGGGATTTTTTTAAGAACTGACACTGACCACTCTCTCATCATCAATATTACATAACTATTCTAGTATGTGTAGTACCATTGCCTGTACTATAGGGGACTTATAATTAAAACTGACTACAGTATCAACCTGAGCCTGGGATGGTCGTACTATGATTTTCTGTTTCTTTCCCCAGTGAGAAAAACAAAAATCCACGTAAATTCTTTCCACCTGAGAACCTGTTTCAATACGAGGTGGAAGTTCTCAATGATGACACCAGTGCTGCAGTTATGAACAAAGACTCCTTGGTCACTGTAGCCGCAGATAAAGTTCGCCGCAAAAAGTATGTCTACACACAAGAGAAAAATCGGCTCTTCCTGCGGCAGTTTGTTGAAAATGACTGTCCTAATGGAAAGGGCATCTGGAAAGTTAAAGTGAGTATGCTTCATTTGCAAACTGTTAAGACATAAAGTGACATTTTTATAATAATAATTACAATATCGCCTTATTTATACTGCCCGATTAGGACTATTAAGTCCCATTATTCTCGCAGTAAGCCCAGGACGAATTATTATGTGGTAAAAATCCCAAACGGGCGGATAACTTGTCTTGTCCCGGCTGGGTTTCGAACCCGCGACCTCTGGAATCTTTGGATTCACACAGTGCCACCTTTACCACTGAGCTACCGGGACAGTGTAAATTAAGGTCCGAATTATGAAACAGGATTAATAATAGCTCTCTTTAGTGGAAGGTAACCACCAGGCAAAGTTAATGTTCAAAGCATTTTTTACCACCTAACTTTATTATCATTATGTGGTCACAAACTCAAATTAATGAGGAAAAATTCATGCATTGGGTAATATTAAAAGTAACGGATCCCTACGCTACCTTGATTACCAGACTAGTGCATTAACCACTTGACTACCAGTGGATGGTTATATTAATCTAAGTGGACACTATCACTTAACCTAGGCTATAATGCACCATGACTAGTTGAAATTCTCACCAGTGGTTGTGTTAAGGGTTAGTGTCCATTTAGATTAATATAATCTTGTTTCATAATTTGACCCTTAATGTTAATTAACATGATTAATTTCACTTACATCCATAAACCAAAATGTTGAAAGCATATAAGTAGTTATAGTAGGAAGAAATGCTCTGATGCTCTTGGGTGAGGTTGATGATACGAAGGCTTTTATCTCCTTAGGAAGCCGTGATCAAAAAGTACAACCTAGAGCAAGTGCAGTGGAGCAAACTATTTGTGGGTTCTGTGCCCAGATTCCATCAGCAGGCAGTCAAGACAACGCCCCCATCTACATCAACTGGTGGATCCAAGAAGTCACAACAGCCAACACTAGACCATTTTGTGACCAAGAAGTCGTCGCCTACCAAATTGAATGGTGCCAATAGCTCAAGTAAGTTGATGTCATTTTCTCTTCAATATTCCACTCAAAGACTAAAAGTGCCAGGCATACACATATATAATTGTGCTAACTAAATTTATCTATCATCATTATATTTTCAAAGATAGGTAAACCCAATATTAAATGTCAAACACATTTTCATTTAACTACATTAAAATAATGAAATGAATCTTTTTGTAGAAAGTAAAGTAACTGCTATTTATAGTTAATTTGTGTACAGTTATACAGATATCCCTTGAGATCGCTATTATTAAGAAGAATATGAGAATCCTTTAATTGATTGAGATCCGACCCTTTGATCCATGTGCTACCTCAGACACTAAGGGCGGAATTAATAGACAACATCAATAACTTTGGTCTTTGGTAAGTGTCAGTTTTCCCTATCTTACACAGTACGCAATCCGTGACTTAGCGCCACAGAGGTATTACAAAAACGTCTATTAATTCCGCCCTAACTCTTCCATGTTGATAATTAAGTTTACCTGTCACTTACTTAGAAGCAGAAGCAGCTGCTGCGAGAGCAGCCAGGGAAGCCAAAGAGAAGGAAGCAGCTGAGAAGAAGAGAATCACTCTGGAAGAAATCGCGCGGAAACAGAAGGAAGAGAAGCTACAGATGCAAGAGAAGAAGAGGCAGGACAAACTCAAGCTGGCCGAGTTTATGAAGGAGTACCAGAGGAAGAAGGAAGATCTTGAGTTGGAAGATTTAAAGGTAAAATGTGTTATAGAGGACTTGGGTGGTATAGAGGTTTTTTTTTAATCATTCTCAATTCTCTGACCTTGTTAAATCAATTGCTTCCAATAATTGTCTAACATTAGAAATCGGAAGTATTGTGTTCGTTTTTGTAAAAAAAAATTGACGTATCATAACCTCCTGAGCAATTAGGTTCTATGTCTGTATGTCGGTCTGTTAAATACATTCCTTGTAACGCGCAAATCTCAGAAACTACTGAACGGATTTTAACGAAATTTTGTACACTTATTAGAGACGTATTATAGATGGTCCCATTTAAAATCATCAATTTCACACAAGCGGTTCTTGGAGATAGAGGCCATGTGGCTGACCTTTAACTTTTTACTTTAATGCTTCCATCTTGTGAACGGTGTACACCTGATTTTAATGAAGTTTTGTATATATGTGCATATTAGTGTTTTACATAGTGAATTTATATATACAGGGTGATTCAGAAAAGTACCGTCAAACGTTAACCACATATTCTATGGGCTAGTTAAGGAGGGGTCAACTCTATAAAAGAAAGTGCGCAAATGCCTCCTAACGGAGGTACACGCCCCTTAAGGTGTTTTTAAACAATCGAAATTTTCATTTGACGGCTTACCTATTTGGGATATCGCAATGTGGTAAAAAAATCACTCTCAATACTAGATAGCACCTTTCTTTTGGCCACAAAATTTAACACCATTCCAATGTCAGGGGCGGTCTCAGGAGGGTCAGATGGTAGAAAAAAGGTTCTAACTTTTTAGTCGTTGCTTGTAATTGAATTTGGTTTTCACCCTATTAAAACGTCTGTCATTGTCTAAAAAAATGTTCTGAATAATTTTTTTCTCAAACCAACACAAATGCTTGAAAATCGAAATTGAAGGGCTTAAGCCAAAATAAGATTTACAGCAAATGTTCCACATGGGCTCCTCTGGCTTCAATGCATACCTCCATACGCCTTCGAAAAGATTGACGAACACGTTCAAATATTCCAGGTGTATTTCTTTGTTAAATAATGAATTGGCTGAAAATTCTTGTTCTAAAATTGTATGCTAGTTGCATAGGTTTCAAAACTTAATGCGGTTTTAAAATCTTCAATTTCAATTTTCAAGCGTTTGTGTTGGTTTGAGAAAAAAATTATTCAGAACATTTTTGTAGACCATGACAGACGTTTTAATAGGGTGATAACCAAATTCAATTACAAGCAACGAATAAAAAGTTAGAACCTTTTTTCTACCATCTGACCCTCCTAAGACCGCCCCTGACATTGGAATGGTGTTAAATTTTGTTCCAAAATAAAGGTGCTATCTAGTATTGAGAGTGATTTTTTTACCACATTGCGATATCCCAAATAGGTAAGACGTAAAATGAAAATTTCGATTGTTTAAAAACACCTTAAGGGGCGTGTACCTCCGTTAGGAGTCTTTTGCGCACTTTCTTTTATAGAGTTGACCCCGCCTTAACTAGCCCATAGAATATGTGGTTAACGTTTGACGGTACTTTTCTGAATCACCCTGTATATATTATATACAGGGTGATTCAGAAAAGTACCGTCAAACGTTAACCACATATTCTATGGGCTAGTTAAGGAGGGGTCAACTCTATAAAAGAAAGTGCGCAAATGCCTCCTAACGGAGGTACACGCCCCTTAAGGTGTTTTTAAACAATCGAAATTTTCATTTTACGGCTTACCTATTTTGGATATCGCAATGTGGTAAAAAAATCACTCTCAGTACTAGATAGCACCTTTCTTTTGGCACAAAATTTAACACCATTCCAATGTCAGGGGCGGTCTCAGGAGGGTCAGATGGTATAAAAAAGGTTCTAACTTTTTAGTCGTTGCTTGTAATTGAATTTGGTTTTCACCCTATTAAAACGTCTGTTATTGTCTACAAAAATGTTTCAAATATTTTTTTTCTCAAACCAACACAAACGCTTGAAAATCGAAATTGAGGGGCTTAAGCCGAAATAAGATTTACAGCAAATGTTCCACATGGGCTCCTCTGGCTTCAATGCAGACCTCCATACGCCTTCGAAAAGATTGACGAACACATTCAAATATTCCAGGTGTATTTCTTTGCTAAATAATGAATTGGCTGAAAATTCTTGTTCTAAAATTGTATGCTAGTTGCATAGGTTTCAAAACTTAATGCGGTTTTAAAATCTTCAATTTCAATTTTCAAGAGTTTGTGTTGGTTTGAGAAAAAAATTATTCAGAACATTGTAGACAATGACAGACGTTTTAATAGGGTGAAAACCAAATTCAATTACAAGCAACGACTAAAAAGTTAGAACCTTTTTTATACCATCTGACCCTCCTGAGACCGCCCCTGACATTGGAATGGTGTTAAATTTTGTGCCAAAAAAAGGTGCTATCTAGTATTGAGAGTGATTTTTTTACCACATTGCGATATCCCAAATAGGTAAGCCGTAAAATGAAAATTTCGATTGTTTAAAAACACCTTAAGGGGCGTGTACCTCCGTTAGGAGCATTTGCGCACTTTCTTTTATAGAGTTGACCCCTCCTGAACTAGCCCATAGAATATGTGGTTAACGTTTGACGGTACTTTTCTGAATCACCCTGTATAATATGATTGAACTCTGATATTTTAGAAAATCCGAAATTTTGGATAAAAAATGCAAAATAAGATCTATCACTTGTGGAATCTAGAATTTAGAAAAAAACGGTACACCAGGTACCATATTAAACAAAAACTTCTTCATAGGTTAAGAAGTTTTTGGAGATACATGTTTGTGATTTAGTATAAAATCTCAAAATTGCAAAGTGTATCATGAGGAAGTATTGTGTCCATAATTGGCACTGTATTTTTTTTCTTTTTTCATTACCAAATATACTAGGTTTCCTGTTACTTTATCGTTTTTCCCTGATAATTTGAATTTTTGATTATTATTTAAAATGAATCCATCCCTTAGGTATTAGGCAATAATTTGAAATGTATTTTTTAATAGTACAGAAGTAATCCTGGTAGTCATTACAATGTAAATAAATTATAAGAAGAAATATGCGTCTCTATCCAAAATATACACAAAATATCCAAAATATAAAAAAACATACACCTTGTGCAGAAAATCTTTAATTATACTTATACTTATTTTCTCTTTCTAGGATCTCCCAGAACCATGTCCCATCCAGATGAAACTACCAAACAAATATTTTGGTCATTTGGTTCAGATTCTGGAGTTTGCCAATGGTTTTGATAAGTTTGTTGGTCAAAAGCGATTCTTTCCAAAGCATCGTAATCTTCCTGGTCTAACATTTGATACCTTGGAGAAAGCCCTGCTGGAATCTGAAGTGGAAGGTAAGGATTTATGTTGCTTGAACACAGACTTGCAAAAAATTTGCATGATGGTTACAAATGACGATTCTTGTTAAAGTAACTAGCTTATTAAGTTTCCATTTTTTATGCAAAGTGAAAATTTTCAGATGGAGGAAAAAAAACCTCACCAATATCAAGTGCATCTTGGCTAATGAACAGATTTATTCAATCAACTTTATACATAATCAAATGGCTAATGGCTGATCTTAATCAGTCCGTTAGTGACTATGCAACCCCTACTGAAGGTGATAAATGTTGGAAGTATTTATTCTCATGAGCCTTTCTTGTCAATTTTGAAATGCATTGTGACTTTGGAAAATGCCTCCTTGATAGAGGTATCAAAATATTTGACCTAAAATTACATATCATAAAATTATATGAACTGATAAAATAACTAAATACGTGATGGTTTCAGGTCCTCTCAATGATTTACTTCAAATGTTACTGAGTGCTGTCTATAATGTTCTGGAATTGGAAGATGAGGAGATTGATGACAGTACTAAGTCTAGATTCGTTCAAAACGGTAAGTGTTAGTTACATATTTATAATCACATGTCTTTATGTACATATTTATTTCTAAATATGTTAATGCTATGACCACGTGGTAAAAAAATATCAAGTCGTGTTCACATCAGTTCTGGAAGTTAGTGCTTGAAGAACCATTTAAATACCCAAATACATACAAAGACAGATAATGCTATTATTAATATACATATTTTTGTACTCGCCCGTCCCAATTTTTTTTTTGTTGTTGTCATATTTGGAACACATATCCTAATTTGAAGCCGTCCCAGCGTACAAACTATAGAAAATAGGACCCCTCTCATCATCATAGGGTGGCGTCATCGTGAACGATGGTAGCCAGACAGTGGATTAATGACTCAGCACTTCTACCACTGTCTTTACAAGGAGGCTAATAATTGACAAGGGCCCCAGAACCAAGCCAATGCTGGTCTACTCCCTGTTTACAGTCCCCCAGCCAGAATGCTGATCTACTCCCTGTTTATAGTCACCCCTCTCATACGTGTTAATAATTAAACATAATTATATTCATTTACAGGAACAATGGACAAGACCATCACAGAAAGCTCAGACACTGAGCTGAATAGACTGGCGGAATTAGCTAACCGAGCCCAGAATTGGGTGCTGCACACACAGGGCTGTAACTTTGCACAGATACCTGTAGACTACTATACCATCACTGAAGTGTTGAGGTTACACCTCCTCTGCTCTGGAAGTAGAGTCAACGACGCTGTGTTGCGGTGGAGGTAATGTTTACTTGTCTTTTTAGTGTTTTGTTTACTCGTCTTTTACTATTTAAAAAATGTGTATTCTTCGCGTTATTAAATCACTATATTAGTGGGTAGCGCAGAATTCAACAAAATGAAGGGAAATTTGCTTTTAAACGTAAAAAAAAAAATATTTTTCTATCTTAATTCAATGAAAAAATCTGTTGCAGCAAGTTTCTAGGTGAAACCTTTATTATATTTTCCCGAGATGAAACGTAATTTTCATCTTTTCTATACAATTTTTGCCTCTGAAATAGCTTGTTTTACTTTTTTTTCTTTTACATTACTATAGACTCGGGCAATTATTGAACTAGAACTGTCTCTACTTAATTGTTCTAGCTTGAATTTTTACCAATCAGTTCTTTTCTAACAGTTTCTGTACTTTTTGATCACCCTGTGTTGGGCAGGTATGAGCAACGTGGAGGATACAGAGTGTTTGATGATCCCGGTGTTCTTTTCCGCCAGAAGAGGCCAGATGTGATGGAGCAGCTAGCTGTCAAGAGTGTCTATGAGCTAAGTCTGGGTAAGAAAATAAATAAAATCATAAAAAATCTTATTTTGATCATTCTTTTTTCTGATTTTATCCTTGCTATGAATTACTAGCCAAAAATTATTGTCTGTTTCGATAGCTCAGAGGTTAGGGCGTCTATCTGGTAATCCAGAGGTCGCGGGTTCAAAACCTAGCTGGGACATGACAAGTTATCCTCCCATATAGGATTTCGACCAATTAATATTACATCTTCGGGTTACTGCCGGAATAATGTACTCGTAAGAATTTTACTGATTAAAATAGAGAGGTTAGTTGATGGCATGGATAATCAGAACTATTACCTGCTGATGAGAGCAAATAAGCTCGAAACAGCTGTCCAGGTATGTTCTGATATTCATGTACATATAGTACAAGTTCTCACTTTTCTGTTTATACTCATAAATAAGGCGATATTATTATTATTTATGACTGATGACTCTTTTCATCATCTTGTTTACACTTACGACTCTTTGTCTACACACAGACGACAAGCTGGAAATAGTTCAGGTGCTCATTGACCAAACGCTATCGTACGCGCATGTGCGAGACATGATAGATGAGAACGTGGAGAAAGCCAGACAGAATCGCGCTGACTACCGCTTGCACCACTCTGCTCAGATGAAGAAGGAGAGGGAGGAGGTGTTCAAGTAAGTGTATCAAACTAAAATTATAACAAGGAACTAATTAGTTAAAAAAAAACTAAAACAGGCATTATCACCACCCTTGATCAGGCTTTGTTTATATTTATTTCTAACTTGTTACCATGTTCATTGTATATAAAAGATGTAAATAAAGCTTGATCCAAATGTTTAAAAATAAATAAAAACTCTAATCGCCGAAAATTGATGGATTCTTAATTAAAGATTCTTAATTAAAGTAAAGCTGGTATGAGATTTTGTGATCAACACCTTTAAAATTCAGTTCACCTAACCAGCATATAAATTACTATAATGACAATAAAATGTTATTTGTTGTCTTCAGCAGATTAAATTTGAGGACGCACTGTTTCACTTCAAATTTATTATTCACACCTTTTCCTGTACATTTGTTTACTACAGCTTTAACAAAAACACCATTTTTTATTAATTGTAAATGAGATCAAGTTCATTCATTATTCATTCATCATCATTATTAGCCTGATCAATCCCCATCCGGAGCAAAGGCCTCTCCTAGTTTCTTCCACTGTATTCTATCTTGTGCAGCATGTGTCCATAGTGTTCCTTCCGTCTTTTTTATTGAGTTGTTGTAGCCACTTGGCTACAGCTGAGGGTGAGTGATGGTCTCCAGCCAACTTATTTCAAAGTTGCTCGTCCTGAACACATATTCATGTGCGATCAACCCATGAGACTTGGACTTTTCTTATAAGCCATTAAACCTTTAGAACTGCAAGCTACCTGCTGTAAGGTTGGCTATCTGTTCTCTGTTTATAGTCCTCTAGCGAGACACTGCTTCTCCTCTTAACGTCCCCACCAACTATTTTATTGAGTCTTGCCATCTGGTTGCTGGACGCCCTCGATTTCTCTTCCTCTCTAAGTACCATTCTGAACAATTTGTCCATTTCTCAGAGAAAAAAAAGAGATCAAGTTAAACTAATTTAATTATTCTATCTTGTGGTTTTCAGACTGAAGGAGCAAAAGAAAGAGATCAAGGAAAAGGAGAAGCTGGAAGAGATCGACCGAGAGATCGCGGAGATGTCCGAGAAGACCCGAGACAAGCTCCAGAGCGAGTACATCCGCACTGCTGCGGGCAGGTGCGGGCCCCAGCAGCTAGCCCTGGGCTACGACAGGGCCTTCCGGCGCTACTGGCTGTTCAAATACGTTCCAGGTCTCTACGTGGAGCACAACCCAGAACATTATGTTGGGGAGTGTATACCTGGGTAAGTCCAGAACATTATGTTAAAGTAAAGTAAAGTGAAGCTTTTATTTGTTGTAAAAACCCAGTGGGTATAACAATAGTCAAAAATAAGGTTAAAAATATAAACTAAAACTAATATTATATGTATATATGAGAAATTACATTCCAATCATGTGATCCAGGTATTCTTTTTTATTATAGGGACTGATATCCTACAAAAGATCATTCAGTTTATCTTTAAACAGAGTGTATACCTGGGTAAGTCTACAACATTATGTTAGGGAGTGTATACCTGGGTAAGTCTAGAACATTATGTTGGGGAGTGTATACCTGGGTATGTCCAGAACATTATGTTGGGGAGTGTATACCTGGGTAAGTCCAGAACATTATGTTGGGGAGTGTATACCTGGGTAAGTCCAGAACATTATGTTGGGGAGTGTATACCTGGGTAAGTCCAGAACACTATGTTGGGGAGTGTAACCTGGGTAAGTCCAAACATTATGTTGGGGAGTGTATACCTGGGTAAGTCTACAACATTATGTTGGGGAGTGTATACCTGGGTAAGTCCAGAACATTATGTTGGGGAGTGTATACCTGGGTAAGTCCAGAACACTATGTTGGGGAGTGTATACCTGGGTAAGTCTACAACATTATGTTGGGGAGTGTATACCTGGGTAAGTCAACTGATGATACTTAACAACTATGTTGGGGAGTGTATACCTGGGTAAGTCTACAACATTATGTTGGGGAGTGTATACCTGGGTAAGTCAAAAATTAACATTAATTTAGGTACGAACTGACCAGTATAAAAATAATACCTGTATTCAGAAAATGTGAACTTAATTAGTACATGATATAAAATATATTTCCATAATCTGATTCTAGTGTACCCTGCATCGATAGATGAACATGCCAGACAGTGATACACTGGAATATATGAAGCGCCTGTTTGAAGATAGCAACAACAAGGAGAACCTGGGAAACAGAGCAACCACGATGAAAGACATCCTCAGCACCCCTGTCAAGAATTTTGTACGCGAAGGTAAATGAGCATTGATCATCTTATACAAATAATTAGGCCAATGTCATAAGATATTTTGTAATATTATTAAACATGTTGGATCAAGTTTTATTTACAAATGACATATAATATATACATACATAGAAATTAAAATTAACAAAACAAAACTTGATCAAGGGCGGTGCTAATGCCAACGGCATTCTCTTCCGAATTTACTCTTATAATATCTTGGTAGAACTTAAAATTTACTCCAACCTGTGAATATCAAATTTGGTTTATTGAATTATCCTTGAGAGCCGAACTTCGTGTCTCTGTAGTGAAGAACAAATAAGGTACCCATGTTCAGTTCATAGAGTGGTGTTGTTTGTGACATTGTGACACACATGCATGTCTCAATTACTTTCACACAGTCAAACACTGATTTAGTTATTCTTAAATCCATAGTCTACTATTATTATCCATACATTTCATGTTGCAGGTGTGGCAGCAGAGGAGAAGCACAAGCCCCGCGTAGCGTGGGTGTGTTCTGGTCAGATGAGCACTTGTCAGGTGCACAACTTTAGACCGGGTGAGTGAGAAATCGGGTGTTCTTCTACTTATCCATGTTTGCGCAGATTTTTTTTTTTTTTTTTTACTGTCTACACATGCTGGCATAGCAAGGTAACTACGCCAACATGCAATAAATGACAAAGGATGGGTACACAATACATACATATACACTAGACTGGTTTTATCTCATAGGGGCAAGAAAAAAATGTCAGAATTTTCACAACGCTCAGCCAGAAACGAGTTCGGCCCTTGCAGAAACTGAGACAGACAAAACTTCAAGGCAATCAGAGCACGTCAACAGGATTTGTGATTGTTGAATTGAATTGAACTTTATAACCTATCTGACGAAATCTCGTTTCTGCACATGCGCTCATTCCCTGAATTGAACTATCGTCCCGTAAACATTTACGTACGTATCTCGAGCAAACTGTCTACTGTTACTGATCATTCTCCGAGCATATCTGTAACTACCAGAAACATTGTTTCAAAAGTCATGCTGTAAGTTCTTCCCAATGTCTCTCACTTTTATGGCAAATGATATAAAGTTATCATATTAATTTGTGTTCATCACTTTTGTGGTGTCACAATTACTCCATCTCACACTGCCAATCTTTTTACCGAACTTGGCACTCGAACCACCGACCTCCAGGTTACAAGTGCGTTGCCTTATCGATCAAGCTTCTGAGGTCGGCAAATAATATATTGGTGAGTTTGGATCCACCTTGATATGTGGATTTTCGCCCACTTATTTGGACTAAACCATTTAGTACCAGAACATCTACTGCATTAAATGGACGTACTAGTCGTATTCAGGTAGTATAAATCAGTATTTTATTCTTTACTCCAGGTCAGACAGTTTGGTACTACTATAAGAGCGAAGATGACATCAGCCGCCTCATAGCAACCCTGAGTGACCGAGGGCTGAGAGAGCACGAACTCAAAGAGGCCCTGAGTCAGGAGCGGGGTAGAATTATCAAGGGCCTCCCGAACGTTCCTTTCTTTGTGTCAAACATAGTCGAGGAAAAGGTAATATTATACTCTTATGGTTTTACTACAAACACAATATATGAAAAATTGAAAAAAATGAATAGATAAGTAGTGAATTATTTTTATTTATTGGATTGGCAAATATAAATAACTTAATGATATGTAAATGACAAGTATTGAATTATTATATGTAGGTATACTAGCGGGCTGCACTCTACTTCATGAATTGACTATTGTATAATATAGACGTAATACAAAATCTATAACACTAATAATGACATTGATTTTTACATTACTGCACATAGAACATGGAAGTTGACAACAATGATTGTAACCACACTTTCGTATTGGACCTGGCTCTGCGGGACCAACTGCTGGATCTCGAGTACAAGATAACAGCGGGGGGTCTGGGCACCCTGCGAGTAAGCAACATGAGCGAGTGGAGGAAGGAGCTGGAGGAGGGAGAGTTTGATGAGAGTCTACCCGTCCATTGGCCCAAGGAGGTGAGTCTTTATTAAAACATTGACTGCCTTGTCACACTATATGTCTGACACAATGTTAAACCTATACGCCACGTCACACATATTGTGTGACAGTTGATGCTGCTTTGAATGAGTGTCACACTAGGATAAGGAAAGTAAAAATAGAAAGAATGTCACACTTTTTTGGTGTGACGTGGCATACAGCGTTAAAAAACCATCTCTGTATGCCACGTCACACAATATGTGTGACTATGTATAGTAACGTGGCGTACGGGTAAAGTGTCCAAAAATGACCTTGGCAGTCAACGTGTTAATTCCAAAGAAACCAACCTCGGTACTCTCGGTAGCCAAATGATAAGCGCATTAGTATTCGAGTTCTGGTTTTACCCAAAAAAAATTATCAGAGTTTACTTTTACTAGTATGAGGTGAAATAACTATTGAAGTGTTTTTTGTTTGTTTGTTTTTTTTTTTTTTTTTTTTTTTTTTTTTTTTTTTGTAAGCAGAGATCGCATTCAATCATTAACAGCTACAATCAAATTCCTTTATTATTTTTTTAAAGATTTTTTTCTAAATCAATATTAAAATCCACTACATATGTCTACTCTACATATCCACAATTACTTTCTCTTATTTTCCACAGAGTGAAATCCCAGAAATTCCCGATCAAGAACATAAAAGCGTTGAAGAGCTATTGAGTAAGTACCGCGCTTTGATATTTTTTGTTATACCTCTAAATTTTCATTATTATTTTTAATTACTAATGGATTTTTCCTGCATTATTAGGCAAATTTACGTCGGTTTATCTCATCAATATTTTGTTATCTTCTGCCGTTTTTTTCTAAACAATTTGGACACACAGAGTCAGTCCATATTGTTCTGTCTTATGGAAGAGAATGCCGTAGGCATTAGCACCGCCCTTGATCAAGTTTTGTTTAATTATTTCTACTTTGTTTCTTGTAAATTGTATATATGTACTATATTTTGTAAATAAAACTTGATTAAATCTGTTTAATAATAATAATAATGTCCCGAGGTGATAGTAATAATATGCTGTATGTAATAATAATATGCTCACATTGCTGACTCTCATCACCACAGAGACCGAGCACAAGTTCGTCGATATACTGGATGCCGTATACGACTCGACGCTCTCCATCTCCTCAAAGCTACAGGGTCTGAAAGTAGCTCTGCTTCAGCTGGAACAGTGCGTAGCTCGGAAGTACATGGGTCGTCCGCTAGGGGTGGGAAATCCCTCGCGGGGAGTGGTGCGACATGTTTCCAACTTGGCGCTCAAGTGGGAGGCCAGTTTGAGTCGCTGCACCAGTCTGTCGCAGGTCTTCATCCATCTGACATCGTTAGGTGAGGAGAGTTTTTTTATACATGTATTGTGGGAAAAATAACCATTTTTAAATTATTTACTTATTGCGAAGTTGAATTATAACTTAAGTCAACTTAATATTTCGCTTAAGTATTTAACTATTAAACAGGAAACTATTAAAAAACTAATTTTTTTTTTTTAAACATTTTATTTATTTATTAACAATATTGGATTTTTACAAAGGTTCTTTTCCTAAGCTAATTATATTAAAAGCTTCTAAGAAAAGATATATATAAAAAAAAATTAACTATTTATACAGGAAACTATTAAAGAAACTAAATAATGGACTCAGCAGATTGGAATTTCTTCCAGAAAAGACCCCCAAAAATAGTATAATGTAATTACAGTTTTTTAACTTTGAAGACGAGTATACCTACCTATTATTTTTTATTGTAATAATTTATCTTTGTCAAAGAAATCGAAATGTTGTTTTTAAAAAAATGCTCGATTTCAACGTAGGTAAACTTCTTAGGTAATATCAGGTATTTCCAACTTGCGACCCACCAGCATGGAAGTAATATCGATTTTTCAATCCGAGAAAAAAAAAATATTTAGGTAGGGCATATAATAAGTAGAAGTAGGAGTGCAAAAAACAACCATGAAAAAGAAGTTGAACAATGCCGACCCCAAGTATGTTTGGAAAAGGCAAAGTGAAACAAGAAGAATATCGATTTTTCAACCAGAATGTCCAGGTTATATGAATATTTCAATTTTTTATTATTTAGTTATCTATTTTCCTGTTCTAAAAGACGTTCAATTATTTATTCATTATTGAGATTTTTGCATAACACTTGCCATTTCTCTTTCAGAAAAATCAATACAATGGTCCAAGTCCCTGCTGAAGACAAACTGTAAGCTGTGTAAAACCCGCGCAGACCCTGACCAAATGCTCCTGTGTGATAGTTGTGACAAGGGGTTCCACACCTACTGTCTCACTCCTAAACTCAAGGTGATCTCATGGCGTACATATTTGGTTTTAATTATTTAGAAATTGGTAACTAGCAGGGGCTAAAGTGCTGTACAAGTTAATACATTAATACTTAGTTGGTTGTAGTATTGGTAGTTTTTTTCATTTTTTAGTCAAATTGTTTTTGCGTGAAAAAAAAAAAAAAAAAAAATCACTGGTTTTAACACATCATTGTGGGAACGGGAAAGTGTAATGTCTTGATAGAAAAATATCACTGTCCTAACCTAACCATTTTCCTTTCTTTCTCTCCAGAAAATACCTGAAGGTGACTGGCACTGTCCAACGTGTAAGCCCATTGAAAAGCAACCTAAAGTCAAGAAAACTCCCAAACCTAGCGAACCTGTGGAGGAAGAGAAGAAAACGTGAGTACATGCATATACATTAAAGAGCGCGCGATTAGCTCAGTGGTTAAGCATTCGCTTGCCATGTGGAAGGTCCTGGATTCGATCCCCGTGCCGACAAAAATTTGTATTCTTAATTTGGTTACAATTGTTTGTAAGGGATACCATTCGGTGCGCTCGTGTAGACCCAGCACCTAAATGGAAAGTATTGTGTCACTTCTCGCCCATCAGAGGGGAGGCATACTACGGGATGGGCAGCCTACAACACAGACCACAAGCGTCTACAGTAGTTCCTGTTTCATGGCTGCGAAATAAAAAAAGCTGTGAAACACTCATTAAAAAAAAAAAAAAAATACGTACATACCTACTTGTCTGGCTGGGGAGACGTTAGACAGGGAGAAGACCAATATCTTGGCAGGACTGTAAATAGAGAACGGACTAGCCAACCCTAACAAGCCAGGCTAGCTTTCAGTTTCCCAAAGTTTTAATTATTTATTTAATGGCTAATAAAGAAAAGGCCCCAGTTCTCAGGATGGATGATCGCACATCGAGATATGTGTTTTCAAAACGAGCCAACTTTTCCACTGAAGTCAATTCATTGGGTTACTTTTTTGACTACTAAGCAACATGTATTGGTGACGGGTGGTCGAGTGATTAAAGCGGTCTGGTAATCCATTGGTTTAAATCCCATTACTATCGAACCGAAACCCAGCTGGACATATTATATCCTCTCATTAGGGATTTGGACCACATAGTTTGGCATTAAGTACTAATGTCCCTAAAAGTACTTGGGATTTTCATCTTTGAAAGAGATAGAAAAAAAAGAGACACTGCTGGAATAATGTTACTCATTGCTAGTACTAATCGGGCAGTATAAATAAGGCGATTTTTTATGACAATTCTCACATTCAGTGAAATATTACATTTTCAATTTTTTTTACATGGAATTTTCGTTTTTTCTTTTTTTCTTCTCATTCCTATGGCGGTCTACATTTCATACAAAGCTGTGACCTTGTATCTTTAGATGTTATTACTATACTTAGGTCGGGTTCTACGAAAAACACCTAACCTAAAAAACACCTGAAAAACACGAAAAACGTTAGTTCCAAAGGATTCGTCAAGATAGCGCCAGTAGAGTTTAGAGCAAAATCTTGACGAATCCTTTGGAACTAACGTTTTTCGTGTTTTTTAGGTTTGGTGTTTTTCGTAGAACCCGACCTTAGTTTACACAATTAGAATGAAGTGTTCTTCTTGTCTCCTCAGCGTGGTGGGCAAGTGCAAGGTGTGCCTGGACAGGGTGCCCCTCATCACTTGCGACGCCTGCACGGGCGGGTACCACATGGCCTGCCTGGAGCCGCCCCTGAGGAAGATCCCGCGGGGCAAGTGGACCTGCCAGCCCTGTCGGCGCCTCTCTGCGGTCATGCGACGAGGTACGTAGCCCTGTGGAGTGTGGACGTGGGTTCAGTAGATTTTTTCTACTTAAAAAACGAATTGCCACATTTTAATCCGTTTCAGGTTAAATCGCCGCTAGAAAGTCAAAGAGGCGTAAGTGATTTTATCTAAGTTTTCAGGAGCGCGCTTAAGCCTGTGTGTGCTGCAACTTTTCCCGCAAATATCACATACGCCCAAACATAAAAAAAATCAATATCTTCTCAAGGGTTTAGAAATCACATACGCCTGTTCGTGCTACCAAGAGGATCTTTCAAGAGCAGTATGCCTGTGTGATAGTATGGATTTTCGTTTTTTGTCACTTACGCCTCTTTGACTTTCTAGCGGCGAAATAATATAATCAATCGGTTGAATTTAATATAGGGTTAAAAAAAACTGAAGACCCTTCCATTAGCTTTTACTTAATGCAAATACTGATAAAGCTTCATAGTTATTTCGACTTGGTTGGAATTCAGTCATTCGGAACGTCCTAAATAACAAAATTCACGACAGGGGTTTGATCCTCCACGCATTGCTAGTCCTCCCCCAGCCTTGGTTGGCCCTGGATACGCCAACCTCTTGTGATCTTTACTTGGGAGGTAACAATTTTTTTTCCGTTAGATTTAGTTCTATCTGATTTAGTTTCCTCTCTACTTTTTGTTTCCTGCTGCTCCCTCACAGAGGAGGAGGGGGATCAGAAGTAGGGGAAGCGTTGCGCTCTAGTCACCGGCGTAGTTCTCGAGCTGCCTCGTCTCGAATATCGCACATCGCTCAACAAATTCTCTCCACCCGCTCCGATGACGATGGTAACTGTTCTGCATTGTGGCCCTCTCTTTCTTTTGCTCGCTATCATTTTAAATATAAATGAATGCTTCATTAGAAAAGGGTGAAATACAGAACTTGTACAGACTCTCCCTCTACTGAAAAACTAATTCGCACACTGTCACTATGTCCCTCGCTTTCTGTCCATGTAATTTCGTACAAACGCGTTACTATACTAATACAGCATACTCTCATTTTCTAATTTGTACTGTAACTTCTCCAATTACAGCATGAACCGAATTTCCTTGCCTCTTAAAAATGGTATTTGTAACTTCTGTTGTAATGGTATTTGTAACAAATGTTTTTATTTATGTGTACCAAGATATAGCAGATTAAAAATATTACACGCACTGAACGAATGATTAGATCATAATCAGAAATTTTAAGCCATACGGAAGTGCGACGTTGCGCAATTTTACCAGCTGTTCAATAGAAACACGAACACTCGTTTTCATAAGGCCAGAATCCCACTGAGTGCAACATTTTGTCTCGCTTCCTTTAGAATCAAATGAGATCGAATTCCACTAACTGAAACATTGCTTTGCAACACTTACCATTCAAATTTCAACACAAAATGGTGTCAAATGTTTTGAATTTTTTTTGCACTAAGTGGGATCCCGGTTTAATAGCTTCAAAAACACTAAACTTGGAAAACTGAAATTTTAACACAACATAAAATTGAAATTCTTCTTAACAATACTTTCTATAGCTTATACGTGATTGAAAGTAACAATATTAAACTTTTCTAAAATAGCAGCGGGGGGATAGTTGTGAAATAATTTTTTGGTGGAGGAACTTTGATCCAAGGTTGTTCGTTTCTTTTTCACCAAATTCCATCTTGTTTATTTTTCTTCTTGACTTATTTTCTGGGTTTGCGACTTTGACTCTAGTATTTTGCTTCTGGCTGATATAACATTAAACGTTATTTTTTTACCTCTGTTTTTTACTAATCCTGAAACTTGTATATTTTTCATTATTTCCCTACTAGGTTTGTTCATATTCAAATTCTCTGGGTGTATTTCTCAATGTGGTTTGCAATCCAGAATAAGTCCGCTTTGGGTGTTCATGCTCTTGCCCGTTTTCAGTTTATTAACATTTTGAATAATTATTTACAAGTTATTACCAACTGGACCTAGTTCACAGTTTTCTTTCTGATGTATTTAATGCGAGATCAAGCATTGCATCGTGTGGACTTATCCTTTTTTTCAAGAACATTTAATCATGGACTTATCCTTTATTTCACAAACATTTTAAACCCTTAGAACACCACCAACTAGTTTGGAAGTCAGGTTTGGCTTGTTTGAACCCTGTTTATCTTCTGTATGTCAGATGAAATGTTGTTCTTAGATCGTACATCTAGAGAGGTGAAAATCTAGTCAGTTAAAATCCATTTTGTTCCAAGATGAATTTTTCACGGGACTTTTTATTTCGTAGCCATGAATCAAGAACTACTCTAAACTTTTGTGATCTGTGTTGTTGCTAACCCATTCCGTAGTATGCCTTCCTTCTGATAGATTATAAAAATAAGATAAAATAGCCTTTAGAATACTTCCTATTTTTTGGCTGGGTCAACACGAGAGCAAAAGTGTCCCTTGAAAAAAAAACTAATCAAATTACGAATATTTTCTTCGACTCTGGTGTTTGAGCCCAAAATCTTCCGCATAATAAGCGCGAATCTTACCACTGAGCTACTAATCATTTAGTTAGGACATATGTATTTTTTTTTTTTTTTTCTTGTTTATACACTGAACCACTTTGAATTCCGACCACCTAAAAATTTTGTTCCCTAGTGTATAAAATGAGTTGTATGTACATGTTATGATACCTAGTACATAGTAAATATATTTCTACCTGATCTAAAGCTTGGTACTGACCCTTATTGTAGGTAATTAATCAAAATTTTGTTAATTGTTTTGATTAGTATCAATTTACTTATTGATTAGTTCTGCTTCTATCACTGTTTTCGTTATTTAATTTTTAATTTTTTCAAATCTATTGAAAGTTTTTGGTTCTTATCTGAAAGTGTGCTAGTGCTCAGCGCTTTTAGCTCAATTTAGCATGCCTTTAGACGGTGTGGGCGTAGGTAGAGCTATTGCTTTGGTTCAAGAAGGGTATAGTCAGCGGCAGGTGAGCCAGATGCTTCAAGTTCCTAGAACAACTCTTTCTGATAACCTCAAACGGTACCAGGAGACTGGTTCTTGTGAAAGAAGGCCGGGATCAAGCGGCCACAGGTGCACAACAGCGTCCGATGACCGATTTGTTGTCATGCAAACTTTGCGGGACCGCTTTCAACCTGCTACCGAGACGACTCGTCGGCTGTATGAAGTACGAAATGTTTCAGTTCATCCGGAAACCGTTAGAAGAAGGTTAAGAGAAGCTAACCTTACAGCTCGCCGCCCTTGCAAAGTGCCAGAGTTATTGCGGCAACACAGAATTGCGCGTCTTCAATTTGCACGAAATCATATTGATTGGACAGAACATGACTGGACTAAAGTCTTATTTACAGATGAGACCAGAATATCCCTAAGAGGTGCAGATGGTCGGGTTAGAGTCTATAGAAGACCAAATGAGCGGGTTGCTGAATGTACAGTGGTTGAGCGGGTCCCATTCGATGGTGGTTCTGTAATGGTGTGGGGAGGCATATCCGCCGAAGCGCACACAGACCTTGTCTTCTTTGATAATGAAAGAATGAATGCGGAAAATTACGTAAGGAACGTTCTCCAAGACATTGTAGTGCCATTTGCTCCGTTTATTGGAGACGGATTTCTACTGTGGCAGGATAATGCACGCCCTCATGTAGCCCGGTGTACAAGAGAGTACCTACAATTAACAGGGATTCGTACTATAGACCCTCCCTCAATATCTCCGGATCTTAATGTTATTGAGCATGCATGGGACAACTTGAAAAGAAGAGTCAGATCTCATATTCCTGCTCCCTTGACACTCAGGGAACTAAAGAACGTGATTATTGAAGAGTGGAACAATATCCCTCAGAATGAACATCAAAATCTTGTTTATTCCCTTCCACGGCGTCTAAATGTTGTCATCAGAGCCAGAGGAGGAAATACTCGATACTGAAGTGATTATTATTAATGTTCCTTTTTATTTCAAAGCACATTGTTAATAAAAAAGAAAATGTTATTGAATTTGTAAAATTGCCTTTTTTCCATTTTTTTCATTATTTTGATTGGACTATAGGTTAAAAATGTCTGAAATGTCAAAAAATATTGCGAAAATGTATGAGAGACCATACACTGAGGATTTGGTTGGAAAATTTGCCTGCCCGGCCGAGAAAACTAGGATTTTTTAGGTGGTCGAAATTCAAAGTGGTTCAGTGTATTATTAATATTTTCAATTTTATATTTCATTTTTACCATTATTTGTCTGTATACATATAATTATGTTCTACTAATAAAGAGTGTCTAAATAAATAAATAAATCATGCGCTATACGGTAATATACTGCTGTACGTGACACTTTAACTTTGGATTCTGACTTATGTATTTGTCTTCTCCGGTTCAGAGTCGGGTGACGAGCGAAACACCTCAAGCCGGAGTAGTCCGCCAGTGGCGGAGAGGAAGCGCAAGTCCCGGTACTCCGTGGAGCCAGTGGCGTCGGACCTGCCTCTGGACAACGCCGTGCTGCAGGAGATACTGGACGAGCTAATGCATGACCCCAGCGCCTGGCCCTTCCTGCGACCTGTCAGCAAGAACGATGTAAGTGATCAAACGAAGTCGACTCCTTTTTTTTAAAAGAAATATTGTACTCTTTAAAACAATGTAACCGTGGAAGAATAATCTTTTTCCACAATTTCATATATGTAATTTATTCTTCCAATCTGATGCGTAAAAAAATTTATGTTTACGGAACAGATCTAATCTGATCCGTAAACAAATCTAATATGATGTACAACCTGTACAGAGAGAAAGTATATTTATTTATATACTGTTTTTTTATATTTATATATATGCATACTATTTTTTTCAATTCCTATTATTGAGGGGAGTAATAATAATTCCGTGTCCGTGAGATAGGGACAGATACCTAAATCACGGTGGTGAGAGGATTATATGGACGTCCAGATCCAATGTCTAGGCTCCTTTCATGTCCATTGATTCTATTTGGTTTAACGTCCTAACCTGAGGTATACAGGACGGGGGTTTTTCCCTCCATTCGCTGGGAATCGTACCAGATACCCACATTAACCTCACCCAGCCTGGGTAGGTCCGGAAATGCCAGTCTCACGTGTTTGGAGGGAACAGAATTTTCTTCGAAAAGCCTGCTCCAACCGGGGATTGAACTCGGGATCTCTGGACTGCGGACAGTAGTCACAACCATTACGCCACGGAGGCTGTGGCGTAATGGTTTAGGCGTAATTGAGGGGAGTAAATAATCAAAGTATTTTTTTTAATAATTAAAGAGTAAAGTAAATAAACTGACAATTATTTCGTTTGGATGGAAGAAATCTAACTGCCAAGAATCCCAAACGGTAAGGATCCAAACAAGTTTGGATATAATTAGGCAAAGAAAAAAGAGAGAGAGAAAAAAAATCTATCTTGCAATAGAGTGGCAACCACCATTTTTAGTATTGTCACATAAAATATGACACATACTAAGTAACACTTAGACATGATTCATTTTCACTCCCCACAGGTACCCGACTACCACCTAATCATTACAAATCCCATGGACTTTGGCACAATTAAACACAAGCTCAACATGTTTGAGTACCGAAACAATAGTGAAGTCCTCTACGATTGTAACCTGGTGTTTGATAACTGTTTCGCGTATAACAAGGAGGGGTCGGAAATCTACGAGTAAGTTCACTTTCTTAAGAATCAAAGGTTTACTTTTTGATATCGTCTCATCTATTGTATTATTGTCATGTTGCGCGGGATTAGCTCAGTGGTAAGGTACTCGCTTACCTAACAAAGAACCTTTTCGAAGAGACACCTTCTGGTGCGCTCGTGTCGACCCAGCACGTAAATGGGAAGTATTGTATCACTTCTCGCCCATAGAAGAGAGACATACTAAGGGATGGACAAGCTACTACACAAACCACAAGCATCTATAGTAGTAGCTGCTTTTCTATGGCTACGAAATAAAAAAGGCTATGAAATACTTATCTTTGAAAAAATGAAGGGAAAAAAGTCAATGAGAAGCACTTACTACTCTGAGCACAGTCATCGTTCATTCCTCAATTAATTGAAATTCAAAACTCGAAATAATGGAACACTTTCAGTCAAGTTGTCAGTGTTAAATTATTTAAATGCTTGTTTCCATTTCAGATCCGGTGAAAGACTAAAAACCCTCTACGAAAGTATCTGTAAACAGAGACATCTATTTTACATAGAGGAAGACATGTCTCCCGACAGTAAACAGTCTAAACGAAGGAAGAGATAAGGGCGTTCTCTTCCACCCAACGTTATACCCATTCCCTCCTGGCTGCTTGTAGGAAAATCATGTGACTCGGGTTCTAGGACTTCGCTTATCCAGTGTTTTGGTAGGGTTGAAAGTGTGTAGTTCCGATGACAGCATGAATCTCTAACCTCAAGTGCACTCCTTTTTATAGTATTCGTCTACACCTCATCACAATTGACAGGAATGTTTTGATTTCTGTCTGTTGTGTGAGGCAATAACTGACGTGTTATAATAGGTAATTGTGATTTCTCTTCAATTTTATAGAATTTCTTGTTCTGTATAAATCATTTTACTTTTTTATACTCCAAAACAACACTACAAACCTACCTAATTTATTTGGTAGTTGGTTTGAATTTTAAATATTATGATCACAAAATGTGTTGATTTTTTTTCCATGATTTAATATATGGTTTAGTGCATGAATTGCATTGTCAATCTCAGAAAGGTGGTCTGATTTTTGAGATGATTTAACTGAAAAGAGTAACGAGATGTTACCAGGCGCGGCCGGTGGGAAAATGTTTTGGGGGTGCTGCCACATAAACAGAACTAAAATGGCATTTATAGAGTCGCTCTTCCAGTATCTAAAGAGTTTGAGTTTGTTTACCATGCTATCATAATAATTATGCATTAATTATTCTAGAAATGTGTGATAATTTTCATTTTATAGAAGCTAGGACTTGCGAAAATCCTCTCTTTGTCGAGTTTTTTGTCTGTGGGGGCTGCAGTTCCGCAGCTCCTTAGCACCGGCCGTGCCTGGATGTTACCATGTTAATACCCAGTAGCTTCATCGTTAAGACAGAGGACTCGTAACCTTGAGGTCGTCGGTTCGAGTCCTAGTACGTGAAATATTAGTATGGGGTGTTACTCTAACCGTTCTGGCATTAGTCTTGTGATCCCTGAAGTAATGTCACACGGCGGTCCCAGGGCAATATAAAAGAAAACATAACCAAGAAGAGGTTTTTAGACGGTAAAAAACCTTCTCACCGGCTCACAGGCATTAACCTACGCTGGTGTTAAAAAAATAGTCTTGTTATGATTAACCTAAATAGCATAAGAGAAACTAAATAGTATACCACTCGCTTTTTTTAGTATTCTTGAAACGTCTCAATAGTAACTATATAATGAAAATCAAAAGTTTCCGTTTGATAAAATAGTAAACTCGGCATGAAATAATGAGAAAAACTTGTACATATTTAGTATAGTATGACCTTCGAGTAAAATAATAATTATGAAGATGATGGTCATTATCATAACAATACTCCCAAGATTAAAAAAGTGTGTTTCATACTCGAAGTATTTACCTCAACTTTTAGAGTACCATTTTCTTCAGTGGTGAAATTGTAATATAATGTGACAAGTATTTGTCATTTGAATTCTATGTTGATGATCATTATCTGAGAATCTAACAAACTGATAAATTCAGTAAAGATTTGATTTCAGACCTTTCGTAAATATTCTCTTAGAACATGAACAGATTTCTTATTATTAGAATTATTTTCTTGTTATAATTAGTGTATTGAATTTTTGTACCTAAAATTCAGTCAAAATAATATACATGAGATTTTATCTACTTCAAATCACCATTTTGTAGAGTTCCTTGCTCTCTAAACCAAAACGATCTGATTGAGATGTAGGTACCTACTGACTTTTTGAGAATTGATTTACATTTTCAATTGGTTATGATAGTCTCGTTATAAAAAGAAATTTCGAATCCAAAATTATACCTTGTACTTTTGTAAATATAATAATTTAGTCCTTGTGTAAATCTTGCTATTTCACCATATTTAATTAGTATGTATATTCTTTCCACGGGTCCTCCCCGGGCTGTTCCCCTGCCGCATGAGGCGACTTAGAGGCGTAGCTAAATCAGTCAGATAAATTAACCAAAAAATCGAACACTGGAACTTTTATTCACTGACTAAGTTAGAGACCATCAGAATAATTCAGCGTAGATCAACAACAACGTTATTCTATTGTGAAAAATCAGTATTTTAATATGCAGAGCTCTAACTTTTTATATTACTTTTTGTTTTCGGTCTGTTTTCGAAACTGAGAGAAATACATTTCTGGACGAATCAGGCGTTGATAGTACGCACCTGAAAGAATTTCACGAAAATCCATCATTTTGTTTCTTGGTTATAACCCGAAAACGAATAAGAAAAAAAGAAAAACAAATATCACGTAAACCATAGTAGATAAAGAAAAAATTAATACATAGAATAAAATGCTCTTTTAGGATGTTTTTACCCTTATTTTTTATATTTTGAGTATTGTTATGTCCGCATTGCATCTTGCAAAGAAAAATGTTTATTTTTACGCTTCGTTCGAAAAATCTACGAAATTATATCAAGGTATCTCTGTCCTTGTTCTTCATAAACCTGTTATCTTATCTTGATGTGC
Organism: Bactericera cockerelli; assembly: GCA_024516035.1. NCBI lineage: Eukaryota > Metazoa > Arthropoda > Insecta > Hemiptera > Triozidae > Bactericera > Bactericera cockerelli. Next base: position 15,839,173 of record CM044958.1, on the reverse strand, counting down.
TAAGTTTATAAAAGTTTTGTAATGAAGACTGAAATAAATTTGAATTATTACAACAACAAAAAATTATATCAAGAACCGTGGTGCGTAGCTAGGTAGGTGCGCGATTTGTGCTCGAGATCCCTGAGTTTAATTCTCCTTCAAGAAATTATTTAAATATTTTTCGAGAGGTTGTCATTACTTTTCATTTTTTTACATATAATTTAGGTAATATAAATTCGTGTGATGTTCACACCAGTTTATCAATTTTGTATAATAGCTATAGCGAACTCTTTGTACTCATTTTAACTTGGTAAGAAGAAAACTTTTGTTTCTAACTTTAATCCAACTGTCGTAATGTACGAGCATTCCATTATATAATTTCCTCAAACTTTACAAAACGTTTACGTATTTTAAGATTAAATAGGTTATGTTTTTTTGTTTGTTGAGAAAACGTAGTATTACTAAAAAAAATCAATACATTTATTCTCAAAGAATTTATGCTTCTATTGATTCAAAAAAGGTTTTTTTTCTCGTTTTTGTTATGTATGGGAATCTGATTTTCAATCTACATAGTAGGTATACTCAAAACCATATTCTTATTCACAGAAATAGAAAACATCTATAACCATAACCCTCCTGGGTCAAGGGTCTGCTATTTGTTTTACGATCCCATCGCCACATACAGCTGATGCATGACCAACATATCCTTTACCTAGTAATGTATGCGTTCAATTAATATAATTTTATAGTATAATAATGTAAGTATTTTTCGTCAGTTGAAATAAAACTTATTGTTTTATGTCTATTTTTTCCGTTCACTTTCTTCTTTAAGTTTCATGTTGTAAATACATTTCACTCCTATTTAATTTATTATGTATCAAATGTGTGTTGTGATTTAAATGTCAGGTTCCAACTAACAGTCTTAGGTATCGCAACATCATCATCACCTGATTGATGATGAATTGGAGTGTGTTTTGAGAACACAAAAAGCATTGCCTTTTTTTGGAATATTTTGCAAAACCCAATGAAATCTGACAAAAATTTCCACAATTTTGGGCCAAAATAGTTAATAAATTGTTCTAATTATTTATTTCGGCTATAGAGCTTGTAAATGTTCGTAAAAAATTTGTTAAGTCGAAATTCCTTGCTCCAATTATGCCCCAAGTGGTTACACCAGTGACTTGTTATTTGCAACGTCGAGCGAGGAGAAGACTTCGTGATGCTAGCATTCCGGCCCAACCCAGGCTGGGTGAGGTTAATGTGGGTAGCACGTTTGTGAGTTTCAGTGCAATTGAAAGCGAAGTTGAACCCATTTTTTTAATTAAAAAAAAATACACACGTGTACGGTAATTTTTCAGGCGCTACTCCTGGCCTCTGGGAGCATGAAATAATAAAATGTTATGAATTTGACTTTTCGACGAGTTTGTGGGTTTCACCATAGTTATAGTTACCTACAGTTTTGTCGCCATTTCACAGAGTTAACCTTTATGCCTGTACGAGTACATATCTCCTCAACCTTCACTGCTAAAAAATGTCAAAATCCCTTTTTATTGTACACTGTACAGTTGTAATAATATACACTTATTCATACTGCCCCATTAGAAATATAGCACCTTATTCTAGCAGTTCTTTAGTGCCATTAATATGTGTTAAAATTAATGAGGAAAAATTGATGATGAGAGATTCGATTCAACGGATCCCATCGCCACGATTTAAGAGTAGCGCCCACTACTCGACCACGATAACGATAATGTCGATAATACAGTTGGCAACACTGTACAATAAGTACCACCTGTCTTTTGTTTATAAACAAGATTGAAAGTTTTTTACTTTACCTGCAAAAGAAAACTGAATGCTGTCAGCCCAATGATTCAATGAAATAAACTCTCCTCTCAATTATTCCATCTGAGCGCACGGCAGTGCGCCAGGCCAAGTTCCAGCAAGCACGGCAGTGTATCTTTACACGAACCGATTCACCCGGTTTTTCACACCCTCATATCTTCGGTTCAATTGATCATTGTGATATGAAATTTGGAACAGAGATTGTCCTAATATCATTAAAAAGACATTAAAAATTTAAAGACTCTATGCAAAAAACTTTCAGAGGAATGTAATTTTGAAATTTGCGATTTTGATACTGACTGACTGACAGATCATCAAAATTATGAGGCACTTCCCGACTACCTAGAAAGCTGAAATTTTGCATGATTGTAGGGTTTATTGTAAAAGTAAAGGGAAAAATCTGAAAACCGGAATTTTTCCACTTATCATGGTATAAAACGGTGTCGTTTTAGGGAGAAAATATATAATCGATTATTGATCTAAATTATGAAGCACTTCCCGACTACCTAGAAAGCTGAAATTTTGCATGATGGTAGGGTTTATTGTAAAAGTACAGGGAAAAATCTGAAAAGTTCTAAATACTGTTAATAGGTGTCGTTTTAGGGAGGAAGTATACTATATTATGTATATAAATTATGAGGCACTTCCCTACTACCTAAAAAGCTGAAATTTTGTATACTGGTAGGGTTTATTAAAAAGCTGAAATTTTGTACACTGGTAGGGTTTATTGTAAAAGTACTGGGAAAAATCTGAAAACCGGCACTTTCGCACTATTTCTGCTGTTAAACGGTGTCGTTTTAGGGAGCACTTCTTCTTCTTTTACTCTGTCTTATCCCGCTCAAGCAGGGTCGACGTTGTTCAACCTCATGGTTGAGGTTGATTGGTTTTGTCGTTTTAGTTAAACGGTTAAACGGTGTCGTTTTAGGGAGCACTATATTATGTATATAAATTATGAGGCACTTCCCTACTACCTAAAAAGCTGAAATTTTGTATACTGGTAGGGTTTATTGTAAAAGTACTGGGAAAAATCTGAAAACCGGAACTTTCGCACTTATCATGCTGTTAAACTGTGTTATTTTAGGAAGGAAGTATATACTCGATTATGCATATAAATTATGAGGCACTTCCCTACTACCTACAAAGCTGAAATTTAGTATGGTGCTAGGGTTCATTGTAAAAGTATAGGGAAAAATCTGAAAACCGGTACTTTCGCACTATTTCTGCTGTTAATCGGTGTCGTTTTAGGGAGCATATTAAAGTGAATAATCTTGAAATTTTTAATAAAAATAATGAAACGTGCTGGGAAACGAACCATTTACAAAAAGTAATGATATCCCACAAAAAACTACCGTTAAAAAAAGGGCCAAGTTCCAGAACTCCTATCCAAAAAGGTTTCGCCTATGAATGCAGTGATATCTTGTTTGCGGCCAAGTTATCTTGGTACTAAACTACATATTTCTTTTATTAAACCCCGTTTTCTCAGTTCCTCATTTGGTATGTTTTTAAATGCAAAATATCCTCTAACTTGGCCAGTTTTATGCCATCGGTTGAATGGAATATTACGACTATATGTATAGGTACAGAATAACAATATAACCATCACAAGGAGCGACACTGGCCAAGTTAGAGGATAGTTTTGCAGTTAAAAACATACCAAATGAGGAACTGAGAAAACGGGGTTTAATAAAAGAAATATGTAGTTTAGTACCAAGATAACTTGGCCGCAAACAAGATATCACTGCATTCATAGGCGAAACCTTTTTGGATAGGAGTTCTGGAACTTGGCCCTTTTTTTAACGGTAGTTTTTTGTGGGATTTATCTTTCTGGATCTTCTATCCTCTGCTCAGTTGAATTGTTATTCTATTCCATTAGCTCAATTGAATTGAACACATCTATGAAGAGAATTTATGTAGAAGTTTCGAATTCTACATGTTTCATTCTATTCCCTGAGAAGAAATGTCTGAGAAAGGTAATGTAGGGTCAAGGGGGTAATTACGAACGATTTTGAGCTACATTTTATAAACATATCTGTAGCCCTGAGTTGCTTTTGTAAAATCCATGTCTTGTGATTTTTTTGGTATATAGACTTATTTAGCATTCTAATGGTGCATTATAAATAGTTTTGTGCATACTGTAGTATCTGTTTAGTGGTGTTCTTATTTACCCCCGCCTGTTCGCATTTACCCTCGCCTGACGGGGGTAAATCCGAACACATTAAATACAATATTAAAAACGAACTTTTTAATGGCAATATGTGCTTTTTATGTACAAATAATACACCAAAATTGTACTTTGTGTCTTTAGCCACCTGTATGACAATATGCAAAGTTTATGGACACACAGGATAGTGGTTTGAATCCTAACCACGAAGGTAGTCAGCTCTTATCAAATAGGGTATCTCTTGCAAATAATAGTAATTCAAAGCTTCTTTGAATTGGTTACAGATAAAAATAAATTAGAGAACAATATTTTCTTGGATTAAAAAAATAATAGGGGTCTATATATTCTCTTCATTTTTTTGATATCTTGAACTTTTTGGAGCTCGGCCCCGGTATTTTGGGGGGACCCGCTTTGACTAACTTTTTTATTATTCATCCTAGATGGGGATTGTGACATATCAAATCTAATGATTTAGAGGTGCTGATTACGAATTTGACATTGAATTTCAGCAATCTGTTACTGTTGAGTCACCAGTGGCAGAATTCGATGTATAAAATAATGTACAATAATCACGGCAAAAATCACTCCATTTTTACATGTATTGTAATTTCTTACTTTAATGTCAAATAAAGAGTCTTATGATCATGAACTATTTGAAGGTAATTATTTAGCAATGCATGGATAAATCTACACACGTATAATTTTAAGCTTACCTATCACAAGAAGACGTGTACCCAATAGGCGAATGAACCTAAAAAAATATTCATGGCTATGCTCCCTTTTTTTCTATTGTAGTTTATTGATCCTTAAAAAATGCAACTGAAATTTACGTGTTTAACCTTTTCTTGCACATGGGACACACACTGTCCCACACCCTAGCTCTCAGGTACTTCCTCAAGCACTCCCCGTGGAACAGATGAAAGCAGGGCGTGACCCGCGTGCGAGGCAGGGTTAACCCACTCAAACAAATGGGACAGATATCATTCCACTCCTTCAGCTCCTGGGGAGAGGCTCGCCGATACTGTCTCAGGAGATCTACCTGCTCGCGTAGCGCCGGCGAGAGTCGCTCCTGTGTGTAGCGATACGCGAGGAAGATGTTGAGATACGCGCAGAGAGGAATGGTGGCGTAGTGCCCGCACAGGAGCGCCGCCGTAGCGACCAGCAGGGAGAGCGTCAGGGAGAAGAGTCTCAGGATGAGGGGCGCGTAGAATTCCTCCAGAGCGTCCAGGGCGTCCAGTTCCAGCCAGGCGAGGGCCCGCGGGAACACCGACACGTAGAACTTCTCCGTGGCGACGTAGTGCAGGAAAGTGACCGCCAGGTAGAGCTTCGTGGGGACGTACTTGTCCAGGGCTTGCTCTAGCGTGAAGACAAGCAGGAGGAACACGACGGTGATGAGGAAAGTCACCGCCTTCGCCCACTCCAGCACGATTTTCGTGACGGTCAAGCTCAGGTGTTTGAGGTTGGACGTCTCGGACACGGTCACGTAGAGTTGCCAGTCACGCGTGACCAGCTCCGTCAGATAGGAGACGCAGTAGGTGAGGACATTGTAGAAGACGAGGGTGTAGAGGGAGGAGAGGCGGTGCTCGGAGAGAAGGAGGCGGTCACACAGGGAGAGGAAGGAGAGCTGGGAGAGGAGGCTGAGGAGGTGGGGGAGGGAGAAGAGGGTGCGCTCGATGCGGAGGAGGGGGGAGAGGAGGGGGAGGGAGGACATGAGGCGGGCGGGTAGGTCTGGGGGGGGGGAGATAATATAAAGTTATACAAGACACATCAGTTATTTCTGGTTTATGTTTCCAAAGGATTCATCAGTGTAGAATGTAGATGTCAGGCGCGGTCGCTGGGAAAATATTTTGAGGGTGCTACACAGACTAAAATATGGTAGCACATTTTAGTAAAATGGGAAGTATAGAGTCGTTATTTCAGTATCTAAAGAGTTTGAGTTTATTTAACATGCTAATCATGATGACAGTTATGCATTATTTATTCTAGAAATGTGTGATGATTTTCATTGTGTGATGACTTGAAAATTCTCTCTTTTTCTTTTTCGTCTGGGGTGCTGCAGTTCCGCAGTTCCTTAACACCGGCCGCGCCTGGTAGATGTAAAGAACAAATGTGTTGCTGTTGTTCTAGGGGCAAAAGCTATGCCGAGGGGGTGTGATAGTCTTGAACGGAGTATTAAGTAGGTAATAGCTCAGATGGAGTATGGCTCCTTTGCAATTAATTTAAGCATTTTTGGAGCATCATCCAGCTATTCCCAGCTTCTCCCCGCCCACATTTTATTTGTAAAATATTTGCAGGACCCACCATATTTGTGTTAATTACAATCAGTAGTTCAAAACTGTGTCACCAATAGAATTAACATAGAACAGGGCATCTTACAAGGAGATACGCTATCACCATTGTTATTTAACTTAGACCCAAATTTTGAAATATGATTAGATTAACTAATTTCCCTTATATCAGCTGTTCAGTGATAATAATAATTATATCACCTAATTTATACTGCTCGATTTAAATTAGGTCCCGTTATTCCAGTAGTAACCCCTAGACCCTAGACGTATAATTCTTTCGAGTGAATAGGACTTTCAAACCGTCGGGATTTTGAGTTAGCGAAATTCTACTGTAGGTAATATTATCATTAAAATTACTTTATAATAATAATAATAATAATAATGTAATTACTTCATAATAACCAGGCGAGGATAATGCTTAAAGCATTTTCTATCACCTAACCCTCAGAGTCTTAATATTGTGTTTTCCATTTCTGGAATGACATGGGTGTAAAGTGCTCTGAAGTAATAATAATAATACTCTTTAGTGGAAGGTAACCACCAGGCGAGGTTAAAGCTTAAAGCATTGTCTACCACCTAACCCTCAGTTTTATTATTATGTGTTCCTATACTCAAATAAATGAGGAAAAAGTCATGCACTCGTTGGGATTCGAACCAACGGATCCGTACGCTACCTGGAGGATTACCTGCGAGAGGAGCTATCAAATGTTTGAGCGGAGTAGGAGGATACCTATAGTTGGCGGAGATGAGAGTGGGAAGCACAATAGCGGCGTAGGTGACTCCTATGAAGAGAGAGGAGTAGGACTTGGCGAACAACGGCAACCAAAGCAGCACGATCACCGAGCAGGCTGGAAAGAATATAAATAAATAAACCTTTATTTGAATTAATTTATGACAATACAAAAACAAATTCTTGTAATACATAGCTGGCATTCCGGCTCAACCCAGGCTGGGTGAGGTTAATTTGGATAGCAGGTTTGTGTGTTTCCTGGGAATGGAGGGTAACGTAGTGATATGAACGTGAAGTTAAAAGCAACGTTATACCCCAATTAAAAAAAATATATTACCTACTTATCATAATAATTAGGCTCGGCGCTGCTCAGGAACTGCAGCACCCCCAGACGAAAAAGAAAAAAAAGAGGATTTTCTCAAGTCCTAGCTCGTACACAATGAAAATAATTACACATTTCTAGAAAAATTAAATCATAATTATTAGGAGTCACATGGTAAACCAACTCAAACCCTTTAGATACTGAAATAGCGCCTATATTAATGGTATTTTAGGCTGGTATACGAGTATATGGCAGTACCCCCAAAGCATTTTCCTACCGACCACCCCTAATATGTAAAAAGTTGATCTGGTTTTGATTTTATTCTTTATCTATTATACATTTCTCAACAGAAAATATGTATTACCTCCAAAAAAAAACGGAGCAAATATTTTCCAAGTGTGCCTCCGTAGCGTCATGGTTGTGACTACTTACCGGTGTGGATAATTTTCTCCTCCCAGGATCTGGAATTGAACCTGGACCTCAAGCACCTGAGTCTGGGTATCAACCGCGCTGCTCTGTCCATGTTACATCTGAAATGAAGCACACTTTTTTACTTCTATGATTGATAAAAAAACAAAAAGACCTTATTCTTCTGTGGCCAGCCTCCGTGGCGTAACACTGTCCATAGAACAGAGATCCCGAGTTCAATTCCCGGTCGGGACATACTTTTTGAAGAAAATTCTGTTTCCTCCAGGTTAACGTGGGTAGCTAGTACGATTCCCAGCGAACGGAGCACGTCCATGTCGTAACACGTTCATCCTTATCAGCACGTTAAAACCAAATAGGATCGTTGGCGTTAGGAAGGGCATCCAGCCATGAAAAACGTGCTCCACTCTACCAAAAAACAACAACTAGTTATGACCATCTAGTTGAAAGCGACGTTAAATCCCATAATATAATTGAGCAGTTGAAGAAGGTTGTTGTTGCTTTAACCAGCTAGGCTACAGCTGGGGGGAGTGATGGTCTCTAGCCAACTTTAGCTGAAAAGGTGGCTCGGTCTGAACAACATATTTTTCTATGTGCGATTAACCATCGTGAGAGCTTGGTCTTTTTCTTTATAAGCCATTAGACTTTAGGGTTACCACCTCACTTGCCTGCACATTGCTTTACTTGCACTGCTACTTCTTCCAGCGAGTAGGTACAAGGCATGAGAAGTAGCGGTGGAAGTATGCAGGTGAGTGAGAAGGGAACATTCTAATCATGTTCACTTTGGCTAAATGTAAAAGAAAGTTTACTCACCCTCATCTCTCTCCATCTGTTTTCAAGTTGTTCCTCTAAGATTTGCAGGAGAAATGGCAAAAATCTAATGATGCTTTTGTATGGTATTTAAAACAGTAGGTACTGAATTTACGTTTTTTTTTACTAAAAATGTGTTATATTAAAACGTCTTTTAATTTGTTTGTAAATAATTGAACTTGATTCTGACGATTTTTTTTAAATTACGATGTAAGTTTTTGTTTTTTTTTTTTTTTTTTTCTTTCTTTAAAATAAATAATGTGACGTAACCAGCGTACCTACGAGTTTATTTTCAAAAATAATATAAATGCTTGTATCTTAACAGCGTAGGTACTCTGTTGTATAGAATATAAACCGAGTAGAAATTGTGTTTTCTATATGTCTATTCGTTGGTTTTTATTTGCGAAGATCGTATAGGCGCACGTTGCATTCGGTGCCAATTTTTTTTCACAGCACCGATCAAGAGAACGCTTGCCCCTGTGTGCAGTTGAGACTGAACGCTATGAGAACATTGAGCGAGCGTTATTATTTCTTTAAATGAATTTTTCACAGCCTTTTCAATTTCGTAGCCATGAAACATCAGCTTTTGGTCTGTATTGCTTGGCCATCCCGCAGGATGCCCTTTATTATTTTAAAGATGAGTGTCTCACAGCCTTTTGAAATTCCGTAGCCATGAAACGGCAGCTACATCAGCTAGTGGTCAGTACTGCAGCCTGCCCATCCCGTAGTATGCCTCCCCTCTGATGGGCGAGAAGTGACACAATTCTTCCAATTTAGGTGCTGGGTCAACAAGAGGGCACCGAAATGTATTTCTTAAAAACAACTGTAACCAAATTTAAAAAACAAATATTTTGTCGGCTCGAGAGATCGAACCCAGGACCTTCCACATGGCAGCGAGAGCTTAACCACTGAGCTAATCGCGAGAGAGCCTTTTTTATTTCGTAGCAATGAAGCAGCAGCTTATGGTCTGTGTTGAAGCTTGCCCATCCCGTAGTATGTCTCCCCTTTTATGGGAGAGAACTGACACCATACTTCCCATTTAGGTGCTGGATCAACACGAGACCACCCGAAAGTCCCTTAAAAATCTATGTTTATAAATAATAATAAACGTTTAATATATTTATCACAACAACTTACATCTCCTGATGTTTACCTAAAGACGCAGTACATAGTACCTACTTATCCTGTAATTTTTTATTGTTTAATATTCATTCATTTAAATACAGGTTCATACATAAAACAGCTCTCACATATCATCTCACACTCGCTGCATTTCCAACCTGGAGAGCCAGACTAAAAGTTGTAAATAAAACTTGATTAAAATTAGTTGAATAAGAACTTTCGTTTTTTTTTGTAACACTAAAAACATTTCTTTAATAATAATAATATATCTGTATCAAGTTAGGGTAATTAAATAATAATAATATCGCCTTTTTATTATTGTGTGGTAAACTTCCCTAAATGGAAGGATAACTTGTCATGTCCCGGCTGGGTTTCGAACCCAGAAACTCTGGAATGTTTGGATTCACAGAGTGCTGCCTTTACCACTGAGCTACCGGGGCAGACTTTGCCGACGGACATGTAAGATTATTTTTGCCGTTTTGATGGCAACAACATTTTTACCAGCTCTTTTTTAAGATTAAACTAAAACATAATAATTAGAAATTTTCACATGCAAGTAATTCGAGTAGAAAAAAAACCGACCGAAAACAATACTTTCTTTACCTTATAGGTAATAGAAAGTAAGGAAAATATCCAAAAATTCTGCGAGGCTGGGATTCGAACTCACAACCTTTGGGTCGAGAAGCCAGTGTTAACAAATTTGCACGATAAATTATGCACCGGTTGTCGTAGATGTTTGGGCGCTTGTCTGATAAACAAAACATGTGTAAGCAGGAAAAACTAGGTCAGAATTTTGAGCTCCGGCCGGGATTCGAACCCGCAACCTCTGGCTCAACAACCAATGTTCTAAGGCCGGGTCGAGACTCGACTGCTAAGTCCCAGCTGAGGTAGATTTAACGTCACGTGATCGATTTCCACCAATCAGAGAGCTCCAAATTGATCACGTGACTCTAAATCTACATGAGCTCGGACCCAGCAGTCGAGTCTCGACCCGGTCAATAACCACTGAGGTTAATGACCGGGTTGGGTGGAAGAGATTGTCAAAGGCAATAACCCCGCCCTTTAGTTAGGACATAATATGTTTTGTATATATTTATTTATTTTTTCTTTGTTTTTTTCTTCTCTTATATTGCCGTTTGCCCGTGCTTTGCAACGGGACTAAATTTCAAATTTACTAAGGCATGGCCGTACTGCTGGACAGCAATACTTTTTTGAACTTTTCATAATTTTTCTGGACAAAGCGAGAATGGTTTTGGGGGGCTCAATTCTGAGACATTTTTCGCTATCTCTTACCGTTTTGGCTAAACAACTTCGGACAAACAAACATAGGTAGTCCTTTTTTCTGTTTTATACATAGAGATGTCCAATTAATAAAGTGTAAATTAATAAACTATAAACTGGGAGTAGACCAGCAGTCTGGCTGGGGGACTATAAACAGGGAGTAGACCAGCATTGGCTTGGTTCTGGGGGCCCTTGTCAATTATTAGCCTCCTTGTAAAGACAGTGGTAGAAGTGCTGAGTCATTCCTCCGCTGTCTGGCTACCATCGTTCACGATGACGCCACCCTATGATGATGATGAAATTAATAAATAAACTGAGCCACAGATAATATCTCCACCACTACGCTGCATCAGGTGCTTCACTTCTTCCTCTGGAAAGGCTTCTTGTTCTTGTTCAGAATCGCCTCCATGGCAGCCTTCCTGTCCTCGTATTCCTTCTCGAAGTTCCGGGAGATGTCGCTGTAGTCGCCGTCCGGGGATTCGTACTTCTCCAGGGGCGGGGTGGCCAGGGGGCCCTTAGCCGTGAACGGGAGCAGGGTGGGGTCAATCTGAAAATCAGTACGGAGACTTAACAGGCGGCTACAAAGAGAACCCTGGGCCTACACCCTAGACCAGGTGTGCACAAACTCAATGAGGCCGCGGGCCACATTTTGCCATAAATATTTGGCCGCGGGCCGCACCTAGTTTTAAGGCAAAATAGGTTAGGTTTCTATGATGGCCACGTCGTTAAAGTCAAGTGGTGATATAATTAATTAAGGAAACATGGTTCAATAATTTTTCTATGAACTATTCAATTTTAATGTTTTTTTTTTAAATAAAATATTGCACTCATCTTTGATTATCTTCTTAATTTATTATTTATCCAATTTAAATAAAAAATCAAATTGAGATCGCGGGCCGCACAAAATGGCCTCGCGGGCCGCAGGTTGTGCACACCTGCCCTAGACCCTGGTACCTACCACTTAAGCCATAGAACCTAGTACCTAGAGTGTCCTAGAGCTTGAATATTTTTTTTTTTTTTTTTATCATTTTAATTGTTTATAATACTAATGTATGTTAACAATGTGAGTTAAAAAAAAAGAACAAACAAAACTAGTTACAATTTACAAACAATTAAAAATTAAAAAGAGGTATTGATAAAATAGGTGCCAAAAGAAAATTGTGTTGTGGACGCTTACATTTAATAACATGATTAGATTATTTTAAGTGATACTGGCTCTAGCCTAGTGTATAGGCCTCCGTAGTGTTCGTCCTGAATCGATAAAGGACGTATAGCAGAGACTGTTAACATAGGGTAGTTGTCTGGCTGGGGGACTTTAAACAGGGAGAAGACCAGTGTTCTCGACTCAGATTCATCATTGTTTCTTACTTAGATACTGTATCAATTACATAAGTAATGTCACAATTTTGTCACAAGGTGCACTGGAAGTCAAGCGGTTAACGTGCTAGTCTAGTAATCCAGGTAGCGTAGGGATCCGTTGGTTCGAATTCCGCCCAGTGCATGAATTTTTCCTCATTTAGTTGAGAATGTGATCATATAATAATATGACTCTGAAAATGCTATAAGCATTAACCTCGCCTGGTTGTTACCTTCCACTAAAGAGTGATATTATTATTTTCATACTGACGCTCGGACTGAACCACCGACCTCCAGGTTACAAGTCCGCAGTCTTTATTAAACAAGTTGGATCAAGTTTTATTTACAAAATAATGACATAGAATATATACATACAAAGATATGAAAATTAAGAAAACAAAACTTGATCAAGGGCGGTGCTAATGCCAACGGCATTCTCTTCCTAAGTAGCTGTCTTGACGGGTGAGCTACTTTCTTACTTGGATAGCTTCCTGGTACAGCTCCTCTGACTCTAGCCGCAGCTCATCCAGAGCTTTCTGCTGAGCGAAGATGAGTCGGTCCACCAGGGAGTAGTCCTTCTGGCTTTCCTTTGACCGATAGGCGGTCCACTTCTGCAGAAGGTCGGATCTCGCGTTCAGTGCTGCCTCGTCCAGCTGTGGTGGAGGTCTGGTGCGGATTCTGAAACCATATACAGTATGTTTCAGAAAAGGTGGCCACCCCCTCGTAACTTTTGAAGGCGACGGAATTTTTCAATTCTGTAAAGTCCTAGGTATAGGAAGTGCCCTATGGCCCATCTTGTGGTCATATTTATTTTTGGCCCCGGTCGGCCCTTCCGGCTTTTAGGCCATATTTTTTCATTTTTCTCGCGAATTTTAAATAGAATGCTATATTTTTTATTCCTGTTAATTAAAGTCCAAGTTAGGCTGAGTATAATGAGCTTTTAAATTTTTCAAAAACCTTATCAGGGGCGGAGCTAGTAGAGTGCAAGTTTCAAAATTGTTACACCCTGTATTTCAGCGTTCGTTAGATTTTTTAGTACTTTTTTTATGTTCATAGGTTCAAAATATTGTTCTACACCATATGAAATCAAAAAAATATTCTTGTTTACTTCTAATCAGGGTCATAGTAAGGTTTTTGTAAAAGTACTTTTTTTCTCACATCAATTTTTCCGTAAATTAATGGTGTTCTCGAAATTGGCATTTTTAGAGGTGAAAGTCTGCAGTGATATATGTTTTTTATGCTTGAAATCGAAAGAAAACTTAACGGAGAAGCGATTAAAATCATAAAAAAAGCCATTTAACCTGCTAGTTTTTTCACGACAGTGTCCGGTAAAGTGGGTGAATTTCGTATTGGATTTTTTTTTTTTTTGAGGAAATACAATTGGCATAGAAAATAAATAATATCTAATAAGGAAATATTACTTCAAAAAACATAACTAAATGCGAAATTAAATGAAGATTATTTCTTCTAAATCAGTGCCGGATGTTTTTTTTTTCTCTCTCTCTTCACCTCTTTAAAATAATTGAATTGGTTTAATTTTCACCCTCAAGAGTTTGGTACTTGACCTGGTATTTTTTTCTCTTAAATTTCGAGATACTTAGATTTTTATTTAGAGACCTGGTATTCATTACTAGCAACACCAGTATGATTTTTTTTTTAAATTTGGGTTTAATATCGCGTTTCAACTGCATGGTCATATCATAACGGGGGTGTTACATTCCATTCGCAAGAAACTCACCAACCTCCTAAACACATTTATCTCACCCAGCCTGGGTTAGGCCGGAATGCCAGCATTACGAAGTCTTCTCCTCGCTGAACGTTGCTTAACTTCGGTGATCCTACAAGAATCGTTGCATTCAAAGCGCCATCAGACTGACTCCAGAATTATTGACAATGTGTTTTCTACAGATTTTACCAACTTACCAACTAAAATTGTCTCAAGAGGGGACCCTTAGGCCGACTTTAGAAGCAGCATTATCCGATAATTATTTTTGATACAACTTGAACTTTGAAAAGTGAAAAAAAGAGAGAGAGAAAAAAAAAAAATATCCGGCACTGATTTAGAAGAAATAATTTTTATTTAATTTCGCATTTAGTTATGTTTATTGAAGTAATATTCCCTTATTAGATATTATTTATTTTCTATGCCAATTGTATTTCCTCAAAAAAAAAAAAAAATCCAATACGAAATTCACCCACTTTACCGGACACTGTCGTGAAAAAACTAGCAGGTTAAATGGCTTTTTTTATGATTTTAATCGCTTCTCCGTTAAGTTTTCTTTCGATTTCAAGCATAAAAAACATATATCACTGCAGACTTTCACCTCTAAAAATGCCAATTTCGAGAACACCATTAATTTACGGAAAAATTGATGTGAGAAAAAAAGTACTTTTACAAAAACCTTACTATGACCCTGATTAGAAGTAAACAAGAATATTTTTTTGATTTCATATGGTGTAGAACAATATTTTGAACCTATGAACATAAAAAAAGTACTAAAAAATCTAACGAACGCTGAAATACAGGGTGTAACAATTTTGAAACTTGCACTCTACTAGCTCCGCCCCTGATAAGGTTTTTGAAAAATTTAAAAGCTCATTATACTCAGCCTAACTTGGACTTTAATTAACAAGAATAAAAAATATAGCATTCCATTTAAAATTCGCGAGAAAAATGAAAAAATATGGCCTAAAAGCCGGAAGGGCCGACCGGGGCCAAAAATAAATATGACCACAGGATGGGCCATAGGGCACTTCCTATACCTAGGACTTTACAGAATTGAAAAATTCCGTCGCCTTCAAAAGTTACGAGGGGGTGGCCACCTTTTCTGAAACATACTGTATAGGAATGATAAATTAAATAAATATACCATAATAGCAGCCTCCGTGGCGTAATGGTTGTGACTACTGCCCGTAGTCCAGAGTTCCCGAGTTCAACTCCCGGCTGGGGCAGACTTTCCGAAGAAAATTCTGTTCCATCCAAACACGTGAGGCTGGCATTTCGGGCCCTACCCTGGTACGATTCCCAGCGAATGGAGGGTACAACCCCCGTCCTAATCCAGGACGTTAAATCAAATAGAATCGTTGGCGTTAGGAAGGGCATCCAGCCGTAAAAAAATGTGCCAAAACCAATCAACCTCAACTATGAGGTTGAACAACGTCGACCCTGCTTGAGCGGAATAAGACAGAGTAAAAGAAGAAGAATATACCTTGGCCCTAGTGCAGTCAACCTTAATGGTCTCACAAATATTAATTGACTGATTAAGTTTCTATTCAGCAGTTGAAATTTGAATTATTGTCTCCTAGTTGGTATGGGACATTGGTAAATCCATTATAGTTGAATGTTGTTTAAACCAACATTAAAATTATATCAGCTGATTTTCGTTTAATTTTGATTTAATTCTTAATTTGTAAATTCTTATTATTTATGTTTATTTACAAGATTTATATACTGTCATAAAATTAACTTTAACAACAACAACAACAAAAAAAATTTCTCCTCTACTGTATCTTTTTCCTCTTGTTCCTCTTTACTCACGCTTTCTGTGCAAGAAGGTGATGGGGTATTTCCAGTTCCTCAATCGGTTTCAACTGTTGTGCGTTCTTCTTCAACTTCTTGATCTCCTTCTCCACCTTCTTCTTCCTCCGCTCCTCCCTCGACTTGACCAGAGCGGGGTCTTGCCTCTTCTTTCTCTTCAGAGGCTCGGCACTGACGGATAGAAGAGGAAAAAAAGTAATAATAATAATTCCGTGTCGATGAGTTTTATATACACACCTACATCTAATGTCTAGGCTCCTTTCATGCCCATAGAGGCTAATAAATAATCGAGGGTTTCAAGGAGATTAAAATGAAAAATTGAAAGTTAGGTATCATATTTCTCTTAATCACATTTAGAAAAAATAGCAGTAAATCAATATGATAATGGGGGGGGGGGGGGGGGGGGGGGGGTATTATTAAATCATAATATGTATGATGAGCTATGATGTAATTCTCTGTAATAAGTAATATTTGTACCTTGTAAATATTTGTCCTCTATAATTCTACTTTTATTTGACACAATTTTGTATTAATTGACATTAAATGTGTATTGTATCATAAAAAATAATGAAACGTGCTGGGAAACGAACCATTTACAAAAAGTAATGATATCCCACAAAAAACTACCGTTAAAAAAAGGGCCAAGTTCCAGAACTCCTATCCAAAAAGGTTTCGCCAATGAATGCAGTGATATCTTGTTTGCGGCCAAGTTATCTTGGTACTAAACTATTTCTTTTATTAAACCCCGTTTTCTGAGTTCCTCATTTGGTATGTTTTTAAATGCAAAATATCCTCTAACTTGGCCAGTTTCGCTCCTTGTTCAGAATTAATGCTAAAGGAAACACTAATTCATGAAATTTCACTGTAAGAGATTATACAGGGTGGGGCAAAAGTCTGGAAACCCCTGAATAACTTTCGAATAGCTTCTTCGGTAAAATTAAAATTTTGTAAGGTAAACCGGGCTAATAAGACCTTCTTTTAGAGTGGGGTCGATTTTTGTTACTGGCCCCCATGTCGGGGCCAGGGGGGCCAACTTCATTTTTTTAAATACGAACCCCCACCTTGCGATACATTTTTAGAAAGGTCTTTAAATAAGAAATACATTGGTGCAAATTTTATTTTTTAAATATTAACTGTTTGCAAATGGCGTCCAACTTTGTGTATGCAGTAAAGTCTGGAAACCCCTGAATATCTTATGAAAGGGCTTTCTCAGTAAATTTAAAATTCTGCACGGTAAGTCGGAGTAATTAGACCTTTCCAAAAATGTATCGCAAGGTGGGGTTTCGTATTTAAAAAAATGATGTTGGCCTCCCTGGCCCCGACATGGGGGGCCGGTAAAAAAAATCGGTCCCATTCTAATAAAAGGTCTAATTACCAAGGATTGCCGTACACAATTTTAAATTTACTGAGAAAGCCCTTTCGAAAGATATTCAGGGGTTTCCAGACTTTTCTGCATACACAAAGTTGGACGCCATTTGCAAACAGTTAATATTTAAAAAATAAAATTTGCACCAATGTATTTCTTATTTAAAGCCCTCTCCAAAAATGTATCGCAAGGTGGGGGTTCGTATTTAAAAAAATGAAGTTGGCCCCCCTGGCCCCGACATGGGGGCCGGTAACAAAAATCGACCCCACTCTGAAGGAAGGTCTTATTAGCCCGGTTTACCATACAAAATTTTAATTTTACCGAAGAAGCCATTCGAAAGTTATTCAGGGGTTTCCAGACTTTTGCCCCACCCTGTATTTATGTTAATAGAAAACAAAAATGGTTATATTGTTATTCTGTATTATACATATAGTCGTAATATTCCATACAACCGATGGCATAAAACTGGCCAAGTTAGAGGATAGTTTGCAGTTAAAAAAATACAATATGAGGAACTCAGAAAACGGGTTTTAATAAAAGAAATAGTTTAGTACCAAGATAACTTGGCCGCAAACTAGATATCACTGCGTTCATTGGCGAAACCTTTTTGGATAGGAGTTCTGGAACTTGGCCCTTTTTTTAACGGTAGTTTTTTGTGGGATATCTTACTTTTTGTAAATGGTATCGTTTCACAGCACGTTTCAATTATTATTTATTAAAAACTTCAGGATTCGTCACTTTAATATGCTCCCTAAAACGACACCGTTCAACAGCAGAAATAGTGCGAAAGTGCCGGTTTTCAGATTTTTCCCTGTATTTTTACAGTAAACCCTAGCACTATGCACTCGTTTGTGTTTGTGTCTGTAGAAGAAAGAAAAAAAATCTTATCTTATATTTTGTTAATATTGTAAATTGGTTATGTACCGTAAAATATACAATACCTAACGGTATTATTATTATTATTATTAAAATTTCAGCTTTGTAGGTAGTAGGGAAGTACCTCATAATGTATATACATAATCGAGTATATTTCCTCCCTAAAATAACACCGTTTAACAGCATGATAAGTGCGAAAGTTCCGGTTTTCAGATTTTTCCTTGTACTTTTACAATGAACCCTAGCACCATACAAAATTTCAGCTTTGTAGGTAGTAGGGAAGTGCCTCATAATTTATATGCATAATCGAA
The DNA here is from genome assembly GCA_024516035.1 of Bactericera cockerelli. Taxonomy (NCBI): domain Eukaryota; kingdom Metazoa; phylum Arthropoda; class Insecta; order Hemiptera; family Triozidae; genus Bactericera; species Bactericera cockerelli. The sequence goes on along the minus strand of CM044958.1, from coordinate 15,820,765 downwards.
TATACTTCCTCCCTAAAACGACTCCGTTTAACAGCATGATAAGTGCGAAAGTTCCGGTTTTCAGATTTTTCCTTGTACTTTTACAATGAACCCTAGCACCATACAAAATTTCAGCTTTGTAGGTAGTAGGGAAGTGCCTCATAATTTATATGCATAATCGAGTATACTTTCTCCTTAAAAGGACACCGTTTAACAACATGATAAGTGCGAAAGTTCCAGTTTTCATATTTTTTCCTGTACTTTTACAATAAACCCTACCATCATGCAAAATTTCAGCTTTCTAGGTAGTAGGGAAGTGCCTCATAATTTATATACATAATATAGTATACTTCCTCCCTAAAACGACACCGTTTAACAGTTTGCAGAACTTTTCAGATTTTTCCCTGTACTTTTACAATAAACCCTACCATCATGCAAATTTTCAGCTTTCTAGATAGTCGGGAAATGCTTCATAATTTAGATTCATAATCGATTATATAAGTTCTCCCTAAAACGACACCGTTTTACACCATGATAAGTGAAAAAAATCCGGTTTTCAGATTTTTCCCTGTACTTTTACAATAAACCCTACCATCATGCAAAATTTCAGCTTTCTAGGTAGTCGGGAAAAGCCTCATAATTTTGATGATCTGTCAGTCAGTCAGTCAGTATCAAAATCGCAAATTTCAAAATTACATTCCTCTGAAAGTTTTTTGCATAGAGTCTTTAAATTTTCAATGTCCTTTTAATGATATTAGGACAATCTCTGTTCCAAATTTCATATCTCTATGATCAATTGAACCGAAGATATGAGGGTGTGAAAAACCGGGTGAATCGCTTCGTGTAAAGATACACTGCCGTGCTTGCTGGAACTTGGCCTGGCGCACTGCCGTGCGCTCAGATGTAGGTATAATTTTCTGACTGACAAATAATTAAATTTATGTATAAAATTTCTTTATTGGTCTCACAATGTAATAAATGTATCCGTTTTCCCGGCATTATTAAATAAGTCATTACATAAATATGATGAAGCAGAACAATCTTCCCAGCAGCCAGTGTTGATGGTGCATTGAGAGCACCAGTTCTTATATGATCACCGAAGTTAAGCAACGTCAAGTGAGGTGAAGACTTTGTGATGCTGTCATTCCTACCCAACCCAGGCTAGGTGAGGTTAATGTGGGTAGCAGGTTGTGATATTCCTGCAAATGTAGGGTAACACCCCCCCATCCCCCTGTCGTGATATGACCATGCAGTTGAAAGTGACATTAGATTTAAAAAAAAAGAATATTAAAAAAAAAGGTTTCTAGATGATTTTTCATATACAATGCTGAGGGAGAACCTCGATATGGAGACTTTGAAGAGCAGACGAGATTATAATTACCTAATCCTGTTATACAATATACTAAACAATTATATTGAGATCCCGTCTGCCCTACAACACATCTCCTTTGCAGTACCTAAAAATGGTTTACGTCCTAGGGCAAACCCTCCTCTCTTCTCGGCCGCAGATGCAGGACGAACTATAACATATTCCACCTCAGTACTGCCTACTGCCACGGCCATTTTCAATATGCATGCCACAGCCCTGGATATCGCTGACACACCTGAACACTTTAAAGAGGCATTAAAAGTACTGTTATACATATAATTCTTAGTTTCTCTTCGTCATTATTTTATGTTTTTTATACTCTACCTAGCATTAAGTTAAACCTACTATGTATATTGTATATCCATTGATTTTGTAATTCTCCAACAAGACGTTGTTAAATCAATTATTAAAAAAAAAAAAAAAAAAAAAAAAAAAAAAAAAAAACTGTGTAGACAACAACTGAAACAGCTAGAATGGCTAAGAAAGTCATGAAGCTATTGCTTACAAAACTATCTAGAGTCAAGATATAGCTTAGAAGAATTAAAAGAATTGGATATAGCTTAGCTACTACTGCAAGAATAAGAGGAAACAAATATTTTATTGAAAAAAAAAATATCCATAAACTAAGACTTACCAGACTGGTTGGGTTATTCTAAAGCAAAGAGGAAATGATAGTGTTGAAAACTTCCTTGTACTTTTTTGAGCCATTAGAAAACTCCTGGAAACAAATGGGAGAAATTGTATTTTTTACTCTCAATAATTCAATAAAAGTATAGTTTACAGGTCATGTTATTAAAATAAATCTTAGTTACCACCTCTTTGAATAGATCCATACAATCCAAAATTAACTAGCTTGTGATCTACTTTGGCGCAGCACTTTTTATTTAATATTACTTGTGTACCGACTGTTGGCATGAGATGATAGTCTTAAATTCTAAATAAAGCTTCTGTGGCTTTTCCCGGACTTGCCTAGCAGTGGCCAGGCTGCCTAGCAGTAGTGTCTTGCTAGAGAACTATAAAGTGAGAATGGACTAGTCAACCCTAACATACCAGGCTAGCTTGGAGTTTTCCAAGTGTTTGTTTAATGGCTTATACAGAAAAAGTCTGAGTTCCCACAATGAAACTTACACATTGAAACATGTGGTTTAAAAAGAGCAATTTTTTTTTCTTTGATTAAGTTGGCTGGGGACTATTTCTCCCATGCTAAGTCATGACTTAAGTTCTTGATTTTGTCTATTAATTTCACCCTTAGTTTCTGCATTGAAAAAAGAAAAATAAAAACAGTTTTGTGATCTTGCAGTTATTGTGACACTATGTAATTTGTAATTACCTTGAAGACAACATTGTGATAGAAAGAAGCTTATGATACAACATCACTGAACTAGATCCAGAGGAATGTGAGACGTAGTATTGTGAGATAGTCCTTCCAAGTACAAAAATTGTATGTACAACAAAGTGTTGATTTATGGGAAATGTTAATTTTCACCAATCATTTCATTCAATAATATTGTTGACAACAAGCCTGAATTTCCAAAAGACTCATGGAGTTGACTTCCTGAAAATGAAAATAGAATAAGTAGTTATTTTATTTGTGTTTTTGACTTTTGAGATCACAACTACTCAAACTCACTTTACTAAATCTATGCTGAATCCAGGACATGAAACACCAACCTCAAAGGTTACAAGCCCGCCATCTTATAAATGAAGCTACTGAGTAAATGGAATTAGTATAATATTTAATTATTTATTTTCAAAGTACACTTATACAAACTAGACATTGAGGATTTAATATACTCACCAAATATTATTGGATTCAAGTAGGTACATAATATAACCCCCTACCTACTAGTTAAATCTGTCTGTGTTAATACTAATAATAAACCTTAACAGCCTATTATCTGGATTTAGGGTTTCAGTGGAAAATCCATAAAATTAACACTGAAACCAAATGAGAGCTATTGCAAGCATTTGATTCTATTTGGTTTTAATTTCTAGATTTGAGTTATACAGAACAGGGGTTTTACCCTGAATTTGCTGGAAATTGCACCATGTAGTTGATAGGAACATTAAATCCCAAATAAAAAGACAGTATGAGATGGGGGTTGTTGTTGTAACCAGCTTGGCTACAGCTGCGGGGAGTGATTGTCTCCAGCCAACTCCTCAAGTAGAAAAGTTGACTTAACTGGGTCTTTTCCTTTAAAGGTCATTAATAAACCCTCGGGAACTGCAATCTAGCCTGGCTTGTTAGGGTTGGCTAGTGTGTTCTCTGTTTAAAGCTCTCTAGCAAGACACAGGTGCACTGGTCTTCTCCCTGATTAATGTCGTCCACCTGAGTTACCCCCACAGAATCAAAGCTTGTTTCTGCATTTTTTCAACTTATAATTTACAGACAATTGGTATCAATCAACTCTTACCTCTCCAGCTGACAAAAATAAGAATAAGTGCAGGATCTGATAGCAGACATCTATGGAAAACTGTCTTCTGTCTAAAGGAACTATCCTTATACACGTATCGTTTTATCGGTTGAAATAGTTGATTTGTACACTCAAAATCCTAACACTCAGGAATAGAGTTCTCTTATTTCAGATCAATCAGATCTCAGGAGAATGTGAAAAAACTCTATAGAAATAAACAACGATTTGTAGCAACGAATTTGAATTTTCAACAGGGTTCAACAAAAGACCATAAACATTCGTTAGGAAAAAATCCCACGATTATTTTATTTTTAATACTCATTAAAAAATCCCTTTTTCCCATCCCATGAACTATTTACTGCCATTTTTTCTTCCTTTTAAATATTTCTAATTTCGCCCGTCATTTGTATCGAGCTCTTGACCTAGACACTAATGCATTAGATATTAATTATTTTATTATCTACTGCAATTGATCCTGATGATACAAAGTTTTGTTTTTGGTATTTGATTTTTTTATTTTTTTTTTTATTAAAATCATATCGCCATTAAACTATTTGAAGTAAATGTCGTAGAAATAACTTGGTCGGCCGGTGTTCATCAAGGCAATTTTTTGGCCTAAACTATACCATAATATAAATTCCTATACTAGCCTCATATGTCCAGCTCGTAGTTATATATTTTTCCAATTTTTCGAGAGCCTCGATGCTATATTTTTATTTCTGATTATGATGTCGCATGGTCTTAGGGACAAGAAAACGTAAAAATGATAGATATAACTTGGTCGGCCGGTGGTCATCGGGGCAATTTTTCGGCCTAAAGTATGCCATATATTCCTATACTAGCCTCATGTCCAGCTCGTAGTTATATATTTTTCCAATTTTTCGAGAGCCTCGATGCTATATTTTTATTTCTGATTATGATGTCGCATAGTCTTAGGGACAAGAAAACGTAAAAATGATAGATATAACTTGGTCGGCCGGTGGTCATCGGGGCACTTTTTCGGCCTAAAGTATACCATATATTCCTATACTAGCCTCATGTCCAGCTCGTAGTTATATATTTTTCCAATTTTTCGAGAGCCACGATGCTATATTTTTATTTCTGATTATAATGTCACATGGTCTTAGAGACACGAAAACGTAAAAATGATAGATACAACTTGGTCGGCCGGTGGTCATCGGGGCAATTTTTCGGCCTAAAGTATACCATATATTCCTATACTAGCCTCATGTCCAGCTCGTAGTTATATATTTTTCCAATTTTCGAGAGCCTCGATGCTATATTTTTATTTCTGATTATAATGTCACATGGTCTTAGAAACACGAAAACGTAAAATTCACAGATATAACTTGGTCGGCCGGTGGTCATCGGGGCAATTTTTCGGCCTAAAGTATACCATATATTCCTATACTAGCCTCATGTCCAGCTCGTAGTTATATATTTTTCCAATTTTTCGAGAGCATCGATGCTATATTTTTATTTCTGATTATGATGTCGCATGGTCTTGGGGACAAGAAAACGTAAAAAATGATAGATATAACTTGGTCGGCCGGTGGTCATCGGGGCACTTTTTCGGCCTAAAGTATACCATATATTCCTATACTAGCCTCATGTCCAGCTCGTAGTTATATATTTTTCCAATTTTTCGAGAGCCTCGATGCTAAATTTTTATTTCTGATTATAATGTCACATGGTCTTAGAAACACGAAAACGTAAAATTCATAGATATAACTTGGTCGGCCGGTGGTCATCGGGGCAATTTTTCGACCAAGGTATACCATATATTCCTATACTAGCCTCATGGCCAGCTCGTAGTTATATATTTTTCCAATTTTTCGAGAGCCTCGATGCTATATTTTTATTTCTGATTACGATGTCGCATGGTCTTAGGGACAAGAAAACGTAAAAATGATAGATATAACTTGGTCGGCCGGTGGTCATCGGGGCACTTTTTCGGCCTAAAGTATACCATATATTCCTATACTAGCCTCATGTCCAGCTCGTAGTTATATATTTTTCCAATTTTTCGAGAGCCTCGATGCTATATTTTTATTTCTGATTTAAATGTCACATGGTCTAAGAGACACAAAAACGTAAAATTCATAGATATAACTTGGTCGGCCGGTGGTCATCGGGGCAATTTTTCGACCAAGGTATACCATATATTCCTATACTAGCCTCATGGCCAGCTCGTAGTTATATATTTTTCCAATTTTTCGAGAGCCTCGATGCTATATTTTTATTTCTGATTACGATGTCGCATGGTCTTAGGGACAAGAAAACGTAAAAATGATAGATATAACTTGGTCGGCCGGTGGTCATCGGGGCACTTTTTCGGCCTAAAGTATACCATATATTCCTATACTAGCCTCATGTCCAGCTCGTAGTTATATATTTTTCCAATTTTTCGAGAGCCTTGATGCTATATTTTTATTTCTGATTATGATGTCGCATGGTCTTAGGACAAGAAAACGTAAAAATGATAGATTAACTTGGTCGGCCGGTGGTCATCGGGGCACTTTTTCGGCCTAAAGTATACCATATATTCCTATACTAGCCTCATGTCCAGCTCGTAGTTATATATTTTTCCAATTTTTCGAGAGCCTCGATGCTATATTTTTATTTCTGATTATAATGTCACATGGTCTTAGAACACGAAAACGTAAAATTCACAGATATAACTTGGTCGGCCGGTGGTCATCGGGGCAATTTTTCGGCCTAAAGTATACCATATATTCCTATACTAGCCTCATGTCCAGCTCGTAGTTATATATTTTTCCAATTTTTCGAGAGCCTCGATGCTATATTTTTATTTCTGATTATGATGTCGCATGGTCTTGGGGACAAAAAACGTAAAAATGATAGATATAACTTGGTCGGCCGGTGGTCATCGGGGCACTTTTTCGGCCTAAAGTATACCATATATTCCTATACTAGCCTCATGTCCAGCTCGTAGTTATATATTTTTCCAATTTTTCGAGAGCCTCGATGCTAAATTTTTATTTCTGATTATAATGTCACATGGTCTTAGAAACACGAAAACGTAAAAATTCATAGATATAACTTGGTCGGCCGGTGGTCATCGGGGCAATTTTTCGACCAAGGTATACCATATATTCCTATACTAGCCTCATGGCCAGCTCGTAGTTATATATTTTTCCAATTTTTCGAGAGCCTCGATGCTATATTTTTATTTCTGATTACGATGTCGCATGGTCTTAGGGACAAGAAAACGTAAAAATGATAGATATAACTTGGTCGGCCGGTGGTCATCGGGGCACTTTTTCGGCCTAAAGTATACCATATATTCCTATACTAGCCTCATGTCCAGCTCGTAGTTATATATTTTTCCAATTTTTCGAGAGCCTCGATGCTATATTTTTATTTCTGATTATAATGTCACATGGTCTAAGAGACACAAAAACGTAAAATTCATAGATATAACTTGGTCGGCCGGTGGTCATCGGGGCAATTTTTCGACCCAAGGTATACCATATATTCCTATACTAGCCTCATGGCCAGCTCGTAGTTATATATTTTTCCAATTTTTCGAGAGCCTCGATGCTATATTTTTATTTCTGATTACGATGTCGCATGGTCTTAGGGACAAGAAAACGTAAAAATGATAGATATAACTTGGTCGGCCGGTGGTCATCGGGGCACTTTTTCGGCCTAAAGTATACCATATATTCCTATACTAGCCTCATGTCCAGCTCGTAGTTATATATTTTTCCAATTTTTCGAGAGCCTCGATGCTATATTTTTATTTCTGATTATAATGTCACATGGTCTTAGAAACACGAAAACGTAAAATTCATAGATATAACTTGGTCGGCCGGTGGTCATCGGGGCAATTTTTCGGCCTAAAGTTACCATATATTCCTATACTAGCCTTACTAGCCTCATGTCCAGCTCGTAGTTATATATTTTTCCAATTTTTCGAGAGCCTCGATGCTATATTTTTATTTCTGATTATAATGTCACATGGTCTTAGAGACAAGAAAACGTAAAATTCATAGATATAATTTGGTCGGCCGGTGGTCATCGGGGCAATTTTTCGGCCTAAAGTATACCATATATTTCTATACTAGTCTCATGTCCAGCTCGTAGTTATATATTTTTCCAATTTTTCGAGAGCCTCGATGCTATATTTTTATTTCTGAATATAATGTCACATGGTCTTAGAAACACGAAAACGTAAAATTCATAGATATAACTTGGTCGGCCGGTGGTCATCGGGGCAATTTTTCGGCCTAAAGTATACCATATATTCCTATACTAGCCTCATGGCCAGCTCGTAGTTATATATATTTTCCAATTTTTCAAGAGCGTCGATGCTATATTTTTATTTCTGATTATGATGTCGCATGGTCTTAGAGACACGAAAACGTAAAAATGATAGATATAACTTGGTCGGCCGGTGGTCATCGGGGCACTTTTTCGGCCTAAAGTATACCATATATTCCTATACTAGCCTCATGTCCAGCTCGTAGTTATATATTTTTCCAATTTTTCGAGAGCCTCGATGCTATATTTTTATTTCTGATTATAATGTCACATGGTCTTAGAAACACGAAAACGTAAAATTCACAGATATAACTTGGTCGGCCGGTGGTCATCGGGGCAATTTTTCGGCCTAAAGTATACCATATATTCCTATACTAGCCTCATGTCCAGCTCGTAGTTATATATTTTTCCAATTTTTCGAGAGCCTCGATGCTATATTTTTATTTCTGATTATAATGTCACATGGTCTTAGAGACAAGAAAACGTAAAATTCATAGATATAATTTGGTCGGCCGGTGGTCATCGGGGCAATTTTTCGGCCTAAAGTATACCATATATTTCTATACTAGTCTCATGTCCAGCTCGTAGTTATATATTTTTCCAATTTTTCGAGAGCCTCGATGCTATATTTTTATTTCTGATTATAATGTCACATGGTCTCAGAGACACGAAAACGTAAAATTCATAGATATAACTTGGTCGGCCGGTGGTCATCGGGGCAATTTTTCGACCCAAGGTATACCATATATTCATATACTAGCCTCATGGCCAGCTCGTAGTTATATATTTTTCCAATTTTTCGAGAGCCTCGATGCTATATTTTTATTTCTGATTACGATGTCGCATGGTCTTAGGGACAAGAAAAACGTAAAAATGATAGATATAACTTGGTCGGCCGGTGGTCATCGGGGCACTTTTTCGGCCTAAAGTATACCATATATTCCTATACTAGCCTCATGTCCAGCTCGTAGTTATATATTTTTCCAATTTTTCGAGAGCCTCGATGCTATATTTTTATTTCTGATTATAATGTCACATGGTCTTAGAAACACGAAAACGTAAAATTCATAGATATAACTTGGTCGGCCGGTGGTCATCGGGGCAATTTTTCGGCCTAAAGTATACCATATTATATTCCTATACTAGCCTCATGTCCAGCTCGTAGTTATATATTTTTCCAATTTTTCGAGAGCCTCGATGCTATATTTTTATTTCTGATTATGATGTCATATGGTCTTACAAACACAAAAACGTAAAATTCATAGATATAACTTGGTCGGCCGGTGGTGATCGGGGCAATTTTTCGGCCTAAGGTATACCATATATTCCTATAATAGCCTCATGTCCAGCTCGTAGTTATATATTTTTCCAATTTTTCGAGAGCCTCGATGCTATATTTTTATTTCTGATTATGATGTCGCATGGTCTTTGAGACAAGAAAACTTAAAATTCGAAGAAATAACTTGGTCGGCAGGCGGTCTCCAGGGCAATTTTTCGGCCTAAATTATACAATACAAGCGCTTTGCGGCCCGAGGCATGGCCGTGAAAGCAAAAAATCCTTTTTCGCCAGTGGCAGGTGTTGTAGTGGGAATTTCGAAAAATCCTGTCTTATTGCACATCTAGACTATAAGACAAAGCTACCTACCAAATTTCAGCTTCCTAGGTATTACGGTTTGGGCTGTAGAGCGATGATCAGTCAGTGGTCAGTCAGTGACTTTGACATTTATATATTAAGATATTCTTATGCTAGTCTCATGCACACATCTTAGTTACTTGATATTCATGATGGTCATGGTTCTGGTCAAATGCAACTAGTAATGTTAAGCACTGTAGATCTGGGTAAGAATAGTTCATGTAATAAAAAACTATGTATCAATCAAACGGTAAGAGCGAGATACTTGAAATTTGGTAAACAAGTGAAGTATTAGAGATTGTTATAAAATTGTTTCCCATGTCGCTTATGTTAGTTAACGTCAAGCTAAGATAGAATATGGATGGATTACATAAAAATGAATAGTTTGGGAACTGATAGTTTCAGAAGTTTAAAACACACAGCTCACATGTCTGTAATGCTAAGTTACACAGACCTAAGATAGATAATGGATGGATTTATGTAAAAAAAAAAAAAAAAAAAATGAACCCTTTTAAGTGTAAAATACTAGATACTTCAAATTCGGTACACTGGCTTATGCATCGGAGATGTTTTCAGAATGGATTATACAGGATTTACCGCGTACAGATTCATGTATTTTAAGGGTATGTTAATTCCTTTAAACGTGGACCATCATATAAAATTTTATATGATAGCCCACCGTGGACTATCATATAAAATAAAGTGACAGTGGGGAATTTTGCTTAATTAAAGATTATTTTTTTTCTTATTAAATATTTTCAAACGCATCATTTATGATGCAATTACATGAAAATTTACAAAGGGGGAAAAATATAAATATATATCTATGTTTAAAAATATAATATAAAAATTATAAAAATCAATAACATTAATGATCAATTAATTAATATAATTATGCCAGTCTATTTATCCCTATATCTAGTTCTTGTGCAAATGTGTTGTATAGGCTAAGAATGCGTGGGACCGTTGAGTGAGAGTAAACAGTTTTATCTAAAGGATTTAGGTGGAAAAGATTTTTTCTCTGCTTGTTGATCTTAGATGTATTTGTGGGACATTATAGGCTATGCCTTCTCTAGCTTTTGGACAGTGCACTAACCCATTACACAGGTCGTATACAAGGGCATTTATATCTCGTCGGTTTTTTAGGAAATGAAGTTGGAGCTGCTCGCAAATGAGTGAAGCAGAGATATTGTTAGGGAAGGTTGGGTAGAACCCATGAAATTTTCTAAATAGGTACCTAACAAATTTGGATTGTACGTTTTCTATTAGTTTTATGTTTTTAATATTTTGGGGATTCCAGATAGCTGAGGCGTATTCCAGTTTACTTCTTACTATAGAACTGTAGTTCTATAATAAGTTCAAATCCCTGTTTTTCACACAAGTCTATAGACCACTTGGATCTATGCACGTTTTTAAAGAAATGATAGGCAGTTGGTAGTTGCAGGGGGAATTTTGCTTCGTTAAATAGGTATGGCCAAATCCCTGTTCTTCACAGGTCTAGAGGTCACTTGAATCGATGCACGTTTTTAAAAAAACGATAGCCAGTAGTAAATTTTGACTCCGTGCAAGGATAGTCAAGCATATTTTCCTTCAAATGCAGTTGGGTGCATCGAAAAATATTGAAAAACCAGAGAGAGAGAGAGAGAGAAAGAGATATTTAATCATAAGTTCAATTTTTTTTTTTTAAAGTCTATTTTTCCCTTTCCTTTATTTCGATACATCTTCAAATTGCAATTTTTCGTATCAATAGTAAAAAATATAGCCCAAAATATAGTTCTGAATCATGATGAAAAATTAAAATTTGGCTAAATTTTAACAGAAATGGCGCTCAATTCGAGGCATAAATACACTGCCCTGGGATGTTTTTTCCATAGATTTAAAAAATAGATAAACAACTCCCTATGTTCCCTGTGTAAATAAATCTGAAGCCGGGCTTCAGTTGTGTTTACAGCGTTGCCGTAAACCTGTAAGGGCAAGAAAACACAATTCCCTAAGCTTGCAATGTAATTTCAGCGATTTTCTTCTTTGATTACTGTTCAAACCATACAATTTTATGAAAACTTCTCGAAACGAATTCGGTTATGTGGTCTTTTCTACGCTTTTTACAGTACCTATTCTTTTTTTTTCGTTTAATATTTTCACTGTCGAAGTATTGCCAAATGTTTAAGCCTCTTTTCGGATATTTTTTTCGCGGGGAAAATTTAAATAATAGCAATTGAAACTGATTTTCACGTTTTATTTTTATCACTATCAGCTATCGTTATCAGTCCACGATATTTTTACGAAGGATTTACTTTATTATTATACTAACTGAGACCTTCACAATGGAAAAAGAGTTTCATACCACTCCAGAGGGTGCTTAAAATCCTCTAACAAGATAGCTTCTGGATATTATTATGCTTATAAATCGTTTTATGACTATTTGATACCCCAAACTATGATTATAATACATTGAAAGGCAAATTAAGTTCAATTTATTGTGTTTCCTTGGGAATAAAAAATATACTAGAATGTTGAGACTACTTACTTGTGGAAGTGTATTTCAGAATTCTTATTATATCGGTTGGTACAGCCATACGCGCAGAAAAAGTTTAAATATATGGTATACTTTAAGCCAAAAAATTGCCTAGATGACCAGCGGGCCGACCAAGAAATTTCTTTTAATTTTACGTTTTCTTGTTTCTAAGACCATGTGACATCATAATCAGAAATAAAAATATAGCATCGAGGCTCTTGAAAAATTGGAAAAATATATAACTACGAGCTGGACATGAGGCTAGTATAGGAATATAGGGTATACTTTAGGCCGAAAAATTCCGCCGATGAAAACCGGCCGACCAAGTTATATTTATGAATTTTACGTTTTCTTGTCTCTAAGTCCATGTGACATCATAATCAGAAATAAAAATATAGCATCGAGGCTCTCGAAAAATTGGAAAAATATATAACTACGAGCTGGACATGAGGCTAGTATAGGAATATATGGTATAGCTTGGGTCGAAAAATTACCCCGATGACCACCGGCCGACCAAGTTATATCTATAAATTTTACGTTTTCGAGTCTCTAAGACCATGTGACATTATAATCAGAAATAAAAATCTAGCATCGAGGCTCTCGAAAAATTGGAAAAATATATAACTACGAGCTGGACATGAGGCTAGTATAGGAATATATGGTATACCTTCAGTCGAAAAATTACCCCGATGACCACCGGCCGACCAAGTTATATCTATGAATTTTACGTTTTCTTGTCTCAAAGACTATGCAACATCATATTCAGAAATAAAAATATAGCATCGAGGCTTTCGAAAAATTGGAAAAATATATAACTACGACCTGGACATGAGGCTATTATAGGAATATATGGTAACTTTAGGCCGAAAATTGCCCCGATGACCACCTGCCGACCAAGTTATATCTATGAATTTTACGTTTTCGTGTCTCTAAGACCATGTGACATCATAATCAGAAATAAAAATATAGCATCGAGGCTCTCGAATAATTGGAAACATATATAACTACGAGCTGGACATGAGGCTAGTTTAGGAATATATGCTATACCTTGGGCCGAAAAATTGCCCCGATGACCATCGGCCGACCAAGTTATACCTATGAATTTTACGTTTTCGTGTTTCTAAGACCATGTGACATCATAATCAGAAATAAAAATATAGCATCGAGGCTCTCGAAAAATTGGAAAAAATATAACTACGAGCTGGATATGAGGCTAGTATAGGAATAAATGGTATCCTTGGGTCGAAAAATTACCCCGATGACCACCGGCCGACCAAGTTATATTTATGAATTTTACGTTTTCGTGTCTCTAAGACCATGTGACATTATAATCAGAAATAAAAATATAGCATCGAGGCTCTCGAAAAAATTGGAAAAATATATAACTACGAGCTGGACTTGAGGCTAGTATAGGAATATATGGTATACCTTAGGTCGAAAAATTACCCCGATGACCACCGGCCGACCAAGTTATATCTATAAATTTTAGGTTTTCTTGTCACAAAGACTATGCAACATCATAATCAGAAATAAAAATATACCATCGAGGCTCTCGAAAAATTGGAAAAATATATAACTACGAGCTGGACATGAGGCTATTATAGGAATATATGGTATACCTTAGGCCGAAAAATTGCCCCGATGACCACCGGCCGACCAAGTTATATCTATGAATTTTACGTTTTTGTGTCTCTAAGACCATATGACATCATAATCAGAAATAAAAATATAGCATCGAGGCTCTCGAAAAATTGGAAAAATATATAACTACGAGCTGGACATGAGGCTATTATAGGAATATATGGTATACTTTAGGCCGAAAAATTGCCCCGATGACCACCGGCCGACCAAGTTATATTTATGAATTTTACGTTTTCTTGTTTCTAAGACCATGTGACATCATAATCAGAAATAAAAATATAGCATCGAGGCTCTCGAAAAATTGGAAAAATATATAACTACGAGCTGGACATGAGGCTATTATTGGAATATATGGTATACTTTAGGCCGAAAAATTGTCCCGATGACCACCGGCCGACCAAGTTATATCTATGAATTTTACGTTTTTATGTCTCTAAGGCCATATGACATCATAATCAGAAATAAAAATATAGCATCGAGGCTCTCGAAAAATTGGAAAAATATATAACTACGAGCTGGACATGAGGCTATTATAGGAATATATGGTATACTTTAGGCCGAAAAATTGCCCCGATGACCACCGGCCGACCAAGTTATATTTATGAATTTTACGTTTTCTTGTTTCTAAGACCATACGACATCATAATCAGAAATAAAAATGTAGCATCGAGGCTCTCGAAAAATTGGAAAAATATATAACTACGAGCTGGACATGAGGCTATTATTGGAATATATGGTATACCTTAGGCCGAAAAATTGCCTCGATGACCACCGGCCGACCAAGTTATATCTACGAATTTTACGTTTTTGTGTCGCTAAGACCAAATGACATCATAATCAGAAATAAAAATATAGCATCGAGGCTCTCGAAAAATTGGAAAAATATATAACTACGAGCTGGACATGAGGCTATTATAGGAATATATGGTATACCTTAGGCCGAAAAATTGCCCCGATGACCACCGGCCGACCAAGTTATATCTATGAATTTTACGTTTTTGTTTCTCTAAGACCATATGACATCATAATCAGAAATAAAAATATAGCATCGAGGCTCTCGAAAAATTGGAAAAATATATAACTACGAGCTGGACATGAGGCTATTATAGGAATATATGGTATACTTTAGGCCGAAAAATTGCCCCGATGACCACCGGCCGACCAAGTTATATCTATGAATTTTACGTTTTTGTGTCGCTAAGACCAAATGACATCATAATCAGAAATAAAAATATAGCATCGAGGCTCTCGAAAAATTGGAAAAATATATAACTACGAGCTGGACATGAGGCTATTATAGGAATATATGGTATACTTTAGGCCGAAAAAATTGCCCCGATGACCACCGGCCGACCAAGTTATATCTATGAATTTTACTTTTTTGTGTCTCTAAGGCCATATGACATCATAATCAGAAATAAAAATATAGCATCGAGGCTCTCGAAAAATTGGAAAAATATATAACTACGAGCTGGACATGAGGCTATTATAGGAATATATGGTATACTTTAGGCCGAAAAATTTCCCCGATGACCACCGGCCGACCAAGTTATATTTATGAATTTTACGTTTTCTTGTTTCTAAGACCATACGACATCATAATCAGAAATAAAAATATAGCATCGAGGCTCTTGAAAAATTGGAAAAATATATAACTTCGAGCTGGACATGAGGCTATTATAGGAATATATGGTATACCTTAGGCCGAAAAATTGCCTCGATGACCACCGGCCGACCAAGTTATATCTACGAATTTTACGTTTTCTTGTCTCAAAGACTATGCGACATCATAATCAGAAATAAAAATATAGCATCGAGGCTCTCGAAAAATTGGAAAAATATATAACTACGAGCTTGACATGAGGCTAGTATAGGAATATATGGTATACTTTAGGCCGAAAAATGGTTTAGATGACCACCGGCCGACCAAGTTATATCTATGAATTTTAGGTTTTCTTGTCTCAAAGACCATGCGACATCATAATCAGAAATAAAAATATAGCATCGAGGCTCTCGAAAAATTGGAAAAATATATAACTACGAGCTGGACATGATGCTACTATAGGAATATCTCTATATATAAAACAGAAAAAAGGACTACCTACCTACCTACCTACCTACCTAGGTACCTATGTTTGTTTGTCCGGAGTTGTTTAGCCAAAACGGTAAGAGATAGCGAAAAATTTCTCAGAATTGACCCCCCCAAAACCACTATCGCTTTGTCCAGAAAAATTATAAAAAGTTCAAAAAGGCATTGCTGTCCAGCAGTACGGCCATGCCTTAGTAAATTTGAAATTTAGTCCCGTTGCAAAGCACGGGCAAACGGCTAGTATGGTATATTTTAGGCCGAAAAATTGTCCAGTTGGCCGCCTGCCGTCTAAATATAGCATTAATTTTACCCTATACTGTCACTAGGACAATGGGAAAGCTGAATTAGAAATAAAAATGTAGCATCGAGACTATCCAAAAATTGGAAAAATATATAACTTATTGCTGGATACGACGCTAGCATTAGAACGCAGAAGTGGGATTACAACATTGAGAGAGAAAAAAAATCGTAGTAAAAATTCCCTTAATTGTGGCATTAATCCCTTTTCGTTGCTAACTTCAGCAACGCGAGGTACAAGATTTTTGCGTACCCTGTAGAATTTCATAAATATTTTTCAGCAACGTTGGTAGCTTCAGGGACATTGTGAAAAAAGTTTTTTTCAACAAATTCAAGAAAAAATTCCATTTCCATTTGATTTGATCTCTATCAATTTCAAATTTACCGCGCTAACTCTTGCTGAGCTGATTGTGGACGAGTTTCATGCTATGTAAATACTATTCCGTTGGATTACAATGATTATTTTGTGACATCATAATCTTAACGTCAAAGTTTTTGAACAGATTTGGCTGGTATGCAGAGACGTTTTTTTTTTTATCCCTGTAGGGTTCACTGAAGGGTGGTCCCGATTTTGCTAGAGGGAATACTTCGAACTTGACAATTATTCATTAAAGAGACATCTAAATGCGCATGAGCACAAACGTTTTAAACAAATGACCCAGTTATCCCTAACAGTGAGGACTCTGCAAGTCTGCATAATTATCACCCTTATTCAGTTGTTCACTTGAGACAAGAGATAGTTCAGGTATCTAAGACAAATTTTCTACAATAATAACCTTCAGCAATAGAATACGATAAAATGAATAAGTTAAACCTCATTGCTAAGTTTGCACTGTCAGCGCTGGGTTGAGCAGACTTGATGACTTTACACTACACAAGGGGACATAATAACAGGACATGGAAGGAATCTAGAACATTGCTTCTTAGCGTTCCATTCAGAGGATTAAATTTATTACCCCTGTCAGTCCTTCCCCCACCAAGACACAATAATAAATCTCATGGACACGGGAAGAAAATTAAAGCCTTTTTTAAAACGCATATTCCTGATGTTATCCAAACTCCAAACTTATAGTAGTACAGCTGTCAATCCTTCCACCATTGACACAACCCTCATAAATAAATTAAGCACACTCTTTTTCGGCTTCTCTTATAACAACTATCATCAATCAGTGCTTTTCTTGGGTTTTGTCGCTTTCAACTGCATGGTCTTGTTACGACGGGCATGTCATCCTTCATTCGCAGGAAACTGACAAACCTGCTATCCACATTAACCTCACCCAGCCTGGGTTGGCCCGAAATGCCAGCATCAATAAATCTGTATTTATTGGCAATTAATTTGTAACCGGTTTTGTTGAAAGTAGAACTCGACCCATTCGATGTCCTTGGATCTTCCCGGTCTTCCCTTTCCAACATTTGAGATTTTTGTGACGCGTTCATCCATCACACATCACAGCTGATTCACTTCCCCTCTCTCAAGTATCTT
This sequence comes from Bactericera cockerelli, assembly GCA_024516035.1. Taxonomy (NCBI): domain Eukaryota; kingdom Metazoa; phylum Arthropoda; class Insecta; order Hemiptera; family Triozidae; genus Bactericera; species Bactericera cockerelli. The sequence continues at coordinate 15,803,058 of CM044958.1, read as the reverse complement.
CGTGCAGTCAAGGTTACCAACATCACGATAGAAAATGTTACTAGATGTAGACATGTACTGTGTACCTACTCATTCTCTCACCTAGGGTGATAAATTATTATGTAAAATGCATTAATTTAAAATTATTGACATGAAGAAGGTCCCGCGTTTGTATCCCAGAGCCCAAAAAAATGTATTTAAAATTTGCTCACAGTTGTTTGTAGGGGATATTGTATGTAATAAGTACTCGTGTTGACCTGCTGAGTGAACTATTGTGTCACTTCTCGCCCATCAAAGGGGAGTCATACATACTAGATGGGTAAGACACAGATTACAAGCGTCTACATTAGTAGTTGTTGTTTTACGGCTACAAAATAAAAAAGGCTGTGCAACAGTCATCTTAAAAAGAAAATCGAAAGCATCCTATAATAAATATAGGGTAATACCTAAATAGTTTTATCGTTAACAACTAACACGTTCAAAAATGCCTTATGGCTCTCATCTTATGGTTTGTAAATTTAATCTTGGAGTCTTCACCACAATGAAATTAATCATACTTTAACTTTTGAGGTTTGGGAAAAGGTCTATAAGTGAAAGAAAAATATTTTTTTTTAAATATCTAAATTAAAAATCCCCTAGCTCGACTATTTCCAATCATCATAATATTATAACGAACTCGTGATTTATTATTAGGTACACCTTCAATAAATTAAGTAGGTAAGTAGCTCTTTATTCGCAAATAGATTTTAACTTTTTCTCAGTTAGGTTCTATTTTAAGAAGTTTAATACGAAATAGTCTGCACGTAAGTTAAAATACATAAATAAATATATGCACCTGTGATTGGGTACCTTGCTATTTTATTCGTTGGTTGGGCATAGAAACTTTATAAATAAAAATAATAGAAACTTTATAAATAATATTATGTAGTAATGTAACATGTCGGTGAACTGTAGGTCTTATTTAAATAATGAAATCTTATTCAAAATATTACATCTTTGTATATTATTTAAAATATGTACCTATTATACTTATACATTTACGTGTATTTGGTATTTGGAATTAAGACCCTTCACTTGACACCTTGCACTTGCATGATGGATTCCAAAATGAAAGTATGTATCGGCCCTCTATCTTATCACACAGTCAATATTTCAATAGCTGACAAAGAGAAGGTCGCCTAATTCAGCTTCATACAAAGTCAAAATTATATTTTTTTTAACCATTCGCATTCGAAATTTCGGGACAATGGAGCTTTAAGACAAGACAGTTTTTCAGGAGAGATGGCGAAATTTTTGCCCGAGTGACAGGAGACATGAGAGGGGGTATTTAACTCACGCAAAGATTGTTTTTAGAAATCCAGAGAGGTAACGTAGCAAGTGTTCTCTCTTTATTAATAAAGGGAAAACTTTGTGTGATATGACCTGAACAGCCTGTGAACAAAACAATAGGTATATACCATAATAATAATATCACTCTTTAGTGTAAGGTAACCACTAAGCGAGATTAATGCTTAATGCATTTTCTACTATCTAACGCTCAGAGTCATATTATTATGTGGTCGCATACTCAACTAAATGAGGAAAAATTCATGCACTGAGTGGGATTCGAACCAACGGATCCCTACGTTACCTGGATTACCAGACTAGCACGTTAACCAGCACTTGACTACCAGTGCACAAGATTACCGGTACCATAATATTTCAAGAACGTTAGGTGGAGCATGCAAGGGCTACGCCGTCCCATAAGTGTCGTGACCCTAACGGTCCTTACCTGTAAAATGGTTGTGACTACTGCCCGTGGTTCAGAGAATCTGACTTCGATCCCGGGTAGGGCAGACTTTTCCAACATACAATTTTGTTCCCTCTGTGAGGCATTTCCGGTCGAACCCAGCTGGTGATATTAATGAGTGTAACAAGTACGATTCCCAGTGAATTTAGGGTAAAACTCATGTCCTGAATAACTCAAGTCCGTGATTGAAAACCTGATGGAATCAATTGGTTACAATAGATCTCATTAGGTTGCAGTGTTGTATGGAATTTCCACTAAAACCCTACAACCAGGTTAGATAATAAATGAAAACTCAGACACTTTGTGACACATAAACCAACCCGAATCCGCAGCCTTTGGCCAAATGTTTCGCCTCTATTGATATTATGAGAAGAAGTTCAATATTTTTTCCAATCAACAGAAAATTCTGTTCCCTCCGAACATGTGAGGCTGGTACTTCCAGCCCTACCCAGGCTGGATGAGGTTAATGTAGGTAGGTGGTACGATTCCCAGCGAATGGAGGTTAAACTAAATATGTAGAATCAATGGACATGAAAGGAGCCTAGACATTGGATCTGGGCGTCCAAATAATCCTCTCACCACCGTGATGTATTTATCTGTAGGTACCTACGTACGAGTATCTCACCGACATGGAATTATTAATAAATAATTATTTTCACATCTTGTTGATTTTAAGTTAGAGGTACATGTTATCATATATAATGTGATTTTAAGTTAGAGGTACATACTCGTATTTATCATATTTTACAATAAAGGAACCTCAATAGTAGGTACTAGTTAATTGTATTGGTTCAATACTCTCCTTATTTATAGGTTAAGGAAAATTAAAAAATAGAATAACTAACTACATCATAAATATCCTTAAATTATTAAGCAGAAAATAATCGAGTATCGATTGGGGTTTACCCCGAAAATTCAAGATGATACACAAAAATACTGAGTTATTTTTATCTGCTTTCTTGATTTTAGTGAATAGTTCTTGTGTTGCCCAACATGTAAGAGTATTTTTACCTTTCTATTCTTCACTTCCCCTCCTCTGCTTTTTTCACGTTCCTCGCTTGCGATTTTTGTAGAGCGAAAAGTTCAAGCAAGAAAAAGGCTACGTTCGGTAGTCGAATTTCTCAGCGCGTCCGCCTTTGAGGTCTTGAGCGTCGATTAGTTTCGGAAACATTTTAAAACGCATTAGAAAGTCTAATGTTTTCTTTTCTCGATATTTCTGTGTTTTCATTGAGTGTTTTTTAATTCAAAATAGCTGATTTATCGTGTTTTGATTTGTGTTTTTAAATGTTGAAATATACATCAAGAAGTGCTCTTTTCTAAACAACATCCATTGCTATTTTTGCCAATGTTTTGACAAAAAGTTTTTACCTACCTACTTTTAAAAATTGATGGAGATTATCAAGTGCAATACATCATTTTAAATTATTATTTTTCTTGATAAATATGCACAATTTGCAATTGTGAGAATTCAAATAAGAGCTGAATTAATCTATTGATAAAAACAAGAGTTTCTTTTCTTATCTCCCTATCAATAAACAGTGAACTTATACTGCAAGTGCAATTTTCTCTTTCTTAAAGTTACCTACTTATATAAAATCAATTCCGTAATGTGAGCTATTTGTTGTGAAGCATACGGACCAATTTAATATTATTTATGTAATCTATCTATTTTACATTAAACTTAACAAGTAATGCATTTATTTCAAGTTGAGTCAGTACATTTATAAATGTCCTTTAAAAACTATAAGAATGATTCTGTTTTTCCACTCATTAAGTAATAATGCTGTAAATAATATAATCTAACATTGAAGATATTTATCTCATTTTTAAAATGAAGATATTAAATTACATCAATTTAATTTTGACAGTGAGTGTGTATAGCTGTATGGCTTACGTGCCATCACCTAATGATCCTAACCGATTACTGTGTAGTACCAATGTGGATACCCCAGGAGCAACATTTCCCAAAGGAGATATTATTATTGAAGACGGATCCAACTTAACCATCTTTTGTATGCTGAATGAAACACATCCTCTTGCTTTTAATAGGAATGCTAGTCACCTCATGTTCTACAATGGAACAACCCCTATATCACCAGACCATATTACCATTATCAATGAGACCACCATTGAATTGAATATGTACAACGTGAGAAAGAGTAAGTCCTATTTTAACTGTAAATTGAGAGGTCCAAATAATTCTGAAAAAGGAGTTTGTTTTAATACTGTTCTGATTGACACCAAACCTCAACCCATAACTAACTTTGATTGTGTGTCTCACAATTGGCAAAATCTCACATGTACTTGGAAAAACCCTCCTAACTTTGTAAAGACCAAGTATGAATTAAAATTCAGACTTGGGGGACATGTGGCAAGCAGGAAGACATACATCACTTGTCCTAAGGCAACTGCTAAGGAGGAGTCTTGTTTTTGGGATCACAATACTGACCCAATGTACAAGCAGCAGGATAAAGAATACTTCTTTTACTTCCATGGTCACAATGAGTTTGGAGATTGGTTCAAGAAAGACATACAATTTTATCATTTTCAACATGTAATTCCATCACCACCTATCAATCTGAAAGTAGATGAGAAAACAGCTCACAGTGTCAGCATCACGTGGGAACCACAGCTCCCAATGGAAATATTCCCAGCAGGTCTGCTCCACCATGTGGAATACCAAAGTATGTGGGATAAGAATGATGAATGGACCCAGGTGGACACTTCAATGTTGCCTATTAAAGGTTCTAAATTCTCATTGACTATTGATAACCTGGCCTATGCCAACACTCACTATGATGTCAGAGTTCGTATGAAATCAGCCAAAGCTAAATCTGATGAACGATTTTGGTCAATTCCATCCAACATAACTTTCAAAACATTGTCCACTGAGCCAAAGTATCCCCCAAAGACAGACATTGGATCCTTTCAAATTGAAAAAGGAAGACAAGGTAAACGGAATGTTTACATCTACTGGCAACAAGTACCAGAATTTCACTACAATGGAGCAAACTTTAGTTATGCTGTAACATTAGTTAATCCCAACACTAACCTTGAAGTTTCTGTACAGCCCAATGAATTAACCAAAACTTATGCCAAGTTTAACAATTTGGAAGATTTTGAATACACTTTCAAAATTTATTCTGTCAATGCCAAAGGAAAATCTGGAGCCTCTGAAATAACTGTGCCCAGAAAAGAACGCATTTTGCCAGAACCTATTTCTTTACTAAAATAGCATATGAAAGACAAACTTATGAATTATCCTGGATTCCTCCCAGAAAATCAGATTTTTTCTCTACTAATACAACCTATACTGTGTTTTGGTGTGCTAATGACAGAGACCGACCCTATCAATGTACTGGATTCCTCAACTGGACTCATATCCCTGGACACTCCATTGCTCAGAACATAACTGTGCAAGATGACAAGATTTATCAATTTGCCATATCCATGAATTATGCCAGTTCTAGCAGTGGCATGGTTTGGTCCTTGTGTACAGTTATTCACAACAGATTCAGTAGTAGAATGAATAATGTTTATATTAGAAATGTTGGTTCTTCATCTATTGTAGTGGCATGGCAGCTGGAATGCTCAGACAGAGTTGGTATCATCAAAGGTTTCATTGTCTACTATTGTCCTGTTTGGTCAATATCAACTGAGTGTGGAGAGAAACAACAAAGCCATGAAATACACGATGCCACTGCTACGGAGTTTAATGTGACTGGATTACACTCATACACTACTTATAAACTGAGTGTTGCTGTTCTAACTACTGATGGTCCTGGTGAACCCAGTGAGCATGTCTACAACACAACACATGCTTCGGCACCCAGCAGACCCCCAGAGATAATTCATGTTCAGCACATCACAAACACCTCTGCTAGCTTCACATGGCAGAAACCTAATGCAACTGAAAGAAATGGAAACATTGTTGAGTATGAGATTTGTGCACACTCTAGGAACCACTATCCTAGATGTATACGAGAGCTGGAAAAATATGGTCCCCTGCAGAATGCTACCATTTCTGATCTAGATCCTTTCACAACTTATAATTTAAAGATTAGGGCATTCACCAATGCATGGTCTACTAATTCATCTGGCTTTGAATTTTCAACTGACATTGGAAGCCCTGGTAAAATGTCTGAACCCAAGGCTGAGTATGTGAATGCTTCGGTAACCTACATCCTATGGGATGCTCCTAGGAAACCCAATGGTCTGCTACAAGGCTACCAGATCAGAGTCAACTACTTCAATGGCAAGACTCAGCTCCTGGATACTAAATGTCATGGCAGGAATGAGAACTGTTCTGCCATGGTCAGCCTCACCCAGCCCTTGAGATGTGAAGATCATCGACCCACAGTACAGATCCGAGCTTACAATATAATCAATATGGACAAGAGGAGTATGAAACTGTATGGAGAATGGTCCAGCACTGAGAATTTGCAGTGCACCCGGTACGCACTTGGACTTCAAGGCACAATACTCTTTGCACTGCTCTTCTCAACTCTCATGCTTCCTCTGATGTACTATCTTGCCAAGAAACTCTACGTCATGTTCAAAATAACATCACAACTTGATGTGAAGCTCCCCCCTGGTTTGGACATTGATACAAAAGATACCAAATCTCATCTTACTTCTCAACCATGGATCCCAGCTGACTACAATGACATTAAACCTCCTCTACCGGCAGATGAAGAGTATCTCATTCGGCCTACCCGCACACCCAACAGAAGTGAGAGTGAGAATGAAAGTGAGCAGGTCAGCTTGGGCTCTGGTGACACCCAATCCTCAGAATGTCACCAGGCCTCATCCACATCTGAAGGCTTGGAGCTTGAAGTGAACAGCACTGCATCCACACCTCCCATGCAATCCTATCAGACCCACACTAGCAAGACAAACCCAGACAAATCTGCTGCAGCCCTGCTGAATAAAATCAACATGGGTGTGTCTGAGCAGCCTGGGGTGAAGCCCACCGAGTCAAACTTGAGCTATGTCATCATTGGTACAAACAACACCATCATCTCCCCTCTGCACAATGAAGACACGGAGGATATGTACAACTCTCTGGAAGTGGACGAGGAGTCTCTCCCAACACACTTCCTGACACACCTGGACAGAGGCATGATGAACAAGACACTTCTATCAGAGCCAAGGTATCCTGAGGCAAGCACGGGGAACTATCTCAAGTACGGGGAGTCCTGTCAGTCCATGTTCCCTCCGCCTAGTCAACCCCTGGAGGAGAGTAGGGCTGTCCCCACGCCCACTCCCATGAAGAACTTAGTCATCTCCACCAAGGTGAACTCTCCTCAGACAGGGACTACCACCACTTGCACAACAAGTGGGTACCAAGCCTTGCCACTCTCCTCTAGTTTTAACTCAAGTAAACCAATAGAATCCAAAGTGAGCAGTCCAAGCTTACCGCCCGTGTCTGTGCCATCAGCCATCATTATAAACAAAGGGAACAGTGGGTATGTTACTGTAAGTAGCGCCTCTGTGGAACCTCACAACTGTGTCTAAATGTTCTTGTATCTTGTAAATAATTCATTTGTAAGTATTTGTATTTTTTTTGTTGTAAATTTCTCTCAGCTGATAGCTGACTGTTGAGTCTACCTATATTTACTGTTTTATCTCTGACACCTTAACTTTCAAATTCTCATCAGACAAATTGAGTAATAATATTCAACTAAAAGAAACTAAATACCTAATTGACTGGCTCTATACCTACCTGTATAACTGTATAGATATATAAAGTATGAATAAATTATTTACATGTCGGTTGGCAGGAACATTCACTGATTTTAGCTGCTAAAATATTTTTGATCCTGCTTTTATAATCCTAGAGATTCCTTTAAACTATACATTAATCTAGATCTCTTTTTAATGGTTAAAAAATCTTTCCATAGATTAAGATAATTAATAATATTATAGTGTCCCCAGTTAGTTATCTTGTTACAAGGTTATGAAGGCACCACAAGGATTATTTATAAAGAAATATGATCAGAAATTTAGTGTTGAATTTTTTATCTCATTTTTTTTTATCTGTGCAACTAGGTTCTTTCTGTTGCAGTTTCTATTTATAGAACAAGTATATCTTAATCCTTGTTGCAAAGCAATTTCTGAATCTATCATATTTTAATACATACTTGTGTTGTGATGGTACTAAACATGAATAGTTCATATCTAGCAGAATATGTAAATCTTATTTAAATGTACCTACATATATGTTCTTTGTTAGAAGCTATCACATATCTATTGTACTCATGTGTTTGAATTCAAACTTTTTCAGAATTTAGGAAAAGTATTAACAGGAAAAATAAAATACATAAGATATGCTGCTCAGTATTTTCCACTGTTAGGTTGTCCTCTGATTTGTTTATATTCTCCCCTATTCACTGTATGTAGTAGAAGATCAAATAAGGTGTATCTTCAACACTTTTAGGCCAAGACAAATTTTAATTTTCAACTACATTGTTTGGTACCATCTGAAATATTAAAATATTTTATGTCTATTTTAGTTTAGGACAAGTTTTTAAAAATCTCAGGATAGATACATATTTCAAAAAGTCTTCTTTCTAATGTAATACATTAAAAGTAATATTATAACATGTAGGTGGGTACCTACTACATAATTAATTATAAAGATTACATGTCTCTTTAAATTTTAAAAAGTTTCAAGTTTTCATCTGGCTAGAAACATTTTGTATATTTTAGTTGTCGAACAAGTTTTTAATTTTCATCTGGTTAGATACATAGGTACTCTAAAGATACTTGTACATAGGTACATTTAAAATCTTCTTTCTAAAATAATATATCAAAAGGGTACCCCTACTAATTAATTTATTATAAAGATTACATGTCTCTTTTAGTTTTAAAAAGTTTTTAATTTTCATCTAACTAGGTGGTAGGATACATGTAGGTAAAAGTCTTCTTTCTTAAATTTATTAAATAAATTATACATTAGGTAGGTCAAAACACTTTACAGCTATTATAACATAGGGATACCCTACTAATGTAAGTTGTTGTAATTCTCGTAGAAATAATTTAAAAATTGACTTCCTACTTAAGAATTTTAAATACCTATTATTTTAGCCACCATCAATATTTTCTCAATTTTAAAAATGTTTTTAATTTACCTAGGTACAGTCTCTTTTTTAAAATATGTTTTTTGATTCAAAACTTTTTTATTGTCAATTAAATTCATCCTTTGCATATTAATAGGTTTTTTCTCCCTTGTCACAATTGAATAGAAGAACAAGACGAATGAGTTTTTATCAAGTAGCACAGGTATTATTTGTGCTCAGATCATGATATTTACATTTTGAATACGTATGTCATGTGTAGAATTTCGATGTAATACAGAATGTAAATTATTTACAGGGTAGATACCACAGGAACCATAAAAGCCTGCCTTTTCCACCCTAAAGTTATATAAGTCGGCAGAGAAAATGATCAAAGATCGAAAATACATTTTCCTATATCTTTGCGAGCTTGCCTACACTTAGACGACCGGCATGGTTTTTCGTGAATTCTCTTGTGGGACCGGCGATATTACGGCTCTCCGACATTGTGTACCACCGGTGGTACACCCGGTCCATTCCGTACGAACGTGCGTGTACCACCGGTGGTACACCCGGTCGTCTAAGTGTTAAAGTTGATTTCAATTTAAGTCCCTTGGCTAAATAGGGGTCACGGCTAGTTTAAAAGGACGAAATTAATGAGCCTTTTTTAAACTGGTACTTAAACATCGGTTTTTGTTTGTTTGAGAATATTCATAGTGTTCCACTGAGATTATATAACATAGAGGGAACCCGATGTATCAAAACTTGCGTCCAGTAGGGACCATCGGCTGATCTCAAAATCCGTGCGGGATCTGTAGTAATTTTTCTCTAGTAAAGGAGTGGGTATCTAAATTACCTAATTCTTCTAAAATGATATTTTTTTTTTTCATACTATTAGTTATTTTTGTCTTTGCTTCCTCTTTTACTTCCCTTATTTTCTACTTATTATTAGGTACAGGACCTAGTAGTAATATAAGTTTTGGTATCCGACGTGAAAATGAATTATGTTTAGTTACCCGGCGCCACTGCATGAAGTAAACATTTTTTAAAAATAAATTGAACCCATCAGAGGCCGGGACTTGTTGAAAGAGAGACCATCAGCTGTTCAAAGTTGGACGCATAATTTTGTTCTATTCGATATAGGCAAGGTTCCCTCCTCTATGTTATATGATCTCAGTCGTGTCCAACAATTTCAACATCCACAAACTATTTCCAATGCGAAATTCCCTTTCTTGTGGACTAGACCTTTCTGTTGAACTCTTTTGTCTGTTTCATCACAAGAACAAAGGGAGTTCGATTGTTCCAGTATTAAAAATGATAACAACAATCGACGGACAATTAAAAAGAAATGGTTCGGTTCTAGGAAACGTAATGTGCACGCATTTTATTTATTTATGATTTTTTCTCTCTCAACAATGTGTGTTAAATGTATGCTTGTTCTCTGTTGTGTCTTTAGGTATTGAGCGACGATAATTTAAGTGAATGTATTGACAGATAATTTATGTCTCCGAGACTCTCATGAATTTACTTGTTTAATGTATGTATGAAATCCGAGAAAGCAATTTATGACGAAGTCAACAGAGGTCCGGGCAGTTCGCCATATTTTAAAAACGCGATGTAGAAAAGAAGGAGAAAAAATATTTCACCTTGAGTATAATCATTCATTATTTGAACATTATGCTTAAGATACGTGAGTATTTGATTTTTTTTTTTTTTTTTAAATTCCCAATTGCAAATGGATGGTATCTTCTCTCTCAATTCACCTCAAAATTATGCCATATTATTATTAAAACATGTAACTAAAAATTTATATTGAGAAATGTTAGCCAAACTTTTTGCCATATTATACCTAACTAATGGTCGTGCGTTTGTCTTTCTTTGGGGCGAAATCAATACACAAATTCTATAAACTAAGTCGTTGCTAAGCGTATCCCTATCTTACACAGTACGCAATCCGTGACTTAGCGCCATAGATGTATTACAAAACCGTCTTATAATTCCGCCCTAATTGGCAGATTTAGGGCAAAATTATTAGACGTTTTTGTAATACCTCTGTGGTAAGTCACGGATGGCGTACTGTGTACGATAGGGAAAACCGAATCTAAGCAATCACTTCTATCCAATTTGTATTGGTATTAATTTCGCCATTAAAGTCATATCCATTCGATAGAAATTCAGATGGCTCACATAAAAGTTTGAAAACAAATTTTGAGCATCTTTATTGAATGGAAATGCCTTTTAATTTGGTAGTGACCTCTGCTGATTAAATTTAGTAATGGATTGAAATAATGTAGGTGTCAGATGATTTCTTTAAAAGTGTTTTTTTAGTGTATTATTATGTACGTATATATTTTTACATACACTTACCGGAAGAGTAAAGAGCACACTTGCTGTTTCAACATCCATTTATTTCCTAGTAGACCAAAATTGACATAACTTTAAGATTTTCCAGACTTTTTTATCTGGAAAACTAAGCATATTGGGAATTCCTACTGAATAGGAGGATAAACGTTCTAAGTACGCAAAAGTAGTTAAATCATCCTTAGAACAGTTAGAACCCCAAGAAGGTAAATTAACAAATTCTACTTTTTTTTGTACATACACATAGATAGGTACACCCTTAGAAAAATATGGGAGGATTTCATTTGATTTTTTTTTTTTAGGTAAGACACAAAATATTTTTAACGTGTCTCGTTGAAATTCCCACCCAGAAAAAAATGTGTGTGGTATATCTGAAATAGAAAAGAGTTGTCATTTTTTTTTTTTAATGAACATTTTTATAAAGAGAGGACTGAGTCCCTGTCCCTATGTGTCATATTGAATCCACTAGGAAATTTATTATGGGTTCATGAAAAAACAGCATGTAGGCCGATAATTCGACCAGTGAGTGTATTTCTTGACAACGATTATTAATGGAAGTTTCTTGATCAAAGCCTGTACCATATTTCTATTATTCTCTCTTAATTTAATTAAAATATTTGAATGTGCTATGTTAAACTTGTTAAATTTTCGAATAGACAGATTTTTATTAATTTATTTATTTCATTGTTGACCTCTCTCTCTCTCTCTCTCTGTACTATAAACTTCTTCATTTTGTAATATTTGTGCAATAAAACTAGAATGTATAATTTAATGTGAAAAATATTCAAAGCATTATCCGAAAAACAGTTGCGTTGTGAATTTTATTTAAGTTATTTAGTACTGAATCTTAGCAGGCGGCACAACAAGGACCCTGACCCTAGACCCTAGAGTCCCTAGACCCTAGTACATACAGCTTGATACAGACGAATTTCGGGACTCCGGTGTGGTCGCTTACATTGAATAACATGGTTAGATTATTTTACTTGATACTGGGTCTACCCCAGGGTCCAGGGTTTAGGCCTCCGTTGTGTTTGGGCACTCAGTAGTGGAGTGGTAAGCGGAGCTGGTCTAGAATCAGGAGGTCATGGTTTGGGCTCTGTAATGGCGAGAAATTGAGAAAACTATATGGACGGCGACGGCCATGCCTCGTGTTGAATACAAAGAAATAGCTACAGCCTCACTTATCTAGGCGGACATTGAACGTTTCAAAACCACGAAAAAAGTAAAAAAAAAATATATATATATATTTATATAGGGACTTTCTATACCAATAGGCAATAGAAAGTAAACAAAGAACAACGAAAAATCAGTTATTGTAATATTTATTTTACATGAAATTGGGGCTTCCTTCATCTTTCTACATTCGAGACATTGGCCCGTATTCCTAAAAAGAAGCAGCTTTTCCTTACGAATTTCATTAAGTTTTGAGAGCAATTGCTTTCCTTTCATAGCAAAAGCTGAAAGTTTTCCTTTTTTTGAAAACAAATAGTATCTGGATATTCATAAAGCTGACCTTCTCTTTCTATTAATAGCTCCTCTTACTTAAATATGGAGCAATTACTTCTGACCAAAAGCAAATGCAAGCAAAAGGAAATGGTTATGCATACGAGAAATATTGCTTTTGCTTCTATTATTATTATTATTATGAAACGCTTTATTAGAAGAAAATATATACAAACTAATAATGGTAAAAATTAAAATACAAAATTGACAAAATTAATATAAAAAAGAAATATAAACAAAATACATACTAAAATAATGAAATACATAGGACCATACATTACTGACCCACTGAAACATACTATTAACTTGAGTTTAACTGACGGAAAGTTCCCCTCTTCTTTTAAAAATAGTATTATTATTCCAATCCATAAGAAAGGGGACAAAAAAGACTTGACTAACTATCGACCAATTTCTTTACTTACCAACTTTAGCAAGATCCTTGAAAAATGTGTAAAAACTGGACTCGACTACTTCTTAAACACAAACAATTTACTAACAGACAAACAATATGGATTCAGACAAGGAATAGGTACAGAAGACACACTACTAGACTTAACAACCTACTTACATGACAACTTAGACAAAGGAAAGAAAGTTTTAGGTGTATTTCTCGATATATCTAAAGCTTATGATTCCGTCAAACACTCAAAACTACTAACTCAACTTGAAAAACTAGGACTTAGGGACAACGTACTGAAATGGTTTGACTCGTACTTAACAGACAGGACACAAAAACTAAAACTAAATTCCCAGATATCTGACCCTGTATATTGTCCTTGTTTCTCAATCCCACAAGGTACAATACTTGGTCCTTGCTTATTTAATTGTTTTATCAATGATCTTCCTGGTATAAGTAAGGGCCAAGTATTTTGCTATGCTGATGACACGGCAATATGTTACTCGTCAGATACTTGGGAAGAAACTCATAGACTTGCAACTTTAGACCTGACTAACATTACTAACTGGTACAGAAACATGTCTCTCGAACTTAACCTCAAAAAATCAAATTACATGACTTTTTCAACTGACTGTAGGGGACAACCTTCATCTTCAACAATCCAATTGACTGACATTGATAATAATACTGTACAACTACAAAAACAAACAGACATACGTTACCTTGGAATTATACTAGACCAACATTTAAAATGGACAGGACATATAAATAACTTGAAAAACAAACTCCGACATCTGACTTACATCTTTTACAATCTCAACCAAGTATGTGACAAATCAGTATTACGTGAATCATATTTTGCACTAGTACAATCACTTCTCCAGTACTGCATCACAACTTGGGGGAGAGCGTACCAGAACATCATAACAAAACTACAACGAACACAGAATATACTTTTACGAACAATACTAAAAAAAGACAGACTTTTTCATACTAAAGAACTATACAGACTATTTGACGTTCCCACCCTACACGACTTATACATTTTTAAAATAATATTTTTTTGTATAAAAAAAAGACATACCTGGACCCTAAACCCAAACATTTACAATACACGACAAACTGGACAGACAATACAACCACTTAGACATAAATCACTCACCAAAAAGCACTTTTCGTATGTAGGTAGCAAAATTTTCAACGTAATACCGAAGATATCAAAAATATTCAAAACAAAAATGCATTAAAAGAAAGAATAAGAGAATGGTTGGTTATTGATGAAAATAGAATGATGATTCGAAATAACATACTATGATGTAAAAAGAAGAAAAAAAAAAAAGAGATAAATTTAAATTCATATACCTACCTACATTGAAAGAGGACAAATGCTTAATAATAAAAAATAAAAAAAAATGTGGTCCGACACATGCATTCATGCACAAAAGGACCACATCAACTTACCCATTTATTATAAACAAAAATCTTTGTGAATATGTAAAATAAATAAAGTACCTACTTGAAAAAAAAAAAAAAAAAAAAAAACATACATATGTCCTAACTAAAGGGCGGGGTTATTGCCTTTGGCAATCTCTTCCACTCAACCCTTACTTTTTCCTTCAGTCCTCCTGCTTTTGCTTTTTTACTTGATTGCTTTTTATTATGAACACAGCCCGTTTGTCCAGAGTTTAGAAAAGTCCTTCATTTTGTTTACGAAGCTTCGCTTCACGTAGTAACTAGAGAAGCTCCACCCAAAGAAGTAGGCACATACCACGCTACACCGGAATGCCAACGGCTAATTAAATCAAGACTAGAATTCCATCTCGTCTTTCTGGAATTCCAACTGTTTGAGCATTTTAGAATCCTTGACCTAAGTACCTTATTAGTATTAATTCGGTAGAATTACGAGAGGCTAAACCAATTGCATGTGCCTTATGGTATATGGTTGATCTTACAGGAGAAACGATTAGAGAGAGATGTATGGCGGAATTGGCGGACCTTTTAACCAAACGGTGGTATTGGTGGAATTCGAAACGAACAAAAGGACGAGAAATAGTAAGCAGAAATCCGCAACGTATAACTTTTTCCTGACAGAAGGACTAAGTTCAGGAAATTCTTGAAAATTAATGACTGTGTAGAGAGGTACCTGGAATTGAGATATGTTCAAGTTCAATGGATTCTTCGGAGGGCAGCAGTGGGCACCATAAGAGGGCGGTTCACTAGTCGCCTAGGCCCAGCGGTAGAGTGCTCGGGGTACACTCCAGGTGACCCGGGTTTGAATCCCGGCGAGGTCGAAATTTCTTCGGCTCTGTACTTTGGATGTCGAGACCTACCCTAGCCTCGTGAGGACAATTAGAGTACCTAGTTGTAGAGTGTACAACGACCAATGGCGGCATTACGAGATTGATATTGGAATATGATAGTTGGTTTGAGATATGATGCATTGACATTAGTAGTTGTCGTAACGTCGATGCTCACCTACTAAAAAATTGTGACTTAACACTAATAACTAGCTCTTTATCTCTCTCTAAAGTTTTTTTCTAATTGTAAATCTAAACTGACCGAGTGTCTGTGTCTATGATATGCCCCATCACAAGCCGTCGTTTCGTGGCGTCTGTTTTCCGCTTTCTGCCAGCAAATGCGAGGTGCTACCAACTGTGTACAATTCAGTGACCTATTTCTGAAACTCTCTCTCTCTCTCTCTCTCTCTCTCTCTCTCTCTCTCTCTCTCTCTCTCTCTCTTTCTCTTTCTCTTTTAATTAGGGGGCGGTTCAGCTTACGTCTGTTCAAGGCCGACCTTTGTAGCCACATAATTTTTTAGTGTCTGTCAACTAAAGCAGAACTTTACATAAACATGTATGTAAAATCTCTATAATTATGTAAAGCTCAAATCTCAAATCTGTGCGTGTCTGGCTGTCTATGTCCTCTTGGGGGTTGTCTGTTTACAAATACCACAGCCCAAACGCTAACGGATATTGAAATTTTCATTAGAGTTGACCCCCTCTATATAACCTTGTATATGATCAAAATTAAAATATCTACTGCCATTTTCAAAATATTAGGATTTTTTAACGACAGCCACGGGGAATATACAATTATACATAGCGGCAACAAAGTGACGGGGATTCTACTTCTCTTGTATAAACAAAGCTCTGCATAATTTTTCACATGAACAGTAGCAATAAAGCGCGGCAATGCTGAAGCTAGAAGGAAACTGCATAGAAGAAAATTGCTTCCTAGGATTGATGTGGTTTCCGTGCATGGATCCGTGATATGAGGATCGGATCCGACCCAATGATTGGATTTTTTCCTCATCTTTTTTTTGAGCATGATGTCGCGGGTTCGATACCAAACGGGACATAGTTATTTGGGATTTTGAGCATATAATACCTCTTGGCTTAATGTTGGAATAATGGGACTTTCATTCTTGGTGGGATAATATTAATAGAGCGATATCAATTATTATTACAGTCCAACCTGGATATAAGAGAACTCAAGGGGCCGGAAATTTATTTAGGTGCCTCTTATATAAAAAAGGCTATTTTCTTTTAAGTGACATAAGTTTGACTGAAAATTGTTCTCTCATAGGCAAGTTTCTCTCATAGCCTAATTTCTCTTATATCCAGGTCTGACAGTATTATAATTATATTGCTTCCCAGAAACAAGATTCAGTTACAAGAACGGTCTGCTTATAGATACCGTGTCGTATAAACGGTCTTCATATAGCACCATGCGTCATATATCTTCATGTCTTCTTGAGAAAGTAAACAATGTCCCAAGGGTTGATGATAGCAAGGACGAACTGGTAGTCGAGTGGTTAAGACGCTTGTCTGGTAATTCAGGTAGCATAGGGATCCGTTGGTTCGAATACCACTCAGTGCATGAAATTTTCCGCATCGATTTGAGTTTTTGACCCAATAATAATAATAAGACTGAGGTTTAGGTGGTAGAAAATGTTATATTATGTTAGATGCTCTAGAAGAGAAAACTACATTTCAAGTTTAATAGAATAGAACTGAATTTATTTGGAACTTTCAACTTTAGGAAAACTGGTTGAACATAAATATTGCCTGGCCTCAAGACCTATCACATCTTCCCCACTATAAAAATATTTCATTGTCCAAATCTCTCAGGTGGTCTTCTTTCTCGACTGCTTCTTCTGAGTGGTGGAATATTTAGATGGAGAGAATCATTATCAAGAGTTGTACTTTCTATGTTGTCATTGAGAGAACTTTTTTCATTCAAGTTATTGTCCACAATCAAATGTTCTCTGTTTCTTCTTATCATACTGTTTCCCATGTTGACTATATATGACCTTGGTGTTAACTGTTCTCCTACAACACCATGCTTCCACTCTTCTCCCTTCCGTTGTGGTTGAATTCGAACACCTTCACCTACATTCAACTTTGGAAGATTCCTGGTCTTGCGATCATAATAAAATTTATATTTCCTTTTCCTCAGGTCAATTGTCTCAGGAACACCTTGTACAATGCGAGGTTTTAATTGATTCGATAACGTTGGAATGAGTGATCTAGTTTTTCTTGACATTAATTTTTCTGTGGGAGTGACTTCTGTGTCACCTGTTGGAGTGTTCCTCCATTCAAGAATAGCTGAAAATGGATCTCTCTTCTCAAGTCTGCACTTCTTAATGATACTTTTGGCAATTTTTACTGCAGACTCAGCCTTCCCATTTCCATGACTGTGAAATGGGGACGAGGTTATGTGTTCAAATGACCAGTTGGTTGAAAAATTGAGAAACTTTTCATTTCTGAAAGAACCTCCATTATCTGTAATTAAAGTATTGGGAACGCCATGTATGGAAAATATTTTTTTCATCATTAAAATTACTTGCTCAGCAGAATAAGAACCAAGTTTTTCTATCTCCCAGTAATCAGAATAATAATCAACTACAACGAGATAGTTCTGATCTTCCACCTGAAATATGTCGGCTGCTACCCTGTACCAAGGCAAAGAAGGGGTTTCATGAGTTTGCATAGGGAGATTACGTTGTGCTACAGGATATGTTTTGCAAATACTGCAGTTTCGAACTTTTTGTTCAATATCAAAATTCATCTTTGGCCAAAATAGTGAACCTCTAGCCTTACTAAGACATCTATCAATACCTTGGTGAGCATCATGAATTTTACTCAACATTTCTGGCCTCATAGCTTTAGGAATTAAGACAGCTTCACTTCTTAAAATCACACCATTCTGTTCTGATAGTTCATCACGAAAACTCCAATAGTCAGATAAATCAGTATTGAGTTGAGTTTTGTGTGTAGGCCACCCATGATGAATAATTTGTATAAGTTTTTGAAGTTTGTCATCTTTAGCGGTGAACTGTTTCACTCTCTCTATAGTAACATTAGAAAAATCAATATCTTCTAACTGATTAATATTTTCAAGATTTTCGTTCATCTCAATCTCTCTAAGTTTAAAAACATCCAGTTGGTTTGAATCTTGTTCATCAAAACTAGATAAAGGCGCTCGAGACAAAAAATCCGCAACAACCATTTGTTTTCCGGGACAGTAACATATATCAAGATCATATTTTTGTAAGTTCAACATCATACGTTGCAAACGTCTAGGAGCATTGAGAATTGATTTTTTAAAAATAGTTTCCAGTGGCTGATGATCATTATAAACAGTTACTTTCTTACCTCGTATGTATTGGTCAAATCTCTGACATGCAAATAATATTGATAGAGCTTCTTTTTCAATTTGTGCATAGTGTCTTTCTGTTTGATTAAGTGTTCTCGATGCATACGCCACTGGTTTTCCTTCTTGAACAAGAACTGCTCCAATTCCATAATCACTTGAATCAGCCTGAATGCACACTGGTTTTCTTACGTCAAAATATTGTAAGATGGGCGATTTTGTTGCTAAGTCTCTTATCTTTTCAAAACTTTGCTGCTGAGCTTTGTCCCAGTGCCACGGACAAGTTTTTCTCGTCAGTTGTCTGAGTGGTTCTGCAACTGTAGCTAAATCAGGAAAAAATTTAGACAGATAATTAACAAATCCAAGATATCTCTGTAGCTCAACCACATTTGAGGGTTCCTTCATCTTGATCAATGACTCAATTTTTTCAGGATCTGACTTGATGCCTTCATTTGTGATCAATTGACCCATGTACTTAACACTCTTCAAGTTAAACTTCATTTTCTCTATGTTCAGTTTCAAATTTTTTGCTTTTGCTCTGTAAAATAAATTCAATAAATTTTCATCGTGATCTCTCTGTGCTTCCTCTTCGGTGTCTCCTTTGCCGTAAATCAAAATATCATCTGCAATAACAAGAATACCTTTCAAGCCACTTAAAGCTTCTAATAATTTCATTTGAAAAATTTCAGGGGCCGACGAAACTCCGAAAGGTAATCTTAACCATCGAAACCTACCAAATGGTGTCCAGAATGTTGTCAACCTGCTTGCCTCTTCAGTGAGTTTCACTTGCCAAAATCCATTTTTGGCATCCAGAACTGAAAATATTTTAGCGTTAGACAAGTCAGGAGTAATTTCATCCATTGTAGGTATTTGGTAGTGTGATCTTTTTATCGCCTTATTCAGCTCTTTGGGATCAAGACAAATACGTAATTTATCGTTCTTATGTACTAAAACCAAATTACTTATCCATTCACTAGGCTCAGTTTCTTTACAAATTATTCTTTCTCTCTCAAGTTCAGTCAGTTTATCTTTTAATTTGTCTCTCATTGCAATAGGTACACGTCTTGGATACTGTTTGACTGGAATTACAGATTTATCTACTTCTATGTTATATTCACTTTCTAAACAGCCTAGTCCTTCAAATACATCTTTGAATTCCATAATCAAATTTTCTTTGGTAAGTAACTCACCTTTTTGAATGAAGCAAAGATCTGCTTTCACCTCTATCAAATTTAACTTTGTACAGGATTCTGCAGAGATCAGTGGTGGATGACTCTTATTGGTCACCTGGAACTCCAAGTCATATAGGTTGCCTTCATGTACAACAGTAAGAGTTTTTTTACCAACAGGAAGCAAAATTTCTCCTCCTATTGCACCAAGTTTGGTTCTTGATTTTTCAAGATTAACATTTCCACATAGCTTCCTGAAATCTTTGAGGCTAATTACATTGCAAGCAGCACCTGTGTCTAAATGACACGGAAAGGAAATCAAATCATTATTAATAAGAAAAGTAAGATTAGTAATAAGGACTTTCTTGGTGTTACTACTTCCAATGTGCCAAACATTGTTATCAGTACTGGGCGTTTCCACTTCATAGCTCTGGTTTTCAACATAGTTCGCACTTTTAGCCTTCTTTTGCTTACAAACTTGACTGAAATGATTCAAATTACCACAATTAGAACAAACTTTTCCGAACGCTGGACAAAGTTCTTTTCTGAAAATATGACTTTTGCCACAGTAAGTACATTTTCTAGCAGGAATTGATTTAATATTGGACTTGTGAAACTTGAATATTTCTCTATCCTCTTGAACTTTTACTTCAGCACCGCTTATTACATGACATTGTTTTTCAGTGGCTTCAAAAGATTTTCCTATTTCCAAAGCTGATATCAAAGTTAATTTGGAATCATTAAGATATTTTTTTCTCAGCTCTGAACTTGAAACTCCTAGTACTAGCCGGTCTCTGAGTAGCTCGTCATGCATTTGTTTGTATTCGCAAGAACTAGCTAGATTTCTAATTCTGCTGTAATACTTGTCTATAGTCTCGCCTGTTTCTTGTTTCGCAATACCAAGTAAATATCGTTCATAGATAATGTTCTTTTGAGGTAATATATATCTGTCAAATGCATTTAATAATTTGTTGAACGTACTTACATTATCTGCCTCTAGAGTCATGAATGTCTTGAGCATTTCTTTATCAAACAAAGATATAATAAATGAAATCTGTATGTCATCTTGCTGTTTATCTAAGCCTGTTAATTTCATGTAATTCTTGACTTGTAATTTGAAAATATTCCAATCCTCTGCAACCGTCTCTGTTTTCCATTCAAAAATCTTTGGAACTGGTATAGCATGAGCAATCGTGGTTGTTTCTTTGTCATTTGGTTTAGTCATTATGTAATGTAACACTCACGTAACACGAAAAGTAAATAATTATATGCACTTCAATCTATGTTGAAAAAAGGAAAATTTGCGCTGTCACCATGTTATATTATGTTAGATGCTCTAGAAGAGAAAACTACATTTCAAGTTTAATAGAATAGAACTGAATTTATTTGGAACTTTCAACTTTAGGAAAACTGGTTGAACATAAATATTGCCTGGCCTCAAGACCTATCACAGAAAATGCTTTGAGCGTTAACCTCGCCTATAGTAGTTACCTTCCACTGCATGGTCATATCACAACGGGGGTGTTACTCTGCATTTGCAGGAATTTCATAACCCTGCTACCCACATTCACCTCACCCAGCCTGGGTTAGAATGCTGGAATGCCAGCATCACGAAGTCTTCAACTCGCTGAACGTTGCTTAACTTCCGCGAGAACCGTTGGATTTAACGCGCCATCGACGCTGGCTATTCTACTTAAAAGGCTATAGGTAACATAAGTGTTCTCTGTTTTGTGTCACTGCATTATTTATCACCTGATAGATAATGCGATAACCGAGCGCAAATCATACATCGTGATTCTGCGTGCTAATTTTAGATATTTTTTGTTGGTAAATTCTCGTATTTCACATTCTTTGCGCGATATCAATCGTATGATTCGCCTGTATATGAATTGTGTTGCAGGGTATTAAACTGTCAAATTACGGCAGCGTAGATGGCACTTTAAATATACAGCAGTTCTTCGTTAGGAAACGTTCAGCGAGGCGAGGACTTGGATGGGTGACCATTCAAATTCGAACCCTCGTGATGCTGGCTGGCTATTCCCGGCCCCACTCAGGCTGGGTTAGGTTAATTTGAGTACCTGGTTTGTGAGTAAGCAAATGGAGGGTAAACCCCCCATCGTGATATGACCATGTAGTTAAAAGTTACGTTAAAGCAAAATAGAAAGTGTCAAATCCCCATCTGATCACATTTACCATCTGCAATTCTGCATATGTGAGTTTTACTTCATACAATAGTTATACTGTATGTACTTTCCGAAGTCATATTCTTCTGTTAGTACGCGTATTCGATACACCGACCTAGTTAGCTTGATCGATGAGGCGACGAACTTGTAATCTGGAGGTTGGTGGTTCAAGTCCCAGTTTAATCAGATATTTAGTAAAACGAGTTTGCGTAGTAATTGTCATAAACACAAATGTGATAAAAAAAGATAAATGCTCTATTTTCTCTATAATAATAATCATACCAACAATCTTTAGTAGAAGGTAACCACCAGGCGAGGTTAATGCTCAAAGCATTTTCTACCACCTTACCTTCAGAGTCTTATTATTATGTGGTCACAGAAAAAATAATGAAAACTTATTATTATTACATACAGTGCCGGATTAAGGCTGCGCGGGGCCCTTGGCAATTTCAAGGCGCGGGGCCCCAAAATTATACTGAGATTATGATAAAATACTATTTTTAGAACCTTGAAATCGAAGCCAAGTTTCCTGAGCACCAATCCATAATAGTAAAATGACGTTTATAACACGAAGGCAACATTTTTTCCGAATAATAGTAGGAATATCTATATAAGAATATGTGTAGAAAGATGTCATTAGGTAAGATGTGTAGAAAGTAGATCATCTATAACTATGAAGATTTTATCGCTAGTATTGAATGCTACTTTTTTAAAAGGTAACTTTCCAAATTAATTCCAAACAATCAAAAGACCCTTCGAAAATGCCCAAAGATTTTTTTTCTTGCATGTCTTGAAAAACAATCCAAAACATCATGATAAGTAAATTTGACGGCGCCGCAGGCGAAATTTTTGCAAAGTTATGGGGTAAAGTACTCGAAAAATAGATACAAAAAGATAACTTGAAAAATTAATTAAAAGCGCCGTAAGCGACTATAATGAAGATCATTGGTTAAGATGTCGATAAAGTCGATCACTGAGCACTCAGATGGCACTGAGTTTGATGGCAGATATTAACTAAGGCGATAATCACATCCTTTGTTAATATTATTCTTTTCAAATATGGGTAATTATATTATATTATATTATATTATATAAAGAACCGCAGGCAAAAGGTATAGAGGTTTTAAGGGGGGCCCCCGTGGTTTTTCTTTTAATATTTTGCTCAAATGGCTGTGATTTAATTTAATATTAAAATCCAGAAACACCGAGAGGTCATTCATAAACACTTATAATTTATGTAAGCTGCCCGAAACGCGGGGTCCCCAAAATCGCGGGGAACTTAGCATCTACCAAATCTGACATATTGGTAGGTAATCGGCTAATGTCTATGTGGTTCATCATTGTTTATTCAAGGAATAGATAATAATAGGGAGCCCCGCGCTTTTCTTTTCATTTATGTACTTTGCTGTGAGTGTGTGATTTCACTTTTATTTCTTCTTCTTCTTACTCATTATCCAAAAGTACCTAGTGTAAGCTTTTAAAAAACCTATAATACCTAGTGTAAGCTTTTTTAAAAACTCATAATATCTAGTGTAAGCTGCTCAAGCGCGGGGCCCCCTAAAGCGCGGGGCCCTTGGCATCTGCCAAATCCGCCATATGGGTAATCCGGCACTGATTACATAATAGGTATTACTATGATAAATATCATATTTAGAATGAAAAACATTGAGCGAAATACTAGAAGTTCCTTTGACTTGGAAATTGCCACGGAACAGTCCACATGTTTCAGTTTACATGACTGCTTTATGTTAACTGCTTTCGAGCTATTATGCAAGTCAGCATGTCAGCAAGCTGCGAGGCGGCGAATAGTTTGAGGTGCTGTCTCTTATAAACTGCAGTAATGCATCAAACCTCGTGGGTCATGCATCCAGTGGTTAACGCGCCAGTCTGGTAATCCAGGTAGTGTAGGGATCCGTTGGTTCGAATCCCACCCAGTGCATGAATTTTTCATCATTCATTTAAATTTGTGACCACATAATAATAAGACTGAGGGTTACGTGGTAGAAAATGCTTTGAGCATTAACCTCGTCTGGTGGTTACCTTGCACTAAAGAGTGTTATTATGCATACGTGGACATCTTTTTTGCTATTAAGACGTCTAAAATTATTGCATTGTTAGATGGAGATGTAATCCCTTTTTTATATTTTTATTGACTTTCTTTTAAGTGGCAGGGTTCTCACATGTGAGCTCTACCACTCAACCACTTTTTCAATTTAGTTCAGTTGACCTTAGATACCCTAGCCTCGTGAGGACAATTGGGGTTGTTGTAGACAACGACCAGTGGCGGAATTTGGAGATATGATGCATTAGCATTAGTTGTCGTAATGTCAATGCTACCCACTAAAAATTGTGACTTAACACTGATAACTAGCTCTTTCTCTCTCTCTAATTTTTTTTTTTAATTGTAAATATTAACTCACCAAGTTTCTAAATGATATGCCCCATCACAAGCCGTCGTTTCGTAGCTTCTGTTTCTCTCTTTCTGCCAGCAAATGCGAGGTGCTACCCAACTGTGTACAATTCAGTGACCTGTTTCTGAAGTACTCTTTCTACTAATAATACTAATAATTCTGAAGTACTAATAATACTCTTCGGTGGAAGCTAACCAGGCGAGGTTAATGCTTAAAGCATTTTCTACCACCTAATCCTCAGAGTATTATTATTATTATGTGGTCACTAACTGAAATTACAGAGGAAAAATCCATGCACTGGGTGGGTCACTAACACCGGGAGGAATCCGTTGGATTCAAACCAACGGATTCCTCCGCTACCAGGATTACTTTACTACCGCTTTAACCACTTGACTGCCGATGCACGGTCTTTCCACAAGGAACTTTTTATTCAAGTTTAATTCATAAATAAATTTATATTCTCTCTCTCTCTCTCTTTGAGCTCCTTCCCTTTTTCTCTCTCTCCCTCTCTCTCTCTCTTTCTCTTCCTTCCTCTCTATCTCTAAATAGCCAGTCTGTCCTGAATGAGCTCAGTGGTAAAGACTGCACTCTGTGAATCCATAGATTCCAGAGGTCGCGGGTTCGAAACCCAGCCGACACATTGACAAGTCATATCCATATGGGAGTATAACTAGTCATCATGTTTTTACCACATAATAATATATACACGTACATATAATAGTATTATTGCGTGTGTTTGCATTTATTTATTTATTATATTATGATTATCCTGAACTACAAATTTTGGCCACCAGTTTCGGTGTTCGAACCCGGGACCCATACGCATAGATCAATCTTCTCACATATCTCACAAACGTGTTCTATTTTCGCACCATTTGTAAACACTGGTACAATGGCGTACACTATATGCGAATTACAATGGCGTCCAAAGTTGAATGACATACGGAGAGTCACAGATTGAAATCATTAAACATATTTAAACTGTTTACGACCGGGCTTGATACATGAAGTCCTTCGTTTATGAAAAACATGTGTGCGATGCGGTACTTTCTGATGTGTTTTGCATTAGAACAGAATTCTCAATGTGGGATTTTTTATTCTCAAGAAGAGTTTTTATTATTATAGCAGTTTTGCTTGCACTTATATACGGGGGAGAAACATGGAATACAACGAAGAGAGAAGAAGAAAGTCTGAGGATAACGCAGAGGGCCATCGAAAGAAGGATGTGCCACATTAGCCTACTAGAACATATTAGAAACACAGAGGTAAGGAAGTAAACTAATGCAAAAGATATTGTGAGTGAAATATATGAGAAGAAATTGAGATGGGCGGGGCACGTGGCTAGGATGAAGGATAATAGGTGGACAATAAGAACTACAGAGTGGTAGGTACCCCAGAGACAAGAAAAGAAAGAGAGGAAGACCGAACATCAGATGGGAAGATGCAATACTAAAATTAATTTGGTCCAAAATGGACGAAGATGGCACAAGATAGAGGAAGCATTGCAACCTACAGCATTGGCGAGAAATCGACAACCCTTGAAATCACGGGTCCATCAAGGTAAGGAGTAGGTCAGTAGGAGTTTTTCTCCTGTGGAATAAATATATCTGCTTGTGCGATATATAGTCACACAGAGGACAAATTGTCTTTTTTAAGTTATCATAATATTATAATTATGTGGTAATCACAACCGTGATGACACAACTACTCAAACTCGCTTAACTAAATTGTTGCTTAACTTGGGACTTGAACCACCGACCTCCGATTACAAGTCCGCCGTCTTATTGATCAAGCTACTGAGGTCGGTTAATTGTCTTTATTCTCACTCTTATATGTGGTGTGAATCTACATAAAATGCCTTCCCTAAAATAGTAGAAGTAACAGCTGTTTTTTGCAACTCCGCGATTTGATGGTAGAGAGGTCTCAAGTTCGATACCCAGGTTCTTCTTTTTTTAAATATACTTTTCTTATGTTTTAAGAAAATTGAGATTTGTAAGTATAGTTTTGCTACAGAAGGCTTACATACCTATAATAATAATAACACTAGTGGAAGGTAACCACCAGGCGAGGTTAATGCTCAAAGTATTTTCTACCATCTAACCCTCCGAGTCTTATTATTATGTGGCCACAAACTGAAATTAATGAGGAAAAATTGATGCACTAAGAACTACGCTACCTGGATCAACAGACCTACAACTCATCTATTATTAAAGGTCCTAGGTTCGAGTCCAGCCCTGGAGGCATCTCTGGTAGATACTCTTTATTATCTCTAATCGAAGTTTGGTACAAGTGTAAATAAACAGTACCTCTTTGAAATAGTATATTATCAAAGGGATGATTTTTGAAAAATAATTAACCTTGATTACGAAAACAGCCTTAGGGAAATAGGAAAGCGCTTTTGAAAAATAAAACAAATTAAACCTTTTGGAATTTACGAGTGTTTGTTTTTGTCAGGGGCTGTGAACTGAACAATTCAACAGTGTGAACCACCTTGTAGAACTAAGATATCACAACTTAAAAAGCAATTTTTAATAGTAAAATTAGCAGAGCTCCAAAAATGAGTTCAGAAGAAACACAGCCTATCTGTTAAATAATATTAGAGCGCACTATTAGCTCCGTGGTTAAGCACTCACTTGCCATTCGGAAGGTCCCGGTTTCGATTCCACGTACCGACAAAAAATTGTATCCTTAATTTGGTCACACTTGTTTGTAAGGGATACTTTCCTTTTCGTTCGTGTTAACCCAGCACCTATTTGGGAAGTATTGTGTCGCTTCTCGCCCATCAGAGGGGATGCATACTACGAGATGGGCAAGCTACAACACAGACCACAAGCGTCTACAGTAGCTCCTGTTTCATGACTACAAAATAAAAAAAGCTGTGGATACAGTAGAAATACAGTAGAAACTGGTAATAAGAGAACAATTTTCAGGTCCAATGTACCTACCTCTCTATAAAGGAAAATGATTTTTTCACAAGAGAAACCTGGATGTAAGAGAAATAATCCGGTACCTTGAGTTCTGCTATAGCCAGGTTTGACTGCACAGAGATTTCCCACGTCTGAGTGATTAACACAAATATGAGTGATTAACACAAATATTATGATAACTTTTTTTTAACCCCTTGGCACCTGTATAGCCCACTAAATTTTCTGCCCCTGCTGTGACCTTAATTATCTTCGGTTTCCACATTTTGCAACGAGATTTCTCATGTTTTAATTACAGAGCTTTCTCTACATTTCATATACATCTAGTCCATAAAGGTACATCTATAGTCACTCGCTGATAATTTTTTTTAACTTGAAGAGGTTTTTACAAATTAAAATTGTGAACTTTTCTCCCCCCCCCCTCCCCCCAATTAAAATGCTACTTCTTCTACATCCAAGGTGTACCGTATGCTACAAGTGATACAGTCGGCCCTGGATATAAGAGAACTGGATATATGAGAAACCTGGATATAAGAGAACTAGATATAATTATGAGAAACCTGGATATAAGAGAACTGGATATATGAGAAACCTGGATATAAGAGAACTGGATATATGAGAAACCTGAATAAAAGTGAACTGGATATATGAGAAACCTGGATATAAGAGACACCTGGATATAAGAAACCTGGATGTATGAGAACTGCATAGGTAAGAGGAACCTGGATATACTTACTTATTTTCCGTGTCCATGATGGTTGTGTCATGGTGGTGGAAGGATTGATGGGGTATTATTATTATTATTTATTATAATTAAATTATATTTTTTTTTTCATATTCATTGTGGCAGGATTCTCAATTTTTGAGCTCTTCCATCCAACAATCGAAATTTATGTATTCTTATTCTAAAGGCTTTAAAAATTTAACCCAGATAGACCGGAGTTTTTTTTCGACTACTTTTTATTTAAAAACTAGCTAAAAGTGTTGTATATCATGTTTGTTGAAGGGCATTTCAAGTTTAATGAATAAAAAAGTTTTTGGTTTTCGAGATATGGCCATTTCCCTGAAATCCTTCTAGAAGGATTGCAGGTGAAATTCATAGACTTCCTAAAGGCCTGTTTTCAAATCCTTCCAGAAGGATTGTAGGCTCATCTGGGTTAACTACACCAGATTAATAAACCCCTGTGGACCGCCAGAAGGATTTTTCTGGGCTCCTTCCATGTCCTGTGTGGGGTGTATCTTGTGGCGATGTTAAAATGTACATCTGATATTCATGTAGGTACATCTAGTACAACTTCTCACTTTTATGTTTATACTGATGTATGAATTTCACTTGTGAAAACATTTCTCAATTATTTTTATATCAGAAACAATTTTTAGCTCCAATTCTCCTCTTTCTAAGGCCAAATAACCTCTTTATAAGAGACACCTGGATAAAAGAGAAAAAATTCAGATTCCTTGGGTTCTCTTATATCCAGATTTGACTGTACTTTCAAAAATAAAAATTAAAAAATTATAAGAATAGTATTCTAGGACTAATGGGTAATACTCGTAGGTAAACTGATTCATCAAACTGATAGAGCTTATTTCTGAATTCACAAAAAGGAAGAACTTTTTTTTTATCTATCATATTTTAAATCATTAAGAACAATATAACCTTCCACCCAACATGTCTCACAAAAATATACCCACTTGCTTCCATATGAACATGGAAATTTTTGGTTGTACCGCGTATACTTTTAAAACGTCCTTACTTTGTATTAACATCATTATTTTATTCCAACAGGATAGAAAAAGTTAGAGCATTCAAGGGAAAACTAACTGAAAAATGACGAATGGAAAAATGTCGGATACATAGTAGGAATACAGTTTCATGTCAAGCTGTTACACGTGGCTAGTGCACCTAGGTAATAACTTCTTGCCGTCTGTTTTAAGTTTTTTTTTTGGATTTTTTCCTTTTTTTAATTAATGAGAAGTAGAGGAAGGGCGCCAATCCCGGAATAGGGTCCCTAAGTCGGAATACCAAAATACATGTAACCCTGTTGAAAACAAAGAGAAACAAGAATATACAAGTTCATTAGAATCATCCACTTGACTTTCTTTGTTGATCAGAATCAATTAGTACACTGTGAAATTTCAAAGGAGCAGTAGAGAATATTTTACGTTTCCCAAAAGTTTTCAAACGTATTTTTTAAAAATTAATTTTACAACTTGGAATAAAGGTATTTAAAACTTTTTATACTAATATAAGTAGTTTTAATTCTAATATTTTTCTGTAAAATCCGTTTCTTTTTTTTTTCTTTCTTTTTTTTTTGAATTATCATTATTTAAAAAAATAAATCAAAATACCCTAATTCGGAATATCTTGGAGCTCCATATTCGGTATAAAGTTTTTGAGTATTCCGAATTTGGAACCCTTTTGATATGTTTACCTTGTAAAATATTTTTACTCATTTTTAATTTCCTTAAATTTGTTTAGATGCCGTCTAAAAAGAAGCCTGCACATTCAAAAGGAATGTCAAATAATAGGCAATAAAAAGAGGCAACAGAGAAAAATGGATACAATATGCCAGTGATCAGTGGGCTCATGAGGCCTGTACCGAGTGTACCGCCCATAAGAAGGGATACTATTGTTGTGACCATTGTAAATAGATAACTAGTCCGATTGGTTTAGTTGTTGTTTAGGTTCAAATTCAAATCATCAATTACTAAAGGCAATGCCTTGTTGAAACAGCCATCTTTCTCTGTCGGATGCCAATTCCTTCATATTTTGGTAGGAGTTACAATTCATCAATTCACAGATGTCTTTGAAATAATTCTGCCTTGGTCTGCCACGCCCTCTCCTTCCTGCTATTCTACCTTCCATTATGTTTACCATGAAGTTGTTGTGTCTTATTACATGTCCAATCATTTTTATCTTTCTTCTCTTTATTGTTTTCATCAATGATCTTCCTTCTCTTACATCTTGTAATACTTGATCATTGGTCTTCTTCTCTGTCCAGCTTGTCTTCGTCATCTTCCTCCATATCCACATTTCAGCTGCTTCCAGTCGTTCTCTTTCATATTGTGTAATCGTCCAAGTCTCACATCCATAAGTTAACACACTCCATACTAAGGTTTTCACAAATTTCTTCCTTACTTCTATACTGATATGCTTATCTGTGAGTAGTTTTATTTTCTTTAGAAATGCTTGTTTGCTTAACATTATTCTTCTTATGACATCTTTTCTTGTTTTGCTATCATGAGTGATCAAACTGCCAAGGTAACAGAACTCATGTACCTGTTGGATAGGATTATTTTGAAGTTTGATGTTTGCAGTTGGTGTTTCAGTTTTACTAATGAGCATACATTTGGTTTTGTTGACATTTATTTTCAGATCATATCTATGGAGGCTATTTGATAAAATGTTTAGCATATCATTCATGTTATTTTCACTATCTGCTAGTAGTACAATATCATCTGCAAATCTTATACAGTGAATTCGTTCATCGTTGATAGTTATTCCTGGTGTTTGGTCTTTCATTTCGTTGATTGCATATTCGATGAACAGGTTGAACAGGTACGGAGAAATCTGGCAACCCTGCCTCACACCTTTTCTTATTTTTGCTTCCTTTTCGCTTCCATTTATATCAATGATTGTAGTTTGTTCTTTGTACATATTCAAGATCAATTGTCTATCTCTCCATTTTATACTCTTTTCTTTCATTATTTTGAAAAGTATTTTCCAATTTATCTTATCAAAGGCCTTTTCTAAGTCAATGAATGTGGTGTATGTATTGATATTTAGGTCGATTCTTCTGTCCAAGATCTGTCTCAAGGATAATATGGCTTCCCTTGTTCCTTTTTCAGATCTAAATCCAAATTGGTCTTCGCTCGTATTTTCATCAATATTTTCTTTCATCCTGTTTTTCACAATATTCAGCAAGATTTTAGATGCATGAGATAGGAGTGCAAGGGTTCTATAATTACTACATTCACTAGCATTTCCTTTTTTTGGAATAGTAATCATTCGGCTTTTTACAAAATCAGATGGAAGATTTCCTGTTTCATGAATATTTTTTATTATTGTGTACAGTGATTCTTTGGTTGTTTCATCAATATTCTTTAAAAGTTCTGCTGGTATGTCATCCACTCCTGTTGCTTTCTTGTAATTCAATCTATCAAGTGCTTTTTCAAATTCTTCCTTTGTTATTGTTGGTCCTTTGTCTTCTTCATTTACTTCATCTTCAGGTTCAATGTATTCCCTCTCATTAATTACGTCTGGACCCTCATAAAGATCTTCAAGGTATTCTTTCCAGCGTTCTGCAACTTTTTCATTTTCAAATATTAGCTTTCCTTGTTTGTCATGAACAATATTACTTCTGGTTTTAGGTGTATATTGCAGTTTCTTAACTTTGCTGTATGCTATTCCTGAGCAGTTCTTTATCATTGCTAATTCAATTTCCTGACTGTTTTCTTTAAGCCATTTTTCTTTTTCTTTTCTACATTCATTAGTTATTTTGTTTTTTATTTCTTTGTATTTGTTGTGATCTATTTTTCTTTGAATGTTTCTTTCATTTATCATCTCCAGAATGTGATCCGTCATCCATGGCTTTCGGGGTTCAAGTTTGTGTTTTCCCAATATTTTATCTGCTGTATCCTTTATGTTATCCCTAATATTTTCCCAAGTTGTACAGTTTTCATTTTTACTTTCTAATACCTTTTTGAATTTCCCAACAGTTGCCGCATCATTCAGACCATCTAGGCACCAAGTTTTCTTTTTCTTAAACTGTCTTTTCTTCAGTTTCACGTCACATTTAGCCATGACTAAATTGTGGTCACTATCTACATCAAACCCTGGATATGTATGACAAGATTTCATCTGATTTCTATACTTCCTTTTGACTAGTATGTAATCAATTTGATAACGGTTTATATCTCCTGGAGCTTTATAAGTGTATCTTCTTCTATTGGGTACTTCAAAGAATGTGTTGCTGATGATGAGATCATTTTCTTCGCAAAAATTTAGCAGTCTTGATCCTCTTGAATTACTCTTTCCGTAACCAAATTTTCCCATACAACTGCTAAGTGTTGTGTCTTGACAGCCAACACACGCGTTGAAGTCTCCAATTATAAATGTGTTTGATTTATTTTCCGTTATTTCAAGGAGTTCTTCAATTTTCTCATACAACTCTTCTATTTCTTCTTCAGTACTTCTTGATGTTGGAAAGTAAACTTGAATGATGTAGATAGGTATTGGTTGAGCTTCTATTTTTATCATTAGTAGTCTATCATTGACATGATATGTATTCAACACGTTATTTTTCCACTTTTTGTTCAATATAATTGCAACTCCATTTCTTCCTTGTTTTTCATTTCCACTATGTATAAATCGATAGTCATCCGACATAAGATCTCCATTTCCTTCCCATCTTGTTTCACACAGCCCCAAAATGTCTAGTTCGGCTTTGCTTATCACATTTTTAACTTCTTCCAATTTTGTGGGTTTCAACATAGTTCTTATATTCCAAGTAGCTATACGCATTTGACTAGATTTCTTATTTTTGCAAGGATTTCGCAGGCTGACGACCTGAGAAGCCTTGCCACTCCCCCTGCCGGATCTTGGCATCCGAACTCCATGATCAGTAACATTTGTTCTTATGGGTGTACTCATCATGACTGTTGGGGGGCTAGGAATATCCATGTGGATCTTTAATGTTGCGGTATCCCTGTTGCCACAAACATCCTCAAGCCGTTCATCAGGCTGGCTGATTCATCCGCCTTTTGAGGGCAGTTTCCCACCCTCAGGACAAGAGATTGCCCTACTCTACTCAGCTCATCCGCCCCTTGGGCCGTTGGCATTGTAGAGTGCCTCCTTATCCCGGGAGACTTTCGGATAGGCTGACTGCATGTGACTGGCACATGGTCGATGGGGTCGCCACATCCCTACGAACTAAATTCAAATAGATGTCTAAATATCCTTTTTAGTTCATTCGTCATAAGGGTTTTTTTTTGTATACCGAATTTGGAACCCATAGTATTCCGCAATAGGACCCCATAAAGTCAAACTAAACTTTTTAACATTTTGGGCCGAATCAAAATTGTGAAAAGTTATTTCTTTGTTTTCCCTAACTTTCTCAAAAATAAATGATAACCATATAATCTTTGTTTCAAGACCGATATTGAGCTTTTATTTTCTACGACCTTCGAAATTTTCTCAAAAATGAAAATGGTATTCCGAATATGGCGCTCTTCCTCTATGTTGTAGCTACTTTCCATACGCCATTTTTGTATAGTTATCACGTTATCAGTATATCAGTATCAGTATAAAGAGAAAAGTGAGAAGTTGTACTAGGTGTACATGAATATCAGAACATACCTTATAGGTAATTTTATTAATTTCTTTTTGATCTTGCAACTGTCGGATTCAAAGACGGCTATGTACGAGTTCGGTGCGAAAAAAAAAAAAAAAAAAAAAAAAATGTGGGAGTTGGGTTCGCTCTAAGAAAAGTCATAATTATATGAGTTCGGTCCGATTGAAAAAAGGTCATGTATGAATTCGATGCAATAGTACCTGCCCTGATGATCAGGTAATTATAGTATTTTTTCCCTCATAGACATTGCCTTCAATTTATTTTACCTAACCCTACTATAACCCCAAGGCATGGCCTTCATTGTATTTTACCTAAACCTACTATAAACCCAAGGTATGGAACAAGAAATATCTAGGAAAGTGTTAACCGTAAAACGCGGGTTGAAATTTAAGTATTAATTTTTTATTTATTTATCATACTAAAAGTGATTCCTCTACCAAATTTATATTATGTCCAAATGCTATAACTTTAATATCTCTCGACATAAACCTCAGTCAGCCTCATTCTGAACGCCACTTTAGCATCTAAGTCATTCCATACGGGATGTTTACCCTTCATTAGCTCGAAACTCACCATTCGCATATTACCTTTACTCAGCCTGGTTTGGATATGGAGTGGTCTTTTGAGTGGTCACCCACAAAGTCCTGAAGTCACTGAACGTTGCTTAACTTCAGTGATCTGAGAAGAATCGGCACGTGCCATCGAAGCTGCCTGAAAAGTGATTGAAACCATATTTACGAGTTCACGAAAGCTCGGACTGACAGTTTTCATCCCCTCTCCGGAGTAGTAAAGTTTCCTGGAAGGTCAGTCTATATCCTCACGTTTCTTGACGGATTCCAGGAAAATCATGAAATGAAACTTATCGAGAAAACTCACGGACGAATTTCATAATGTTTTTTCAGGCGAACCATCCAGTGCCCCGAGGCACCACTGCTGAAGCCGGCTACTGACTAGCTACTTATTACAATAATTAAATTACTGTTCTACAGAGTGTATCAATCAGAATTGATCAATTTTAAAATCACAGGAGATAGACTTGATCCATCCCACTTGAATGAGGCAATGTACCTAACATGTAGGTAGCATTACCTCGTTGGATCGCCAAAGAAATCCTCTGAAAGAGGAAAGCCTTGGCGGCCCTATTCCCATTGAGACGAACCGACTTGGTTCTCAAAATAATCACATGAAATTGTGTAAAACCAGCATGAAAGCCCTATTAAAATCAACTTGGTTCTCAAATAATCAAAATGACAGGTTACATCACCAGCACGGAAATCCAGCTCCCGGTTTTTTTTTATTTATTTTTAAAGATGCGTATTTCTACAGCCTTTTTAATTTCCTTATGCTATAATAAGGAAAGTATTGTATTTTTCGAAAATTGGACTTATTTTTGAGTGATAAGGAAATTCGTGTGCATGGTGTCACACCAGGACACCTTTTTTTTCGTAGTCATGAAACAAGAGCTATACTGTAGACGCTTGTGGTCCGAGTTGTAGCCTGCCCATCCCGCAGTATGCCTCCCCTCTGATGAAGGAGAAGTGACACAATACTTCCCATTTAGGTGCTTGGTCAACACGAGCGCACCTGAAGGTATCCCTTAAAAACAACGCTAATAACAATTGAATACATTATTTTTTTCGAGTCTGGGGATCGAACTCAGGACCTTCCGCATGGTAACGTATAATATATGAAATTTGATAACTTTCACCTTTTCTATTATTGATGGAGGAAAAAAAAAAAAAACAAATTAACTGTTACTCTCTGTATACCAGTGCAGCCATCGGACTAATCGATCATAGATAATTTTCCTCTGATGCCTAATAGGATCTATTCTAGCTGAATATTAAAACCTACTTCTCAAGTACCTTCAATCTATCCTAGCCTAATAGTACCTACTCATCTGGCACCTATGATGTATTTTAGCTAATTGTTATTGGCTTTGGAATTCGAGGAATTTATTTCTGAAGGACAACCCATTGGATGAGAAAAACATTCAGAAGTTCTGGACATTATTAGCAAAAGTACTTGGGCACGAATTATGAAACAGGATTAGATTAACTAATACTACACTATCCATGCTTCCATGCACTATCATCTGTATAGAACACCATGTATTATTTTCTAATTTAATAATACTTATTTGAAAAAATAATTGGTAATTTACTCAATCATGAAAAAAAAACTTTTATTGCAGATTCGTTCTTATTTTATATGTATAAGATTTTTTTTTTTTTTGTTGAGATGAAATTTCCAAAGCCCTTCATAAATTAATTTTCATTAACTTTTCTTTCTCAATGCTGATAAAATTCAAAGATGATTCAAAGAACTACCAATAGCTTTCTGAGATTTTTAATAAAGTAAATTTCATACAAACTAATGATTTATGGGTAATTAAATTTTTATTACAATGTAATTTTTTTCTCAAGAACGGCTGAAAATATAAAAAACGCTAAAACGCGTATTTATTAATTTTTTACAAGATAAATAAGTTTCAGTCAATTTTTTTTGCTTACAATGCCCCTGTCAGGCTAAGCTTGAACCAACTTTTAAATCTTAAATAGAATGGTATGTCGTATGGTATGTTGTTTTAAAGGCCTTATTATAAGAGAAGTAAATTGCAACAAGTCTGACTAGTGGACTATGAACAGGGAATAGACCAGCATTCGCTTGGTTTTGGGGCCCTTTGTCAATTATTAGCCTCCTTGTAAAGACAGTGGTAGAATTGCTGAGTCATTCCTCACTGTCTGGCTACCATCGTCCACCATGAAGCCACCCTATCGATGATAATGATCGCAACAAATTTCAGTGAGTTATGACATACTGTTCTCGAGATACAGGGTCGGCCGTCCTGGCTAATACCCCTATGTTCTGACCTATAACTCGTTAACGGTTAGTTTCAGAAGCACAAATTTTGTTGATGTTAACTCCTTTTATAAAGACCTTTCGAACAAGGTATAAATCAACCTATTTTGTTGATGTTAG
The DNA here is from genome assembly GCA_024516035.1 of Bactericera cockerelli. Lineage (NCBI taxonomy): Eukaryota > Metazoa > Arthropoda > Insecta > Hemiptera > Triozidae > Bactericera > Bactericera cockerelli. The sequence goes on along the minus strand of CM044958.1, from coordinate 15,766,294 downwards.
TTTCTGGTCGGTTTCGTCAGCCAGCCGGACGACCGGCCGGTAATAATTTTAACTAAGCAACGTATCCTAGTAAAAATGTAGTATCACCATTGTGATTAACACATATATGATAACTTCAGAGAAAAAAAAAACAGACCGACAGACAGACACAAAAAACCAAAGTTGCTCAGAAGGTTATGAAACGTCCAAAACTATTGAAAGTGCAGAAAAAAATGAAATTAAAGCAAAAAAATGTTGTTGTTTTCTTCCAAAAACGGACACAATACTTCCGATTTCTAATATTAGAAATTTATCGGGAGGTAAACTTAGACGTTTTGTCAATACCTTTGTGGTACTAAGCCTTCATTTTTGTTATCAACGGGGAAACTCACGAGTTGACGGGGAAACAGAATTGAATTAAATTGACTAGGATTTTATTGATCAACAGGTGCATAGATCAAAGTCAAGTAAATCAACAAAGAGCAAGTAACTTTAACATGTTTAAATTAATTAGCTAATTGTGAATTCTATTTTGTTCGCCACGTGTACACAATGCTGTACAGTGTACACTGTACATGTACACCTCACCCTCTCACTTTCAGAAACCGATGCTCTTTATAGTGTACACTGTACACGCTACTGTGTATTTCTTATGGGGATTCGATTGTCGTGGTCCGTGGAAATTTTTGGACCAGAAAAATATCTATCTGGTGACTTTTTATGGCTGTTTGAGTCTTAAAAAAAAGTACACATCTTAAATAAAAAAAAGTTAGTTCACTGAAAAAACCCTTGGAGCTGAATATGTTAAGAATCGTTGTATGTATGTCTCTGTAGTATGTATGTATGTATGTCTCTGTAGATGTTCTTGTCCTCCGCTCCAGTTTCATTTTCACAAAGCTAAGAAGATTATTATGAAAGATTGGAGCTACCCACTTTCATTTCTATTTATTTATTATGTTTCTTCAAAGTACTATTGAATATATATTTATTGAAGTATTTACAAAATTATTCACAAACAATATAAATAGAACATTATAATTATATAAAAAAAAAAAACATTGTTGAATATAAATATATGTTCATAAATATTGGTATTGGTAGGGCTGTCGGCTACGAAAGCTCTTTGTCAGTGCGACCTTAAATAGATCTTTTGTGACATGCCCCTGGTAACTCTAAAAGAGATCAAAGCTATTAATGTAGCTTAAGATTCTTTTAGGATTGATTTCGATAACTTCTTTAGGTGTTAAAATCAGCCTTGAGAAGTGTTTCAGTCGACCGTGTGAGGCTGCTCCACATTCTCAATAATGTGTTTTACTGTCTCTAGGGACCCTTCACAGAGACTGCATTTTAGGTATTGAGCAATGTCCATTTGTTTAGACGGTAGTTGAGGCTACGGTGGCCTGTTAAAAAGCCAGTAAGGATTCCTTTTTGCTCAGACAGAGCATTTTTTTTTGTTGCTCTTTTGGTCCAATAAGTAAGGAACATTTTCGCCTGCCTGTGGCCGGGACTCATTTGGGAAGTTCTTCAGAATTACTCCCACTTTCAAAGACTTCAAAGCGTTTATAAAGCTTTGAGAAGCAGTATGGGTTTCGAATGGCACCTCTGAATTATCTCTACAAGAGAGTATAGTTCAGGTTGTTGGACTTGTTGGATAAGGAATACGACCAGTTTCAAAGAAGAAAAGCAGAAAGATTAAGCGAAAAATAGAAAAAAGCCACACGGACAATGTACATAAATATAATCTAGCAGTGGCTTATTAAAATATTTATTGTTTGATATTATACATATATCAGTATTGGATGTAGCATTTTAGATGACGTCTTAAATAACAGTTCTATTAACAGAACTTCGTTCGCTTTTGATAACACATTTTTGATAACCTCACCCAGCTTTGGTTGGACCGAAATAGCCAGCATTACGAGGATTTGATTTTGAGTACTTAACTTTTAAATTCTGACCTCGTTGGACGTTGAGATACAAAAAGAGACGAGATATACAAATAATAGAGGGGGGTGTTGAGATGAACAAAGAGAAGAGAGAGAGGAAGAGAGAGAGACCGATAGATGTGGAGGTGAGATAGAAAAATTAAAGAGAGAAAGAGACGGACAGAGACAAAGAGAGAGGGCGAGTTAGTGGTTTATTATGATAGAGAGACAGAGATAATAATAACACTCCTTAGTGGTAGGTAACAAGGTAACCAACAGACGAGAAACGCTCAAAGCATTTTCCACTACCTAACCCTCAGTCTTATTATTATGTGGTCACAAACTCAAATTCATGAAGAAAAATTTATGCACTGGGTGGGATTCGAACCAACGGATCCCTACGCTACCTGGATTACCAGACTAGCGTGTTAACCACTTGACTACCAGTGCACACAAACGTCATCGCTGTCAACAGTTTCCGTGTGGTTATAATATAACGACGGAATACCATTTTCATGAAACGCAATGTATTTGCTCTGTTCGAGGGGGGGGGGGGGGGGGGGGGGGGGGGGAGTGGTAATGGGAAACTATCTTGTTAAGGAAGATTATTTTCTCAAGAACTCACCACAAAAGTGTTCTCCCACACACAGAAGGGAGGGGGGGGGGAGGTTGAGATATAGAAGAGAGAGAGAAAAGGGGTGGAGAGATAGAATGTTAGAAAAGAGTGGGGGGTGAGAGAAATATTGACGAAAAAGGAGACGAGATAGACAAATAATAGAGTGGGGCGTTGAGATGAAAAAAGAGAAGAGAGAGAGAGAGACAGGTAGATGGGAAGGTGAGATGAAAAATGAAAGAGAGAAAGAGAGAGGGCGAGGTAGTGGTTTATTATGATAGAGAGACAGAGACATAGAAAGAAGGAGAGAATAGGAGTAGGTAGTATGTAGGAGAGAAAGAGAGGGAGGAAGATAGAGACGGAGTGAAAGTGGGCGGTAGTGGATGATGGGACCGACCTCAGTAACTTGATCGACAAGGCTTGTAACCTGGAGGTCGGTGGTTCAAGTCCCGGTTTCAGCGTAGATTTAGTAAAGCGAGTTTGAGTAGTTGTGATATCACGAAAGTGATTAACACAAATATAATAACTTTTTTTTTGTTGATGATGGGAGCGAGTGAGATAGAAAAATCAAAAAGAATGGGAGATAATAAAATAAAGAGAAAGATATCTATTGAGGCCACATTTTTTCGTTTTTCTCACAAATTTTAAATGGAATACCATATTTTATATTCCTTTAAATAAAACCTAAATTAGGTTAAAAATAATAAGCTTTTATTTTTTTCAAAAAACCTTATCAGGGGCGGTGCTGTAATAATAATAATAGACACTTTAGTTGAAGATAACCACTAGTTGAAGATAACACACTAGAGTTCACTAGACGATATTAATGCATCAAGCGTTTTCTTGCACCTAACCCACAGCGTCTTATTATTATGAGGTCATAATAAATGAAGATTTGTTTAGAGTTCCAATATTGGGTAATGCACGTCTTGGCTCCATTCATTGTCTCTACCTGCCTTTACTACCTTTGAAATATCTATCTGAAGAGACATTTATTTTGGAGCATTTATTCTCGTTCACCTTTTGAAAGTCTAGACTCCTGACATGGTCACCTCTATAAATGCTTGATAGTTCCGACGCCCCGGCGAGAAACCAAAATATTCGAGGGTAGATACTATGGATGGATAATGGATATTCTAGAGTTCTAGACACTCTCTAAGTGTTAAAAGGTGGTTATATTAATGCTCCTCGCATAGTAATAATAGTAATTCAGTGTCCTTGATAGGCAAAGATACCTATATCACGGTGGTGAGAAAATTATAAATACGGACGCCCAGATCCAATGTCTAGGCTCCGTTGAAGTCCATTGATTCTATGCGGTTGTACCGTCCTGTTTTTATATTATACTAATAACAATCTTTAGTGGAAGACAACCACCAGGCGAGGTTAATGCTCAAAGCATTTTCTACCAGCTAACCCTCAGAGTCTTATTATTATGTGGTCACAAACTGAAATTAATGAGGAAAAATTCATGCACTGGGTGGGATTTGAACCAACGGATCCCTACGCTACCTGAATTACTAGACTAGCGTGTTAACCACTTGACTACCACTGCACATTTTTTCAGGACGATTGGGGTTTTAACCCTCTATTTGCTGGAAATCGTACCTGCTAACTACGTTAACCTAACAATATTTTTTCTTCAAAACTTTTGTCATGTTGAAATTTTCGTGCAAAGTTTGTCTCACACATTATTTATCAATTTTATGTGTATCAGCCATTATTTAAAGAGTTAATCTACGGTCAGAACGAATCATAACACCAATTTTTTCAATGTTTTCGTCAGTTTTTGAGGTTTGGGGGCGACCAGGACGTGGATCGTCCTCAACACCTTCCAGACCATCTTGAAACCGTTTAAACCACCTATAAAGCGTTGATCTTTACAACATGACTCCTGGTACACTGTCTTTAACAAAGAAAAAGTTTCACCAGCAAGTTTTACGTAAAATTCAATAATCACTCGTTGCTCAACGTTTGTATCAATCATAATTCTGGCAAAATTAAAAAAGGTGTCTTGCGCGTCGGGCTATCACAACAGAACTAACAACTAGGCAATAACCCCGCCCTTTAGGTAGGACAATATTGTTATTTTCTTTTCTTTTTTACTTATTTATTTTGTCATTTGTTTGTTTTTTTTTCTTTCTTTTCTTAATTTTATACTGTTGCCTGTTTGTCCTCCTAATAAAGCTTAAAAAAAAACTAATTACAGTACAGGCATGTGTCAACTATGAATCAAAACACAAGACTTGAAGCTGTCTAAACATGTTCATCATATCTTCCTAACATGAACAGCTTTTGCGTAGCGGCTCGCGTCTACGAACTTAATAGCCACACCTCGTATATACATATTTTTTTTAACCCTCGAAGGACGAGTGTAACTTATACGTCACACACCCCTGTAGCCACCCGGAGCGTGGAAAAAATAAAGTAAAAATATTTTTATCATTAGATGGACTCCCTGTAACAATATAAAAAGAAAAGAAAAAATAAAGTAAAAATATTTTTAGCATTAGATGGACTCCCTGTTACAATATAAAAAGAAAAGTAAAAATATTTTTAGCATTAGATGGACTCCCTGTAACAATATAAAAAGAAAGAATCTAGTTTTTCAGAGAAAAAAATAGTTCTCGTCCTTCGAGGGTTAATCCAAATACCTATACTTGAAAGTTATAGATCATAACAATCAAGCAATAACTGGTATGATAATTCATTCATTCACAGATGTATTTATTTAAATAGATCAAGTTGTTGGGGCATACCGTTGAATTTTTTCATGCATGATATTTTTTGTGCGAGAAAATTCTGCGCAACCCGGGGAATCGAACTTAGGATCTCTGGACCACGGGCAGTATAACTACAACAACACGCAGGCTGGCCTCCTTGGATACATACGTAACTATACATACATATATCCGGTTCTTCAATGCCTTCCTCTAAAAAATTCAGCAATCCCTGAAACAAACAAACAAAAAACATTGAACTAGTGCACTGATATGTTTTTGCCAATTGAGAGGAGAGATGTTATGATATTTGTTTTAATTTTCTGAGATGACTCAATACTCAAACTCGTTTTACCAAATGTTTGCTGAGCTTGGGACTTGAACCATCGACCTCCAGGTTACAAGTCCGTCGCCTTATCGATCAAGCTACTCTGAGGTCGGTGAAGGGATGAAAACCATGTTTGTGAACAGGAAATTTGTGAAACTTGAGGCGGGGGGAGTTAGAAAATACTCAAGTCTCAGAGACATGAACTTTTTCTGCTTTCCTTAATGCTATCATTGTTTTTTCAAGAGAAAAAATGTAGAAAAAAAATTCTTAGCTCTGGGTTCTTTTATAATGTTTGTCCCGTTCTTTAAATAGACGTACGTATGGCTTTCCTTGAAATACTTACTTTAACCATGGTCTTTTCTACGGAGAAATATTACCCTCAAGTGATAACATGTGCACATATGACATGAGAATATGCTCGGGTGAAAATAACAAATTCGGGGAAGAGTAGTCACCGTGGCAGAGAGAGTTAGCGCATTGCACTCACGGTGACACGGGTTCGATCCCCAGCGGGGTACTCATTAATGTGAGTAGTTCGTTTGTGGCTTTCCAGCGAATGGAGGGTAAAACCCCCGTCGTTATATGATAATAATGACCATGCAGTTGAGCCAGTTGAAAGCAACGTTAAAAAAAAGGAAAAAATACATGCATAGCTGTTTACATAATTACTTAGTATTTCTATGCAGAAAATATACATTATTTCTATACTTTGGTGCTAATTATTATTTTTTTTGACCACCTGAGTGTCTCTCTGAGAGAGCGACAGAGCGTGCTAATGAACACATCACACCTACTCAAACCACCAAGCGCCACACACACACACCAAACGCAGGCTATCTTAGTAAGAAAGCACTGACAGAAACATAATAACAGAATATTGATAGTCAGGCGCGGCCAGTGCTAAGGAGCTGCGGAACTGCAGCACCCCCAGACGAAAAAGAAAAAGAGAGGATTTTCTGAAGTCCTAGCTCGTACACAATGGAAATTATCACACATTTCTAGAATAAATAATGTATAATTATTAATATGATTGGCATAATAAACAAACTCAAAATCTTTAGAGCCAGCGTCGATGGCGCGTTGAATGCACCGGTTCTCGTTGGATCACCGAAGTTAAGCAACGTCCAGCGAGGTGAAGCCTTCGTGAGATGCTGGCATTTCGGCCCAACCCAGGCTGGGTGAGGTTAATGTGGGTAGCAGATTTGTGAGTTTCCAGCGAATGGAGGGTTACACCCCCGTCGTGATATGACCATGCAGTTGAAAGCGACGTTAATTTAAAAAAAAATCTTTAGACACTGAAACAGCGACTCTATAAATTCCATTTTAGTCCGATTTACGTTTCAGAACCCCCAAATCATTTTTCCACCGGCCGCGCCTGTTCAAAAGCACATAATAGTTGGTTATATCCAAGTAGGAAATCTATAGATATAGCTATCCAGCAAAGTGCTACAAGGCATAATATGAGTCCATGTACAATATTGTACATGACATATACAAGGTCCGCCTAAAAAAAGGAGCCACTCGACATATCTAGAGAACGGATTAAAATTTTGAGAAATCCTGAAACACATGCTCTATCATATCAAGGGGAAAAAATTTTCTACTGGCTTTTAATTCTTCATCGGGGTTCGACTTTGGAATCTTAAATAGAACCACCCTGTTTGTGATACGTTTCTGGAAACTAGTTGTCATGAAATGTATTGACAAGTTTGAGTTTTCTTAAACAAAACAGGGCCGGAAATATTCGAGTGGCTCCTTTTTTTTTGGCCGACCCCGTATTTGTATGTATGTTGTTTGCACAATATGCACACACATAAGTCTATAACATGTAATTATATATGCCACAGGAGTGCATTGTAAATACTTAGTTCCAAGTGTTACCATAGTCTTGTGCTATTATTCCAAGCTGTGGATGATTCTATGGGCTGTTCATAAACTGAAAACATAATTATGTTATAAAAAATCTCACATTTTACTTTCATGACCGTTAGGCAAGAATAATACAAATAAATAAATGAGTGTTCTTTGTGTTATATCACAATTTTAGTGGGTAGCGCAGCCTTACAGGACTTTTAGTTTCTTTTATATTCACGTGTAAAATTTGCGCGTAATTGCGCTACTGATCACCGCTACTCATTTTTCCTCACGAGTTACAGTGGACCCAGGAAATTCAACTACTGAACAATTCTGCCATCGAACGCAGGTCACTGTGCGTGCAAGCCTAGTGTTCTACCATTGTCGCAGTATGGTTCATTGTCATTGGAAAGGAATTTTTTAAAATGATTTCTCTGTTTTTGTTTTCTAGATTTAAGTAATTTGTGACTTTCACTCATATTTTCGGTCCTTTTTTTTCGGTGTTGTAATATTTTTTGGGCTGGGGTACTATTAACAGGGAGTAGAACTGAGGGCCTTTGTTAATGATTAGCCTCCTTGTAAAGAGAGTGGTAGAAGTGCTCAGTCATTCCTCCACTGTCTGGCTACCATGGTTCACGATGACGCCACCCTATGATGATGATTTTTTTATTTTAAATTTGGCCCCTGGAGTCTTCCACGCGGGATTGTCACCACTGTACCCCGGTTTAGATCCCGCTGTAAGCAGAAAGGTGTAACTTGATCGTGTCAGAGCTTCTCGCATCGTGTGTTAGAATAAGTTTCATTGCAGAATCAGCAATAATTTTATTCGTCCAACTCCGCCTCATGAACTCAGAGAGCTGAGAAGCAGGATCGAAGAAGCAGGCTCTGAGAAGCAGGATCTAAGAAGAAGGATCTGAGAAGTAGGATCTGAGAGGTAGGATCTGAGAAACAGGATCTGAGAAGTAGGCTCTGAGAAGCAGGATCTGAGAAGTAGGATCTGAGAAGCAGGATCTGAGAAGTAGGCTCTGAGAAGCAGGATCTGACAGGTAGGATCTGAGAAGCAGGATCTGAGAAGTAGGATCTGAGAAGCAGGATCTGAGAAGTAGGCTCTGAGAAGCAGGATCTGACAGGTAGGATCTGAGAAGCAGGATCTGAGAAGCAAGCTGTGAGAAGTAGGATCTGAGAACCTCACATCAACTCAACGAAGAGGCAATTTTCTGTGGCCGCCAGCGTGGCCGTCGATACACCAGGTCAGATCACAGCAGTTAAGGAACTTTCAGCGAGGTAACGAGATATTTTCTTGTAATCCGGGGCGAAGTTAATTAGTCATTCTCTGCCACAGTCCCTGGCTACAGGGATAAAGGCAAGGGAGGTATAATTATATAAAAATATATTAGAGTGATTGGCAAAATAATGTTAGATATTTATACAGGAAAATAATATTAATTTCTTGTTTCAAATTAGTGGAGACATCAAAACAACCAAAACATGATCTTCAGAGGAGAAGTTCCCAATCGCAAATAAGAGGAGGCGCCAACGCTACTTTTCTGTCCCGGTATCTCAGTTGTCAAGGCGTCTGACTTGAAATACAGAGGTCCCGGGTTGGAAACCCTGCCGGTACATGACAAATTATCCTCTCATTTGGGATTTTTACCACATAACAATACGTCTTAGGCTTACTGTTGGAAGAGTGTCTTAGGCTTAGACCCTAGTTTCCTCCCTAGAGTTAAGTAATCGCCTGGATCGCCTATGAAACCAATAAGTGAAGAAATTACGTCATATCGCAACTACTACACTTGTTTCACTACCAGTTGACAATATTTTGTCACAATAATATACAGACAGACCTGGATATAATATGTAGAAAACAATCCTGGATATAATATTCATACGTAAAAACCAAACCGCGATATAAAAGAAAAAAAATCAGGTCCAATTGACAACTTTGCCTGGTAAAATGCCTGGTAAATTTTTTTTGTCCTTTGAGTTCTTTTATGTTAGTTAGTTAAATTCAGTCATTATATCTGTGTTAATCACTTTCGTGCTATCACATTTTCTCAAGCTCGCTGAGCTAAAACTAAATATTTGCCTTACTTAGGACTTGAACCACCGACCTCCAGGTTACAAGTCCGCCGCCCTATCGATCAAACTACTGAGGTCGGTTCGTACAAATGGACATCTTGACAGCTCCGTTAAGTTGGCCCTGCCATGACGGAATTTCGTGTCATCTTGACCATAGTAATTGAAAGTGAAATAAAAACAACAAGAACGGGTGGAAGGGTTGGGTGGAAGAGATTGCCATAGGCAATAACCCCGCCCTTTAGTTAGGACATACCAATGTATATACATATTTTGTTTTTTTCCCTGTTTATAATAATATTGTCAATGTTGTATTTTAATTTTTACCATTATTTGATTGTGTAATGTGTATGTATGTTCTTCTAACAAAGAGTTTCATAATATCTAATAATAATACACCAACAACAACAAGTGGTGGCATAAGCCCGCCATCTCTCACTGTCCGAAGCATAGTGGTAGAGTGCGCAGACACCTCTCATGACCTGCCCTCCTATGAGACAGAAATAAATCTGCCTCTTCAGTGCTGCTTGGTCACATCACGACGAAAACCTCTCACAAACCAATGCCCCGTTACAGAAACACTCACCACTATCAAAATCTCCGAATCTCCGTTTCAACCGTCACACGATTGGTTATTACAATTTACTTAAAAGCTTTTATCATTAGATTAGGAAAAGAACCTTTGTAAAAATCCAAAAATTTTAATAAATAAATAAAATGTTAAAAAAGAAAACTAACAGATCAGAGTACGTTGTGTGACAGTTGAAACGGAGATTTAGAGATTATGAGAGTGGAGAGTGCTTTCTGGAACGAGGGCCAGCTACTCAAATGAACCCCACGAAGCCTAAGTGGGGCCGGGAATAGGAAGCATCACGACGATTCGAATTTGAATGGTCACCCATCTAAGTCCTAACTTCGCTGGACGTTTTTTAACGTTACTGACAGAACGAGAACTGTTGTATTTAACGTACCATCGACGCTGGCTATGGCGGATATTAGTATTTCCATTAATCGTGACTCTTGTTACTATAAATTTTAATATGATGACCTGTAACCCGTTCTAAAAAACACTCTCCACTATCAAATGAACCGAATCTCCGTTTCAATCGTCACACAGAGCACTCTGATATTCTGATTGGTTAATTTGAACGCAATAATTATTGGTTATATTATAACCAATGAGAGTGCGTTCTGTGACGGTTGAAACGGAGATTCGGGGATTTTGAGGTTTGAGAGTGTTTCTGGAACGGGCTACTGGATTAATGCTAATAATAACGCCTTATTTATACTGCCCGATTAAGACTATCAAAGTCCTAATATTGCAGCAGTAAGCCCAAGACATGTATTATTATATGGTAAAAATCCCAAATGGGAGGATAAGATGTCGTGTCCCGGCTGGGTTTCGAACCCACGACCTCTGGAATCTCTGGATTCACAGAATGCCGCCTTTACCACTGATCTACCGGGACCGAACGGGACTCTGGAATGAGGATTGTATTGCGAGAAAGAAAACACAAGCTCTCATATCCGAGGTCGGGGTTCGAGGACCGAAGAGGCGCAAACATCTCCAGAGAAGTTGACACGCTGGTTTGCGACCTCATGTGACACTCAACTCTCGAGTTCTTGAGTCGTTAGTAGAAATCCCAGACACCGTTTTACGAGTCCTTAATTCGGGGCACCAACTGAAAATGTCTAATTGTCGCCAGACGTGCTTGATGGCACTTTGCTTCAATTGTGTTTTATTATTTCATGAGCTCAATGTGGGGAAAAAGTTGAGTCGCGCTATTTACGAGCTGAGTATCACAGAACAAGTGTAAAATGGACTCAAATCAATTATTATTATTGAATTAGTTATCAATATAGAGTCCATTTCTGCAATTAAAATCGCAACTTTTGAAATTCATGTTGCACTTTTCGCTGGCTGAAAGTACATGAAATGCATGGGAACATTGTTTTCCGTAACCATACACTCTGCCGGGCTGTCTCTTTCTTTGTATAGGCGTTCTTCACACCTCGGCCGAGTAGTTTGATTAATAGGACACAATATTTACAAACAAGTAGGTATTGATAAAAATTAGAATACAAAATTAAGAACAATATAAACAAGAAAAAAGATGAACAACATAGATAAAATATATAGAGATGTGCAAACTAAAGGGCGGGGTTGTAGCCTATGGAGGGGTTATTTCCTCCAAAAACAGGGAATACGATTGGAGTATGTAGAATCGTTAAAACAAAATGGAAATAGAGGTAACTCTGATCAATTTTGAGAAAGGCGTTCGTCAGGGAAACCCTGGTTCTCCGAAGTATTTTAACGAACTCCCATGCGCGGATATAGCCCTCTTGTACTGGGGGGGCACAATCGCACAATATACCTAACTAGCAAGCCGCTTCGCAAACCTATCGCACACATACACACACACACACACCCACACACACACAAATACACAAAAATGTCAATATTTCTCGTGTCACCCATCCATTTCTTGTCCTTACTGGAGCTCAAGAATGGCTCATCAGAATTTCGCGATCAATATGTCAAATGAAGACTCCAACCAACCCTTGCAAAAACATTCTCGCTTTGAGTTGATAGGTCGTCAGGACAAATTTCGAGAAAAATGTCATTCAGGTCAAAAAACGTAAATACTTTTTGTTTATCCATCCATTTTATGTTCTTACTCACCGTAGCTCAAAAACGGATCATCAGAATTTCGTGATTGATATCTCTAATGAAAACTTGAACTTTGGCTTAAACGTCTCTTTCTGAGTTGATACGCCGCCGCCGTGGCGCCCGTCACGATAAATTTTGAGAAAAAAATTTAATTTCGGTCAAAAAATGTGATTTTTTTGTGTCACCCATCCATTTTTTGTCCTTACCCCGTGTAGCTGAACCCTAGAGATTAGAGATATATTCCCTGATCCAAATGAACCTTATAGGTAAAATTTCTAAAAAATTAAAAATATGGATATTTTGCAGGCCAATCTAAGACTTAAATTTTCAATACAACTATTTTTTTATTCCAAAATAGGGGCAAAATCGGCCCAAAATAGGTGAAATCTGCCTTTCCTTTCTTTTCTTTGAATTCGATGTAAATGAGAAGAAATAGAGAATATTAATTTACAATATGAGATGTTATCTTTTTTCGATTTCATGGGGTTTGTAATAGTAATTAAATGGATGTTTTTTTTGTGTCACCCATCCATTTTTTGTCCTTACCCCGTGTAGCTGAACCCTAGTGATTAGAGATATTATATTCCCTGATCCAAATGGACCTTATAGGTAAAATTTCAGGTTTCTCGGACAATCTGTGTGGATTTGACAACTTTATTATTTAGTTATTTCTTATTAGTCTTAGAATTGGGAATTATTTTGGGTCCCGTGCCCCCCTAGCTTATTGAGATCTTTTTTTTTTAACGGGATTAGTCTTAGAATTGGGAATTATTTTGGGTCCCGTGCCCCCCTAACTTATTGAGATCTTTTTTTTTTTTTAACGGGATTAGTCTTAGAATTTGGTATTATTTTGGGTCCCGTGCCCCCTAACTTATTGAGATCTTCTTTTTAACGGGATTAGTTTTAGAATTGGGAACTATTTTGGGTCCCGTGCCTCCCTAACTTATTGAGATTTTTTTTTACGAAATTAGTCTTAGAATCGGGGATTATTTTGGGTCCCGTGCCCCCCTAACTTATTGAGATCTTGTTTTTTTAACGGAATTAGTCTTAGAATTGGGAATTATTTTGGGGCCCGTGCCCCACTAACTCATTTTTTATATAATGAAATTTGAGAAACACCGCTTACCGAAAAAATCTGGGGGGGCACGTGCCCCCCGTGCCCCCCCCTATATCCGCGCATGCGAACTCCTAGAAAAAGTTTTCAAAAACCTTAAAAGGTAAAAAGGGGATAACAATTAATAACAAAAAGCTGAACCATCTACGCTTTGCTGATGACTTAGTAACTTAGTATTGTTCTCAGAAAATCTAAAATGATTGGAAGAAATGTTCAAAGGGTTCATAGAAGAGAGAAGAAAAGTTGAGTTAACAGTAAACATGTCTAAAGCAAACATAGGGACTAGGGAAAATATGAAGATTGAATAAGCAACTGTTGAAGAGTTTGTTTATTTGGGTAGCCTCATTTCAAAGTAAGATTATTGGCCTGAAATTCATGGGAGAATAAAATTGGCCTGGGGTTCATTCATTAAATATTAAGACTTCTTCAAAAGTACAAATTTCAAAATTGTTTTCAAAACTAGACTTATTTAAATAATTCAATTATGTGTGCTGCCAACCTTATGCTTGGAAATATGGGTCCTGAAAATAGAATATCTACAAAGTGAAATTAGTAATAGGAAGAATGGAGAGTTGGAGAGGTCAATGTTAGGAATTACTTTGAGAGACAGGCAAAGAAACAGTTGGTTGAGGGGAAAAACAAGATTGAAAAACATAGGTCATAGGATATGGTCCCTAAAATGTAATTGGACAGGGCATGTACTTAGGAAAGAGGACAGGGGATAGTTCCATAGGGCCAGGTGGGGTAACCTGAATATAGTGGGGGAAAATCAGTATTGTGGGAGAAAATGAGTAAGAATAGGTAAACATCCTCTTTTCAATTGAATCGGTGAGTGGAAAAAGGTAACAATTGCATTGAACTCAACTTTTCAGGAGCGACATAAAACGTGATTCCAGGAAAACCATGAACATTTTCGTTATAATTTTTACATGATACTATTCCTAAAGACTTCATGAATGATGTTCTTTAATTATAAAACTCTAGTATGCTTAAAAAAAAAGTTTTGGTCGCTCAAAGTTTTCAAAATTGTTTCCTTTTTCCACTAAAATGAAAAACAAGTATTTTTTCTTAAGAAAATGAAAGGATTTATTAAGAAAATATCAATAAAACAAAAAAAGAACACTTCTTATACAAAATTAACATTAAAGTGATATATTGTAGTCTTCCTAATTATAAGATTTTACCCCCTTTCCCTACTTTTTGTCCCTCCGACCCAACCAACAAAGTTTCATATACCTAAATTTGAGATATTTCAGTCCTCGTCAGTGTCGTTTTCCCCCATTGTACCCCCCCTAGCGATCAAAGTTTCATAGAAGTACCGTTTGTCTGTAGGAATGTACGGAAGTAGCTTAACCAAGTCATCTAATTTCTTCTGTTTGATAGGGACAAACAAGAGGTACGTCTTTTGATCTGGTAATAGTACTGATCTTAAGGTCCTATCTTTCGCCAAGTAAAAAGTGTGATCAGGTGAATAAAAATGTGAATCAGGCCATCAAGGAAACAGGTTGTTGTGACATAACCTTTCTCATCAGATTTGTACGTAAAGTCCCTGTATTGACTAATCGAGAACTTCTCATTGCTATTTTGACCACCACATGCGTCACTGAAAACATATAGGGTTTCAACATCGGATGGTACAAACTCTTGAATGTAATGATACAAGAAGGAACATACTTCATCGGGTCCTTTTTTGGCAGTCCCCTCGGAGTAAGTGTAATATTTTGATTTCCCATCTCCTAAACTGTGTATGCAAAATACGAAATGCCACGTTTTTCGCAAATAAAACATTTCCTGTACGGGTGTTGCTGATAATGGGAGATTTTGCATGAAATCAAATACTACCCCATATGAGTGTGGGTCTTTTTGGCAGGTTTCAGTAATTTCGTTCAGTTTTGTTTAAAATTTTTTAGCGCGCCGCTTATGGACCATGATTTCAGCCACAAATTATTAACAAATAGAACTTTTCACAAGAAAAAAACTTGACTGAATTGAAACAAATAACTTGTTGTAATGATATCATTAAGAAAACAAATAATTAAAAATACACAAAAAAATCACGCATGTGTGTTATACAAACAAGTAACACACATGCGCAGTCTAAATGAGTGCAAGAAAGAAACAATTGATGGAATTGTTTCTTTTTTCTACTAAACAAATTTTTGGACGCGTAAATACTCAGGCTTCGAGAATGAAATTTGTTTCTTTCTTGTACTCAGTAGATGAGTCTTCGCAAGTATAATTCAAATCCGAAAAAATCTCATTTTTGAAAAAAAATGTCGATTGTTACCTTTTTCCACTCACCGATTCAATTGAGACCCTTTTTCACTGTCTTAATTTGCAAAGGATAAAAATAATGAAAAAATAGTCAAACAAATTGATCCTTCTTTAATTCTATCTATAGCACGTGGGGACAAAGAATTATTTGTTGAAGGTTTAATATGCAGAAAGGATCAGTTCTAGGAATTCTCATTCCAGAAATCTATTGGGACGGCCAGATTGGAGACTATAAAAGCTCAACTTTTAAAAAATGGACAATTAGTACAATATACCCCTTATGCAATGTCAATACAAGCCATACTAAATTTTTCGGTTTTTTGGTATTTTGAGTCGTTTGCGAAAAAATCCGGCCTGGGTCAGACTTTTACGAAGCCCTGTATATTTTTTAAGAGTTTTGAAAAAACTAAGGAAAGTAAAAAAAAAAAAAACTATTAACAAAATCTTCGGGCAGTGATTCACAACATTTTGAGCCCTCGTGTTGCTGGGCTCAAAATGTTGTGAATCGCTGCCCGGAGGTTTTGTTAATAGTTTTATTTTACTATTCCCCACCCAGTTCGGACTGTGAAGTAAATTATACTCTTGAATCTAGTAAGGGCGAATCATTAAGTTCTTAAGCCCGGAACAAATTTACTTGTGAGGCAATGTTATATACTTGTGCATAAATTGATTAAACCCCATCACTATTACTTTAGAGAAGGAAGTCTTAAAGACCACTACGGGACCGGAAATTTCGTACCCAGAAATTCTGCTCAAGCCGAGATTCAAACCTCTTTCACCCGTAGAGACCAAGTTTCAATCACCCGGCTCCGGATAGGTCACACTAACCTCACGCATGTTCACTTAATGAAAACAGAGTCTACCTGTTTGTGATACGTGTCAGTGTAGAATAATGGTAAAACATATATTGAAAGAATGTATCAAATATCAGTATAAAATCAGTATAAAAGGTCAAGACGTATTATTATGTGGTAGAAATCCCAAATGGGAGGATAACTTGTCATGTCTCGGCTGGGTTTCGAAAGCGCGACCTCTGGTATATCTGGATTTACTGAGTCCCGCCTTTACCACTGAGCTATCCCAATGACCTCTTTGTTTGTCTTTCATATGACCCCACTTCTGTTTTGAATTTCATTAATAATAATTATTTGAAAATGTATTTTTTTTATATTTCATAGTGAACATAATTGTATGTTTGCACACTCTAATAATAATAATAAATAGAAACCCGCAACTCCTCATGCTGAGATGCGCTGTTCTCGTGTAACACAGGAGTCAGCTGGAGGAGGAGGACCGCATTCCTCGCATGGTCTTCAGGCCATTTGGTTTGGGTACTATTGTTCTCGTGAAATGGCAGGTTCCGAGAATTTCGCCAAAGTTCACAACGCACACAGCATCATCCAAAACAAAACTCAGAGCCCAGAGCGCGCTGGTAAACACAACAAAAACAACTTTCGTTTCAACAAGAAGATAATTATTATGATTAATCTTGAAACTGATATCAGCAATAACAACTACAACATCGTTTGTAAGCATCTCTCCAACAACAATATTCCACTAGAACGTTTAAACAACGATGATAACACTTAATAATTAAGGACATACATATATCTAATATCTATACAAACAGATAATGACAAATTAATATACAAAATTTGAAACAATATAAGAAAAGGAACAGAAAAATTAGAGAAAAAATATATACACATGTCCTAGAGGTCGGGGTTATTGCCTTTGGCTGTTTTTATACCGGGATTTTAACCCCGTTTTGCTGCTTTTGTTGTTTAGTCTTGGACTAAACAACAAAAGCAGCAAAACGGGGTTAAAATCCCCATCTTGACAAAATCAAATTAGAACGTTAAAACCAAATAGGATCAATGGACATGAAAGGAGCCTAGACCTTGAATCTATGGGCGTCCCGTCCATAATTATAATCCTCTCACCACCGTGATATAGATGTCTGTGCCTATCTCACGGCCACGGAGACTCCACAACAACAACATCTGATCAATGATAACAACAACAACAACAACAACAACAACAAAAAACAAGCAGGTAACTAATCTGAGAATTAATTTATTTAAATTCTGCGAGAATCGTGGGATGTGAGGAGGATGCTAAATCCAAATCTGCCCGATTTGGGATTGGAAATAGTTTGGATCAGGTTTTGGCATTGCGCCCAATTGGTTGGAGAATGTACTTGTTATAGCTCTGGTTGAGAATTTCAGATTGGTTTCAAGAGACCTTGAATGTCTAGGTCGAAGAGCAAAGTTTGATTTCTTGATGATTTGAATGAATAAACTAGCGTCGATGGCGCGTTAAATGCACCGGTTCTTGTAAGCAATGTACAGCGAGGTGACTTCGTGATGCTGGCATTCCGGCCCCCAACCAGGCTCGGTGAGGTTAATATGGGTAGCATGAGGTTTGTGAGTTTCCTCCGGTAACACCCCCGCCGTGATATGACCATGCAGTTGCAAGTGACGTTAAAGAAGAAGAAGAAAAAACTAGTGGATAGTTCAACTGGAGCTAAATGTACTGGAGGGTCTCAACAAAGTCCTGAAAATCTTCTATTGATAACTAACTGTAGGGACTAGAAGTTGTGACATCACGAAAGTGATCAACACAAATAACTACATATGCGGGAGGCACCGTTTTCCGTCCCATTTACCTTTTTTTCACCTTATTCCGTCCCGTCGATTCCGTCCCGTCAATATTTTAACACCTGATTCCGTCCGGTCTTCGTAAGGGTTCAATACCCGATTCCGTCCCATATGTTCCGTCCTATATACATAAATAAATACATAAATTATAAATTCAACATTTTTCATCAGTTTATTTTCAATCACGTAAAATAAAAAAAAATAAGGCCATGCCTAGGGTTCATAGTATGGTTAGGTAAAATACTTATGTACATAGTACATAGGTGCATAAGATAAGTGACGGGACGGAATTCAGTGATTGATCTGAGAGGTTCGGGACGGAATAGAGTATCGACTACCTGAGAGAAAAAACTCGCGGGACGGAATCAGGTGTCGTCCACATATGCATATAAGAAGAGACTATAGATATGTATATAAATTACCATACCCATATAATTTTACATTATGTACATGGTAATGTGTGGTAAGTGGCATTGATAACTGTTGGAAAATGTGACAACAACGAGGCCGCAACATGGCATCCTGTCAGACTGGCGGAGATTATGGTGGTATTGTCTATCAGGCGCGGCCAGTGTTGCGGCCGAGCAGCCACGGCCGCAGACGGAGAGACAAAAGAGGGGTTTTTCAGGTTCTAACACGACTTTTTTTTTTAACTACACTATTTGAATTGTGTACAGGCTCGTACACAAAAAAATACACATTATATCTCCCTTGTCTTTATCCCAGCTTATGTTGCTATTGGGGTCGGCTTTGTACAACCTCATGGTTGAGGTTGGTAGAATGGAGCACATTTTTTTTATGGCTGGATGCCCTTCCTAACGCCAACGATTATATTTGGTTTTAACGTCCTGATCAGGACGGGGGTGTTGCCCTTCATTCGCTGGGAATCGTTTCAACTATCCACATTAACCTCACGTCCTCACCCATTCTATAACTCCATAACCACAAAAATATTACAAATTTCTCAAATGAAAATTACACATTCTTAGAATGAAAATTACACATTCCTCGAATGAAAATTACACATTCCTCTAGTGGTTCATAAAAAATATTTTTTTTTTTTTTTTTTTTAATGGGGTTTAACGTCGCTTTCAACTGCCATGGTCATATCACGACGAGGGTTTTACCCTCCATTCGCAGGAAACTCACAAACCTGCTACTCACATTGACCTCACCCAGCCTGAGTGGGGCCGGGAAAAGCCAGCGTCACGAGAATTAGAATTTGAATGGTCACCCATCCAAGTCTTAACCTCGCTGGATGTCGCTTAACTTCGGTGTTCTGAAGGGAACCGGTGTATTCAACATGCCATCGACGCTGGCTTAAAAAATATTTTATTGATGAATTTTAACTTTAAAATGAATAAAAAAAGCAGACAAAAGGGAGTTATAGGAAAGAGACTGTTGAAATTTTGAAAAAATAGAGTGACTCAGTGGTTTAGCAATCGCTTGCTATGCGAAAGGTCCCGGGTTCGATCCCCCGAGCCGACAAAAAATTGTATTCTTAATTTAGTTACACTTGTTTGTAAGTGATACCTTCCGGAGCGCTCGTGTTGACTCAGCACCTCAATGGGAAGTATTGTGTCACTTATCGCCCATCAGAAAGGATGCATACTTCGAGATGGGCAGGCTACAACACAGACCACAGGCGTCAACAGTAGCTCCTATTTCATGGCTACGAAATAAAAAAAATTACAGTGAAACTCTTTCTAAATAAAAGAGAGGGAGGGAATTTCCTCTCTTTTATTTAGAAACCTCTTATAAAGAGATTGTTTTCGCTTATAGAGAAGTAAATTAGATCTGGAGATTGTTTTCTTGTATCCATGTTTCTTTTATAAAGAGGCTATTTTCATTCCTACAGAGCTAGCTTTGACCTGGAAATCGTTTTTTTAGAATCTAGTTCTCTTATATCTAGGTTCGACCGTGTTAATGGCAGCACCCAAAAAAAACACACCGTCCGCGCCTGTTCTTGATACTGATAGCAAGGATAGAAGTATAGTGGTGGCAGAAGATAATACTTGGGACAGACAACAGACAGTCTACATATTCCAGGCCCGCATTTACCTCTCCCTCTCTTTCTTTCTATCTCTCAACCCTCTCCCTCCCTCTCTTTCTTTCTATCTCTCTACCCTCTCCCTTCCTCTCTTTCTTTCTATCTCTCTAGCCTCTCCCTCCCTCTCTTTCTTTCTTTTTCTCTACCCTCTCCCTCTCTCCCTCTCTTTCTTTCTATCTCTATACCCTCTCCCTCCCTCTCTTTCTTTCTCTCTACCCTCTCCCTCCCTCTCCTTCTTTCTATCTCTCTACCCTCTCCCTCCCTCTCTTTCTTTTCTTCTCTCTACCCTCTCCCTCCCTCTCTTTCTTTCTATCTCTCTACCCACTCTCTCCCTCTCTTTCTTTCTGTCTCTTTACCCTCTCCCTCCCTCTCTTTATTTCTATCTCTCTACCTTCTTCCTCCCTCTCTTTATTTCTATCTCTCTACCCTCTCCCTCCCTCTCTTTCTTTCCACTCTTTACCCTCTCCCTCCCTCTCTTTCTTTATATCTCTCTACCCTCTCCCTCCCTGTCTTTCTTTCTATCTCTCTACCCACTCCCTCCCTCTCTTTCTTTCTATCTCTCTACACCTCTCTCTCTCTCTCTCCTTGTCTCCCAGATTCAGACAGTTCTATCTATGTATTTCACACCCAATTTTATCTCAACCTTTCTTCATCACTCTCCTTCTCACATCTTTCTTTCTCTGTCTGTCGCCTGTCTCTCTCTCTCTCTCTCTCTCTCTCTTCTCTCTCTTTTTCTCTCTTTATCTCCCTTATCTCTCTCTCTTTCTCCCTCACCCTTTTTCTCTATGATGGGTATAGGTACCTCAATTTTTAAACCCTTTCCAATGATTATCTCATTATTTTACGCACTATCGCAGTCTCTCCTCAGAAGATAGACTTAGCTTATAGGGAATGTATTGTTTGTAATATCATTATTGTACAAATAAATAAAAGTATTCAATTCTCTCTCTCTCTCTCTCTCTCTTCTTCTTCTTCTTCTTCTCTTTATTTTCTTTCCTTTTCACCACTTTCTCTTTCCTTTTTTTCTTTTTCTCTCCCTTTTTTCTCTCTACCACATCACACTCAATCAGTACATAGATCAAGGGAAGAGGGACTGGCTAACAAATAATGTTCATTTAGGTCATGGATAAACAACAATTAAACATGTAAACAATCTATCCATCCTTTGATGTGGGGGATAATATAATTGATACTTTAGAACAGCGGTCGGCAACCTTTTGAACTTCCCGGACCCCTAGCTTATCTCTAAATTTTTTAAGGGCCCCCCACCTTACAAAAGCGTTGGGGGGGGGGGGGGGGGTATGAAAGAAAAGTAGGTAGATATGTAAATGGTTATTAAGATTCTTAATGGATTTGGTTCTTCATTGAAACAAGAAAACGAAAATAAAAACAAAAATAAAACGAAAAGAAAATTAATCACTGACCTACCACCTACCTAACGCACAAATCAAGCAGAACTAAACTTAATAAACATTCACTATGAATTGGGATTATTGGGAGTCCCGACACTCGGGAGAAACAAGAGAAAATTCACGTTTGAACTTCTTCTTTTTTTAAATCCTGAAATGGCTTCGCGGACCCAGTGGCGGCTCCTGACTTCAAGACTAGGTGAAGACAAATTATACCCAGAAGTATTGAAAAAATAAAATTATTAATTTATCAGATCTTAGTTCTTATGGTCTCATAAACACAGCCCATTGTAAGTTATGGCTGTTTCCCTGCAGAGCATGATTTTCTCTCATACCAGTTTTGCATCATATAAGTTTTTATAGGTACTTATTTTGGAGAACACTTGGTACTTAATAAATAAACAAGGCCAGCAGAACAATTTGTCAACACTTGAGCTGGTACACAGCCATTCATTTTTCATAAGCCATTCAGGCTTGAACTGTATGGCTGTGGGGCAGGCATTTGCTTTACTTTTTTAGTGGTGGTTATAGTAATTGCAGAAATTGGAGATCCAGTAATCATAATATGTTTCTTATCCTCATTACTTCTAAATCTGAATGGGGTTACTTTTAATGTTTGAACCCCATGATTTTGTGGGGATCTCATTGTTTCTTTGAAATATTGTTATTAATTATTCATCTTAATAAAAAATATTTATTCATCTTAATAAAAAATATTAACTAAAAGTTGGTAAAAAGGAATTAAAAAAAACGCTTGCATACGAGTCTGCAACCATTTCGACATTTTCATCTTTACTATTCAAGGTCCAAAACCCAACTGACCAAATTTCGTATTGTGCGCATGACACACACTTTCCCTCTTCTCTTAGGGTTGCAATATCGAAACGAAAATATCGATATTAGGTATATCGATAATATCGAAACCATAATATCGATATCCGATATTAGAAGACTTCTCTTCCTTTACAATTCGATATTTTGTTACATAATATCGTTACATAATATCGTTACATAATATCGTTACATAATATCGTTACACAATTTCGTCACATAATTTTGGTTATGTGCCAGAGCAAAGACATGAAAATGTCAATAAAAATATTAGGATTATACCTCAGTAGTTAGAACTAGGAAGGAAAGAAAGTTAGTTGAAGACTAAAAATTACAATCCAAAACTGGAAGAAAATCCACCACCAGATTACAAAATAAATCTAAGAAAACATACTTACTACAAATATAAAATCAGCTTAAATTTGTGTTACCATTGATGTTTAAATGACTAGGTATTTAAGAAAAACACAGATATTGTCTTATAATTTTAAGTACTTCACTGGAAGCTGTGTGCTTAGCTACCTGCAACCTGCATAATTATAATGTTATTTCTGACACTGAAAGAAGTACATAGCTACTTCATATTCAACTTATTATGAAAAGCACAGGTCAGATCAGGTAGGAATAATGTTTCTATCCTGTATCAAATACTGGGAAATAACTTTATTAACTAGTTACACCAATTAACTCACTCTGCCACGGTCACTATTGATATGACCATGCAGTTGAAAGCAATCTTAAATTTTTGTTTAAAGAAACGCTTGCATACGAGTATGCAACCATTTCGACATTTTCATCTTTACTATTCAAGGTCCAAAACCCAACTGACCAAATTTCGTATTGTGCGCATGACACACACTTTCCCTCTTCTCTTAGGGTTGCAATATCGAAACGAAAATATCGATATTAGGTATATCGATAATATCGAAACCATAATATCGATATCCGATATTAGAAGACTTCTCTCCCTTTACAATTCGATATTTCGTTACATAATATCGTTACTTAATATCGTTACTTAATATCGTTACTTAATATCGTTACATAATATCGTTACATAATTTCGTTACACAATTTCGTCACATAATTTTGGTTATGTGCCAGAGCAAAGACATGAAAATGTCAAAAAGTGCGCGACAAGTTTTGTTTACATTCTAAAGATAAGAGATACAATGTTGCCAAGTTAATTTCATTGCTAAATTTCTACAAACTTCAAGAGCTATATTTTAAATTTAAAGAAATCCCTCAAATCATGTAAGACGTATTTATTTATTTAAAAAAATAATACTGCACCGCCTGAACAGAATTTTCTCTTGAGAATTTCATTTCAACACGTCTAATTTCATGATTTTTTTTAAAGTGGTTCCATAGTCAGGATCTTAAACAGGACCACCATTGTCCCTATTTAAAAACTTCTTGGAACAACTAGATACCAGATTATCTTATTTGGCTCAATTTCGGTACCTACATTAAATAATTATTTCCGAGATTTGACTTCAATCGAGATGTCCTTTTTGATACTACATATTTATATGTAGTTGACAAGATACATAAAATATAGTTAAAATTTATTGGTATCGGCTATCGTTTAGGAACTATGTACAAAACTAGAACCCAAAAAATGAGAAATAATATCCAAAATTCCTGACACAAAATCCTGCTTTCCTAGCGCCTACGTTATTATTATTATTATTTTTTTTTTTTTTAATATTACAAGATTGTGCTAGATATGGGAGGCTAAATCATTGACTGGTTTCCTAGGTCTGGCATAATGCTACTGGCAACAATGTTAATATCAAAAACACATGACATCGCACATGGTATGTGGCTTCGTGACATTTCGTATGAGGTCGTGTAGATAATGTAAACTGAATACAACTGAAGACTGTCCTCAGTAGCATATTACATAGATATAGTTCTTGTCTAATATTTCATGATACCTACTTGGAAATACTCAACTCTGATTGGTTGATTCAAGGACAACTGAAGACAATTTCGAATTGTCTTCACATTTGGTGTTCTCCTTGGAAAGTAACATGAAATGTTAAGCAGCATTGATCTATTTTACACAAAGCTTACTCTTTTTTTTTTTTTTTTTTTTTTTCTTTGAGTTGGATCAATTGTGCCATGTTCAAGGGATTATGAGTAGTGTTTTCACTGTTCAAAATTAGGTGAAAATGTCTTCAGTGTCTTCACCCGACGAGCCGCCACTGCGCGGACCCCCAATTTAGCTTTCGCGGACCCCCGGGGGTCCGCGGACCCCAGGTTGCCGACCGCTGCTCTAGAATTTGAAGAAGTTTTATATTATCTCTTATTTTTATTTATCGTATGGATAAATTTAATCAAAATCATATATTCACTGAAATAATTTCAGCAGCCATGAGATCTTACGGACAGTTCGGCATCCAGAAAACTCTATAGTTTGGGGACTATTTTCTAGACACCGTGTATACGACCTAAATGTCTATATTTATTCAATTGAGACGGAAGTGCTAGGTCAGTTGCCTTTGCAGTTGAAAATTCAAGAGGCCCAGATCTAAATATATGTGACGGGGCAGGACTGTCATAGTGTTGGCTGTTGTCTTGTAATTCGGGGCTATTCTATATAAATATGTATACACTACATAATATACACTCTGTATATGTAGTATATTTGGTTACTATGTAGTCACAAAAGTTAGTTATATTAATACTCAAATTCACCTACAGAAAGTGCGCCGTACTTGGGGTATCACTAAATCCTCCTACCACCGACCTCTGGCTCTAAAGTCTAGGGCCAAGGGTCTAGTGGACCACCATTACATTGTTTGTACATGGATATTGTGATCATTCTAAAGCAGCGGTCGGCAACCTGGGGTCCGTGGACCCCCGGGGGTCCGCGAGAACTAAATTGGGGGTCCGCGAAGCCATTTCAGGATTTAAAAAAAGGAGAAGAAAAATAGCTCATGAACTCGAATCATAAATAGTCCGAAGTACCCTACTTCCCCCTAACTACTTTTCTTTCATACCCCCCCCCCCCCCCCCCTTCGGTAATGTGGGGGTCCCAAATTTTCGAGATAAGCTAGGGGTCCGCGTAGTTCAAAAGGTTGCCAACCGCTGCTCTAGACCAGGGGTCGGCAGTTAACTCCTGTTGGGGTCCGAATTTACAATGAGAAAAATCTGCGCGGTCCGGATAAGGAAAAACCTCCCTCCCCCACCAGGAAAATGACAAAATCACGTGTTTTAGAGGAAACATATACATTTTTTTTTTTTTTGTAAGGAGAGAAAACAGATATTCTTTTCGGGCTTCGAATTTTGTGCGCGGGCCGGACAAAAGAGCATCGCGGTCCTGATTTGGACCGCGGTCCGCTAATTGCCGACCGAGGCCCAAGACCCTAGTACCTACCTACAGTTTGATATGGACGATTTTCGGAACTCTCCTGTGACCGCTTACATTTAATAACATGGCTAGATTATTTCACCAGGATATAGACCTCCGTTTTTTTTTATTTTTTATTTTTTTATTTTTTTTATTAATATATTTTTATTACTATTTTTTTTCAATTTTTATAAACTCTCAAACATTCCCGCCCCATCTTCACATTCAACACCTCGCACTTTCTTTCTCATCCCCCTCATTCTTATATTTACAGCTCTGATGATTGAAATCTGTACTTTGAACCTCAGCCATCCTAGTGTTTGGGAATATGATTTATTCCAGCGGTCGCGGTCGCTTAGTTTGCTTGCTGTATAGACCTCCGTTGTGTTGGCGCACTTATCCATCAAGCTACTGAGTTCGGTTATTATGGAACGTATTTCATATTTTAGTTCCACCCTGATGTCTAGACATAGATATTACCTAAATTTAAATATTCGCTCAGTAGATACTCAACATTTGGATGATATTCACTTAGTAGGAATACAACGATGGATTCTTGATTTCTATTCGTAGAAACTTGACAACATCTCGAATGTTCCCGTCCTGACCATCTATTTTTTTTTTTGGTTTAAAGTCGCTTTCAACTACATGGTTATCCAGCCTCCGTGGCGTAATGGTTGTGACTACTGCCCGTACTCCAGAGTTCCCGAGTTTAACTCCCGGTTGGGGCAGACTTTTCGAAGAAAATGCTGTTTCCTACAAACACGTGAGGCTGACATTTCCGGCCCTACCCAGGCTGGGTGAGGTTAATGTGGGAAGCTGATGGTACGATTCCCAGCGAATGGAGGGTAAAACCCCCGTCCTGACTATCTATCTCAATCAGGACGTGAAAACCAAGTAGAATCAACTGGTCACAGTAGATCTAATTAAGTCGCAGTGTTAATTGTAAGGGTTTCAATGAAAACCCTGCAACCAGGTCAGATAACTAATACCGGGTTATATCACAACGGGAACTTCACGATTCGGCCCAAATTACTTGAGTAGACCTTTTCCATAGCATGATTCGGCCCCAAAAAAACACAAAAAAAGACAACATGATTCGGCCCATAACCCGATTCGTCCCAAAACACACTATCAAGTTTTGATCCCACACAAAAAATCCCACTTTCATTCTAACAAAAAGTCCCACTTTCATTCCACCCAAAAATCCCTATAAAATAGTATGGAAACGTTGCCCTGAAAGAACTGAGAACAATGGCGATGTTCACGATGTTATTGTTTTGAACCAGTAAAAGTCATCTTTGTTATCAGTGTTTATTTGAGTGTTTGACAGTAGGGTTAGGTAAAATACATAGAAGGCCATGCCTCAAGAATATAGTAGGGTTAGGTAATATACATAGAAGGCCATGCCTCAAGAATATAGTAGGGTTAGGTAAAATGCATAGAAAGCCATGCCTCAAGAATATAGTAGGGCTAGGTAAAATACATAGAAGGCCATGCCTCAAGAATATAGTAGGGTTAGGTAAAATACATAGAAGGCCATGCCTCAACAATATAGTAAGGGATAATACAATATAGTAAGGGATAATACATAGAAGGCAATGCCTTAGGTTTAAAGTAGGGTTAGGTAAAATACATAGAAGGCCATGCCTCAAGAATATAGTAAGGTTAGGTAAAATACATAGTAGGCCATGCCTAATACATAGAAGGCCAAAGCCTGATATACATAGAAGGTACCTAATTCCGTAATTTAATGTTGAATAATAAAAAATCCCTCAATATGTACGGTACTTAGAATGTTGCACTGGGCCGAATCGTGTTGTTTATTTTTTGGTCAAGATAACGTTTTGGGACGAATCGTTCGGTGACCTTTTTTACCTGAAATCGAAAACCTTTTTCATAAACCTTTTTGGGCCGAATCGTAATGCGCCCATCACAACAGGGGTTGGTACCCTACATTCGCAAGAAAATCACAAACCAGCGACTCAAACTATCCTCACTTAGCCTGAGTTGTCTCGGGAATCGACAGAATCACGAGGGTTCGAATTTGATTGGTCACCCATCCAAGTCCTAGCCTCGATGGACGTTGCTTAACTTCACTGATAGAACGAGCACTGGTCTATTCAACGGACCATGGACCCTGGCCGTGTTTAAATCTTCTAAATTGATTCCATTTAAGTCAATACAAACTTATGAGAATATCATTCGTTCAAATGTCGAATCATTTGAATTCATAACAATCTATTTGTCCAGTTCTCTTGAAAAATAGTTATTTAAGGCGATGTTATTATTAATATTTAAGGCGTTCCAATAACTGCGACAGCATCCTCTTTAGCCAATGTTAATATTAGAGTGCTTTCTACTTTGGCCCCTCGTCTGTAGCTACCTAGGTCCAACATAATAATATGTATATCAGGATTGTAATAATTATTGTTGTTTACTTCATGAAATAACAAAATGCAAGGGCCATAATATTATTTTATTTTTAATATTTATTTTTTCCTTTCTTATATTAATATTTATTTTTAAGCTCACCTGAAATTAATTATAGTCTTAATGCCAACCATTGTAACTAAATTTGATTTTATTACAAATAAAATTTAAAGATTTATCTTATCTATCTAATATGTATAATTCTATATGGAAGACGTTGTAATACAGTCAAAATAATAAACGAAATACTGGAATAATCTCAAATCCTTAAGTTATCATTTTCGTATGAATCTCTTTCGTGATGTCACAATTGCAGAAACATACTGCTAAATTGACGAACTTGGGACTCGAACCACCGACCTCCAGGTTACTTGTCCGCCTTATCGATCAAGCTATGGTATCCGGTTTCTTCAATCATTTACCTTCAAATAAGCCCGATATTACTCAGGAAAATCAGTAATGAGGCGCTCTCGTGAATCTTGGTGGGACTATCCCTTTGAACAAATGCAGTCATAAGGGATGATAGGTGGATACTTGAAGTTTTCAGTTGTAAAATTGCCACCCAAAAATATCGCTAGTATTTTACTCTATAGAACAGGGGAAATCACTGCTTCAAACTTCCAAATCTTCCAATGATAGAAGGTAAAAGAGAATTTTCGAACTTTTGTTTTTTGAAGAAGTAGGAAAAATTGTTTTCAAGACACCCAAGGTAAGTCTACCTTGGGGTGTGGGATTTCTACCCATTAAAAACCTAAAGGGTTGGGTGGAAGAAATTGCCATATATTATGCAATAACCCCGCCTTTTAGTCAGGACATAGGTTTACATATGTTTTTCTACTCTTTTCCCTAAACTCAAATTAAAAAAAGAACCTGTTGTATATACCAAAAGTATGGAGAAAATAAATGAATCAATGAATGAGAATGGCAGGCGCTGTCTTCTTTGGAGGGATCATTACGTAGCTGGAAAAAAACCTGTAGGTTTTACGGTTATACCTCACAACGTAGGTAATATGCAGATTGTGAATTTGGTACCCATGCAACAGGTAACATTTTTTTGACCGAAAAAGAAAATGAATCAAGAATTGATTCTGAAGAATCAAGTGGAAGAAGGCATTTCTTTCAATCGAGAACAGAAGGATAAGAAAGATTACCTTTTCCCACGGTGCCCTGCACTCCTTCTGCGGAAACATATTTTGTCTCCTTTTCTTCAGAAGTTCAAGGAAAGGCTCCTGAAGATTAACAACGTCCCAATCAATAATGCTCCATAAAAAATGTCAGTACCTGATTTGATTGCACGATATTTGATCAAGAAAGGTTTCCCAGACATGTTCATAGTTATTCAAGTATAATGCAAAATCACTGGAACAATGTCAGTTCTATTAGTGTCCGCGAGTTCCCCGTAAAATCTGTCATGTTATGACACGAGGATTTGACAAACATGATTTTCAAGACTTCCTGACTTCTTAAGAAAATGGCCCTAGGCC
Source organism: Bactericera cockerelli (assembly GCA_024516035.1). Taxonomy (NCBI): domain Eukaryota; kingdom Metazoa; phylum Arthropoda; class Insecta; order Hemiptera; family Triozidae; genus Bactericera; species Bactericera cockerelli. The sequence goes on along the minus strand of CM044958.1, from coordinate 15,736,512 downwards.
TGTTGTGAGAATTTGTAAGGATATTATTATTGTTGAAGGGTAGAAGTTGCAGTGGCGTAGGTGTAACAAGGATCTCAGAGGACAGTGTCAATGTATTCTTTTTCTATTTTCTATTCTTTTTCATTTTCATTGTATATATTGTTTCCATTTTTTTTTTTCATTGTTAAATTAATTATTTGTATGTACATAATGTCCATTTATACCTAATAAAGCATTGTATAATAATAATAATGTAGATGGAATTCAGATCACTAAAGTTAGCAACATCTAGCAAGATTTGTAATAAAGCGTTGTTTGGAAATAAATGTCATTCAGATGGTGCGTAGAATTCTTTTATTTTTATTTTGGATTTAATGTCGCTTTCAAATGCATGGTCTTATCACGACGGGGTGTTACCCTCCATTCGCAGGAAACTCACGAACCTTAACCTCACCCAGCCTGAATTGGGCCAGAATTCAAGCACCACGAAGTCTTCACCTCGGAGGACGTTGCCTAAATTCGGTGATCCTACGAGAACCGGTGCGTTCAACCCGCCATCGACGCTGGCAAACTTCGATTGTTTCTCTCGTCTTGATATGACTTGCAGTTGAAACCCATTTTTTTCTCACAAAAGCAAAAGAGCAGGTAATAAATGTAATAAGAATTGGAGAGTACTAAAAGTAATATTGTGTATCAATCTGAGATTGGGCCAAACCAAACTGAAGTTTTGGGCGGTTAGGTGAAACCCATAGGTTTAAAAACAATAAATAGATACAGAACTACCGATGCTCTCTGGGGATCTCATGTAGCACTTCCTCAATAGAAAATGGCGGAAACCAAATGTTATTAGCATGGTGTCCTACATTTTCTATTGAGGCAGTTGTATGCTATTTTTATGCAGAAGGGGTGCTTCAGTTCTCAAACAGAGTTCGGTATCTACTTTCTAAATCTATGGTGAAACTTCGGTTGTGTCACCTTTGTCCATTCTCGTAGCTTCGACACTGGCTTTCCATGGTAAACAAGACCATCTCAGGCATGTTTTCTTCCTCAGGTTTCCTCCCCACTCTAATGCCTCTATTGTTTCAACTCTCAACCCTTGCTCTGAATCGCAGGGACTATGGTGAGCAGAATGTTCAGGGTGGATCATGACACGCGATCAATTCTTTTGACGTGTATGCAATAATATTTTTTTTACATTTTTAAGGGTGAGACCCATTTCTATGTTAAAAACACTTAATTTTAGACATTGAAAAAAAAAATATACAAAAAAAAGCATAAAATCTAGTGCTCTTAACCACTGAGCCAATGAAGACGTGGCTAGTTTGTTTGAAGAAAGCTTTAAGTGCTTTCCTCTCATGGTGAGACCATTAACTTCCATATTGGTCCATCCATAAACCTCTATCATAATCTTCTTTCACTGTGTCTTTTTTGAAACTTAATTTGACTATTAACCTCTTCCTCATGGTTGAGGTTGGTTGGTTCTGGGACTCCTACTTCACATTTTACGTCTGGATGCCCTTCCTAACACCAACCCTGTTGAGGCCGCCAACGATTTGTATTGTTGTCTTTAGGTCTGACATGAATGAAAGTTGAAAGTTATCATAATTGTGTTGATCACAGTCATGATATCACAACTACTCAAACTCGCTTGAAAGTTATCAGATTACAAGTCCGCTACTAAGGTCGGTTTTTGGTCTGACATACTGGTACCTTATCTGTTTAACGTCCTGAAGCGAGACATATAACAGCATAACCCACCCTTATTAGATACGTTGTTTATACTACTGTAAAGAAAAAGAATGATTAAGAGAAGAAGAAAGACGTATAAGGGACCAAGAAGGGTTTCAAAATGTGTAAACACAACAAATTTATGTTACCAAGTCTTTGAGCGAGGCATCCTTACCAAGAACTACAAAATATCTTCACTCCTCTGCCTCATTGTGAAGAAAAGGTCTGTGTGATTTTTGGTGAATAGATTAAATGCTTCTTTCGTATCCAAGATCCTTGGATGTTACACACTAAACAGGCTCGATTTTATGAAAAGGGGATTGGAAAGCATGTTTAAAATTCTAGAAACTACTTGGAACTGGCCTCAGTAGCCTGATCGATAAGACGGCGGACCTGTAACCTGGAGGTCCGTGGTTCAAGTCCCAATTTTAGTAAAAGCGAGTTTGAGTAAGTTGTGACCTTGAAAAAGAGATTCACACAAAATATGATGACTTTTTTAATTTGCTAGACTTGTGGAACGCTTTTACTCCGCGTTTCCATCTAACACGAGGCTAATGCTCTTAATTAGATGGTCAGAGAGATACAGGATATTTTCCAACGAGTTGTTTTGGCTACTGGAAAGCCATGCCGCGGATTTATAGTAGGGTTAGGAAAAATACATGATGCGCCATGCCTCATGTGCAAAATATGTATTGCAGAAACATATTTTGGTATTAGAGTCTGCTTGTTAAGAACAACAGGTACCCGGGGCTCAATTCGGGTGCAGTTTATAAAGAAGAGAGCAGGAAGCAAGAGATGGAGAAAATAATATGAAAAGGACTAGAAATCGGAAAGCTTTGAAACACAGGATAGGATAAGAATTCAAACAAAAGCTGAAGAAAGCCAGAATGAGGAAAGTTTATAGAAGGAAAGACTGAAGATATGAATGGCAGAGTAAAGTAGGGAAGGAAGGAATGGAAAAAAATGAGAAAAGGATTTGAAAGAGGATAAGCAAGGATATGACAGAAAAGGATAGACAGGAAAGAAACGAGGCAAGCAGAAGAGAGAGTGGCAAAATAAGGAAGGACATGAAAGCGGAAGGGTCTGGAAAAAACAAAGCTTGGAGCAGAGAAGTTATTTAGGTCCTTAGGGGGAGGCGGAGGTTTCGTACGTACTAAGCATCGATCTCTATTCTCTCTAGCTCTTGATGTGTTGTGGGGAGGGGGAGGGATTTGACCTAGTGTCCCTGGTACTTTTTCCCATTGCATCAAACACAGTCAAACCTGAACAGAAAGCAACTCAAAGGTACGGAATTTTTTCTCTTACATCTAGGGTTCTCTTATAAAGAGGTTATTTTCCCTTACACAGAGAGGTAAATTGGATCTGGAAATCGTTCCATCGGAACGAAGTTTTTCTTACCTATGCAGATATCTTATATCCAGGTTTCTCTCATCTATGCAGTTCTCTTATATCCAGGGTTCTCTTACCTTCGTGGCTCAGTGGTGAGCATTGGTTACTGACCCGGAGGTCGCGGGTTCGAATCCCAGCCGGTTATGACAAGTTATCCTCCCATTTGGTATTTTTACCACATAGTAATATGTCTTCGACTTTATTATGAGAGTGAGATTATTATTATTATGAGAGTCAGAAGTCTTTGTGGAATGAGGCTCAGTTCTTGTGTCATTAAAGTTCAGAAACGTTCAGCGAAGTTAGGACTCTAATGGATGACCATTTAAATTCGAACCCTTAGAATACTGGCTATTTGTGGCCCAACCCAGGCTGAGTGAGGTTAATGTGAGAAACTGATATGCGAGTGAATGAAATGTGAAACTCCCCCGTCTTGCATGAGTTAGATGTTAAGGACGCGCTTAACATAAAAACGTAAGGTCTGTACCTAATTACTATTGATATACATATATTTTTAATTTTGTTTTAACGTCGCTTTGATATTTTTTTTTTAATAGTACTTTTTAGATAGCATAACGGCCAAAAAATTATTATTTTCAATAATGAAAAAAAAAAAAAAAAAAATATGAGCGCACGATTAGCTCAGTGGTTAAGCACTCGCTTGCCATGCGGATGGTCCCGGGTTCGATCCCCCGTGCCGACAAAAATTTGTATTCTTAATTTGGTTACAATTGTTTGTAAGGGATACCTTCCGGTGCGCTCGTGTTGACCCAGCACCTAAGTGGGAAGTATTGTGTCACTTCTCGTCCATCAGAGGGGAGGCATACTACGGGATGGGCAGGCTACAACACAGACCACAAGGGTCTACAGTAGCTCCTGTTTCATGGCTACGAAATAAAAAAGGCTGTGAAACACTCATCTTTGAAAAAAAAAAAAAAAAAAAAAAAAAAAACTCCAAAATAAAGATCAGAGTTTTCCTCGTGTTCCTTATTAATTAAGCAAATTTTAATTCCCAAGAAAAGTCCTTTCTCCTCCTCGCTTCTTTAAGGAGATTTCTATGCTTTCGGGGAAATTTCTTCCTCGCTATTTCCGCTTACTGTCGGTCTCCAGTCTCCTAGTACTGATTCTAAGGGCCGAATTATTGAACAGGATTAGCTAATCTCAGTGGACACTATCCCTTCCCTTTCACCTTGACAACAACTGAAGAGGATCTAAGCTGCTGGGCTTTGTAGCTGGATATTACTACTATGGCGTAACGGAGCTGTAGATACCTATCTGTCAGCTGATGAATTCGAAGGGTTAGATTAGATTTACTAATCCTGTTTCATAAAACTTTATTTAACAAATATAAATATACGTAAAAATAACAACTACAAAGGGTATAAAAACCTCTAGAACACTTAACTTATCTTCTGAATCCCGCCCTGAATTTGTTCTCAGAGCCCTCATCATAAAAAGTAAAAGTTGTGAAATGGAGGAAAAAAATCATGATTAGATACACTACCTAAAAAGCATCGTAAAAAATACAATACATCAGAATGATAATAAAAGTAAGCCTCTAAAAATTTTGAGAACCCGAGTATCAGCTGTTCTGTTTTCTATATTTTTTTTTTTTTTTTAACATCCCTCTCAACTGCATAGTCATATCCCGACGGGGGTTTTACTTTTCATTTTTTGGAAACTCTCAAACCAGCTACTCTAATTAACCTCACCCAGCCTGAGTGGAGCCGGGAATGGTCAGCTTCACGAGGGTTCGATTGGTCACCCATCTAAGTCATAGCCTCGCTGGACTGATTGAGAAGGATTTGTTGGAATCCTCGTAGTAATAGGATCCAATAGAAATAATAATAATAACACTCTTTAGTAACCACCAGGCGTGATTAATGTTCAAAGCATTTTCTACCCCCTAACCCTCAGAGTCTTATTATTATTATTATGTGTTCGCAAACTCAAGTTAATAAGGAAAAATTCATGCACTGGGTGGGATTCGAACCAACGGATTCCTATGCTGCCTGGATTATAAGACTTAACCACTTGACTACCAGTGCAGAGGATTACAAGACCTAACCACTAGACTACCAGTGCAGAGGATTACAAGACTTAACCACTTGACTACAAGTGCAGAGGATTACAAGACTTAACCACTTGACTACAAGTGCAGAGTGTGTACCAGAATTCGAGGAATTTTGTTTTTCACAGGAAGTAGAAGAGCACAACTCCACATTTGCTGTTCCTGGTACAGAGCTTTCATTAAAGGAATTATTTTGCAGAATAGCAGAATGGCATCGCAACTGTTTGTCTCTCCTCTTGACTTTTTGCAGATGCTGATGCAGTTTTAATTACATGATGCATTTGTTAGATGCACTGAATTTTTGAAGATGAAGGAGAAAAAAAAATTAGCAGAAAAAGTTCATAAGATCTAATGAAGGGCAGGGTTATTGCCGACCCCAATTAGTGAAGAAGAAGAAGGTCCGCCATGGCTGGATTAGGGATCTTAGGAGTAAATTGGAAAGCTTTGGAAACACGTGTAATAAATAGGTGTATGGAAATATCATTCAGATGGTTCATAGAATACTTTACTATTATATTTACATTTATTTTAACTACATTTTTGACACTGTGATATATTTAATTTTATTGATATATTTTTTTTACCTTTATTGTTTTGTTTATCTGTTTATATATTGACATTTGTAAATAGGACTAGCTCCGTTAATAAACACCCGTTTACCGGGCTTATTATTATTAACTGCATGGTCATGTCACGACGGGTGTGTTACCCTCCATTCGCAGGAAACTCAAATACCTGTTACCCACATTAACCTAAACCCAGCCTGGGTTGGGCCGGAATGCCAGCATCACAAAATCTTCACGTCGCTGGACGTTGTTTGACTTCGGTGATTCTACGAGAACCGGTGCATGCAATGCGCCATCGACGTTGGCGCTGGCTTCCTTGTAGATTATTTAAGCTTATCTGCCAGAGACTGACGGATGCGTCCGGGTGACGGACATGAATTTATTTATTACAAGCGGGCTGTCGCCCGCTTTGCGGGCCGAGGCATGGCCGTGAAAGCAAAAAATCCTTTTTCGCCAATGGCAGGTGTTGTAGTGGGAATTTCGAAAATCCCGTCTTATTGCACATCTAGACTATAAGATCTACCAAATTTCAGCTTCCTAGGACTTACGGTTTGGGCTGTAGAGCTATGATCAGTGAGTGATCAGTCAGTGACTTTGACATTTATATATTAAGATTACACTGATCAGTCGCAAGCTGAAGGACTGTGCGACCATCGCACATACATATTCCATTAAATTACATACATTTCCGACGCTACTCAGGCTGGGTGAGGTCAATGTGGGGACCTTGGTACGATATCCAGCGAATGACAGGTAAGACCTCCGTCTTAATAAGAAAGTATAAATATAACAGAATCGTTGGCGTTAGTAAGGGCCTTCAGCCTAAAATTCATTCAATCTCAAACATGAGGTTGGACAATGCCAACCCCAAGTAGCTTTAGGAAAAGGCAAAGTGCAAGGTTTAATTGGGGGTCCTTTCTAAAAGAAATTTCTGTGTTGCGTTCACTATGTAGAAATATTGCAACCACCTACATACACATACATCTTTTTCTTCTATTACTCTGTCTTATCCCGCTCAAGCAGGGTCGACGTTGTTCAACCTTATGGTTGAAGTTGATTGGTTTTGCCACATTTTTACGGCTGGATGCCATTCCTAAGGCCAGCGATTTTATTTGATTTAACGTCCTGGATTAGGACGGTGGTAGGTACTACCCTCCATTCACTGGGTATCGTACCAGCTACCCATATTAACCAAACCTAGGCTGGGAAGGGCCAGAAATGCCAGCCTCACATGTACGCAGAGAACAGAATTTTCTGTGTGAAAAGTCTGCTCCGAGCTCAGAATCTCTGGTCTACGGGCAGTAGTCACAACACATACATACACAGAAAGACAAAATATTCTTTTGTCACGGGGGTTCTACCCTTCATTCGTAAGAAACTTACCAACATTAACCTCACTCAGACTGGTTTGGGCTGGAAATAGCCAGCATCACGAAGCACTAACTTTGCTAGACGTTGCTTAATTTCGGTGACTGAGCAAGAGCTGCTGTATCATCAGGACGCTGACTTCACTCGATTCTTGCTAGTGTATTTTTGTGTTTTTTTTTTTTCAAATCACACTATCCTTTCTGTGATTTGCCTGAATTCGGGATTTGAACGATTTGGAATTTTCCTCAATGATTTTTTGACGTTTCCACCAAATTACCTATCTCATCCCTCAATTCATAGCAACACAATACCTAATTTCAGCAATACCTCAAAAAGTGAGAAATTAACAAATTTAGACAAATTCAGAAAGTGCCTCCAATAATACACCCAAGACATTCCCCAACATGTATTTTTCCTAACCCTATAAAAATAAATCTACCAAATTTTACCTGGATTTACATGTTACTCAAATACATAGTTATATTTAGTTAATCAAATAGTTATTTATGACAGCAACCCTCTCTACTCAAATCGTTCTGCTGTACTCAAAAATATCTCAAATGATAAACTCCACTGACTTAGTTTACTAATGCTTAAACCGAAAAGCCTCTTTTAAAGTCCCTGGAATCGAACCCTTTCGAATAATCCAACTATTACGCCAAGCCTTTTTTTGTCACGTTTTTTCGTCATAAACAGTGACTTAAGTTCCTTTGTGTCACTCCAATCACATAAACATGAGAAAGAAATTCGAGTTTTCGACTAAACTCACGCATTCGGGGTAGAACACATCCCTGGTTGAAACCTTGACTTGGTGTATTTTGAACACAAAGAGGGCTTCAAAACGAGAGCCAAACCTTTTTTCCCCGGCTTGCAGGTTTTCAAAAGTCTTTTGTTATTGCCCCGTAAAGGAAATGGAGACCTTTTACTATCTTGAAGATTGCGACCCCGGCGGCTCTTGGTTCAAAAATATAAAATCACAATCCATCTACAAATCTATCTACATTTTTATAATATATCAAATAATATTTATTTAACTATCTTAAAACAAGTCAACCAACTCATCTCCCTGGGGCACACTATCGAGTTGTATTCGTAGAGATATCTCTTAGTCTTTTTTGTGTTTAACGTCGCTTTCATTACGACGGAGGTTTTGCCCTCTATTTTCTGGAAAATCACAGATCAGGGACTCAAATTAACCCCACCCGGCCCGAGTGGGCCGAGAATAGCCAGCATCACGAGGGTTCGAATAACAATGGTCGCCCATCCAATTCTGTGTCTTTCTATTTTCTTTTGGTGTTCTTTTTGTGTATGTGGGCTCAATAAATTTATTTAATTATATTTTTTAATATATCAATGAAATAGTTATTCTTGTTCAATAACAATGGTGCTAGAAGGGTCTATGCAATCTTATAAGAGTTTTAGCCCCTGGAAGTCCAGAAATAAAGAAAGTAATGACCTCTCTCATCACCTGAATTATAAGGAAGTAATTAATGACGAGTGAATTGGATAATTTATTTCTAAACTTCCTATTTTGGCAAAACCCCAGAAAAACCATTATTTTGAAGGTAGTTTATCGGTATACCAACATGAGAAGGAAACCTCATGAAAAGGTCAATGATTCCTTGGTATTTCAGAACGGTTTTTACGTCCTCGTTTTGGACAGTTTATTTTTACATTAAAATGGTATAATTATGTAACAACCCGTGAATAAGTGACGCCAGCACAAATCTTAACACTTGATCTTATAGGAAGTCAGGAATGTGTCAATAGACATAATATGCCCCAGAACTACCTCGGTACATCTGGGTAGTAAAGTGGTTAGTTATAGCGCTTGTCTGGTAATCCAGGTGGCACAGGGATCAAATCCCACCCAAATCAAATTCCTTTATACTAAATTTTTGCTTAACTTGGGTCTTGAATCAACCGCAGAGTACGAAACCCACCCAGAGCATGAATTTTTCTTCATTAATTTGAGTTTGTGACCACATATTAATAAGACTCTGATTGTTAATTGGTAGAAAATGCTTTGAGCATTATCCTCGCCTCGTGGTTACCTTCCACTAAAAAGTGTTATTATGATTAGATTTCGGCCGCCTTATTGATCAAGCAACTAAGGTCGGTATGATAATCCAATACAAAAAAGAAACACCACATCAAAAGAGTACTGAGCGCTGAGCCTTTTAAGAGGTTTCAAACTTTGAAGCTCTCGTGGTCTCTGAGTAAGAACAATAGGTTCAACTTTCATTGTTCTCCATGGAACTTTGTCGGGACGGCCAATGTTACAAATCAGCTGGTTTTTTTTTTATCTCTCGGATTTTTGTCATCAAGTTCTCATACCCAGAGCGTTGCCGGAGACTGGGAGTGCAGAAGAAGAAGGTCTCGGGTTTTTTATGTTCAATATAAGAGCAGGCTATTTAAATTTCAGCCAGGCTGTGTGCTGTATATAGATACAAGTGCAGCGTATATCTCGGGTACAGGAATATTATAATACAGAACCGGTTGTACTCTACGCAGAATATAAAGTCACCGCGCGGGCTGTGTGCGTTCAGATCCTTCTGGAAATGAAGAAGTGAATCTGACCTGCGTGACTCAGTGGTTAAGAGCCTTCGTTACCCGGAGATTGCGGGTTCGAACTCCGGCCGGAGCGGAAAATTCTTTCCGAGTTTTTCCGTTTTCGGAATAATACTTTAGTGGAAGGTAACCACCCGGCGAGGTTAACGCTCAAAGCATTTTCTACCACCTAACCCTCAGAGTCTTATTAATATGTGGTCACAAATTTGAATTATTGAGGAAAAATCCGTGCACTGGGTGAGATTCAAACCAACGGATACCTACGCTACCTGGATTACCAGACTAGCGCGTTAACCACTTGACTACCAGTGCACATTAATGGCTTGGGTGTAAAAGTAAAGTGCCCTGAAGTAATGTGAAAGCGGGCCACCTTAACAATTACCTTTGAAAAACTAAAGAAACATATCATCTCGAGGACACATAGACGCTTGAAAGCACCAGTTCTTGTTCTGTCACTGAAGTTAAGGTACGTCCAGAGATGACTTAGATGAAAAAAAGATCGTTGTAGGTGCTGGAAGAAAAGATAAATTAAAATAGGTGCTACCCGCCTCAATATTACAATTTGAAAGGGATGTTGAACACCAAAACATAAAAAGAAATGCTGATCTAAACTGATTTTTCGTTAGAATGGCCTCGCACTTTCCATTCCACAAATTGCGTCTTTAAAGTTACACAATTACGCGTGTCTCTCGAGAATGGAATTGGTACATAACTATTTACACAGTTGTAGCTAGGTATAACTATGTAGGTCTTTAGTTTCATACATACGAGAGAATGATGTGTACAATAACATGCTCTGATAGTGAAAGCTGATAAAGGTTCCTGAGCCACATTCTCTGAGAAGTGGTCACTTGCTCAGGTGGTTTTTCCGTGGGAGGTGCAGTAGTATACGACGCTGGAAAACGGTTGGACGTAGGTTGGAATACCCAACAGTCCATCTTTAGTTATATAATAATTCCTCATAATTTATTTTATATTAGGTTAGGAGGGGATGTTGTATTTGTAAATTTAAAATTGTTATTAATAATAAAAAATCAAATCATATAAATAAATAAAAATGTGCTCATTTAAGGCTAATACAGAAGTTGCGGGTTCAAAACCAAGCCGGGACATGACAAGTTATACCACACGTATTGTTATGACTACATAATAAAATTATACATATACATCTTGAACTTACTGCTGGAATAATGGGACACAATGGTTCTAATCAGGCAGAATAAATATATAAGAGAAATCTGGATATACAGGTGATTAATTTTCAGGTCACATTTAGCTCTCTATAAGGCAAAATAATCTCTTTATAAGAGGGACCTTGATAGAAGAGAAAAATTCTGGTTCCTTGAGCCTACATCGACTTCATTTTCATTGTTTCTTTCGAGTCATGTTCCCAAGATATCTTACCCATCCTGCCTACCCCTCCTCTGGCCACTCCCCTTTTCTCCATCTCTCTCTCTAGCCACCCCTTTTCTCCATTTCTCTCTCTCAGACCACTCCCCTTTCCCCAACCCTTCTCTCTGACCACTCCCCTTTTCCTTAACCCCTCTCTCTGACCACTGCCCTTTTCTCTCAATCCCCCTTTCCCCAACCCCTCTCTCTGACCACTGCCCTTTTCCCCCCAATCCCTCTCTCGGGCCAATCCCCTTTTCTCCCACCCCTCTCTCTGACCACTGCCCTTTTCCCCCAATCCCTCTCTCGGGCCAATCCCATTTTCTCCCACCCCTCTCTCTGACCACTGCCCTTTTACCCCAATCCCTCTCTCTGGCCACTCCCTTTTCTCCCACCCCTGACTTTATTACGTTGTGGGGTTTCAAGCAAACGAGCGACGAGTCGTGTTTGCTTGATTTGCATTTTCAGAGATATGTATGCGTCAGTCGGAGAGTTTAGAGGTCAACTCTACTTTTGACTGGCCTTATCTCTATGAACAATCCGTGCACACACGCGAGCTCTGTAGGTATCAGCATTGTCATGGTGGAATATTAGGTAAGATTCATTCGCTGTGCAAAGGGGGAAAATTCATCACCTTGACACTTTTCTTGACTATTGCAAATTAGCTCTTGTAAGCTAGAAGGCTGAATAAAATAACTATGAAACAGGTGTTTTTTTTAACTTAATTTCCTTAGGTTTTATTTTTTTAATAAAAAAAAAACTTCTCCTAGGGGCTGTCCTACAGGAAGAGAACCGAGGATGCAAAAAGTATTTAAACAGGATTAGATATAATGCAAGCTCACCCAGCCTGTGTTGGACCGTAAATGACAGCTTCAAGTGTACGGGAGGAACATAATTTTCTGTTTTCTGTCGAACTCTCTCGGATCTCTGTAGTCACAACCTTTACACCATAGCATAGAGGCTGTGTTCAGTGATCTCACTAGACCTGTAGCCCGTGCCAGGAACACTCTCCACCCTCAAAGTCCTCGAATCTCTGTTTCAACCGTCACCCAACGCACTCGGATTGGTTATTCCGTTCAAAATTGCCAATCAGAGTGCGTTGCATGACGGTTGAAAAGACGAAAGGGGGATTTCGATAGTAGAAAGTGTTTCTGGAACGGGCCACTGATGCATTGAATGAGCCGCTAGCAACTAGCAACTAAGTTGCTCTGAACGTGGCCTAAGTTATCAACGTAAACACAAGTTGGTCTGACTGTACATAAGTTGCTGGTACCTTCAGTCTATGCCTGTGGTGTGTTCGTTTGCGTGCATTACCAGCCTAGTGTTGTTCTTGCTATTACTACGTGTCCAACAGTGCCAGCATTTATTATTATATACTAGAAATTTAGTATTATTATTATTATTCCCGTCCAGATTTTCCAACGAGGATCCATCGACAGTGTTTCACAGTTAATAAGCGGCCACAACGAGGACCTAGGGGCTAGAGTCTAGACCCTATACGTATAGATATAGACGATTTTCGGGACTCCATTGAGGGAGCTTACATTTAATAACATGGTTAGATTATTCTGCGTGGTACCTGGGCTACCCTAGGGTCTAGGGCTAGAGGCTAGGTCTAGGGGCTAGAGGCTAATAAGGGGCTAGGGGCTAGGGCTAGGGTCTGGGGCTAGGGTCTAGGTCTAGGGCTAGGGTCTAGGGCTCCTCCGTTGTGTTCGCGCACTAAAATCTGTGAAAGAAAATTACTCCTTTTAAGTTTGTTGTACATATACCTACCTTCTATCGCATAACAAGTAAGTTAGTATGAAATGATTTAAAAACCTAAATGATCCTAGGTGTACTGACTCCATGTTGCAGCTTTAAAAGGATGTGTCCCATTTCTTACGAAAATTTTGAAGAAAAACTGCTTTTAATTTTGAATGTTCAAATGTTTTATTTTCCAAAGTACTTATTTCAAAAAAGATTTAAAAACCGTAGCCATGGTTTTTACGAAATTCTTAGATCGAACCTATTTGTAAAATAAATAAGTACCTTCAATATGCAAATGTGTACTTAATAATAAAATCCCTGAAAGAAAATCATATTAAAAAAAACTACACCTCTTCTTGAGTCGCCCCCGTAGGAAAAACCAGATAGCAGACCCTTATTATGAAAGCAGTAACAATGACTATAACCATCATACGCCCTGGGGCCTTGCTTTCGAATCTCTACAGATCAGGTACCAAATAGAAGATGGATCCTTACAAAGGAACCTTGACATGATGTTGCATAGATAGAGGAGACAAGTGTATGTCGTCCCTGCGGAGGCGAAGTGTCTTGTTTAGATGGTTGCCTATGGAGCAAATTACATTATTTTACCAAAAGTTATCATGTTTGTGTTCATAACATTCATGATGTCACAACCACTCAGTCTCGCTTTTTAAACTTGGGATTGGAACCACCGATCTCCAGGATACAAGTCCGCCACCCTATCGACCAAGCTACTGAGGTCGGTACATTATTACTTAATAATGGAACTCATTACTCCTAAGCAATAAGGCGATATTATTATTATTATTAACGCTTGTTGGTTGAACCTTCTCCTGTATGTATCTCATTAGATGCTCGTGGTCCATTTAGAATATTAAATTAGATTATACAAGTACAACCAGTCACTTTCATCTAGTATAATAATTATAATAATAATATCGCCTTATTTATACTGCCCGATTAGAACTACATATCAAGTCCAATTATTCCAGCAGTAAGCCCAAGAGGTAATATTATGAGGTCAAAATCCCAAAAAATAACTTCAGATTACCTATTCTTCTCTGATTTTGAATTAGTTTAATGTCATAGCCAGGATATTTTTTGTCATTTCTCTTTTTTTCTCTGAAAATATCAAGGCTATGTTTCTATAGGATACATAAATAGGTACTATAATTTATTCAATATAGGATACTATAAATAGAAATCTCAAACGGAAGGATATCTTGTCATGTCCCGGCTGGGTTTCGAACCTGCTGGATCACCAGAGTGCCGCCTTGACCAATGAGCTACCGGGACCGACGAGTAGCAGTTGCAAGTACCATTCCCAGGACCAACATTGAGGACGAAATTAATAGACGTTTTTGCAATACCTTTGAAGTGCTAAGTCACGGATTATGTACTGAGTAAGATTGGGAAATTCGACGCTCAGCAATGACTTAAGTCATAGAATTTCTCTATGGATTTTGCCCTAAGTGTATAATCCCTTAATTTGTAAAAAAAAAAAAAAAAAATTCGCCCTCGCAGCGACGAAACTGCTGTCCGATATTTTGCTCTAATGGGTTTTGATTTCAATTTTTTTCCCGGGGCCTAATTCCACCACCACATGGCTGGGTGCAAACAGATGATTGCCATTAGGAGCCGCAGTGACCAGCGGGGCATGTGGTAATGAGATCCTTTAGGGCCCATCCTATGTGGTGCAACCCGGAGCCGATGGAAGATTTAGGGCGCTTTGGAGCCTGGAAATAATGAGGTTTTGCCATGTGGAAGTCTGTGGAGCGTTAAAACCAGATTAAAAAAAAAAAAATAATAGAAAAATAATAAGTAAAAATTATCGAGGTGGACTGGCAGATAAAATCGTATATCGGTAGGTGCTGCTTCATTCAAACTTAATGGTGTAAAATAAAATATAAATAAATAATAAATAATAAAAAAAATTGAGCGCATGAAAGCTCAGTGGGTAAGCACTCGCTTGCCATGTGGAAGGTCCCGGGTTCGAACCCTGGCGCTGAAAAAAAATTGTGTTCAAAACTTGATTACAGTTGTTTGTAGGGGATACCTTCCGGTGCGCTCGAGTTGACCCAGCACCTAAATGGGAAGTATTGTGTCTCTTCTCGCCCTTCAGAGGAGAGGCATTCTACGGGATGGGCAGGCTACAGCACAGAACACAAGCGTCTACAGTAGCTCCTGTTTCATGGCTACGAAATAAAAAAGGCTGAAACACTCATCTTAAAAAAAAAAAAAATAATAATAATAATAAAAAAACTTCATGTGATTCTGTATTAAGTAAAGATTTTTGATGTATTATTTGTGGTCCATTAGAGGCTTTATTGCAAGATGCTTTAGAATCTTGAGATGAATCTTTAAATAAAATATCAATTGCGGTTCTACGCATCTCCTAGCTTAGGAGTGGATATTGTTTCCATTTTTTATTTTTTACAATAATTATTTGTACTCTACTTATGTTTTATATCTAATAAAGTGTTTAATTAAAAAAAAATTATCATATTTGTGTTGGCGTCGCTAGATGCACGAGTATGTAAGACTTTGAGATGCTCTCGATAACATAGAATGATAATTAAAAATATTTTCATGTGTCCAAAATAGTAATAATAATAATAAAACTTATCCCCGAAGTAATGAGAAATCGGTTCCGGGGCAAAATTGAAACAAACGATTCTCTGGGGGGTTTTTTAGAGGGTCGAAAACCCTTTCACGGGCTCCTAAATTATCAAACCACGCCTGTGTTTGATCACGCAAATTTTTCCCTCCATTAAAAAAAAAAAAAAAAAAAAAATAATAATAAAACTTATGCCAAGTGAAGCAGGAGAGAAGAGCCTTTTTCTTAGAATTCTTTTCACGGTCCGTTGAATTCAATTACATCAATGTTTGAGATGTTATGGCGTCATGGGAATAGTTAAAATGCATATTGGTACTGTTACAAAGCACATTTTTGGTATCGCTACAATGCATAGTGGAGAGATTGTAAAGTATACTCTCATTTGCAATAGTATCTGTAATTATGTAAGCTCATCCGGAAATTGTGTCTACTTTTTTTTTAAAAAAAAAAGAGAAGTAGTTGTGTCCCGGAACCGCTTTTGGATTACTTCAGGGTATTCTTTATCTATGTCATTCTGGAAGAGGAAAATTTCTGTTTTCTGTTTCTGTCAGAAATTTCTGTTTCCGGCCGAAATTTGAACACGTAGAATACTTCCAAGGATTTCCGTCCTTGCCTGTCCCTCTCTCATTCCTGTTGGCACTGTTCAACAACATACATATACAGGGTGGCGTCATCGTGAACGATGGTAGCCAGAAAGTGGAGGAATGACTCAGCACTTTTACCACTGTCTTCACAAGGAGGCTAATAATTGACAAGGGCCCCCAGAACCAAGCCAATGCTGGTCTACTCACTGTTTATAGTCCCCCAGCCAGACGGCTGGTCTACTCCTTGTTTATAGTCCTCCAGCCAGACTGTTCACAGAGTGCAAAAGTGGCCGTTTGGAACCATTTGAAAACCCCAAAAGATTTTCCCCATCAGATTAATGATAGGACCAGCAAGGGGAATGACCACGAGAGAATAAGGTGGACGATCAAGTCCACCAAATAATATCCTTCCCACATAACACTTTTTAATGGAAGGTAACCATCAGGCGAGGTTAATGCTCAAAGCATTTTCTACCACCTAACCCAGAGAGTCTTATTATCATGTGGTCACAAACTCAAATAAATGAGGAAAAATTCATGCATTAGGTGGGATTCAAACTCTAATACGCTACCTGGATTACCAGACTAGCACATTAAACACTTAAATACGAGTAGAAACTGGTACCAAAGTAATTGGACCAAAATAACTGCTGGAATAAAAGGACTCTAATCCTACACTATGCCTTATTCCTCTGGTGTGAATGTCAACCAATCACAGAGCATTTTTTTTGTTTTTGTTGTTTTTTAGTCGAACGTCGCTTTCAACTACATGGCAATATGATGACGCACAGTGCATTTATATCAGCTGTTAAGTGATAATCCTGTTTCATAGTTCGGCCCTTAATAGTCGGCATTATAAAAAATATCCTTTATTGTCGTTATATTAGTCCTATTCGGGAAGTGAAAATGTGAACTGGGTACCGTTGACATTAATAATATCAGCTCTCCAAACTTTATTGTATCAGATATAACGATCCAAACAAGCCATGTTTGCCAAATGCAAAAAAAATATCATTCTCATTCGCAAACAGAATTTGCGGCTGCCAGAAATCTCGGCCCATCTCCACAAATCAAAACTCGGGCGATCATAAAGCATAATAATAATATTCAGCTGTCAGTCCTGAGTCCTGACAAGTTCCTAGGATTGGAAGCCCCAAGATCCAACTGGTGGGATGGGTGGCTCTTGGGTTGGGACGAATTACAGTAATTATTATTCAAAGAAGTCACTCATTTATTTGAGGTATACATACATTCATAGGTTTTAAAAACAATATGTACATAAATTAATTGATATTGAGACATTTACGGATGATAGATGTTGTGGAGAGAATGACGGAGTTCTGTGATGTTTCGATCAGGTATTCAATGTTTTTTAGGCCACACTGTTCTAGTTCGGATTTACAGTTCTTGTATTTATAAATCTTTAGTATGAGAACAAACAATATTATTTTACAGTATAAAAATTAAGAAAAGATTAATAATTGAAATATAAATAAATAATGAAGTAAAACAAAATATCTTCAAATTATTTCGATAGATACGAGTAAATGACAAAGATTTTGAAAAATAAATAACATAGATGAACATAATAGTAATGTCCTAACTAAAGGGCGGGGTTATTGACTGCGGCAATCTCTTCCACCCAACCATTGTTACTTATTTAGTGATTCGTCCCAAACTTGGACCAGGAGGAGGTTCTAGCCAAAAATGGAGAACATCGTTCGTAAAGTATATAAAAATATTTTTTTTTTTTTCTGGGGGTTTACCGTCACTTTGAACTGCTTTGTCATGGGTTTCCCCACCCCCTGAGTGGGGCCGGGGAAAAGCAAGCATCACGAGGATTCGAATTTGAATGGTCACCTATTTAAGTCCTAAGCTTCATGACCTGTAGCCCATTCCAGAATACTCTCCACTCTTATAATCTCCCAATCTCATTTTCAACCGTCACACAACGCACTCTGATTGGTTAATTTGAACGCCATAACCAAACAGAGTGCGTTGTGTGACGGTTGAAACGGAGATTCGTGTATTTTGAGGGTGTAGGCTATTGGCCACTGGCGCATGGCGGTTACTCCATTAGTGTACAGTTGTACACAACACCCTCATGTTAGCTCAAAATAGTCTTTATCAGTAAAATGTTTTTTCTTACTATTATTATTCATCTTAGTCTATTAAATTAACCTTAATTTTTCAAGCTCATACTTATGAATACTTATAATAAATATGTATAATAATATAATATAATAAGCCTTTATTTGTACATTTATTGAACAATACATCTTAATATAGGAATTTCATAAATAAGGAAATATTATTGTACAAAATCAGTTTAGGACTGAGGCCTCCCCATTATTTCATGGGGGCTTTTTATCACCCTGAAGATGATCTGATAAACATTAAATTTAAGCAAATCTATTAGTATTATTATTATTATTATTTTTTATTTTTTTTGCATCAATAAATAATATAAATTCTTACTTTTAAAAAATAATTTGTATTTTTCTGATTTTTTTTTTTTTTTTTTTTTTTTCCCTCCTTTCTATTTATTAAAATTCTATTTTCTTTTCTCCTTCACCCCCCCCCTTTATTCCCTCTCTAACCATATCTCTCTATACACTTCACCCATTCTCTTCCACTCTTTTCTGTCATTAGCAACTCTTCTCCAGGTCACCCCTCCACACACTAATTTCATTTCCTTGTCCCTGAAAAAAACCTTGCCTACCAATGCAAAAAAAAAAAAACTATCACATCTACCTACCATTTCCATTTCGTCCCAAACAGACGCACCCTCATTCAGTCCTCTTCTGTTCTCATTTCCATTAATTTCTCATTTCTTTTCTCATTGTCCCTTGTTGAAAAATAAATAAATAGCTACTGAAAAAAAAAAACGAGCTTTCAACTTTGACACAATGTGGGAAGAGAGCAACGCACAAAGCTTGCTTGGAAACGAAGAGTTTGCATGTTTTTTAATTTAAGTTTCATCTCAATAATTCGAGCTGTGGCCCTTCGACTTCCTGAATTTCGACTATAAAGTCGAAAATTGATTAAAACTTTACCACATGAAGATGTAGCAGCCATTATTATATCGTTAATTAATAAATAAAGTAAATTATTAGATGAATGATACATAAAAAAAGTTTGTACTTTTTAAAATAATTAGGAGACGTTTTTCGATAATTTATTAAATATTATTATATGAATGATACATAAAAAAGTTTGTACTTTTTAAAATAATTAGGAGACGTTTTTCAATAATTTATTTTTAAGGTTTAACTTTTTTTTCTTCTGTTTTTGGGTGTTACTTCGCTTTCTACTGCATATATAGTCATATCACGACGGGCGTTTTAACCGCCATTCGCTGGAAACTCACAAAATAGCTTCTCAAATTAACCTCACCCAGCCTGAGAGTGGCCGGAAATAGCCAGCATCACTCTGTGACTTTCTCCAGCATATTTCGGGCTTTAGTTGGGTCTGGGGTTCGAAAATAGGACCTTTCATCTAGTAAGCTAACCACTGAGCTAATCATGCGCTTTGACTCACTCAGAAGACGAACAAAATTCATGTACGGCCAACATTAAATCCATCTTAAGTTTATCAGAGCCCCGTTCCAGAAACACTTTCCACTATCAATATCCGCGAATCTCCGATTCAACCGTTACACAACGCACTCTGATTGGTGCGTTTGTATTCAAATCAACCAATCAGAGTGAGTTGTGTGATAGTTGAAATAGGGATTCGGGGATTTTGATAGTGGAAAGTGTTTCTGGAACGGGCTACAGTTTACATGAACCAGAAACGTGACCCTACTTCAACTCGAAACAAGTTAGAAAAAAAAAAACGAATGCCGCCAGAGAGCTGAGACGATTTTAAGTCTTCACCAGAATTTGGCTCAAAATTCAGCACCGTTTTAATTTGGAGCCAAAAAATAGCCTTAAATCTGTGGCTGATCAAATTAAAATAAAAGAATTTCGCTTCGATCGTTTCTTTTTCTTCTTTCTAATGGCATGTGGTCGAATTACTCGCATAGCGTTCGTACCGTGAGGAAGAAATTTTTATAAAAATTCAAGAAAAAATATTTGCTCTTCACACGAATCGCTGCTTTTTTTTAGTACGTGTTTTTTAAGTGGTCCGTAAAGTTGTACTTTGTAAAATAAAAACAGGGTGGTTGCGTAAGGAGGGTGATTGACCACTTGTTGTTGTGGACTTAAATTTTATCTCGGTCGCAGTTGAAGTGGTATAAGTGTTCTTATACTATTGGTCTGGGGTTAAAACTGATTCATCTCGAGTAATTTCAAACCCTGAAAGTTTTTAATGTAGGTATGTATTAAAAACAAAGTAAACCTCTCAACATAATAATAACTCTTCAGTGGAAGGTGAAAACCAGGCGAGTTTAATTCAGCATTTTCTACCACCTAACCCTGAGAGTCTTATTTTAATGTAGTTATAATATATGCTCAAATAAATAAGATTAAACTTATGCATTGGGTGATGGGATTCGAACCACAACGCTACCTCTATGAACCACTTGACTACCAATGCACTAATGTGTTGCCAAAGTCTCCTATCTGCAATAGGTCAGTTTACCATCGATACTATCAACAAATTAGAAAGTCTACATAAGGACCTTAAGCTATTATCGTGTAGTGGTAGTCCATTGGTTCGAAACTCACCCAATGCATGAATATTTCCTCATTTATTTGAGTATGTTTTGACCACATATTAATAAGAATCTAAGGGATAGGTGGTAGAAAAAGAAAATGCTTTAAGCATTAACCTCGCCTAGTGGTTTCACTCCACTAAAGAGTATTATTATTATCATTGATAGGTAGTCAAGTAGTTAAGACAGTTCGCTGGTTTGAATCCCACCCATTGTATGATTTTTTCCTCATTTATTTGTAGAAAATGCCTTTAGCATTAACTTCGTAAGGCTAATACCTTCCAGTTCTTCCGGCAAAGAGTATTTTTATTACCTAACTTTGCTGTTGTAACATCTAACAGAAACTTTCCTTGTCGCTTTGGCATACAGAATGCCGATTTGACTGGTTTCAGTATTCCTAATACTGAGTATAGTGAGAACTAAGTTCTACTTACTTAACTTAAACCCTGTATGAGCTTATTCACTCTCTCTCTCTCTCTCTCTCTAGAACTTCTTCCATCTTCAGAACCTTCTTCTAGAACAGTCATACATTTAATGCTCTCTCTCTCTCTCTCTCTCAGGACATGACCACAACTCTCTGTTCAGGAATTATTGATTTCAAAATAATAAAAAAGGAATAATCCATAAAAACAAAGAAACCTGTGCCCTAATGAGATGCTAAGAACCAGTCTCCAGCTCAGTTTGGACCGGAGTGGAGTGTGTTGATCCGAGATATAAGATTTATACGAGTGGCTATAAACTTTGATATAAACAAATGGCTCGGTGATATAAATATGGAAGCCAGCGTCAATGGCTCTGTGAGTACGACAAGAGATGAAATCGTTGAAGTTGAACAACGTCCAGCGAGATGAAAAGTTGGTTGGTGATCCAACTTTCTGTACACTGTGATATAAATATGGAAGTCATTGACGCTGGCTGGCTTCCATAATTGTTTATATCACAGTGTACAGAAATTTGGATCACCAGCCAACTTTTCACCTCGCTGGACGTTGTTCAACTTCAACGATTTCATCTCGGTCCGTGTAGCATGGCAGGAGATCGCTGACGTTGAACAAAGTCTAGCGAGGTGAAGAGTTGGATGTTGACCCCCATGTTCAAACAGTCGTTTTGCAGTCCATTCCCAGCCCAACTCAGGCTGGCTGAGGTAATGTGGGTAGCGGCGAAACAACTGTCTTGTATTGACGGTCAGTATTGACGAGAAAGTATATGTTTAGTATGGGATTCGAACTCGGTACATCAGGCCAGCTGAATCATCACTCAAGCCGGCCAACTCGTAACCTGGAGGTCGGTGGTTCAAGTCCTGCATGGTTTCAGCGTAGATTTAGCAAAGCGAGTTTGAGTAGTTGTATGTGATATCACGAAAGTGATCATCAACACCAATATGATAACAATCACCTTTTCATCACTGCACCAGTGTTGTTCTGGCCACGTGACTATTCATGTTCCCTTCTGAAGTTCACACGAGGGCAATGCTAATGGATAGTTAGAACTGTTAGAAGTTTAGCAACATTGATGGAGAGTATATTTGTTCCCCCCCCCCCCCCCCCCCCCCCGCGTCCCTTGATGAACAAAGGGATGATGGAACGATTCCAGGCTACAGTTGACACCTCCAGGCGCGTCCGGTGGAAAAACATTTGGGGGGTGCTGCTCCGTAAACCGGGCTGAAATGGAATTTAGAGAGTCGTCTTGTACCTAACGAGTTTGAGTATACCTACTCACCATGCCAATCATGTTATTCATTCTAGAAATAATAATAATATTGTCTTATTTATACTGCCCGATTAGGACGATTAAAGTCCCATTATTCCAGCAGTAAGCCCAAGTCATATTATTATGTGGTAAAAAAATCCCAATTGGGAGGATAACATGTCATGTCCCGGCTGGGTTCCGAACTCACGACCTCTGGAGTCTTTGGATTCACAGAGTGCCGCCTTTACCACTGAGCTACCGGGACTACAATGTGTGAAAATTTTCATTCTGTACAAGCTAGGACTTGTGAAAATTACTCTCTTATCCGTCTTCGCCAGGGGGTGCTGCAGTTCTGCACCTTCTTACTACCGGCCACTCCTGGTTACCTCCTCCTCAAATATTTCTATCTATTTCTGCCTTTACTTGGTGTCTCATTTTCTCTCTCCTTTGCTCATTTTGCACTTTATTTATTTATCTCACCGTCTCTTTTTCGACCCTTGCACGGCACCGAAGCACCCAAACAACTGCTGGCGTAAAGGGACTATAATTGAAGACCCTAGTTCCAGTGCCGGATTACCCATATGGCGGATTTGGCAGATGCCAAGGGCCCCGCGCTTTAGGGGGCCCCGCGCTTGAGCAGCTTACACTAGATATTATGAGTTTTTAAAAAAGCTTACACTAGGTATTATAGGTTTTTTAAAAGCTTACACTAGGTACTTTTGGATAATGAGTAAGAAGAAGAAGAAATAAAAGTGAAATCACACACTCACAGCAAAGTACATAAATGAAAAGAAAAGCGCGGGGCTCCCTATTATTATCTATTCCTTGAATAAACAATGATGAACCACATAGACATTAGCCGATTACCTACCAATATGTCAGATTTGGTAGATGCTAAGTTCCCCGCGATTTTGGGGACCCCGCGTTTCGGGCAGCTTACATAAATTATAAGTGTTTATGAATGACCTCTCGGTGTTTCTGGATTTTAATATTAAATTAAATCACAGCCATTTGAGCAAAATATTAAAAGAAAAACCACGGGGGCCCCCCTTAAAACCTCTATACCTTTTGCCTGCGGTTCTTTATATAATATAATATAATATAATTACCCATATTTGAAAAGAATAATATTAACAAAGGATGTGATTATCGCCTTAGTTAATATCTGCCATCAAACTCAGTGCCATCTGAGTGCTCAGTGATCGACTTTATCGACATCTTAACCAATGATCTTCATTATAGTCGCTTACGGCGCTTTTAATTAATTTTTCAAGTTATCTTTTTGTATCTATTTTTCGAGTACTTTACCCATAACTTTGCAAAAATTTCGCCTGCGGCGCCGTCAAATTTACTTATCATGATGTTTTGGATTGTTTTTCAAGACATGCAAGAAAAAAAATCTTTGGGCATTTTCGAAGGGTCTTTTGATTGTTTGGAATTAATTTGGAAAGTTACCTTTTAAAAAAGTAGCATTCAATACTAGCGATAAAATCTTCATAGTTATAGATGATCTACTTTCTACACATCTTACCTAATGACATCTTTCTACACATATTCTTATATAGATATTCCTACTATTATTCGGAAAAAATGTTGCCTTCGGTGTTATAAACGTCATTTTACTATTATGGATTGGTGCTCAGGAAACTTGGCTTCGATTTCAAGGTTCTAAAAATAGTATTTTATCATAATCTCAGTATAATTTTGGGGCCCCGCGCCTTGAAATTGCCAAGGGCCCCGCGCAGCCTTAATCCGGCACTGCCTAGTTCACAAAGGGTACAAGTGACATTTTTTGAGAAAATGAGTTAGAGGTTACAATGGGTTAATGAATAATTATCCATTCTGTTTAGAGCACAAACGATCTTTCGAATATTTGATACCTGGAGCACACTCTGTGTGGTACAAGCATCACCTACAATGCTACAAGCTGAGGACTTTAACATTGATTTTCTCCAAATATTAGATTTGTCACTTGTACCCTTTATGAACTAGGGTCTTCAATTATTTTCTCACTAGGCCCAAAATATGAAACAAGATTAGATTAACTAATTCTACACTCTCCCTTAATGCTGGGTCCACACAGGTGCAACATGCAACACATTGCTGCAACATGTGTGTGGTAATTGGAACACTGTTGCAGCAACGTGCAGTTCGTGTTCGTCAGTGATCCATTCTATTTTATGTTCAGGTGCCGTTCACACACGTGCAACATAGTAGCAACAAAGATCAAAGATGTTCGGTAGAAAACCAACATCCTCATGGATAATTTTTGAACATTCATGTTCGTGTTCAGAAGCCGTCCACACAGAGTGAATTCATGTTGCAGCAACATGTTGTATGTTACAGCAACATGTTGCATGTTGCACTTGTGTGGACCCAGCATAACGCGCCCTTAAGTGGAAATTTCAGCCAATCAGAGCACATTGTATCAGCCGTTAAGTGATAGTGGCTTGCATTAACAAATCCTAGATAATATTTAATCCTGTTTCATAATTCAGCCCTAAAACTAAATGGAAGAGAAGGGTGGGGCCGTGGAAAAGAGGAAGAGACAATCAGTAGAGAGAGAAAGCTCATGGGAGCAGGTGAGTCAAAAGAGGAGGAGAGACACCCTCAAAGGTTAATGACCTGTAGCATTTAACCTCCTTCTCTTCCTACCGTCTTTCTCTTTATCTTTCTTCTTCATCATCCTTCTTTCTCTTCCTACCGTCTTTCTCTTTATCTTTCTTCTTCATCATCCTTCTTTCTCTTCCTCTCTTCTCTTCCTTCTTTCTTTTCCTCTCTACTCTTCCTTCTTTTTTTTCCTCTTTGCTCTTACTTATTTCTCTTCCTCTCTTCTCTTCCTTCTTTCTCTTCCTCTCTTCTCTTCCTTCTTTCTTTTCCTCTCTACTCTTCCTTCTTTTTTTTCCTCTTTGCTCTTCCTTCTTTTTTTTCCTCTTTGCTCTTACTTCTTTCTCTTCCTCTCTTCTCTTCCTTCTTTCTCTTCCTCTCTTCTCTTCCTTCTTTCTCTTCCTCTCTCCATCATTTTTGCTCTTCCTTCTTATTAATGATTTCTCCTCTTTTTTTCTCTTCTCCTTTCTCTTTTTTCTTTCTCTTCCTCCCTCCTCTTTCTTCCTCTTCTTCCTTTTTTTTTTCTTCTTAATCTTTTTCTTTCTCTTCCTCTCTTCTCTTCCTTACTTCTCTTCCTTCTTTATTGCTCTTCCTTCTGATTATTCCTCATTTGTCCTCTCTTTTTCTATTCTTCTTTCTCTTCCTCCTTCCTCTTTCTTCCTTTTTTCTCTTCCTTCTTAATCTTCTTCCTTGCTCTTCGTTCTTAATCATCCTCATTTCTCTTTCTCTACTTCTTTCTCTTTTTGCTCTCTCTGCTTTATTTCTCTTCAGTCTTCTTTTCCTTCTTTCTCTTTTTTTCTATTTCTTCTTTCTCTTCTTTCTCTTCCTTCTCTTCATTCTTTCTCTTCTTTTTTCTTTTCCCTCTTTATCTTTCTTATTTATATTTTTTTCTATTCCGTCTTTCTCTTCCTTCTTTCTTATCTAAGATAGATACTCAATTCCATAGAGTATCTATCTTAGGCAGTTCTAAAGTTCTCTCAGAGATACTAGTTATAATAGTTAGAGTGCTGCTTGACGAGCGTTGGCCTCCCGGCAAGCTTGATATAATTAATAATAATTATAATATACATCATAATGCACTAACTTAAAGGCGGTGTTATTGCCTGAGGCAATTATTATTATTATGATTGAATATACTTTATTAATATTAGGACATATGTATACAACCAAGTAATGATAAAAATTATGAACAATATAAAAAAGATGAATAACATAGATACAGATATCCTAACTAAAGGGCAGGGTTATTGCCTATGGCAATCTCTTACACCCAACCCTCAGCTTTCTCTAACACCTACCTCTCGTTCCATTTGTGTCAAGGAGGAAAATTAGCAGAAATCTTTTTTTCATCTCTTCTCCCTCATGGCCAGACAAACATAAGCTTTTCCTCAAAATTCCACAAATACACAATTACATCAGACTTTTTTATTTCCTTATCTTATAGAAAAGAAAGTAATGGAACCTACCTCTCGTTCCATTTGTGTCAAGGAGGAAAATTAGCAGAAATCTTTTCTTCATCTCTTCTCCCTCATGGCCAGGAAAACATAAGCTTTTCTTCAAAATTCCACAAATACACAATTACATTAGACCTTTTTACTTTCCTTATCCTGTAGAAAGGAAAGTAATGGAATCACCCAAAATTTCGATAGTCAGTTTTTCACATTTCTGGACGAATCATAGTCTCAGGATATCAAAAAAGTTGTTTTTGGCCATTGGTCCGTGTGTGATTGTCTGTGAACAAGTTATCTCAAGAACGGTAAGAGCTAGAGACTAGAAATTTGGTATGTAGACTTTATTTTTGGAGAGGATGCGACACGAAAAGCCATTGACGACCGAAAGGCCGTCAATGGCGGCCTTTCGGCCTCCACCTGGCGGCGTTTGTGGTTCTGGCTAAACGATAAAAGATATGAAAAAATTATAATATCAACTTTTTCTTTCTATCAAAAAATAATACGGGTTTATTATTATTTTCGAGGGATAGGGGAAAGTCGTGTGATGTCACACCAGATTTTTTTCTACTTTTTCAAATGCATGAAAATCAGCTTTGCTTAAAAAAATTAATGAAAATCAGCGAACAAACTCTTCTTAGAGTTTGTTCGTTTTATCATGATTAATAGTTTTTTTTTATGTTGGAGGAAATTGTACCTGATATTATTTTTTAATTAAACTATACTTTTCTTGACGCTTTTTCTCATTGAAGAAAATTTTTCATTAAAAAATTCAGTTTCGAGGTCGGTAGTTGAAGAATTGATGTAAAAATAATTACAGTTAATTGATGAATTGACGGAAATCCAGTCCAGGTCACCGCGTGCAATGCTTGTGTGCTCAGTGGGTAAGAACTCGGATGCCATGCGGAAATTACCGTGTTCGATCCCCCAAGCTGACAAAAAAAATTATATTTTAAATTTGGTTACAGTTTTATAGGTAAAAATATTCAAGATACGAAGAAGTCCTATATGCTATGTGCTACCCTCTAAAATTGTGATATAACAAAACAAAAATACACATTAATTTATTTATTAGGTATTTTTTTTACCATGCTATCGGGATGAGTTGAATACTTAATATGTTCTGTGGGGTTTTTTCAACATGTTGTTGTGCTATCAACATGTTGTAATGCTGTGTTATCAATACATGTATTTTATTCTTATGTTATCAACATGATGTATTATAATAAAGGAGTTTGACAGGTCTTCTTTCCAGATAAATTATTTCAATTCACTGTTTATTTGTCTTGGCTCTAGGGCCGACCACTTATCTCCCTCCGCCCTAGGGCTTGGTGCCATCCTCATAAGTGATGTTCTCAGAAGCCAAGGAAGATGACACAGTGAGTACGTCGAACCACTCAAGTTAAGCAGCGCCGAGCGTGGACTTGGATGGGTGACCGTCTTCAGAAAAGTTTCTGTTAATCCAGTCCCATTTAGGCGGAGTGAGTATTGTAACTTAAACTGGGTTTCAATCCCCAACGTGATACAATATGTTGGTTGGGTGGAAGAGAATACCGCAGACAATAACCCAGCCTTTTAGTTAGGACATTTTTTTCATTACCTATTATTAATTTCAACTTTCTTTTTTATAATGAACTTTTTTACAAGTCACACACATAAGTAGATACAAGTATAATTACAGAGTACAATTTTTAAAGATAAATGTGCATTATTTTCTTCTTTATGATTCATTTAAAGCTATTTTAAACTGTAAATATTGTATACTTTGTCCTACTAATAAGGCTTCATAAAAAGCTTTATTTTTTTATAAAAAAATGACCTTAATAGTTGCAAGCTACGTGTAAAGTTCAATAGAAAACTCCTGGCTTTCTTAGAATAGTAAGGGATTTATATCAAACTAAATCTCTATACATCAGAAAATAATGTAAAAACTTTTCTCTCTTTCCTTTTTTTTTCTTCTTCTTCAATTTCTCATTAGAGAAAATCTTTCAATACTAAATATTTATACACAAAATAATAAGAAGCTTTTCTCAATTACCTTTTTTACTTTCCTTATCCTATAATATTTTTTAGCTAACTTGTTCTCCTTGGTCCTGTCTCTCCTTGGTCCTGTCTCCTGTTCCCATTTCTAAAATGATTATAAAAGTCGTGTGATGTTTACACCAGATTTTTTTTACTTTCTTTATCCTATAATAAGAAAAGTATTGTATTCGTCAAAAATTTAAACTATCAAGTTTTACACATTTCTGGACGAATCATAATCTTTTTTTTCGGCCATTGGTCCGTTGGTCCGTTCGTCTGTGAACAAGACTTTTCGAGAACGGTAAGAGCTAGAGACTTGAAATTTGGTATGAAAGTAGATCTTAATTACCAAACAAACCACGAAACTTTTGGATGAAATCGTCCGCACTTTGCGGCCGCATGGCCGCAAAAAGTGGCCGCCAGGACCGTTCCTTTGGATTGGTTAAGGATACAAAAATTCTTAGAGAAAAACTTTTTATTGCAATGAAAAAATAATAGGGGTTTACTCAGATCATTATTGATAACTAGAACTTTTTTAAACACGACTCCGTTGTTAAAATTTTAAATTTTAATTTACCGGTATATTCAATGGTCCCGATTGGACCAACTTTTTACTATCAAATAATATAATATCAACTCCAACGATTTTGAGGTGCTGATTATGAATTTGATGATGATCTTTAGCTAACTGTTACCTTAAGGTCACCAGTGGCTTTTGGTCCCGTTTCCATTCCTAATAAGATAAGGGAAGTCGTGTGATGTTTACACCAGATTTATCTCCTCTATTTCTCATTTGAGAAAATCTTTCAAGACTAGTAGTTAGAACTTGTTGCAACTAGCAAGAGACTACGACGCGACAAGTGGCTTTGTTCAACAAAATAATACAGAAGCAACGAGCAACTTGTAGAAGCAACAGTTAGCAACTAGTTGCTGAAATGCGCAACAAGTGGAGAAGTTGAAAAGTATATTTTAGCATGGAGCAACCAGTGGTATATGAAATTTTTTCGTGGCCTTAGGTTCAACTAGTAGCAACATTAGGGGAGTCTTTGGAGAGGGTAAAAATACACTACTTGACTAACCTCTTCGCGCCCTACACAATTTTTTGTTTTGTAGTACAAAGTGACCGGTGTCCTCACCCGAGGACAAACATTTTATACTATACTATTGGTAGTATAAAATTTTAGCTTGGGCACTTAGGACTATAAAATAATGTCCTCTTACGAGGACATTGGGCACGAAGAGGCTAAAGAAACATCTAGAATATATCTAGATACTAGCGGGTTACACCCGCCAGCCCATCACACACACACACACACACACACACACACACACACACACACACACCACACACACACACACACAACACACATCCTCACGCAGCAATACTTAGCCGAACCATTTTCGCGTTGCGACTTAGCCGAACTTAAGAAAAGTTTGTCCGATTTGAATAAGGTTTATATCAATTGCTAGCAATTTTAATTTAAGAGATACACACTTCTCGGTTTTTTTTACAATTCTCAACCATTTCGAAAATAATTGAAAAATTCTAACGTTCTGCTAATTCCCGAGCGCGAAGCGACCAGTGCCGGTCTCTAAAATTTCCTCATTCAGCAATACTTAGCCGAACCATTTTCGCGTTTGATGCTTAGCAGAACACGCAAATGAAAAAATAGTACTTAACCGAACATTAACGATTTTTGAGCCAGCGTTGAAGACACCGGTTCTTGTAGGATCACCGAAGTTGAGCAACGTACATCTTCGTGATGCTGGTATTCCGGCCCAACAAAGGCTGGGTGAGGTTTATGTGGATAGCCGGTTTTTTTAGTTTCCTGTGAAAAGAGGGTAACACCCCCGTCGTCATATGACCATGCAGTTAAAAGTGGGGTTTAACGTCGCTTTTAAAAAAATAAATAATTGAAAAGTATATTATTGTCTTAACATAGCTTTGCTCGGGCAGGAAAATGAAATGATTAAATCAAGGCATTATCTACTTAATGGAACGAAACTTTACGTGTGATAAGTTTGGTCAGATGAGTCAGGTCCTACTATTACTTCCTAAATTTTCTAATATAATTATAATAGGAATGAAACATATAAGTTCTCAGGAAATTATTATACACAACTCTTGGTAAAACAAAATAATAATCATCGAAATAATTTGAAGATAAAAAACACTGCCAATTATGGACACAATACTTCCTCGTGATTATTTCACATTATATACACGTAGGAAATTTTAATCAAAATCCATTGAGTAGTTTCCGAGATTTGCGCGTTACAAGGAATATTTTTAATAGACCGACAGACGGACACAAAACCAAAATTGCTCAGAGCAAAAAAATGTTTTTTTTTTTACAGAAACGAACACAATACTAATATTTCTAATATCAGAAATATTAGTTTCTAATATTAGAAATTTCTCGGAAGTAATACACTGTCAATAAATTATTAACACAATACTTCCTCGTGATTGGTTTACATTGTATACACGTGGCAATTTTGAGATTTTATACTTAAGCTCAGTGGTTAAGCACTCGCTTCCTATGCGGAAGGTCCCGGGTCCGAACCCCCGCGCCGACAAAAATTTGTATTCAAAATTTGGTTACAGTTGTTTGTAGGGAATACCTTTCGGTGCGCTCGTGTTGACTCAGCACCTAAATGGTAAGTATTGTGTCACTTCTCGCCCATCAGAGTGGAGGCATACTACGGGATGGGTAGGCTACAACACAGACCACAAGCTTCTACAGTAGCCCCTGTTTATAGCTACGAAATAAAAAAGGCTGTTAAACACTCATCTTTAAAAAATAAAATAAAACTCCATTGTATCTCTTGTACAGTGCACTGGTAGTCAAGTGGTTAAAACGCTAGTCTGGTGATCTAGGTAGTGTAGGGATCCGTATTATTTTGTAACCACAAAATAATAAGACTCTGAGGGTTAAGGTGGTAGAAAATGCTTTGAGTATTAACCTCGCCTGGTGGTTATTATATCTATTACTAGCGGGCTGTCGCCCGCTTTGCGGCCGAAGCATGGCCCGCTAGAAGCAAAAAATCCTTTTTCGCCAATGGCAGGTGTTGTAGTGGGAATTTCGAAAAATTCCGTCTTATTGCACATCTAGACTATAAGACAAAGCTACCTACCAAATTTCAGCTTCCTAGGACTTACCAGTTCGGAGAAACAGTGATGAATCAGTGAGTGAGTGAGTCAGTCAGTGAGTGAAACTCTCTTATATAAGTATAGATATGTTACCTTCCAATATAGAGTGTTATTATATCTAAAACCGCTTAACCGATTTTCTTCAAATTTTATGTGTTATATATTATGGTAGAATACCGTTTTTCCTACAAACCCAACTCTACAAAAAATTGTGTATCGGCAAGTCATAGACGTTATTTTTGCACTTTTTTGTAAAAAAAATTGGATTTCCTAAATATCAAAGCTTATGATCTAGCTATAAATGCACAATGAGAACGCTAACTTTTTTTTTTTTTTTTTTTTTTTTTAAAGATGAGTGTTTCACAGCCTTTTTTGTTTCGTAGCCATGAAACAGGAGCTACTGTAGACGCTTGTGGTCTGTGTTGTAGCCTGCCCATCCCGTAGTATGCCTCCCCTCTGATGGGCGAGAAGTGACACAATACTTCCCCTTTAGGTGCTGGGTCAACACGAGCGAACCGGAAGGTATCCCTTACAAAACAACTGTAACCAAATTTTGAATACAAATTTTTGTCGGCGCGGGGGTTCGAACCCGGGACCTTCCGCATGGCAAGCGAGTGCTTAACCACTGAGCTATTCGTGCGCTCCCAGCATCTACAATATACATACATAATTTCGTGACAATTGGGTGTATTATTCATGAGATAGATATAACCGTTTAAGTAAAAATATAGTGGTCAGATACATGGTCTGTATCACCAACAAGTGATAGTGCGAAGTTAATTAATTTAAAATGGGACCACCAACAATACGTCTCCTATACCTATATGTGTAAAAAATTTCGTCAAAATCTCGAAAGGAATAAGAAGTTGTAAAGTCGGCAAACTGTACAATATAAATAATTACCTCCATTCTTCCTTTGTTTTTATTTCTAACGGTCTGAATTTAGTGAAACACAACCTTTTTTTATTTATATGAGTTGCATTTGTACTTTGCCTTTGGAGCGTGGTAGGTATCCCCTTTTATAAGAAGGCTATTAAATACAAGAGATCTGCACTTTTAAACCTAAACAAAATTTGATCCTTTATTATGTGTTAACAACTATGACCTCCCCACAGACCCTCCACAGAAGAAGGGAAAATACTGCTATATACCTATACATGAATATTAGTCATTTGGTTCTGAGTTCGAGATTGTTGAATGCTATAATAATTCATAAAGCAATAGGCAATGTTGGTATGATCAGATCCGTTTAATAGAAAGAGAATAAAATGCACTGCTAATTATGGACACAATACTTCCTCGTGAATGGCATTCAAATTTTTCTACTTTTATTATGGCTAGAATCAGAGATTTTTTTTACTGAATCACTTGTATTTACAAATGTCCACTTGTATTTACAAATGGCAATATATGACCCCGCCCCTTAAGTAGGACATTAACATCATTCTTTTTTTTTGTTCTTGTATCTTTGCTCAATCTTTTTGTTTTTCTTTATAATTTCATTGTATTTTACTGTATATATTTTTGTTCTATCTAATTAAACTTACTACATATAATATTTATAATGTTCTCAACCGATTCTCTTCAAATTTATTTATATGGCAAGCGGCCACAACGGAGTCCCGATAGTAGTATACGCACAAATGGGTCAAGAATGGCCTGCGTTATCAAAAAGTATGCATGCGATTTCAAAAAAAATCAACGATATTAGGCAGATCTTGCGAAACGTTATCCCAAATTGGCATAAAAACATCAACAGATATTTCATTCCGTCCATTTCTTATCAAAAATGTCTCTTTTGGGCTACCTCGAACTTTCAAAGGTCTGAAATCCTGGCAAAAATGCAAGCATCAAAAATCTGTGTTAGTCTATGCTTAATAGTTAGTTGAGAGCTATTGAAATCAACTTTTGTTTTTCAAAAACCTCTTCATATATCCAAGTTATGCAATCATTTTGAAGGAGCCTTTGTGGCTTTCCTGTTGGCGGTACGGAAATTTTTTGGGAACCAAAAACGTATATTTTTGACTACTTTTCTCTAAAATTTAGTTTAAAATACCCAAAATTACATACTTGATGAAAATTGAAGGCAAAATGTCAAATATGATAAAATACCCCTTCAACTTTCGCTGAGTATGCAAACAAGTGGTTCCAAATGCTTGGTAAGGCTTCATTCACCATTGCCTATCTTCAGTTCAAATTTGAAAGAAATCTTTAAAGAGAGGTTATATTTATGTTGACATGTTTTGCTTAAGATTTGACTCGATCTGAGATTTTGGATGTTTTCAGAAATCGAATGAACTTATCTTTCGAACCGTACGTCCGATTTGAATGAACTAAAGTGTTATCGATGGATCTAGTGGATTGTAAGATAGGCTGTTCTCGTTCATTTTCTGTCATTTTACATAGAGGGTTACTTTTTAACGGAAAACACTTTTGACGCACAACTGGGTTAAGAATAGCCTGGGTTATCAAAAAGTATGCATGCGATTTCAAAAAAATTAACGATATTAGGCAGATCTTACGAAACATTATTCCAAATTGGCATAAAAATATCAACATATTATTTCATTCTGTCCATTTCTTATCAAAAATGTCTATTTTGGCCTACCTCGAACTTTCAAAGGTCTGAAAACCTGGCAAAAATGCAAGCATCAAAAATCTGTGTTAGCCCATGCTTAATAGTTAGTTGAGATCTATTGAAATCAACTTTTGTTTTTCAAAAACCTCTTCATATATCCAAGTTATGCAATCATTTTGAAGGAGCCTTTGTGGCTTTCCTGTTGGCGGTACGGAAATTTTTTGGGAACCAAAAACGTATATTTTTTACTACTTTTCTCTAAAATTTAGTTTAAAATACCCAAAATTACATACTTGATGAAAATTGAAGGCAAAATGTCAAATATGATAAAATACCCCTTCAACTTTCGCTGAGTATGCAAACAAGTGGTTCCAAATGCTTGGTAAGGCTTCATTCACCATTGCCTATCTTCAGTTCAAATTTGAAAGAAATCTTTAAAGAGAGTTTATATGTTGACATGTTTTGCTTAAGATTTGACTCGATCTGAGATTTTGGATGTTTTCAGAAATCGAATGAACTTATCTTTCGAACCGTACGTCCGATTTGAATGAACTAAAGTGTTATCGATGGATCTAGTGGATTGTAAGATAGGCTGTTCTCGTTCATTTTCTGTCATTTTACATAAAGGGTTACTTTTTAACGGAAAACACTTTTGACGCACAACTGGGTTAAGAATGGCCTGTTTTATCAAAAAGTATGCATGCGATTTCAAAAAAAATCAACGATATTAGGCAGATCTTGCGAAACGTTATCCCAAATTGGCATAAAAACATCAACAGATTATTTCATTCCGTCCATTTCTTATCAAAAATGTCTATTTTGGGCTACCTCGAACTTTCAAAGGTCTGAAATCCTGAAAGAATAGCCTGGGTTATCAAAAAGTATGCATGCGATTTCAAAAAAATTAACGTTATTAGGCAGATCTTACGAAACATTATCCCAAATTGGCATAAAAATATCAACATATAATTTCATTCTGTCCATTTCTTATCAAAAATGTCTATTTTGGCCTACCTCGAACTTTCAAAGGTCTGAAAACCTGGCAAAAATGCAAGCATCAAAAATCTGTGTTAGCCCATGCTTAATAGTTAGTTGAGATCTATTGAAATCAACTTTTGTTTTTCAAAAACCTCTCTTTAAAGATTTCTTTCAAATTTGAACTGAAGATAGGCAATGGTGAATGAAGCCTTACCAAGCATTTGGAACCACTTGTTTGCATACTCAGCGAAAGTTGAAGGGGTATTTTATCATATTTGACATTTTGCCTTCAATTTTCATCAAGTATGTAATTTTGGGTATTTTAAACTAAATTTTAGAGAAAAGTAGTCAAAAATATACGTTTTTGGTTCCCAAAAAATTTCCGTACCGCCAACAGGAAAGCCACAAAGGCTCCTTCAAAATGATTGCATAACTTGGATATATGAAGAGGTTTTTGAAAAACAAAAGTTTATTTCAATAGATCTCAACTAACTATTAAGCATGGGCTAACACAGATTTTTGATGCTTGCATTTTTGCCAGGTTTTCAGACCTTTGAAAGTTCGAGGTAGGCCAAAATAGACATTTTTGATAAGAAATGGACAGAATGAAATAATATGTTGATATTTTTATGCCAATTTGGAATAATGTTTCGTAAGATCTGCCTAATATCGTTAATTTTTTTGAAATCGCATGCATACTTTTTGATAACCCAGGCTATTCTTAACCCAGTTGTGCGTCAAAAGTGTTTTCCGTTAAAAAGTAACCCTCTATGTAAAATGACAGAAAATGAACGAGAACAGCCTATCTTACAATCCACTAGATCCATCGATAACACTTTAGTTCATTCAAATCGGACGTACGGTTCGAAAGATAAGTTCATTCGATTTCTGAAAACATCCAAAATCTCAGATCGAGTCAAATCTTAAGCAAAACATGTCAACATAAATATAACCTCTCTTTAAAGATTTCTTTCAAATTTGAACTGAAGATAGGCACTGGTGAATGAAGCCTTACCAAGCATTTGGAACCACTTGTTTGCATACTCAGCGAAAGTTGAAGGGGTATTTTATCATATTTGACATTTTGCCTTCAATTTTCATCAAGTATGTAATTTTGGGTATTTTAAACTAAATTTTAGAGAAAAGTAGTCAAAAATATACGTTTTTGGTTCCCCAAAAATTTCCATACCGCCAACAGGAAAGCCACAAAGGCTCCTTCAAAATGATTGCATAACTTGGATATATGAAGAGGTT
This sequence comes from Bactericera cockerelli, assembly GCA_024516035.1. Lineage (NCBI taxonomy): Eukaryota > Metazoa > Arthropoda > Insecta > Hemiptera > Triozidae > Bactericera > Bactericera cockerelli. The sequence goes on along the minus strand of CM044958.1, from coordinate 15,700,120 downwards.
TTTGAAAAACAAAAGTTGATTTCAATAGATCTCAACTAACTATTAAGCATGGGCTAACACAGATTTTTGATGCTTGCATTTTTGCCAGGTTTTCAGACCTTTGAAAGTTCGAGGTAGGCCAAAATAGACATTTTTGATAAGAAATGGACAGAATGAAATTATATGTTGATATTTTTATGCCAATTTGGGATAATGTTTCGTAAGATCTGCCTAATAACGTTAATTTTTTTGAAATCGCATGCATACTTTTTGATAACCCAGGCTATTCTTTCAGGATTTCAGACCTTTGAAAGTTCGAGGTAGCCCAAAATAGACATTTTTGATAAGAAATGGACGGAATGAAATAATCTGTTGATGTTTTTATGCCAATTTGGGATAACGTTTCGCAAGATCTGCCTAATATCGTTGATTTTTTTTGAAATCGCATGCATACTTTTTGATAACCCAGGCCATTCTTGACCCATTTGTGCGTATACTACTATCGGGACTCCGTTGTGGCCGCTTGCCATATAAATAAATTTGAAGAGAATCGGTTGAGAACATTATAAATATTATAGTAAGTTTAATTAGATAGAACAAAAATATATACAGTAAAATACAATGAAATTATTTTAAATTTCATTTTTCTCAGTGTAAAAATAGTATTTAGCTGTACAATACGCCCGTCAAAAGTAAAAATAGTATTTAGTAGTACAATACACCCGTCAAAAGTAAAAATAGTATTTAGCTGTACAATACACCCGTCGAAAGTAAAATTAGTATTTAGTAGTACAATACACCCGTCAAAAGTAAAAATAGTATTTAGCTGTACAATACACCCGTCAAAAGTAAAAATAGTATTTAGTAGTACAATACACCCGTCAAAAGTAAAAATAGTATTTAGTAGTACAATACACCCGTCTAAAGTAAAAATAGTATTTAGTAGTACAATACACCCGTCAAAAGCAAAAATAGTATTTAACTGTACAATACACCCGTCAAAAATAAAAATAGTATTCAGTAGTATAATACACCCGTTAAATGTAAAAATAGTAACTATGTACGAGTACTTGGTACCGCTCTTGGGCATAATATTATAATATGGTAGTCACTTTTAACTTGCAGCAAAAGAATCATACACGTGAAAAAAGATTTATCATTCATCTGGCAGGTTTCAAATTATTCAAACTAAAAAATGTGGATATGTGGAATCGCTCCTGTATTCTACATATCCAGGTATTCCGCTTGGGCTGTGTTTCATCTAAACAAATTTCTCTTCCATTCATTCCACTTTTCAGGTAAAAGAGGTAGCTAAATTATATTAAGAACAATCAATGCAAAAATTCAAGCTCACGATTAGCTCGGTGGCTAAGCACTCGTACAAAAGGTCCGCGGGTTCGATCGCTGGAGCCGACAAAAAATTGTATTCTAAATTTGGTTATAGTTGATTGTAAGGGATACCATCCGGTGCTCTCGTGATGACCCAGCACCTAAATGGGTAGTAATGAGTCACTTCTCGCCCATTAATACAAACCACAAAGGTCTATAGTAGCTCCTGTTTCATGGCTAAGAAATAAAAAAAGTCCTTGAAACAATCACCTTTTTTTTTAAAAAAAAAAAAAGAAACAAAATCAAAATTTATGATCACGGATCGTTCCACTTGTAGATTTAGTGAGCACTCGCTGAGTGTATAATTATGTTCAACTTGTAGAGGTTATTGTAAAGCCTTATTATTCCTCAAATCCTCATACTTATACGAGAATTCTATTTGAATTACTTTCCAGCTGCAGAGGTAAAGAAAGTAGATTTACTGGAAATTTTCCAATACACATAATAAATGTAAATTATATTACAGGATTAAACAGATACAAAATTACACTTAAAGAGTATCTTGGACTTCCAGAGGTCGGGACGAGCAGTTGAAACAAAAAAAAAATTAAGTTTCAAAAAAAAAAAAAAAAACCGTAGCTTCGATACTGATTTTTGGTTCGTCTAATTATTGCTGCGTAAGAATATACGTAAAAGAAAAATCAATATTTAGACGAACATCAATTTTATTGGGTTTTTTTGTAAAATGAGAAAGACTATCCAATATTTATTTTTCAAATTATTAATACAATTTCTTCAACTCATTCTCTATGCGCCAATACCACTCAGAAAACTTAAAAAGTTATATTTTCAATGAAAATGGAAAAAGGAATTAGCCGAACCTCTCATGGTTCGGCTAAGTATTGGATATTTGTGTAAAGTTCGGCTAAGTATTAATTTTTCTTTTACGCGTTCGGCTAATTATTAATCCGTAAACACACACACACACACACACACACACACACATTACACAGAAAAGTAAATAAAGTGAGAAATAAAATTATGTCACCCGTCTATTATTTGTCCTTACCCGGCGGAGATAAAGAACGGCTAATCAGAATTTTGCAATCGATATGTCAAATGAAAGCTTAAAACTTTTCTTAAAACTTTCTCGCATTGAGTTGATAGGTCGTCACTTCAAATTTCGAGAAAAAATGTCATTTAGGTCAAAAAACGTAGAATCCAATTTTTAGGACTCGCTCTTTTTCCCTCGCGGCTGGCGCCCCAGTCCAAACATACTAAAATCCTTTTTTATTACACATCTACAAAATACAATCAATCTAGGCATAAATTTTTGGCTACCAGAAATTTACCGGTACGGGGAAAAGTGATGAATAAGTGGAAAGAGCGTTTTTTATGTAACGGCACCCCTTTTCCTCCGCGGCTGGCGCCTCAGTTAGCTATAATAAAATACTTTCTTATTACACGTCTACAAAATAATATAATCAATCTAGACATAAATTTTTAGCCACCAGAAATTTACCAGTACGGAGAAGGAGTGATGAATAAGTGAAAATTTTATGGCTGTTTGAGTCTACCTACCTCTTTTTCACACAAAATAAAAAGAGAAGGTTGGTGACCCATATTACCAAAAAAAACCCTTGGCGCTGAATGTGTTGAGGTTATTTTCCCTTAATGACAGGTAAATTCGACCTGAAAATCTTTCTTTTACATCCAGTTTTCTGTTTTACTCAGTTTTACTCTTATACTCAGATTTTTCTTTTTGCCAGTTCTCTTAAATATAGCCAGTTTTCGGTTTTTATTTTAGCCATTTATATTATATCCAGGTTTCTCGTTTACCCACTTCTCTTACGTATATTCAGGTTTCTCTTTTATCCCGTTCTCTTTTATGTAGTTCTCTTGTATACAGATCTCTCTTGTAACCAATTCTCTTATATCCAGGTTCTCTTATATCCAGGTTTCTCATCTAACCAGTTCTCTTATATCCAGAGTCCACTGTCGACTGCACACTGATATTATCTTTTATGTCTAGGTCTGTCTGGGGAACGTTAAACCAGGGAGAAGACCAATGTCTCGCAAGAGGACTAATAACAGAGAACTGACTAGCCAACCCTTACAAGCCGGGCTAGTTTGTCGTTTCCTTAAGGTTTAATGGCTTAAAAGATAAAAGTGCAAGTCCTCATGATGGTTGATCGCACATGGAAATATGTGCCTCAGGACGAGCCAACTTTGAAATAATGTTGCCTGGAGAACCATCTTTCCCCTCTCGAGCTGTAACCTATAGCTGGCTACAACAACAGTGAGTTAGCGCAATAGACATTGCACGCATGGTGACCTGGGTTTGATCCCCAGTAGGCAGGAATTATTCTGCTCTGTACTTTATAAAGTTGGCTGGAGACCATCATTCCGCCCACCAGCTCTAGCCAATCTAGGTACAATAACAACATTATGGATAAGTATAAAAATATAATAAATTTATATATTTCAGTTTTTTTTTCAACATTCTCTTACACAAGACCTCCCAAATTCTCATCCAGCAATGCTCCATCGACCCAAAATACCGTAAAGTCAACAAAATCTAGGTATTCCTACTCTTGATAAGGGAACAGTTCGAGTGTTTACTTTCCCGATTCCAGGAATCCGAGTCACTACTGCTTGCGCAGCTGATGCAAGTGTGAGGTAATAGGCCACCACGACTGCCTGTTTGTTTGTCATGCTAATGTTGTCTGAGCACGGGGAGCTCCTAGAATTCAGATCTAGTCTATTGAATGGCTCGTGCGGACTATGCTTGGCTGGTGTATCCTAGGAACTACTTGGTGAACAGAGGCAGTAGTGCGGCTACGTCAAGAAAATTAGAACCAAAAAACGCACAATGAGTATAAAATAATATTCTATGCTTTTCGTGTTCATCGTCTCTTTCAACTCCGAATACGTGAGGCAGGCATTCAATTCAATTAAATTATTTATTTACTGTACAGAATGTTACATGGACGTGTGGTACAAAGAAAATGGGAACAACATAAACAACAAAAATTGAAAAAATGATACTTATAAACACGCATGTGTCCTAACTAAGGGTGGGGTTATTACCTATAACAATCTCTTCCACCCAACCCTTCAGAGACATTTGGAGATGATGAGAGTTGAGAGTGTTTCTGGAACGGGCTATACTGGTCCACGTGCGTGGAAGCCAGTGCGCATGCGTTGTTCCACTTAGCCACCGAGACTACTGAAGATATTCTGTCATGAAAAAGTAGCTACTGCAGACGTCTATGTTGTAGCCTGGCCATTCCGTAGTATATCTCCCCTCTGATAGGCGAGAAGTGACACAATACTTCCCATTTTGCTTAACCACTGAGCGCGCGATTAGCTCAGTGGTTAAGCACTCGCTTGCCATGCGGAAGGTCCCGGGTTCGATCAACCGTGCCGACAAAAAATTGTATTCTTAATTTGGTTACAATTGTTTGTATGGGATACCTTCCGGTGCGCTCGTGTCGACCCAGCACCTAAATGAGAAGTATTGTGTCTCTTCTCGCCCATCATAGGGGAGGCATACTACGGGATGGGGAGGCTACAACACAGACCACAAGCGTCTACAGTAGCTACTGTTTCATGGCAACGAAATAAAAACGGCTGTAAAGCACTCATCTAAAAAAAAAAAAATACTTCTCGCAAGCGCACCGGACCGGAAGGTATCCCTTACAAACATTTGTAACTAATTTTTGAATAGGTGCACTGGTAGGCAAGCGGTTAAGGCACTAGTCCAGTAATATTTCCTCATTAATTTCAGTTTGTGACCACCTGACCACCTAACAATAAGACGGCATTGTGGACCTCGACATTTTTTCGTGCAGACTCGAATCTCTTTTTCAAATATAGTATAGCTCTATAGTTTTTAAGTTTCGATTTAGTGTTAAAATATAATTCAATCAACCAACTAGTCATAAGTGTTTCAATCTTAATGTTTAATATAAGTATTTTTTTCTATGAAATAAAATGGGCCTAACACGTAAACTGGTATATTAAAAAAAAGACTCTGAGTGTTAGATGGTAGAATTTTCTCGAGCTTTCACCTCGCTTGGTGGTCACTTTCCACTAAAGAGTATTATTATTGCATAAAGTTCTGTCGGCGCGGCGGTGGTGGTTCGAACCCGGGACCTTCCGCATGGCAAGCGAGGGCTTAACCACTGAGCTAATCGTCCGCTCATGGCCCATTGAGTATTCCAAGCAGTGCACGCTCATAGAATATATGCGTCGCATGCAAAGGTCATTGGTCCGAGAGACTGGCATGAAAACACAAAACTCGTCCACCGTCCAGACTCTAGCCCCGGGTTGCAGAAAGGTGACATGCACTTGACAGCTCGGCTCAGACGCGGATACGAGGGGAACATCTTTCCACCGGCGGAGTCGTGACCTGGAGGTCGGTGGTTCAAATCCCGGGAACAGCAAAATTTGTAGTAAAGTGAATTTGAGTAGATGTGATATGGCGATTGTTATGATGTCTTTTTCTTGTTATGAAGAGGAAAATCTTTCTGATTCTTTCTGATACAGCCTCCGTGGCGCAATGGTTGTGACTACTGTCCGTAGTCCAGAGTTCCGGAGTTCGACTCCCGGTTGGTTCACACTTTTCGACGAAAATTCTGTTCCATCCAAACACGTGAGGCTGGTATATCTGGCCCTACCCAGGCTGGGTGACGTTAATGTGAGTAGCTGGTACGATTCCCAGCGAATGGAGGGTAAAACCCTCGTCCTGACTATCTATCTCAATCAGGACGTTAAGACCAAATAGAATATTATAAAGTCTCCGTTTTTTTCATATTTTTTAAAGGTAATTGAGTAGTTTAGGGTACTTTACTTTTACATCTATGGTATTCCAGAAACGGAAAAACTCGGTCGGTATATTTTCCGCTCCACCCGTGATTCGAACCCCCAACCTCCGGTCAGTAACCAATGCACGTAACCACGGATGTCAGATAATAAGACATTATTATTATGTATGTAACTATGTATAATACAAGTAATGATTACAAAGAAGTGAAAAAATGGAAACTTTAAAACAATAAAAAGAAAAAAACAGATAAATATATAATAAACACACATACGTATGTCCTAACTAAAGGGCGGGGTCATTTCCGATGGCTATCTCTTCCAGCTAACCTTCCGACGTAGAACATAAGTGTCTATTGTCTATATTATCTTATAAAGTGACCGAGCTTTTTGGCCATGGATCCTGAATCCGCCACTGACAGCTAATGTCAAGAAATTCGGACAGTGACGAATGATATCCTTCCCGACAGCCACTGCCGGTCGAGGCTGAAACTCTCGACTCAATTGGAATACAATAATTGGCCATCAAGCGTTATTTTGATGTTTTTCTTGGAGCGATTATGTTTAAATGCATGAGGTTCCTATAGCTACTTTGTTGGGATAGCACAGTGGAGGCTCGTGCACACTAGTAATACAGAAATCGCGGGTTCAAAACTCCAGGTTACAAGTCCACCGCCTTATCGATCAAGCAACTGAGTTCGGTTATAATCTGCAATCTGTTGGACCTTAAAGTTGAGGTCCTCTTTATTTAATATATCTAATACGTATATCTAGTAGTATCTAGTACAGCTCTGTGGTTTGGGATAGTTGCATCGCCACTGGTTGTTGTTATAAAAATAACTCCACCAATGGTGTGATATGTACAGGGTTCGATGGTAACTCTTTCAAATAAGATTTTATATTTGACTTCTTTTCAACTTTGTTGATTTCAATAAATCGTAACTTTCTGAAATTTCAGTGTGTTGTGAAAAAGAATGCAGGAGGTAGCTTCAAGGGCCCAAAATCTCTCTCTCTCTCTAATTATCATACATTTTTGATATCTTTTACCATTAGGCAAAGACGGTCAATATCACAGATTGGCACCTTCATTCGTATAGGTGCTCGACTGGTTAAAGCGCTTGTCTGGTAATCCAGCAAATATTTATAATAATATCGCCTTATTTATACTGCCTAATGATGACTAATGAGTCCCATTATTGCAGCAATAAGTTCAAGACGTATTATTAAGTGGTCAAAGTTCCAAATGGGAGGATGACATGGGGTAGGTACAGGTACACGTTATCAATTTATTATCATTTTGTTTACTTGTAGTATTGACCGACCTCAGTAGCTTGAACGATAATATGGCGGCGGACTTGTATCCTGGAGGTCGGTGGTTCAAGTCCCAGTTTCAGCGTAGATTTAGTAAAGCGAGTTTGAGAAGTTGTGATATCACGAAAGTGATTAACACATATATGACAACTTTTTTTTACTTATCAATCTTAAAATACAACATTTTTCTTATTTTAGGATAAGGAAAGTAAAAATAGATTATATTCTATTATACACAGTCCCCTATGACCTGTACAAAAAAATCTAACTAGTGAGGTCAGTATGATTCAAACAATATTCCATGGGACCCTGTACGGAATTGACCGAAGTTGTTGCATGGTTTCCAACATTTACCAAATACAAATACCGGCTACTAAAGAAAGCCAGAACCTGATATGCTATTTTGAATAAGGTATTTTGACACCTTTAGGTTTTAAATGGTATTTGGCACAACAAAGAGTGGTTTTACTGCCTTCATATGACATCACTCCTTTGAACTTTTTGCTATACAAAAATACATACATTCTACTTTTACCATTTTTATTTATTTATTTAATACATGACAAGTAAAATGGTTCAAATATTTACAGGGTGTCCCAACAAAGTTGGACACCTCAAATTATTCGGCCCCTGAAAGAGTTTTTGAAAAATAAAAAATCCTAGGGTATGTACATGTCCTAGTTATGCGGTTTCAGTCAGGAATTTTTTTTTTTTGTACAGGGTGGTTCAAAAGTCAGAAACTGAGGTGTCAACTTTCAATTTTTAAATGGGTCGACCTGAACTTTATTTGATAATTTTACTTTTAAATGGTTCCTGAGTACTTTTTCAAACAAAAAATTTACATACAGGGTGTTTTTTTTCGACCAATTTTTTTTCTAAATCTTGAATAACTCAAGTTCGTTTAATTTTTTCGATAACATAAATAAAAAGTGTTTGTGTAAAGAATACACGCATTTTCAATTGGCATCAAAAGAATTCATACAGGGTAGTTCATAAGTGATATAATAACTTGATTTTTTTTTTTTTAACTAAGTTTTTCTAATTTTTTATTTGGGATTAATAATTCTGGTCTAACTTTACACATTTTTTGTTAGTCATATCGAAAAACAAAACTAAAGTGCTGTAATTGGTAAGACATAATTTTTTTGTAACACCCTGTATATTGGCATTCAGAGAGACGTAAAATTAAATAGGAAAACTAAATGTGCAAGAAAAACTTTGATTTTTAATGATATTAAAAAGTTATGGTGTTTTAACTAATATTGTCGCATGGACCACCCTGTAGATATTTTCTTAACCCATGATATGGGTAGTCGAAATTGTCTAAAATTCAACGAGGAGTCCAAATCTGAAAGAAAAAAATTAATTAAAGAAGCCTTTTTTTAATTTTGTGTCTACACCTACCTACTTTTTATTTCAAGTTTTAAAATCATTCAGTGTGGACACCAAATTGAAAATGGCTTCAAAATTCGTGTTTTTTTTTATTGTTTTTTCGCCACGATTCGAAGTCTTCGTTGAATTTTATACAACTTCGAGTACCCACATGATAGTTTAAGAGAATATTTACAGGGTGGTCCATGCGACAATATTAGTTAAAACACCATAACGTTTTAATTTCAATAAAAATCGAAGTTTTTCTTGCACATTTAGTCTTTCTATTTAATTTTGCGTCTCTTTGACTGCCCATTTAGGTACAGGGTTTTACAAAAAAATTATGTCTCCACCTGTACAGCACTTTAGTTTTATTTTTCGATATGACTAACAAAAAATGTGTAAAATGAGGCGAGAATTAAAAGAACTCGGTTTTAAAAAAAATCAAGTCATTATTTCACTTGTGAACCACCCTGCATATTTTTTTTTTTTTTTTTTTGATGCCAATTGAAAGTGCGCGTATTCAATACACTACCACTGAGTTATCCGAGATTTAGAAGAAAAAAAAAAATCGAAAAAAAACCATCCTGTATGAAAAATTTTGTTTAAAAAAGTACTCAGAAACTATTTAAAAGTAAAACTATCAAATAAAATTCAGGTCGACCCATTTAAAAATCGAAAGTTGACACCTCAATTTCTGACTTTTGAACCACCCTGTATAAAAAAAAAATTCATGACTGAAACCGCATAATTAGGACATGTACCTACCCTAGGATTTTTTATTTTCCAAAAACTCTTTCAAGGGCCGAGTTATTTGAGGTGTCCAACTTTGGGGGTCCTTATTACTCGTATACCTATGTTCATTGCTCAACGAAGGTCATGGAATTATAAAACATTATTATTATATATTTTACAGCCTTTTTTATTTGGTTTTCATGAAACAAAAGCTTCTCCACAGGAGCTTTTGTTCTGTGTTCACTGTTATATAGCATATAGCTTGTCCATGACTCTCCTCTGATGGGCGAGAAGCGAGTGAAGCGACACTATGCTTCCCATGTAGGTGTTAGGCTAATACCAGTATCCCTTTCAAACATAATTATGTAATCTTTACCGATAAATTCTGGGGCTCGAACCCGGGATCTACCGCATGGTAAGGATCTAAACACAGAGTTTCTTTTACCCTCCATTCGTTGGGAATCGTATCAGCTATACCCACATTAATCTCACCCATTATAGGTAGGGCCGCAAATGCCTCAGGTAATAGAATTTTCTGTGTGAAAAGTCTGATCCAACTGAGGATCGAACTTGGGATCTCTGGACTACGGGCAGTAGTCACAACCGTTACGCCACGGAGGCTGGCCCTATTGTATTTTTCCTAACCCGCAGCTTGAAACTGTGAGATTGAAAAGTTGATTAAGTTTCAGTAACGAACAGTAAAATACCTGGAATAATTACTGAAGTTCCAAGTAGAACGACTCACTTGTATGATCTTTCCAACTTTTATGTACCATCGCTTCAAACCACATTAGTGCGTTTATCTTGGAAGTGTGTTTCTGTTTATACCGCAAAATATTTCAACAGCCCGCATAAAAAACTTACCAATTTATTTAAATTTTATAATCTGTAGGGTCTTTGTTTTTCTTTCACCGTGGCCAATAAATTGGTATTAAAGTTTGGTTTATCGGTTAAAAAAGAGGAATCATTATGTCTGTCCCTGTAGCTCAGTGGTAAAGGCGGCATTCTTTGAATCCAGAGATTCCACAAGTCGTGGGTTCGAAACCCATCCGGGGCATGACGAGTTATCCTCTTATTTGGGATTTTAACACATAGTAATACGTCTTGGGCGCATACTGCTGGAATAATAGGACTTAATAGTCCTAATCGAGTAGGGTAAATAAGGTGATTGTTTTACGTTTTATGATACAACAACCAGTGAGGGAAAAATCTTTATTTAATGTAATTACACTCTTTATTGGAAGGTAACCACCAGGCGAGGTTAATGCTCAAAGCATTTTCTACCACCTAACCCTCTGAGTCTGATTATTATGTGGTCACAAACTCAAATTAATGAATAAAGGTTAGTTGGAAGAGATTGCCATAGGCAATAACTCCACTCTAGTTGTTTATATTAATTTTGTATTTTAATTTTTACCATTATTTGTTTGTATATATTTATGTTCTTCAAATTAAGCTTTTCATAATAATAATAAAAGAAAAAATTTATCTACTGGGTGGGATTCGAACCATCGGATCCCTACGCAACCTGGATTACCAGACTAACGCGTTAACCACTTCACTACCAGTTAATCTTTTTATCTACCTCTAAAATACACTATTCAGTCCAAAGTAAAATAAAAGAACTAGATATACCTACAATGGGAGAAAACTAAATGGAATAACTGCATAATGGTAGCGTTGATGGCGCGTTGAATATACCGATTCTCGTAGGATCACCCAAGTTAAGCAACGTCCAGCGAGGTGAAGACTTCGTGGTGCTGGCAAGGCTGGGTTAGGTTAATATGAGTAGCAAGTTTGTGAGTTTCTTGGGAATGGAGGGCACCAATACTTCCGTCGTGGTATGACCGTGAAGTCGAAAGCGACGTTAAACCCAAATTTAAAAAAAAAAAAAAAAATTCAGGTCACAAAGTAGATATCTTTTTTTTTTAAAGAGAAACCTGGATATAAGAAACAATTCCGGTCCTTTGACTTTTGTTGAGTTTGAGTAGTTGTGATATCACAAAAGTGATTAACACAAATATGATAACTTTATAATACAATTCAAGTATTCATTGACTGTCTAGTATCTCGCTAGCACTCATTCCATAATAATTATATTAAGATTGTTAGCATTTCATTGAAAACCATTGTATTTTATGAGACAGTCAAAAATATATTTATGAATGATAATGCCATCTTGTTGTGCTGGCTCTTATCACAAATGTTTTCCTTATCTACATTCCAACAACTCATAAGCTATAGGTACATAGATTAAACTTCCGGATCCCGGGAATATTATTTCCATATCCGTTTTCATTTTTTTTTTTCTCGAAATAATACAAGCCATTCATTCATAACTTGCTTGGATTTTATTATGTATTACTTCTGAGAAATTTCTTATATTAGAAATCGAAATATGTTCGTCTTTGTAAAAATAAAAAAAAAAATATTTTTGTGCTCCGGTTTCAATTTTTTTCTTATTTCTGGACGTTTCGTACCCTCCTGAGCTACTTTGGTTTTGTGTCCGTCTGTCGGTCTGTTAAAATAATATTCCTTGTAACGCGCAAATCTCATAAGCTGCTCAACGGATTTTGATGAAATCTTGCACATACTCGTATGTAGGAGACGTTCTGTATAGATGGTTCCATTTAAAATATCTCACTGGCGATTCTGGTTGAAATTCAAAACTTGCCAATACAGATTTTTTTGTAAAATCTAGAATGTACGAAAAATAGTATTCAAATATTTAAAACAAATTTGAAGAAAATAGGTTCAGCGGTTTTGGAGTTACAAGTGATTTAGTATAAAATTTCATATTTGCCACGTGGATACAATGTGAAACAATCACGAGGTACTTCCTGTGTCCCGAAATTTTCAGTGTATTTTTATTAAAAAATCGAGCCTCCGTGCTGTTGTGTCCAAGGGCGTAGGCAGCGTGGAGCAGGTAGGAGCAGGTGCTCCTAGCTCCTACCTAAAAATGCTTAATGAGTATGCAATTTGTGAAGGGGCTCCAAAAGATATTGAAAAAAAACCGATTAAAATATAAGGAAAGTAAAAAAAAAAGTAAATGAAATTAAAATTGCAACTATACCTACCATACCAAACGAAAGGGACCAAGAGAGAACAAAAAACCATTCAATTCAATAATTCAAGTTGGTTTTGTTCTATCCCGCTAGAGCGCAGTGAGAGCAGTCTGCGGTGTTCGAAAACCAGGGATGGTATTTTCATAATTTCCACAAACCTATCCCCCCACCCCCACATTAAAAAAATCTTGGTAGGAAAGAACCTACCCCCCTTAAAACGTATTGCTAAAAACGGCTACTTTATAGCACCGCAAGCGAACTTTTAACATAATATTGAGAAGTTAATTACGGAGAAAAGAGATAAAAAAAGAGCTTTTTTTACATTGCCGCAGGCCGCAGGCGACCTTTTTACATATTTAACACTATAAAATGGAGGAAAGAGGTAAGAAAAGGGCTACTTTAAAGTGCCGCAGGCGAGATTTTTACTATTTTAGAAGTAGAAATAGTAGAATGTAGAATAATAATAATGGAAGCCCCCCCTGCTCCGGCCAGAAACTGCCCCTACCTAAAACAAATGCTGCCTACGCCCTTGGTTGTGTCACTTCTCTCACTTCAGAGGGGAGACAAGGGAGACATACTACGGTATGAGGGCACTAATGCAGGTAGTTTAGGGATCCGTTGGTTCGAATCTCACCCAGTGCATGAATTTTACCTCATTAATTTGAGTTTTTGACCACATAAGAATAAGACTCTGAGGATTAGGTGGTAGAACTGCCAACCTCCGCTACGGTGGTAGAACTACGGATGTGACTACTGCCCGTAGTCCAGAGATCCTGAGTTCGATTCCCAGTTGAAGCAGACTTTTCGCACAGAAAATTCTGTTCCCTCCAAACATGTGAGGCTGAAAATTCCGGCCCTACCCAAAGTTAATGTCGGTAGCTGGTACGATTCCCAGCGTATGGAGGGTAAAACGCCCGTCCTAACATAAGGTTTATGTTAGGACGTTAAAACCAAATAGAATCAATGGACATGAAAGGAGCCTAGACATTGGATCTGGGCGTCCATAAAATTATCTCATTATCTATCTTACGGACCTATCTTACGGACACGGAATTATTATTATAATTATTATAGGTGGTAGAAAATGCTTTGAGCATTAACCTCGCCTGGTGGTTACTTTCCACTGAAGAGTATTATTATTACCTATTACATATTATTATTATGGGTAAGCCACAACACATACCACGAACGTCTACACTCAGTCTACAGTAGCTCCTGTTTCATAGCTTCGAAAAAAAAGACTATGAAACACTCATAAAATAAGACCATTACAATTTCCTCACACAATAACTCACAGAACACCGACTTATTTCAACTAACTTGAGTTTCATACATATTTTAGTTTCATACATTTTTATGTACATTTTGCCTAATATTCTGTTCTCTGGTTGCAGCTTTAATAATTAGTCATGTTCCTACCTAGTTTTATGTAACTCAACTTTTTATAATTATTTCATAGTCAGGGTAGTCAAAGAAAATAATGTTTCAAATAAAATAAATTTTAAACTAAGTAAGCAACCCCCGGTGGATATAAAAATAAATAAATTCAAATTTCAAAGGAAAAAAAACTCCAACATTTTTTTATTATCTCTCCAATGAAATAAGGCGTCTATTTATTTTACTCAAAAAGGGAAATTGGAAGGGAAAAAACTGAAGCTAGGTAAGCGGCATCTCACTGTGTAAACAGGCGGAGAGAGAGAGCAAACATTTGGCCGGCATGCGCTTACACCAAGTTTGCAATTTGCAATGCTCTGCGTTCTTGCGAAAACTTTTTATTCCGTTTCCTGTTGAAAAATGCACTGTGCTAAATGCAGTTGTGGCGTATTCGATGCATAATTTAAAAACTGTGTCCTACGCGAGCGTTCTCTGTGAGCGAAGTTTTCAATCAATAAGAGCCACCTCGCCCCCCCTGGCCCCCTCCTCCCCGCTTGGAATGGAAGTGCGTCTCCCCCCCTGGGTAGGTAGCGTCGTAGCCCCACCCCTCGGGTGTGTTGTACCAGTTCTTGATGCCGTAGCCGCCGCTTGCGCCGCCGAAGCCTCCTTGCTGGCCGCCGAAACCTCCTTGCTGACCGCCAAATCCTTGAGCTTGTCGGCGGAATCTTCCTGCTGTCAGCTCGTCCTGGCCCCACTCAGCATCCCTAGGCATGGCCGCACTGGTGTGCAGTAGACAGGCTGCCACCAAGAGAACAACGACCTGAAACCAATGATATAAAATGCCATTTAATAGTTGAACCAAAAGCGCTGCTAAAAATTTAACTTTCACTTTTTTTTTTAAAGTGGGGTTTTAACGTCGCTTTCAACTGCCATGGTCATATCACGACGGGGGTTTTACCCTCCATTCGCAGGAAACTCACAAACCTGCTACTCACATTGACCTCACCCAGCCTGAGTGGGGCCGGGAAAAGCCAGCGTCACGAGAATTAGAATTTGAATGGTCACCCATCCAAGTCTTAACCTCGCTGGATGTCGCTTAACTTCGGTGTTCTGAAGGGAACCGGTGTATTCAACATGCCATCGACGCTGGCTATAACTTTAACTTTGATTACTGATATTTTTGTGAGGGGTAGTCACTTTGGTGAAGTGGTTTAGCGCACTGGCTTGCACGCCCAGGAGTCGAAATTTTTCGGCTCTGAATTTTGAAGGTTACAGATTTGATTAAATGCTTCATTTCATTTGTCCATGTCCGCTTTTTCAGCTTTACGCACAAAGGCGTAAATTACTATTATTTCTGCTGCTACTTACTAAACAAATTTTATTTACAATATAGTATCTATGTATAAACTTTTTTCCACTTTATTTTTTTATACAAAATAATCATTATATTAAGGATAAGGAATAAAAAATCCAAAAAAAAAAAAAAAATTAAAACAACATTATTGTAATTTATACATTTACCTTGTAATCCAGGACGAAGTTAATGCCTTAGGCATTCTCTTCCACTTTACAAAAACAAAGTTGAAATTATTAAACAAAGCTTGATCAAGGGCGGTGGTATGCCAATACAAATGCTAATGACTACAAGCCTGCATATAATATTTTTTAAGGTTATTTGTATTAGCACATAATTTTGTACAATTCATTGTTATAATATAAATATGATGAATATTGCAGTAATAGGATTATTGATGTTGCAAAATTCAATTATAAGATTATTGATAAATTGCATGATGGATATTTATTAGGTACTTTCAAAATAGACAAACCTGACCATTACCATGAACGCTCTCTAAATAAGTTCCTTCATGTGAATCAATTTTTGCACGAAAAGCATAATTTAGTACTGTATGTTATGTTTGTTTGTAATGTGTTAACAATACGTGTTAACACAATCTGAAATCTAGTGTGAGATAGGTGCCTAATAGATGCCATTTTCTCAATTGTATTCTGAAATCGCTTAACACACACTCTGAATTGTGAAATAAGATTTAATTAGGGGGGGGGTGTAGGTCCTCATGAAATTTTCGATAACTATTGCTATAAATGGGAAGTATTGTACGTCACTCCTCACCCATTAGAAAGGATGCATACTACGGGATGGGCAGGGCAGGCTACAAGACAGACCACAAGAGTCTATAGTAGCTCCTGTTTCATAGCTACGAAATAAAAAAGTCAGTGAAATACTCATCTTTAAAAAAAAAGATCCATTTTCAGGGCGAGTTAGAGGATAGTAAAGTTGCCTGTTAAAAAAATGAGGATAGCAGCAAAGTATGGATAGTACCATAGTGACTTGTCTTCAAACAAGACATCACTGCATATACTATAGTCGAGTGTGAAACCCCTTTATAAAAGAAACCTCGATATGGCAGCTTTATTGGCGCATTAAATGCACCGGTTCTCGTAGGATCATCGAAGTTAAGCAATGTCCAGCGATGTGAATACTTCGTGATGCTGGCATTCCGGTCAAACCCAGGCTTGGTGAGGTTAATGTGGGTAGCAGGCTTGTGAGAATAAACTCACCTCATATGACCATGCAGATGAAAGCGACGTTCCCCCCCTCCCCAAAAAAAACTGGATATAAGATTAAAAAAAAAAAATCCGGTCCCTTGACTTCTCTTATATCCAGGTTCGACTGTTGTCAGATTTGCCTATCCTGTCTTGTTCCTGAATCGATTCCAGGAAAGTCTCTGAGCGTGAAATGGTAGAAAATGCTGTGAGCATTAAACTCGCCGGGTGGTTTCCTTCCACAAAAGAATATTATTATAAGGTATAAATATACGTTTTATATAGTGCCCTCAGAGACAAAATTCAAGGTTTCAGACATTGGTCCGTGTACATATCTGTCCGTCTGAATAATTTTTTTTATAAATAAAAAAATTCCTTCATCTGACCAGATGAAGCAAAGGAAATTGAAATCGTATTTGCCTTCATAGTTTGGATTTTTCCTTTCTATAGGATTAGGAAAGTAAAAATACATTACTTCCAAATTTTACAGTTTCTTTTGACATAATATTTGTACGAACTTTTTTACAATTTTCAAATAAACATAAATTTAAACGTAGATACATGTAGCTTTAACTGATTCCTGCAAATTCAGTAAATAAAAAACATTCACACCTGCTAGATGTAAAGGTTTCTCTGATTGCAACACCAATCTAGATTTAGGTCATGAAAATCGAACAGGCAATGAGATTTATCTCGCACGTAATCGGTCTAAATTTACGGTAAGCTACAATCTGCCAAGTGTGTTCCTAGAAAAGATAACTCCTTGACAGAAGAGAACCCTTGGGTGTGAAAAAGACTTGGCATGACAGTCGATAAGAGCTTGAACCAACAATGCCTCCGTGGCGTGACGTTTGAGACTACTGCCCGTAGTCCGGAGATCCTGAGTTCGATCCCTGTTTTGGGTAGACTTTTCGAAGGAAATTCTGCTGTTCCCTCTCGAAACACGTAATGCTGGCATTTCCGGCCCTACCCAGGCTGGGTGAGGTTAATGTGGGTAGCTAATACGATTCCCAGCGAATGGCGGGTAAAACCCCTGTTCTGACTATCTATATCTCAATCAGGACGTTAAAACCAAACAGAATCAATTGATCACAATAAATCTAATTAAGTTGCAGTGTTAACTGTAAGGGTTTCACTGAAAACCCTGCAATCAGGTTAGATAATAATAATAACAATGGTAAGTTTATTTTATAATTCCATAGTAAGTATTACTATCTAAATAAGACATAATAATAATAGATAATCTATCTAATGAAGGGTAAAAGTGCACTGGTGGTCAAGTGGAACGCACTAGTCTGGTAATCCAGGTAATGCAAGGATCCGTTGGTTCGAATCCCTGCACCCATGAATTTTTCCTCATTGATTTGAGTTTGTGACCACTTAAAAATAAGACTCGGAGGCTTAGGTTTTTATTTTTTATTGATATTCGTTTACTCTAATATTATTAGTTGCTATATGCAGGACATGAGGTATAGGTAAGTTTGAAAAGCGTTAGATGTACAGAATTTAGTAATAATTATAACTGGACAAAGAACTCTGATTATTTTACATTAGGTACTCACAATAATAGGTTTGAACATTAATAACCTCGCCTGGTGGTTACCCTCCACTAAAGATTTTTTTATATATATACAAGGGCAAAACATAAATAAAGCTATTAAGCCCAGAACTTTGTATTCCTTCTCATAATGTATAGTGAATGTATACTAGAATGAGACGTAAATAAAGTAATTAATAAATACATTAATCATTGACATTAGAATTAGATCAATTAAAGTACTGCTAAAGTTAGGTACTAGATCAATAAATTTCATTGCAATCAATAAATCAGGATAAGCTTACTTGGATACTAGGCAGTGCCGGATTAAGGCTGCGCGGGGCCCTTGGCAATTTCAAGGCGCGGGGCCCCAAAATTATACTGAGATTATGATAAAATACTATTTTTAGAACCTTGAAATCGAAGCCAAGTTTCCTGAGCACCAATCCATAATAGTAAAATGACGTTTATAACACCGAAGGCAACATTTTTTCCGAATAATAGTAGGAATATCTATATAAGAATATGTGTAGAAAGATGTCATTAGGTAAGATGTGTAGAAAGTAGATCATCTATAACTATGAAGATTTTATCGCTAGTATTGAATGCTACTTTTTTAAAAGGTAACTTTCCAAATTAATTCCAAACAATCAAAAGACCCTTCGAAAATGCCCAAAGATTTTTTTTCTTGCATGTCTTGAAAAACAATCCAAAACATCATGATAAGTAAATTTGACGGCGCCGCAGGCGAAATTTTTGCAAAGTTATGGGGTAAAGTACTCGAAAAATAGATACAAAAAGATAACTTGAAAAATTAATTAAAAGCGCCGTAAGCGACTATAATGAAGATCATTGGTTAAGATGTCGATAAAGTCGATCACTGAGCACTCAGATGGCACTGAGTTTGATGGCAGATATTAACTAAGGCGATAATCACATCCTTTGTTAATATTATTCTTTTCAAATATGGGTAATTATATTATATTATATTATATAAAGAACCGCAGGCAAAAGGTATAGAGGTTTTAAGGGGGGCCCCCGTGGTTTTTCTTTTAATATTTTGCTCAAATGGCTGTGATTTAATTTAATATTAAAATCCAGAAACACCGAGAGGTCATTCATAAACACTTATAATTTATGTAAGCTGCCCGAAACGCGGGGTCCCCAAAATCGCGGGGAACTTAGCATCTACCAAATCTGACATATTGGTAGGTAATCGGCTAATGTCTATGTGGTTCATCATTGTTTATTCAAGGAATAGATAATAATAGGGAGCCCCGCGCTTTTCTTTTCATTTATGTACTTTGCTGTGAGTGTGTGATTTCACTTTTATTTCTTCTTCTTCTTACTCATTATCCAAAAGTACCTAGTGTAAGCTTTTAAAAAACCTATAATACCTAGTGTAAGCTTTTTTAAAAACTCATAATATCTAGTGTAAGCTGCTCAAGCGCGGGGCCCCCTAAAGCGCGGGGCCCTTGGCATCTGCCAAATCCGCCATATGGGTAATCCGGCACTGATACTAGGGGGTGTAAATAACGACTAGACCATGCACTTGGAAAATAGAAAGTTGGAGCAGACCAATTGTCTACAGAGGTTTCCATAATAATAATACTCTTTAGTGAAAGGTAACCACTAGGCGATTTTCATGCACTGAAAATCCGGTAGAAAATCCACCTAATTCTCAGAGTCTTATTATTATGTGGTCACATGCATTGGATAGGATACGAACCAATGTATCCCTACGCTACAAGGATTACCAGAGTAACACCTTAACCACTTAACTGTCAATGTTTCCCGAACCTACAAGAATAAAAACATTGATTAGACTAGCAAAATTTCAACCGGTTTTACTAAGATTAATGTTGAATGCTAGGGATATACCTATTTGAATAAAATTGCAGTCAAAATCTTGCTAAGGCTTTAACGCTATATCCATTTGAGAACGCTAGAGAAAAACACCGACTTTTTAGAAACAAAAAAGGAAAAAAATGTGCAGCAAACACTTACCATACAGTTGTAGAACATTTTTTAACTCTTTTTGCTAACTTGAATCTTCGAAATGAACAAAAAAACTAAACTTTTGTTCGATTTTTGTACTAAAACTGCCTGAAAAGTTTCTCAATTTGCAACTGCCGAATCGGTCTGAAAATTTGCAAACGATAAACTGATAGCTATGACTGTCAAGTTCAGCTTTTATATATCCATTATCTCATCTCAAGATGAATCAGGAACTGCTGAAAGTCGTGATCCTATTATTTCAGGTGTGGCTTTATTTCAGTTGTCTAGTAAGTGTTTGGCGATGGCGGCTCTACAAGTTTTTCGTTGTCTTCATGTGGCTCATTTTTTCGAATATTGGCTATAATTTAGGTCCTAAGGGTTTAATGGCTTATAAAGAAAAATCCAAGTCCTCATGATGGTTGATCGCACATAGAAATATGTGGTTCAGGACTATCGCTGGAAACTATCACTCACCCCTGCCAAGTTGGCTACAACAAAAACAAGTCTCGATTCGGTTAAGTCTTTTTCGCTTCTTGAAAACCACTTCTAATAGCTTACAATTTTCTATTTTTTTTAATTTTATTTACAATTTCCGTCAATGGCACGTTGAATGCACCGGTTCTTGTAGGACCATCGAAGTTAAGCAAAGTCCAGCTAGGTGAAGACTTCGTGATGCTGGCAATCCGGCCCAACCAAGCCTGGGTGAGGTTAATGTGGGTAGCAGCATTATGTCTTTCCTGCGAATGGAGGGTAACACCCCCGTCGTGACATGACCATACAGTTGAACGTTAAACCCAAATTAAAAAAATAAAGGTAAACAAATTGCTAGTTAAAGGTGAACATAAGTCCATGAGACGTCTGATGCCACGCCATGGGCATACATCATTTTTGTTCTTTTAACCTGCTTGGCTATAGTTGGCTTGCAGTTTCCCAAAGTTTTAATGGCTTTTAAAGAAAAAGCCCAAGTTCTAACAATGGTCTCCAGCCAACTTATTTTAAGAGGAAAACATAACTCATTCTGAAGCATATACAGGGTGATTCAGAAAAGTACCGTCAAACGTTAACCACATATTCTATGGGCTAGTTAAGGAGGGGTCAACTTTATAAAAGAAAGTGCGCAAATGCCTCCTAACGGAGGTACACGCCCCTTAAGGTGTTTTTAAACAATCGAAATTTTCATTTTACGGTTTACCTATTTGGGATATCGCGATGTGGTAAAAAAAATCACTCTCAATACTAGATGAAACCTTTCTTTTGGCATACAATTTAACAGCATTCCAATTTCAGGGGCGGTCTGAGGAGGGTCAGATGGAAGAAAAAACGTTCTAACTTTTGACATTTTCATGTCTTTGCTCTGGCACATGACCAAAATTATGTGACGAAATTATGTAACGAAATTATGTAACGATATTATGTAACGATATTATGTAACGATATTATGTAACGATATTATGTAACGAAATTATGTAACGAAATTATGTAACGATATTATGTAACGAAATATTGAATTGTAAAGGGAGAGAAGAGGGAAAGTGTGTGTCATGCGCACAATGGCGAAGTATTGAATTGTAGAGGGAGAGAAGAGAGAAGGTATGTGTCATGCGCACAATACGAAATTTGGTCAGTTGGGTTTTGGACCTTGAATAGTAAAGATGAAAATGTCCCAATGGTTGCAGACTCGTATGCAAGCGTTTTTTTAGTCGTTGCTTGTAATTGAATTTAGTTTTCACCATTTTAAAACCTATGTTATTGTCTACAAAAACTTTTTAGTCGTTGTTTGTAATTGAATTTGGTTTTCACCATTTTAAAACCTATGTCATTGTCTACAAAAATGGTCTGAATAATTTTTCCCTCAAGTTAACACAAAAGCTTGAAAATTGAAATTGAATATTTTAAAACCGCATTAAGTTTTGAAACCTATGCAACTAGCATACAATTTTAGAACAAAAATTTTCAACCAATTCATTATTTAACAAGTTTTCAATTTACTCCACTTACATCCATTGTTAATAATGAATTGGCAGAAAATTCTTGTTCTAAATTTTTTTTTTTTAAATGTATAGACAACACTTATAAGTTTTATTTTTACAAAATATAAAAGACTTCCCCAAGGACATCTTCCCGAGGCAGTGTGCTCAGCACTGAGGCAACATTACCTCTCTGAACAGCGAAACTAAGCCGTTGCCTGAAATATTCCCCGGCGCGTCTGTCCTTCGTCTCAAGGACCAAGGTTTTGGATATGCTATTAAACATTTCCAAAGCACTTGGACCAAAAGAGCCAAAGGTTTCGACGGCGAAGGGAATGAAATCATAGAGATTTTGTAGGTCTTTATATTTCATCAACCATTGTTAGAACTTGGGCTTTTTCTTTAAAAGCCATTAAAACCTTGGGAAACTGCAAGCTAGCCTTGTTTCTTAGAGTTGACTAGTCATAGTCAGTTATCTATTTATAGTCCTCTTGCGAGACACTGGTCTTCTCCCTGACGTACCGCACCCAGACGAACATCATTTTTGTGAAAAGAGCTGCTGAACTCTGCACAATTTGCATTATCTCTTCAAAATTGTCATTTTAGGGACGATGAAAATGGATTCTTAAGATACTTCTTCGCTCTTTCAAGTAAATGAGCCACCCACTAGTTCAACATTAACCTTGAAATAGCCCAAACTTTAAGCTAAGTAGTACAGAAACTATTCAGCGTATCCTAGAAGTAATCATAATTATTCAGTGTACTTGTGTCTTATTGCGTCGGTCTCAACTGTCTTAATTTTAACTAAAATCAGACGCGGACGGTGTTAATAAGCTGCGGAAGTGCAGCACCGCCAGACGAAAATGAGAGGATTTTCTCAAGTCCTAGCTCGTACACAATGCAAATCATCACACATTTCTAGCATAATTATTATAATTGGCATAGTAAACAAACTCAAACTCTCTAGACACTAAAAAATAACTTTATATGTATATCTCATTTTAGTCCAGTTTATGTGGCAGCACCCCCAAAACATTTTCCCACCGGCCGCGCCTGCATACAATGTGTTTAATCTCACAAAGGAAAATATGAAATGAAACAATACCATGGGTTTCAGGAATGGGAATCAGGAATTGAAACAATAATTTGATTATAATGCAGAAAGATAGATTCTGTGACAAGTTTTATTCACTAAGTTTAAGATCAACTCTTGATGAATACTCAATCTTTGTCTTGTCTCTCTGCAGCTGGAGTACCTACCAATCTTTAAATAACTATGTAGTCTCTCCTGGTAGCTCAGTGGTCAAAGCGTCCGACTGGTAATCCCGAAATTGCGGGTTCAAAACCCAGCCGGAACATGACAAGTTATCCTCCCGTTTGTGATTTTGAAAACATAATTTTACGTCTTGGGCTTACTGCCGGAATAATGGGACCAATTATTCCTAATCGGGCAGTATAAATAAGACACTGGCGAAGACATAATTTTTCCATTATACGATGGTGGACCCAAACTATGGGACAAAGAAAAATGCCTAAAATAATTTCTAAAAGTCATAGCCATGCCTTTTGGATTTGATTTTTTTACTTATTGCTGAGTACGGACAAACAGCTAGTTTTATAATATAAGTACCATGTACGTGAAGACATCGCCCAGAATTAGATTTGATGACTGAGATAAGCTATGAGTTTGAGGAGGTACTTAATACTTAATAAGCACCATTGCACTAACAGGAATGAAAATCTACTGATGTTCAAAGACAGTCGTGATGTCTTGACAACTATTCATAAAATCTTTAAATTTATGTGATCAATTATTACCATGTACTAACCATAATATGTTTAAAAAAAACTGTTGTATGTTTTCATGGTGGATAGTAGGTACTGCCTTAGCTGTCTATGTCCCAAAAGACATAAGAAATGCCACTCGCCATGAGCCCTGGGATGTCTCGATGTGTATTTTTAGATTAGGGCTGGATTTATTCTTACATTAGGGTTAAATTTATTCTTACATTAGGTCTGGATTTATTGTGACATTAGGGCTAGATTTATTCTTAGATTAGGGATGGATTTATTCTTTCTTTAGGGTTAGATTTTTTTTTTTTAATTAGGGCTAGATTTATTCTAACATTAGGGCTATGATATATTCTTACATTAGGGATGGATTTTGACCTCCACAAGGAAGTAGAGAGGGAGGCAAGAAGAATACCCTCATTGTTTTGCCTAACCTTGACACAGGAGCCTCATTACGCCAGAAGAAACAACATATTATTCTATATCAAGGATTTCCCCGTAGTCGTACTATTAAGATAACAAAGAAAATTTTCCTACTTTTCCCAACCTCATACTCAATCCTTCTCTCTTTCTCTCTCTCTCTCTATCTCTCTCTCTCTCTCTCTCTTTCTCTCTCTCACTCCTTCTCTCTCCCTCTCTTTCCCTCGCTTGCCATGCGGAAGGTCCCCGGTTCGATCCCCCAAGGCGACAAGATTGACAAGAATTGTATTTGCTTACAGTTATTAGTATTATTATTATGAAACTCTTTATTAGAAGAACATCCATGTATATACAAACAAATAATGGTAAAAATTAAAATACAAAATTGGCAATATTAATATATGAACAGGAACAAATTAACAAAATATATACATTATATATATGTCCTAACTAAAGGGCGGGGTTATTGCCTATGGCAATCCTTTGTATTTGTAAGGGATTGACCCAGTACCTCAATGGGAAGTATTGTTTCACTTCTCGCCCATCAGGAGGGAGGCATACTACGGGATGGGCAAGCTACACCTTAAAAAAAGCTACAACACAGACCACAATGGCTACGAGATAAAAAAGGCTGTGAAACTCTTTCTCGTTAAGACAATTAAATTCCCTGAAATTTCTAGGAACTTCTTGTATCCAAACAATGGAGGTCAGTCATCCAGAAAGAGTCGTACGTCCTGAGTGTTCCCGCCCAACTTCCCTGGAAACAGGATCATATCCTGGAATCAATAAATTCTATGGTACATAAAAATAAATGTGTATTCCTTGTGTTATATGCTCATTTATATTGTTTCAATTGTTTTTCCATTTTTTTATAATAATTATTTGTATTGTACACATATATGTCTTTTTATCTAATAAAGCATTTAATAATAAGGTGGTTCCTATCTCCTCTAAATACAATTCCTCCATTTATAACAATTCTCGTGTTAAATTAATTAAGGTTATAGCTAATCCTCCTCTAAAAAAATTAGAACAATCTTTATCATTTTATTTTATCAAGAATTCTTGTTTTTATTTTTATTCATAAATGAAAATGAAATTGTTGTCTATTGGAATTTGATGCGTTAATGAATTTTTTGTTAGAGGAATTTTGTAGTTAGATACGGTTAGGTAAAGGTGAGATTGCACGATAGATCACTGACTTCAGTTTGTCGGGTAGGATGGTTGGGTGAGGGGCTTAGGTTAGGTTGAAATTAGCGCAGGCGCTAGGCGGTTAGGCCAGGTCGTGCAGCGACCCGGTCTAACCCTGCGCTAATTTTTCAACCTAACCTAAGCCTCTCACCCAAGCTATACTAGCCGACTAACGAAACACAACATTTAGTCTGACAACCGTTTGTCTGACAAGGAGTCTCCTCAAATATAATAAATTTATCTATGATGAGAGAAGGAATTCACATGAAAAAGTTTATCTACCTGACCACAGTAATCGGAGGAATTGACCATACACTCCTCGTGTACCCAAAATCAACTGAGGAGGAATTAGAGTCCGGAGCATTTAGAGAGTCATTCAATCGGAGGAATTCATATACGTCCAATAATAATAATAATCAAAGCAGTCTCTTATTTTTTCCTCACGAGGAATAAGTACAGGGCCGAAAAAATCCAACTCGGCTGAGATTCAAACCCAGGTCACTGATGTGCGTGCAAGCCTAGCGCTCTACTCCCTCATTGAGTGACATCCTTATCTCTTTCTTCAATTCGGGCTTTTAAAAACCTCATCTCTTATCAGTTTTAGAACTGATGAACAGGAAGAGAAGAAATATTTAGTGGATTTATTTCCCCTTATTAAATAAAATTTATGTACAGTAAAAAAGTAGTCAACTAATAAATTCTTTAGGTAAATATGTTTAATGAATTATAAATAAATTGTGCGGAGATTCTTTCATTAACAAAAAAAAATATATTTTTTACAAAAACGAACACAATTCTTCCGATTTCTAATATTAGAAATTTCTCGGAAGTAAAATCAAGCGAAACGGTCGTTTCGCGGGAGAATGCCTCCTAGAAACTACAGTGCTTGTAAAACGGTAATAATAATATTAATAATAATAAACGTAGCGCTCTCTTATTTCTTGCTACAATCACGCGAGCTATCTTCCTTCTTTTTACAAAATTCCGCCAGCAAAAATATTGAAGCCAAGTATTCTAAACACCTTTTTCAGATCATTATTTTCAAAGGAAAATGGTTTTCAAAAATTTTAACATTGATTGTTTTTCGAGAAATGCATCAATATTTTTTTTTTTAAAGATGAGAGTTTCACAGCCTTTTTTTATTTCGTAGCCATGAAACAGGAGCTACTGTAGACGCGTGTGGTCTGTGTTGTAGCCTGCCCATCCCGTACAGTATGCCTCCCCTCTGATGGGTGAGAAGTGACACAAAACTTCCCATTTAGGAGCTCGGTCAACACGAGCGCACCTTACAAACAACTGTAACCAAATTTTTAATTCAAATTTTTGTCGACGCGGGGGTTCGAACCCGGGACCTTTCGCATGGCAAGCGAGTGCTTAACCACTGAGCTATTCGTGCGCTCGTTTTGTTGTTATTATTCAGTATAAACAGAAATCAGTATAAACAGAAAAAATATATTATTACTGTCGTTTCTTTTTTCTCCATCTTTTCCTTAAGAAGATGAAGAAAAGGAGGAACATATAATATGGACAAACACCGCCCGCCAATGGGCAATTCAATATTCCGCCCAGAATTTTCCCGAGTTTCTTCACCATCACAGTGTGCTGTAGTTGACTATGGTGGAGTGGTCGTAGTGCACAGCTTCCATCTCGGTGCCCGCGGGGAGGTAAGGAAGGTAGGAGGCGTAGCTGGAGGCCTGCACAACGCTCCTGTTGGAATAGAGGATGCTCTCGTAGTCCGGCCCTGCCTCCAGGAGGCATTGCAGGTGGCGGATGTACCGGATGGCCATTCTGTAGAGCAGAGCACGATGGAGGCAATATTAATATTTGGTATTTATTTTTATTGTGAAAATATACAAAAATGCATATACACAATGTTACAGAGAAGTAGAACAAAAGACAGAAAATACAGATAAGATGACATAAAATAAAACAGACAAAAAAAATAAAAAATAATAATAATAATTTAAAAAAAACAAATCCATGTCATAGGGTGGCGTCATTGTGAAGATTGGTAACCAGACAGTGGAGGAATGACTCAGCACTTCTACCACTGTCTTTACAAGGAGGCTAATAGTTGACAAGGGCCCCCAGAACCAAGCCAATGCTGGTCTACTCCCTGTTTATAGTCCCCCAGCCAGACTGCTGGTCTACTTCCTGTTTATAGTCCCCCCAGCCCAGACTGCTGGTCTACTCCTAAAAAATATTACAAAAGTGGGCCAGATATAGTTTACGTTTTCCTTGCAACAGTAGTCACCGTGGCAGAGTGAGTTAGCGCGCTAGGCATGGCACGCATGGTGACCTGGGTTCGATCCCCAGGGGGGCAGGATTTTTTCTGCTCTGCATTTGGGTGTTCGGGGTCCACTCATACCTCGTGAGGAAAAAAGAGTAGCTGCTTTAATGTTAGCAGCGACCAATGGCCGAATTATAGGCAAAAATATAAGATGTTAAGAAATTAAAACCACGGAAAAGTCCTATTATTCTGCGCTACTCACTAAAATTGTGATATAATAACACAAAGAAACACATTATTCTTATTATAATTATATAGTAGTAGACATGATATTTGTATTTATTTTTCAAATAAAAAATATTACAAAAGTTGGCCAATTACAGTTTACGTTTTTCATGCAACGTCCAGTGCTACCAGAGTCTCATCCCCACTCCCCCCTCCCCCGTGTTTCTCACCAGCACCACATCTGGCTCTTTGCACGCGTGCAGGCGACATGCAAAGCTGGGTCCACATGTCTCATGCAAAGTTTACCTGTGTCCTATTTCCGCCCTGCCCCTCTCCGCACATGTGTTCCCTGAGTCTGGCATGTCCGGCCCTAACTAGGCTGGGTGAGGTCAATGCGGGTAGCTGGTACGATTCTCAGCGAATGGAGAACCCCCGTCCTAACTATTTCAAATCAGGACGTTAAAACGAAAAAGACTCATTGGACATGAAAGGAGCCTAGACAGTGGATCTGGGCGTCCATATAATCCTCTCACCACCGTGATATAGAAATCTGTGCCTATCTCACGGACACGGAATTGTTATAATGCCACATCTGTCTCTTTGCATGCGTGCAGGCGACATGCAAAGCTGGGTCCACGTTTGTCATGCAAAGTTCAGAGCTACCGGTGTTCCATCACGCGATAACTGTTACCCGCCTGCAGGACGTATCATAGTAAAGCGTTTTATGACTTAATTTTAGCTGCATCGTAAATATCTAATATAATAGGTGGGTATTATACTATTAGAGCTATTCTACTTTTCAATAAAAATAGGAATGTTTAATAAAATAATAATTTAATAGTAGGAAGGTATTTAGATCGAGCCTGCGGCTAAAAGCAAAAACACGATAACTGTCGCGTCGAAACAAGTAAGGTCTTTTGTGTTAAGAAACGTTGGGCATGAAGAAGAAATGGATTGGTTCCCTTCTAGACCTTTTAGCAAGGATTTGAACCACCAACCTCCAGGTTAAAAGTCCGCCACCTTATCAAGTTCTTGATATCACTACCACTCAAACTCGCTTTGAGCAAGAACTCTGATTGGTCTCCTCTGTTAATAAATATCATTTTAAAAAACCTCGCTTTACTAAATCTACGCTGAAACCGGGACTCGAACCACCGACCTTCAAATTACAAGTCTACCGCCTTATCGATCAAGCCACTGAGGTCGGTAATTTGTTTAAAGCCCTCACCACCAAAGCCAAATTGACCGATGGGTAATAGGGGACGAAATCATAGAGCAAGACAACACACAACATGATGTCACGTGGTTTATTAGATGGATAAATACCTACGATGTGGTTTGAACATGTCGCAATGACATTGGACAAACAATAGAGGGAGAATTCACGAGGTGGAAAAAGGAAGAAGAGAGGTAGGCCAAATCTGAGGTGGAGGAAGTAAATTGGGGAGGGTTGGACAAAAGGAGCATTGACCCTAAATGAAATACAGTTTGTAAGAGAACTCTAGGGACGGGAATTTTTTCTCTGATATCCAGGTTTCTCTTATAAAAAGGTTATTTTTCAGAGTTAAATTGGACCTGGGGATTGGAAGTTGTTCTCTTATACCTAAGTTTCTTTTATATTCAGATTTCTCTTATAAAGAGGTTAGTTTTCTTGAAGAGGTAAATTGGACCTGGAAGTTATTTTCTTATATCGAGGTTTCTCTTATATCCAGTTCTCTTATATCGAGATTTCTCTTAAATCCAGGTCTCTTATATTGAGGTTTATCTTATATCCAGTTCTCTTCTATTGAGATTTCTCTTATATCCACTTCTCTTAAATCCAGTTCTCTTATATTGAGGTTTCCTTTATATCCAGTTCTCTTATATCGAGGTTTCTCTTACATCCAATTCTTTTGTTTACAGGTTTCTCTTATGTACAATTCTTTTGTTTACAGGTTTCTCTTATATCTAAGTTCTCTTGTTTCCAGGTTTCTCTTAAATTGAGGTTACTCTTATATCCACTTCTCTTATAATCAGTTCTCTTGTTTCCAGGTTTCTTTTATATCCAGTTCTCTTTTATCGAGGTTTCTCTTATATCGAGGTTTCTCTTATATCCAGTTCTCTTGTTTCCATGTTTCTCTTATATCAAGGTTTCTCTTGTATTCAGGTTTCTCTTATATCCAGGTGTCTCTTATATCGAGGTTTCTCTTATACCCAGTTCTCTTGCATCCAGGTTTCACTTGTATTAGGATAGCGCGAGGAAATATGGGACTGGCTCTTACTGTGGCTTTAATTTCAAATCCATGTGAGAACAAACAAGGTAGGTAATTCTTTGAAAACACAGGCTGCATAAAGGTAGAAGGGAAAATAGTTGGTCAAACGTGGAGCTTGCTCATAATTAATTTTAATGCGAAATATCAAAATGCAAATATTATTATTATGTTTTCCCGTACCGACCTCAGCATTTTGATCGACTTGTAGGCGGACTTGTAACCTGGAGGTCGGTGGTTTAAGTAATATTTTGAGCAAATATTTAATAAAACGAGTGTGAGTAATTGTGATATCACGATTGTGATTAAAAGAAATATGATAACATTGTTCGGTATGATATTTTACACTTAATTCACAATTTTATAAATTTAATAGTTATGCAGATAACATGACTAGTTGACTAGTAGGTCTCCCGTATCATAATGCAGGGTGACCCGTATACAGATGCAAACATTTTAAGGGTAGGTTCAGCCCACCGTGGACTATCATATAAGCGAAACTTACAGTTGGGCATTTGCTTCGTTAAGGAGTTATGGCCAAATCCCTGTTTTTCCCACAGGTCTAGAGGTAACATGGATCGATGCACGTTTTCAAAGAAATGATAGGTGAGTTTTGACTTCATGTATGGATAGTCAAGCATATTTGGCTTTAAATGCAGCAGCATCGATCCACGTGACCTCTAGGCCTGTGGGAAAAACAGGGATTTGGCCATAACTCCTTAAGCAAAATGTCCCACTGCAAGTTTCGCTTGTATGATAGTCCACGGTGGGCTGAACCTACCCTCAAAATATTTGCATCTGTATACGGGACACCCAGTATATTTATCTGGTTTTGATCTAGAACCAGTTGAGGTAGGTATTAATAAAATAATATTAATACCTACCTCAATTAATTTAAATTAAATCCGATTAATTAATTATACCTAATTAAATAATTATAGGCCACACATTCATAGCAATTAGGCCAATTCACAGCATAGCTGCAAGTAATGAAATGCAAAACAACAACATGTATGCAGATGGGCAGTTTGATCTGTTCCTGGCTATTTTATTTAGATCAAAAGTTCATTGGACTGTTATTTTTCCTACAGGGCCCTGGTCTCACTATACCTGCAAGTTACAACCCAGTTGTAATAAATATAGACAACTATTTTGTTTTTTTAATTTGGTTGACGTTGCTTTCATCTAGCTCTTCATTTGCTGGAAAGTCTCAAATCAGCTAATCAAATTAACCTCACCCAGCCTGAGTGGGTGAGGTTAATTTGAATAGCCAGCATCACGAGGGTTCGAACCACTTTGTTTGCTAAGGTCAGATCCAGACGGTTTTACTCAGTATACGTTGTGGACTCTTCTTTTTTTTTTTTTTTTGTTCTACCCAGTTAGAACAAAAAAAAAAAAAACAAAAAAAAAAAAAACGGCCAAATTGATCACTTCTCCTCTCACCTCAAGGACTCAATTTTGGACAGCTTTTTCCCGGGCGGTTTACAGGGAGGCAGGCGGTTCCTCAGCAGGTCAAAGGCTCGGTTCATATCCTGCATCCGGGTCCTTTCTCGATCGCAGGCAGTTTTCTTGTAGTCTGCAACTCAAGGGTGAAACAGGGAGACCAGTCTCTATAGCTACCAAGTAAGTAGATTGTGTAAGCCGACCTCAGTAGCTTGATCGATAAGGCGGCGGACTTGTAATATGAAGGTCGGTGGTTTAAGTCCCGGATTCAGCGTATTAGATAATTAAAGTAAAACTAGTATGGTATCATGAACAATTGAACATGATATACAGAGTGTCCACTTTTAATGTGCGCCATAGGAAAAATACATATAAAAACAGTTTTTCGTGTCTCAAAAGTCGCCATTAAGTATTTTAATTAAACCAAATATGTTAACTCATGTATTTTTATCTGAGGAATCCACTGGTGGCAATTTTATACACCTGGGACTTACAGTTAAAAAGTTAAGGGTTCGAAATCCGAGAAATGTGTTATGTTTGAAACTCAACATTTTTGTAAAATTGGATACTCTATTTTATGTATTTTTTCACGAGAAATTGATTGGTAATATTTTCAATTACCTGGGGTTTACAGTTAAAAAGTTCTGGGTTCGAAACCGAGTAACTGCGTTATGTTTGAAACGAAACATTTTTGTACATAACTGAATAAATACTCTATTTTATGTATTTTTTCACGAGAAATCGATTGGTGATATTTTCAAACACGTAATACTAACAGTTAAAAAGTTTCGGGTTTTTAACTGTGATATTTGGTTAAAATCGATTGGTGATATTTTTCAAACACGTAATACTAACAGTTAAAAAGTTTCGGGTTTTTAACTGTGATATTTGGTTAGAACAGCATCCAGAATGTGCCTATTTCTATCATTGTCAAGTCCTTAGGGCAGTGAAAAAATTTGATAATGATGGTTCTCTCCATGACAAACGAGTCGCATCAACACATGTCCGAAGAGTTCCTTCTCAAAATGAGACCAACATTTTGAACCTTGTGGAAAGGGATCCCTTTCTGAGTGTAAGAGAAATAAGTCGACAGCTCAACCTTAACAAGAGCACTGTACAATCTGAACATAAGACTCTGAAAAAACATAAGTATCGTAGCTATCAGTCTTCAGCAAACATCAGCAGTTATTGAATGGTGATTATGAAAGAAGGATTCATTTTTGTTCTACAATGATAGACCTGATAAATGCTGACAGAAGACTGCTAGAAAATATTTGCTTTTCAGACGAATCTAGTTTTAATCTGACACACGCTCCCAATTTTCAAAACTCACGGATGTGGGCCAAAGAAAATCCTCAACTCTTGGTACAGCCTCATACTCAGTACCCACAAAAAGTAAACGTCTGGGCAGGAATAGTAGGACAACACATTATTGGTCCAATATTCTACAATGAAAATCTAACTTCTGAACTCTTCCTCGACCTCCTTGTTCATGAAATAGGTCCATTAATCACAAATGTTGTTGGTGAAAGAGAATTTTTTTTTCAAATGGACGGTTGTCCAGCCCACAACTCAAGATTAGTCAAAGAGTTTTTACAAGGAGCATTTTCAGGAAGGATGATAGCTCACAATGGTGATATTGATGGGGCAGCAAGATCACCCGATCTATCCCCAAATGACTTTTTTCTTTGGGGTTACATAAAAACAATACTTTATCACGAAGGTAAAACATACCCCAATGTAGAGGCATTGAAAGATGCCATCACTTAAGCATGCAACAACATAACAGCACGTCAATTGGCAAATGTTCGCAATGAATTTTACGACAGATTGGGATATTGTGTTGCTGCTGATGGAGAAATCTTTGAAAATCGAATCTAACTTCAATATCAGTAAGTATCTACCCATAAACTGATTATCAGTTGTCCTTTTTTACAAAGTCATGTATTCAAGTTTAAAACACGCCTTTTTTCAGTAGGTCTACTTTGGATAAAAAAAGCAGAAATCGTTATTACTATTGAAAAAATACACAAATAAAGTTAAAGAATGCTAAAATGGGGTATAACAGATAGTAAAACCAGAAACCAGGTAGGTATCCAGGTGTACGAAAATATTGAGTTTCAAACATAACGCAATTACTCGGTTTCGAACCCAAAACTTTTTAACTGTAAACCCCAGGTAATTGAAAATATTACCAATCAATTTCTCGTGAAAAAATACAGAAAATAGAGTATCCAATTGTACAAAAATGTTGAGTTTCAAACATTACACATTTCTCGGATTTCGAACCCTTAACTTTTTAACTGTAAGTCCCAGGTGTATGAAATTACCACCAGTGGATTTCTCAGATAAAAATACATGAGTTAACATTTTTGGTTTAACTAAAATACTTAATGGCGACTTTTGAGACAAGAAAAACTGTTTTTACATGTATTTTTCCTATGGCGCACATTAAAAGTGGACACTCTGTATATTAACACAAATATGATATTTTTTCTAGCAAATTGTGTACAGTTTTTGAAAAACGATCTCTTTCAACTGCATGGTCATATCACGACGGGGGTGTTACCCTCCATTCGCAGGTAACTCACCAAGCGGCTACCCACATTAACCTCACCAGCCCGGGTTGGGCCGTAACGGCAGCATCACGAAGTCTGCAATTCGCTGGACGATGCTTAATTTCGGTGATTCGAGAACCGGAGCATCCCGTCTTATTGCAAATCTAGACTATAAGACAAAGCTACCTACCAAATTTCAGCTTCCTAGGACTTACCAGTTCGAAGAAACAGTTTTTTTTTTTTTTTTTTTTTTAAAGATGAGTGTTTCACAGCCTTTCTTATTTCGTAGCCATGAAACAGGAGCTACTGTAGACGCTTGTGGTCTGTGTTGTAGCCTGCCCATCCCGTAGTATGCCTCCCCTCTGATGGGCGAGAAGTGACACACTACTTCCCAATTAGGTGCTGGATCAACCAACACGAGCGCACCGGAAGGTATCCCTTACAAACAATTGTAACCAAATTAAGAATACAAATTTTTGTCGGCACGGGGGATCGAACCCGGGACCTTCCGTATGGCAAGCGAGTGCTTAACCACTGAGCTCAGTGATGAATCAGTGAGTGAAACTCTCTTTTATAAGTATAGATAGTAATGATAATAATAATAATAATAATGTTTGCTATGAAAATAGCTCATACATTCAAAATGTAACATACCATTGTAATATGAGAAATAAAAAAAAATAAAATAATCTATGTTTGCTATGAAAATAGCCCATAGATTCAAAATGGAACATACCATTGTAATATGAGAAATAAAATAAAATAATAATAATTACCATTGCATTCTCTTCAAACCAAAACATACTCCACCGCCCCTGATTAACCCTTGAGCGCCATCTCACCTTTCTCCGCGTCGGATATCCGCTTCTGACATCGCGCCGGGCCCCGCCCACCGAACAGGCTGGCTACGGTGATCCTGCCGGGGGGAGGGTGGTGAGGGGGCGTGTCGTAGTTGCACGGGGGGAGGCGATCCGACAGCGAGGGGAGCAGGGGGAGACGGGCAGCAGTGGGGGGGAGGGCGGTAGTCCATCGGGCGGAGGAGCGTGAGTGTGGAGGAGGGAGGGAGAGTGCTGAGGAGGGAGGCGGGCGGCGAGTCTGAGCGGGGTTCCTTCTTCACGAACACCATTTCCGGGAGCTGAAGGATCTCCTGGGGGGAGACAGAAAGAGAAAGAAAAGGGAAAGAAAGAGGAGAGATACAGGGGGAAGATAGAGATGGCGGGGGGAGGGAGAAAGAGAGAGAGAAAGAGGAGAGATACAGGGGGAAGATAGAGATGGCGGGGGGAGGGAGAAAGAGAGAGAGAGAGAAAGAAAAGGGAAAGAAAGAGGAGAGATACAGGGGGAAGTTAGAGATAGACCAAGAAAAAAGAGAGAGAGAAAATGACAGAGAATATCATAATGTGTGTACCTGGGTCAAATGGTAAACCCTCCGTCCCTAATAATCGCGATGTTACAGATTTATCACATATTCGAGAGTGTAATGAAGAATGTTGAGAAGGATTGGAGGTAATTAAGGGCGGAATTAATAGACGTTTTTGTAATACCTCTGTGAAGCTAAGTCACGGATTGCGTACTGTGTAAGATAGGGAAAACCGAAGGTTAGCAATGACTTGTAATATAGAATTTGTCTGTTAATTTCGCCCTAAAAATACCGAATTTCTCGTTTACCTGTCTCTATAAAATAGAATACCTGCGTAAATGAGAAAGCAGAAAGCTATCCTAGTTCTTTTTTTTTAAGTGGGGTTTAACGTCGCTTTCAACTGCCATGGTCATATCACGACGGGGGTTTTACCCTCCATTCGCAGGAAACTCACAAACCTGCTACTCACATTGACCTCACCCAGCCTGAGTGGGGCCGGGAAAAGCCAGCGTCACGAGAATTAGAATTTGAATGGTCACCCATCCAAGTCTTAACCTCGCTGGATGTCGCTTAGCTTCGGTGTTCTGAAGGGAACCGGTGTATTCAACAAGCCATCGACGCTGGCTTTATCCTAGTTCACTTATTATAAACTACGTGATAAATTAACCTAATCAAATGTTTTGGATTTGGTCTGGGACAGCTCTCACCTGACTAGGCAGGAGCAAGAGCTGACTTACCATATAAAACATATTATATTGTTGACTTACCAAAACTAGTTGACTTACCATACTATGTTGAGAAGTCGCCTTGGTCTCATCCCCATTGCTGAGGCTATCCACCACAATCAGATGATTTTCCTTGATGACACCGCTCTCGTTTTCCATTTGCTCACTCGTATCGCTCATTGCTTGCTCAAAAAATAATTTTAACTCGGAAAAAACTCAAAAACGAAAAGGATCCTATCTCAAATCGACGTATTACAAAGTTTATAATTTAGACAAACAATGAACAGGGGCTATTTACTTCCTATTACATATATGGAAATTATTATAATCTGTAACTATTTTTACTTTCTTTGTCTCATATAAAGGAAAGTAATGAAATATTGGATGGTCCCACTATCATTCTGATGTCAGAGAAGAAAGTATTATCAGCCATTTTTACATTTTACTGATAGCAAAAACATGTTTAGATAGATACCCAGGACACTAATAGGTGTTGAATTCAAATTTATTATTTAGATGAAGGGCGTTTTATCTATTGCTCTTTTTATCGTTATCTGGTGACTTAAAGTTTCAATTAATCACCTTTTCTTGTCGGGTTTTCAAATGGGTGTTACGTCCATTTATTTGTCATGTGGAAATTAAATGTCTTATTTTAAGTTATAATAATTTTATTCATCACAAAATTCGAAAATAGGCACAAAAAACACGAAAAGTATATTATTACATAGTACCGCTGTGCAGGAATATCTATACTTCACAAAGAAATCAATATTGTATACCATTCAAACTTTTACTTGTCAATTTTTTACTTTTCAACCAGGAAGATAATGGAATATTGGATGGTCTGTACCTACCATGTTACACCAAGTTAGATATGACTAAAAGAAAAACACAAAAGCACAAATTGTTAGACACTAAACAGGGATAACTACTTCTCAAACAAATCCAGTAGTTCACTTTTCAAACTTTTCCTTGTCAAACATTTACTTTTCAACCAGGAAGATCTGTACCATGTTACAGTGTTACACCATGTTAGATAAATGACTTGAAAAAGAAACAGGCACCACGTCACAGGATTAAACCCGAATGAGGAGCCCCCCAGCTGGGAAACCTCCACTCAACCGAAAGCAACAAGTGTTTTTCCAAACGGAGCCGCAACTTCTTCGGTCCCTGTGGTCACTTTTAGGTCCTGAGAAAGTTTCGTAGGACTGGTAAGAAGGAATTTTCACCTGAAACGTTTTCTCTTCTTTTTTTTTAAATATTACTTCCGAGAAATTTTTAATATATTGTGTTCTTTTTTGTAAAAAAAATATTTTAATAGGTATTAATTATTACAAAATATTTCTCCCTCGGCAAGCGTCCCAGTGAGAATATTTCAAAATCCTTTCCTAGTGCGCACTTAAAACCTAAAAGTGACCTACATGCCAAATTTCAGCCTGATAGGACAGTCAAAATCAGTGGGTGTTAAGTGACTTTTGCATTTTATAAGTATAACGTTTTGGGACGAATCGTTCGGTGACCTTTTTTTACCTGTAATCGAAAACCTTTTTCATAAATCTTTTTGGGCCGAATCGTAATGCGCCCAGATTCTCTCTAAGTCTGAAGAACGAGGCACTGTGCCCATCACAGCTGCCGCATTTCCTCTCTGGGTGCACAGAAAAATCCTCTGCCTCAAAAAGAAGGTTGATCTTTTTCCTCCGATTGACACATTTCTTTTTTTTATCCTGTATAGGTAATGCCATTGGCAATAAAATCTTTCCAATGTTCTTGTGAAGAATAAAAAGACAACTCTGACTGACATGGCTCTGGGGGCCCTTGTCGAGTATCAGCCCGCTAGTAAAAAACAAAAATGGAGTACCTACCTAACCTTTTCTAGTTAATGCTGCACTATTGAATTTGGCATCCGTCGAAATCCACGCAGCTAAACAATGATGATCACACATGCAGTCTTATGACTACTTCACTAACAAATTCTATGTTGAATATAACCACAATAAGTACATAAAAATAACAAGTCTCTAGCTCTTACCGTTCTCGAGATATCGTGTTCACACACATACACACAGACGGACGCACGGACTAATGGTCGACATTTTTTTGTTTGTTATCCTGAGGCTATTCGTCCAGAAGTGAGAAAAACTGGGTTTTTGACGAGTAAAATACTTTCCTTATTATACGAGTAGGATAAGGAAAGTAAAAATAAAAAGTAAGAGCGCGCGATTAGCTCAGTGGTTAAGCACTCGCTTGCCCTGTGGAAGGTCCCGGGTTCGATCCTCTGTGCGGACAAATATTTGTATTCTTAAATTGGTTACAATTGTATGTAAGCCTGTAAGGGATACCTTCCGGGGCGCTCGTATTGTGTATGTAAGGGATAACCAGCACCTAAATGGGAAGTATTGTGTCACTTCTCGCCCATCAGAGGGGAGGCATACTACGGGATGGGCAGGCTACAACACAGATCACAAGCGTCTACAGTAGCTCCTGTAGTCCTGTTTCATGGCTGCGAAAAAAAAAAATCATTATTTAGAAGGGCGCAGGACCGAAGAGGTGGCACGGAACGTTAGCACAGGTGGCATCGGGTAATTAAAACTTACTATTTGTCATAACTTAGGTGACAATATTAAGGGGGGGGGCACGGATGAGTTGATACCGGGGGGAGCGAGGAGTCAAAATTCCGGTACAGAACGCCGCGCCGGATATAGTTTTCAGTCATTACCTCATCCAGCGCATTGCAATGGTTATACAGAGAGATAATGCTGTGAGTATCAGAGGGGTTCGGTGGAAGAGAAAGCCACAGGCTTTAAGCTCGCCCTTTGGTTCACTACATATTCTATTGTGTTCTTTTTTTTCATGTCCTATTTTATTGAATGTATCATGTAGTTGACCAATAAAGAGTTAAATAATAATAATAACTCTCCCAACCTCTGAAAAATTGGAAGAAATCTTTTACTTGTAAGATGTTCTCCATGTTGTGTTGTTTTTTTTTTAAAATAAAAATTAGTTTTCAGTCTCGTAAACAGGATATCTCAAGAACAGTAAGAGCTACAAACTTGAAATTTGGTATACAAATTAATTTTATACACCGGACGAACCACGAAACTTTTGGTTGAAATCGGCCGCAAGATGCGGCCGCAAGGCCGCAAATATTGGCCGCAACCACCGCTTCTTTGAATTGGTTAAAGATACAAAAAAAGTTAGAGAACAACATTTTCTCGGATTAAAAAAATAATAGGGGTTTACTCTGATCATTTTTTTGATATCTTGAACTTTTTGGAACCCGGCCCCAATTTACCGGTATTTTGGGGGGACCCGCTTGGAATAACTTTTTTATTATTCACCCTATATGGGGGTTGCGACATATCAAATCCAATGATTTTGAGGTGCTGATTACGAATTAGGCACTGATTTTTAACTATCTGTTACCCTTTAGTCACCAGTGGCGAAATTCGACTTCTTTTTGGGAGATAAGGAAAGTCGTGTGATGTTTACACCAGATTTTTTTAAAATAAAAAATAGCTTTCAGTCTCTCCCTGTTCAGGGGTATCACTTCGGAAGTCGCCTTGAATTGACCGGTTCTCGTAGGATCGCCGAAATTGAGAAACGTCCAATGAGGTGAAGACTTCGTGGTGCTGGCAAGGCTGAGTGAGGTTAATGTGAGTAGTAGGTTTGTGACTTTCCTGCGAATGGAGGGCACCAACACTCCCGTCACGTCGTGAAGACTTCGTGATGCAGGCACTCCGGCCCAACACAGGCTGGGTGAGGTCTATGTGGGCAGCAGGTTTGTGACACAAATGGAGGGTAACACCCCCGTCTCGAGATGACCTCGCTGTTGAAAGGGACGTAGAACCTAAGAAAAAAAACTTCGGAGGTTTTGGGTTCAAATCCTAGAGGTCGACGTTTTTTTTGGTTTTATTTTTCTCGTGGGGTCAGTTTTACAGTCGAACCTGAAAAAAAGAGAATTTTTCTCTTATATCCAAGTTTGTCTTATAAAGAGGTTATTAAAAATATATAAATGAGAAATATGCACGGGCTTTGTGTCTTTGTGGCTATGTATCTTTGTGTGTCCGAATTCCGAATTGTTTGGGCAAAACGGTAAGAGATAGAAAAAAAATGATGAGAGTTGACCCCATTTTGTGTTGTAATTTTTATAATTACTTGTTGCTACATATATTTCCTATTAAAAGAGAATTAAATAATAATAATGACTATAGTGTATAAGCGGGGCATGTACAATTGTACAATGAGGAGGTATTTGGAAGAAGGTAAATATGGCGAGATTGCCCTTTTTCGGGAGATTACATTTTTGAATTCCCCATGTTTTTTACTATTAGACGCTTTTTGTTTCATGGTGGTGGGGGGAGTGGTTCCGATGATATCTGAGATTGTTGACCAATGAAATTTACCTTTCGAGATTGTCCTTTTTCCAGAGATCAGCATTAATACGTGCTTATTATATTTAGACAAATTTTTTGGTAGGATCTAAAATTCTAGACTGTAGAAAAAAACAGTATTCTACCATATAAAACAAATTTGAAGAAAATCAGTTAAGCTATTTTGGAGATACAAGTGATGTTATAAAAAACCTCAAAATTGCCAAGAGTAAACAATGTGAACCAGTCACGAGGAAGTATTGTGTCCACGATTGGCAGTGTATTTTTTTCTTCTTTTTATTTGTTATATAAAGACATTGTAAGAAGTGTGATTTTTCATTTTACAATTAAAAAATCATAATATATCCTGTGAAAAAAATAATACTTCTTTATTTTTTTTCAGTTCTCTGGAAAAAGGACAATCTTTGATGCTTAGAATTTCCCTTTTTCTGCGGAATCTAAGCCTGTCATGCCGAAATTGACCTTTCAAATCGATATAAAAGAACATTTTTCATCACAGTTTACTATTTCAATTACCTGAGATATTTCTTTAACATTTTATGAGTCTTTGAAAACTTAAAATCGCGTTATCTCAAAATGAACTTTTTGCAATAGTGCCTTTCTTCCAAAGACCTCCTCATTTGCTCACTGGAATGGAACCCTATACCAAGGGATTTTTTGTTCTTCCTCGATCAACCAAACTGAACGGTTAACTGTTAGTAAACAGTACCTACAATTATTCTACAAACTAGCGGGCTGCACCCGCTTCGCCAAGCCATCACACACACACCACCCATACATCACACACCACATACACACACACCACATACACGCACACACACATACACAAACACATCCACATCCACCCACCCAAATACAACACACCCACACACATCACACACACCCATCTACACACACACACACACACAAACACACACACACACACACCCACACCCACTCACCCACACACACACAAACCACACACACACAAAACCACACACACACCACACACACACACCACACACACACACACACACCCACCCACACACACAAAACCATCATCGCTATAAATTTCAAAATCCCGAGCCAAATCTATCATAGCGGATATTTATAATGTAGCAAACTGGCCTATATTTCGAGAACGATTTGTCAGAATATGGTAACAAAGAGCTCAAATAAAATCATGTGATGTTCTCAGACAGTTTTTACAATAAAAATATAGGTCCTCGCGATATCTTTCAAGTTCCGTGCTGGAATCTGTAAAAAAACGTGAAAAGTCTGAAAAAATGGTCGAAATTTCGAACATTCTGGCTTCTATCTCGAGAACGGTACGTCAGAATGTGGCCTAGTATGAATTAAATGAAAGATAGTTTTGTCTAATGTGTTAATAAATAATAAAAAATATAGGCCCTTGCGACGAATTTTAAGTTCCGCGCTGGAATCTGCTAAAAAACGTGAAAAGTCTGAAAAAAAGGTCGAAATTTCGAACATTCTGGCTTGTATCTCCAGAACGGTACGTTAGAATGTGGCCTAGTATGAATTAAATGAGAGCTAGTTGTGTCTAATGTGTTATTAAATAATAAAAAATATAGGTCCTCGCGATAGATTTCAAGTTCCAGGGCAAAGACTGTCATAAAATCGGACCCTTCCTCAAGCCAATACTTGAGGAAGGTCATAACTCAAGGACGGTTTGGAATTTCGGACTTTTGATAATTTTCCTGATATTTTCCGGCAATTTTACTTGGGGTCGTCTCTCATCAATTTTTCGCTATCTCTTACCGTTTCGCCTAAACAATTCCTGCACACAAAGCCACAAAGCCACAAAGCCCGTCCATATTTCTCATTTATATATAGAGATTAAAACACCTGCGTTCCTCTAATGAAGCTATTGTTTCTTGCGTGGCACACTTTAAAATAATCACAAGACATTGACTATTTATAATATTATGTGCCACCTACAAGTTTATAGTATATATCTTTCTCTCCATAATTCTATTATTACAGACAAGTGATTCAGACAATAGTGATGATAATGACAGTCTATCCTATTATTAAAGCTGGTTACGGGCAAGGAATCGTATAGAATACTAGCCGCGTTGCTGCTAGCCCTACGGCGTAGGTGAGTTTGTAGAAGCTTGGCCGACCTATAATTATGAACTACGTATTATTTTTTATATTATATAAATATATGGGTGTAGTGAGGGAAAATGGGTATTTTAATAAAAAAAAAAAAAAAATCTTTCACTGACTTTCAGAACGCGGGGATAGAAAAAATATTTCGAACAAAATGTTTTATGTATTATCTAGTGATTCCAAGAATTTTCATTACAGAGGCTTAAGACCGCCAGATGTGGGTGTAAAAAGCTCAACATTTAAAAAATGAACAAAGTTGAAAATCTGTTTTAGACTGCCATTAGAAACTATACTAAATTTCAGCTCAATGGGATGTTTTTACTTCGCGATATATGCGCGAGATATAGCAGTAATTCAATAAGCTCATTTTTTGAAAGTGCTTAACGCCAATAAGCCTGTCATCGGTAACCATGCGAAATATCAGCTCAATCCGACTTGTGGTTCTCGAGTTTTACGAGGACAAACATACACAGTACACACACACACAAACGAATCATTTTATAATATATACGTAAGATAGAGTGTAAAAAACAAGGAGTGTCATAAAATGTAGATTTTTTTAACGTCGGAGTCGCTTTCAACGGCATGTTCAAGTCGCGAGAGAGAAAGCACCACGTGGGTGACACGCGGTGCATACAACGTGTAACCGACGCTGTTGAAAGTCTGTATGGATCAGACGCGGGCGGTGGGCATTTATTTTGGGGGTGCTGTCACATATACCGGACTAAAATGGAATTTATAGAGTCGTTTTTTCAGCTTCTAAAGCGTATTGAGTTTGTTTAACATACCAACATAGCGTGTAGAATTGAGAAATGTGGAAACCACCCCCCGCCGGCCTGCATCGTGGCGTCCTCAGCGCTAGTATCGCAAAAGGAGCCTCTTCTCCTCGTCTTTGACAAAATTTCTTCCCCCGTATGAAATGAATGGGTGAGTAGAAGAACCAGGAATGTCAAAAATCGACTTTTCAGGAAAGCAAAAATAAGACAAACATTATCATGCTAATGAGTATGCTTCCCCCACTTTAAAATCGAAAAAAAAAATATACTTATAAGGGGTATTTCTCCTTCATATTCACAGAGATGATAGAAAAGAGTACGTATTCTTTCTTATTCTACGAGAAAAAAAAAATCGATTTTTGACATTCCTGGTTCTTCTACTCACCCATTCAAATGTAAACATAAACAGTTCATATAAAGACAGACCGCGAGGAATATTCTACTCCTTTACGAAGTGTCACGCTACGTGGCGTTTCTATGCAATTGGGGTTCGTTTCCTCACTTCACAATTCTACACGCTATGATGCCAATCATAATAATTATGCATTTTTTATTCTACAAATGTGTGATCATTTTCATTGTGTCCGAGCTAGGACTTGAGAAAATCCTCTCTTTTTCGTCTGAGAGTGCTGCAATTCCTTAGCAGTCTTTGGATAGAGCAGTCGTTGTTGGCTGGATGATCCAATGAAATTTATGTGGCAAAACGGATTTTTTTGCACTGAACACATCCTTTGGATTTCTACATACCCATGGCACACAATCGGTCCTATCCCTCAGATGCAGTCGACTGGTAAACCCTGAAGTGTGTCGCCAGCTATGAGTCACACTTCAGCTACCAATAATAATAACACTCTTTAGTGGTAGGTAACCAACAGGCGACTTTAATGTTCAAAGCAATTTCTACCACCTAACCCTCAGAGTCTTATTATTATGTGGTCATAAACTCAAATGAATGAGGAACTGGGTGGGTGCACTGGGTGGGATTCGAACCAACAGATACCTACGCTACCTGGATTAACAAACTAGCGCGTAGGACAAATTTAAGAAAGAAAGGACAAATTTGTTTTCAAATAAGATTTTATTCATTTTAATTCAATTTTTCCTATCAACATAGACAAAAGATAAAAAGTATGTACATCGAGATATTTATATCCAAGATACGAACAAGGTGACAAATTTTTGAGATGATAAAATCCATCAGCGAAATAGATTCAGAATCCATCTCGAAGATAAAAAACAAACAAAATCTTAAAAGTCCTAGGTACCTATGTACACTTATTTGTAGA
The DNA here is from genome assembly GCA_024516035.1 of Bactericera cockerelli. Lineage (NCBI taxonomy): Eukaryota > Metazoa > Arthropoda > Insecta > Hemiptera > Triozidae > Bactericera > Bactericera cockerelli. Next base: position 15,655,305 of record CM044958.1, on the reverse strand, counting down.
GAGATTACTTTCTAAGAGAGGAAGTAAGGTTTGCACAAGTTTTATTTCAATAACACTCTTCAGTGGAAGGTAACCACCAGGCGAGGTTAATGCTCAAAGCATTTTCTACCACCTAACCCTCAGAGTCTTATTATTATGTGGTCACAAACTCAAATTAATGCAAAAAAAAATTCGTACACTCAATGGGATTCGAACTAATGGATCCCTACGCTACCTGGATTACCAGATTAGCGCTTTAACCACTTGACTACCAGTACACATATCTTAAGCATCCATTCTAATGATTAGATTGGACAAGAATTGTGCTTGAAAGAAAAAATATGATAGGAAACAATAACATGTTTTTATTAACACAGCTGGAATCATGCAATTGTGTCTTTCAGACAAAGAAAAAATAATTTACTCTTCAAGTAAAAATGAAAACATGAAATAAAATGGAACGGCTTTTCAATGGGTTTTCTAGTGTTTGGTTTTGTAAAATAATATAATAAACACAGATAAATATAGTAGAATAATAAACAAAGCAAAAATTCGAGAGATCTTTGAAAGAGAGGAATTTCCTAATCAAAAGTCGTTCCATTCTGCTTACGCTCCACCCCTAGTCTTGGATTTCAAGATTGTTCAAAAATAAAAATAATAGATTTATCAGCAAGTTTCTTTTTTGGGTTTAACGTCGCTTTCAACTGCATGGTCATATCACGACGAGGGTGTTAACCTCCATTCGCTGGAAACTCAGAAACCTGCTACCCACATTCACCTCACCCAGGGTTTGGCCAGAATGCCAGCATTTAGTCTTCATCTCGCTGGACGTTGTTTAACATCGGCGATCCTACGAGATTTTAATATATTCGACGCGCCATCGACCGACGCTGGATCAGCAAGTTAAGATTTTTTTTCTTCATCAAATCGATTATTTTACAGCCTTCTCTTTTTGAGGTGATGAAATTTGAAAAAAAATTTCCATTGGCTCTGGAGGGTTTGAACTTGGAACCTTTTGCATTGCAAGCAAGCTCTGTACGAGTCCAGACCACGGCATTATCTTATAGCTCTCTAATATTTAGATAGCAAAACTAATGTTCAGATAGAAGATATATTTTTTCAAATAGTTAGGGTCAATTTATAAAAGACGATGCTTAAGGAAGGAGTAGAATGATTGTTTCAAAGACATTTCAAAGTTATACTAGAACGGCTATACAACACAAAACACCATACATCACTATCAAGAAGTATCTACTCTATTCCAGAAATTGGATAGTCATGAAACGTGATAATCTAACTGAAAATTTAGCCCTTGAAATCATTGAAATAGGGAAAAACGGAGCAGTAAAATCTCCAAGATCTCCGCAAAAGAAGATTTTAAAAGTTCAAAGCCTAAAAACAATTAAGATGCACTCGACTTGCTCTCAAAAATTAAAAAAAAAAATATTTCTGTGAATCAATCTAATTTAACTTTGTACACTCAGAGTTTTACACAAAGATTTACAACAGTAATGTATAAATCACTTTGAAATTAAATAATATTTGATAACATTAAATAATAGGAAAAAATAATTCATAAAGTTGCCCAAACACAGCATTTGAACGGTCCAAGCCGCTCATAGTTTCTGTAGCACTTTGTAACACTCGCTCAACAACACCGATTATTATGTGATCAAAATCCCAAATGGGAGGATAACTTGTCACGTACCGGCTGGGTTTCGAACCCGCGACCTCTCGATTACTAGTAAGACGCCTTGGCCACTGAGCTACCAGGAAAGTAACACTAAGGTTAAGTTGTAATTTTCTCCAATTCAGAGTTAGTTTGTAATAAAACTATATGATTAGTTTTATTACAAAGGTACTGTTTATTACAAACTAAGCATTACTTGGACGAAAATTTATTCTGATGATTTTATCAAATGCAAGTTTCATTCCCTAACGGGATATGCACTTATAAATAGTAAATTTTTCGCAGCACATTAAAAAAGTACTTTTTATACAATAACATCACTTAATATTATTAAGATACCCAAATGAGAAAATTTGTTTTAAAAAAATCTATAAAAAAAAATCACACAACTCTCTATTTGAACCCTGGAACTTTTGTTCAAAACTTGACCCACTTGACTACGGAGGCACATATATCGATAGTTAACCATTCAACAATCAAAGAGAGGATGACATTTTCTTACAGATGTGCTTATAAATGGTCACAATAGACCTAAATAGAAGTCGGTGTAATGATTGGTGCTCTCTTGTGGAACCTCATCCAGTTTGTAATGATCAGACAGATGTGCTGTTCTTGTACAGACATCTTCACATATATGTAAAATGGTAGTTTAAATTTTCGCGGAACCACAGATCGATTTTTTAAAATCGAGTAAAATTCCGAGTCGTCCTTCGAATTAGGCAAAGATATTATTGTGATGCTGACACCGTAAATTGTTTACTGGAGACATTGAGATGCAACACTTTTGGAACGCCGTGTTCGTATAGGTACTGTGTTGACATGGGCGATCCAGCATATGGTTTGCCTCGAAGGGGGATGGTATGTACAGGATGACTACAAACTACTGATTGCTGTTTCCATCATTGATATCCTGTAGAAGAAGAATAGTATATTATATTTTTATACTTTTTATAAGAAGAATAATTAAGCTTTAGTTTTACGTTTTAGATAGGTTAGGGAAACTTGTAAAATAGGTATCTCCCGTCAACTTATAAATAATAATAATAATAAATATTGCTGAAAATCACACCATAACAATCAGTTAAAAAAAAAAAAAAAATTTTTTCCCCTTCGTTTTTTTACATGTAAGTTTCAAAATATATTGAATCTTTTCAAATTGTTTGCAGGTCTTTCATGTTCAGGTTGAATTTCTTGAAAAAATTAATCGAGAATTGACTAATGGCTTCTCGCGATTCAAACCATAATCCTTTTACTTCATATGTTCTGTCTGGATATGTCTCATCAAATTTCATTTTTAAGTTTTTAATGCATGGCTCATAGATCCTTTCTTTATCTTGATGTACACTTTCAGCTTGTTCCAAATCTTTACTTTCAAACCTGACAGTTTACGGTTAATATATTTTCTTAAAACATGAGAAGAAACTATTTTAATTTATTTTCAATACGCATACATAATATGTTTGTAAACAAACTAGAGTGCTATCAACAATAGATAAAGTTTTTTTTTTCATTTCCTTTTTACAAATTGCCAGGTTAAACCCATATGTGTAAGGTTATGAAAAATATTTAGATCAAAAGAGCGACGTCGCATTTAATCAAACCCGAACTTTAAAATACTCCTGGTGTTAAGTTTCGCTATAACAAACATATCATTCCCAATTTATTATTCAAATTCATGGGAAATAAATCTCTCCCATGACAAACTATCAAATATGGCTAACCCTATGTTATCACCCTCAAAAGGATGTAAGATTAATAAAATAATTTGTTATTGTTGCGATTTCCTCTGTATTAAAACTAACCAAGATGACAGATTTTTGAGAACTTCACGATTCGGCCCAAATTACCTGAGTAGACCTTTTCCATAGCATGATTCGGCGTTAAAAAATCACAACATGATTCGGCCCAGAACCCGATTCCTCCCAAAACGAACTATCAAGTTTTTCATAAACCTTTTTGGGCCGAATCGTAATGCACCCCCGATTTTTACGGGACAGGTTTGAGGAGGCATTATGAGTTCTTCAATCTTCAATAAGAGAAGAAAAAAGAAAATGGCTATATTACGAGTTCTTCAATCTTCAATGAGAGAAAAAAAAAAAAAAAAAAAAAAAAAGGCTGCATTACGAGTTCTTCACTCTTCAATAAGAGAAGAAAAAAGAAAATGGCTGCATTACGATTTCTTCAATCTTCAAAAAAAAAAAAAAAAAAGGCTGCATTACGAGTTCATCAATCTTCAATAAGAGAGAGAAAAAAAAAATAGCTTCACAACTCACCATGTTCCAGCGGGGCGCCAGTGCCACGGCGGCGCCCGGCACGCTGGGCACCGGGGGCAGCACGCCGGCGGCACCGGGTGCCAGTGCCTGCTGCTGGGGGCTGGGCGGACTCCCCAGGGCGGGCGGCATGCTGGTGGGGGGCTCGCTGTAGTTGAGGAAGTCCCAGATCAGGATGGTGTCGTCGTGCGAGGAGGACACGATTTGGAACTCATCGAACTGGAGGCGGAACACGCGTCCTGTGTGCTCCTTGGGACAACACAACAACCACTCTTACACTTCTTATCCGCAGCCGGGGATCGTGTTTTCGTCAAGTTGTGAGACTGATTTTTTCTCCCTCAATTTTTTTATTTTTTTTTTAATGTCAACATGTTATAAACCTTTGTTGTACAATAAACATCTATAAAAATTGTTTAAAAAAAAAAAAAAAAAAAAAAAAAAAAACATTTTTTTTCTTCAAATTTGAACTTATCACATTTCTGAACGAATTAGGACAGAATTACGAAACAGGACTAGACCTAATCTTAGCGGACACTATCCCTAAACACGCCTTCTAGGCGGAATTCAGTGCGCTGTGATTGGTTGAAATTCTCACTAGAGGGCGAGTTGAAGAATAGTGTCCACTATGATTGAATCTAAGTCTGTTTCATGATGCGGCCCTTCAACTTGCCTCACAAGTTATTGGGAGGAAGAAAATATTAAATTGCATTTTTATTCGAATAAAAAGAAGATAAAATTCAGTCTCATTACTTAATGAAAACACCTCATAGGTTCAATAATAATGATACTCCTCAAGGGAACCACTAAGCGAGGTTGACAATCAAAGCATTTTCTACTACCGAAATCTCAGTCTTATATAATTTTTTTTAGTTATTTGTATCATAAAGTCACAATTTTTAGTGGGTAACATCGACAATACGAGATTTAATGACAATCCATCACCTCAGAAGTTTGCATAAGCTTAGGAGATAATATTAATAAATATTATTATTGTACAAAAAAAAACCATTTTATTCAATTCAATTCTCCAACCAATCATCATATTCCAATATCAATCTCGTAATGCCGCAACTGGTTGTTGCCCACTCTACAACTACCCCTATTGTCCTCACGAGGCTAGGGTAGGTCCCGACATTCGAAGTAGTCCGTTGGCTAGTCCGTTCTCTGTTTTTTGTCCTCTAGCGAGACACTGGTCGGTCTAACGTCCCCAAGCCAGACATACTATGCTATGTATTTCGCAACAAGAAATCGGAAGGGGAGTAATATGTCTACAAAATATGGGCAGGAGGGGGACCAGTGTTGGCAAATATTACCAAAAATCATCCTCCGGAACTAATATCCGAAGGATCTGGCTGCGTCGCCTCTCACGCACTACACACGGTATTTATAATAATAGAAACACTCTTTGGTGGAAGGTGAATACCAGGCGAGGTTAATGCTCAGAGAATTTTCTACGACCTAGCCCTCAGGAGTCATATTATTATGTGGTCACAAACTCAAGTTAATGAAGAAAAATTCATGCACTGGGTGGGATTCAAACCAACGGATCCCTACGCTACCTGGATTACCAGAGTAGCGCCTTAACCACTTGACTACCAGTGCATTTGAAGTATTGACTACCAGTATTTGAAGTCTTTTATCAATTAGACTAATGCTTATCATAATATCGCCTTATTTATACTGCCTGATTAAGACTATTAAGTCCCATTATTACAGCAGTAAGCATCAGACGTATATCCAGTCTGGCTGGGGGACTTTAAACAGGGAGAAGACCAGTGTCTCGCTAGAGGACTATAAACAGAGAACAGACTAGCCAACCCTTACAAGCCAGGCTAGCTTGCAGTTTCTTAAGGGTTTAATGGCTTATAAAGAAAAGTCCAAGTCCTCACGATGGTCTATCAACCACATAGAAATAAGTGGTTCAGAACGAGCCAACTTTGAAATAAAGTTGGCTGAAGACCATCACTCACCCCTCCAGCTGTAGCCAAGCTGGCTACAACAACAACAACAACAGACGTATATCCAGTAAATAACAAGTACACCGATGTTTATCCTTACCACAAGCGTGCGTAGACAGAGCGTGGTGGTGGGGGCTCTAGGGTCAAGAGCTGCCACCAGGTTCCACACCTTGATCTTGCTGTAAAAAGAAATAAAAAAAAACATTTTTTTTGTTAATGTTTGTGTCTTGTAAATTGGTCATGTACCGTAAAATATACAATACCTAACGGTATTTATTTTTATTATTTATGTTCTTTTGTCAAAAATATTTTGGCAGCATCAACATAACGAGAACTAATGCTAATGAACTATTTTTTTTAACTAAGTTATCATATTTGTGTTAATCACTTTCATGTTATCACAAGTAATTAAACTCACTTTAGGAAATATACACTGAAACCGGGACTTGATCCACCGACCTGCATATTACAAGTTGTGCAACCGTAAGATTATGTAAAAAAAAACAAGTTTTACCCTTACGTACATCACACATTTATAAATAATAATAAAAAAATGAGTTTCTTTGTGTTATTATATCACAATTATAGTGGGTAGCGCAGAATTATAGCACTTTTCCATATCTTTAATATGACAATATCTTATTTTTGCCTATAATTTCGCCACTGGTCGCTGCTCACATTAAAGCAGCTACTCATTTTTCCTCACGAGGTATGAGTGGACCCCGAACACCCAAGTACAGAGCAGGAAAAATCCTGCCCCGCCGGAGATCGATCCTAGGTCACCGTGCGTGCAATGCCTAGCACGCTAACGCACTCTGCCACGGTGAATTCTCAACATTAATACAACATTACACATTTGACCGACCTCAGTAGCTAGATTGATAAGGCGGCGGACTTGTAACCTGGAGGTCGGTGGTTCAAGTCCCGGTTACGGCGTAAATTTAGTAAAGCTAGTTTGACTAGTTGTGACATCACGAAAGTGATTAACACAAATATGATAACTAACTTAACTACTTAACATTGAGATTGCCTAAGGCAATAACCCCGCCCTTTAGTTAGGACATATATTATGTATATATTTATTTATTATTTCTTTATTTTTGACATTTTCATGTCTTTGCTCTGGCACATAACCAAAATTATGTAACGAAATTATGTAACGAAATATTAAATTATAAAAAGAGAGAAGAGAAAAAGTATGTGTCATGCGCACAATACGAAATTTGGTCAGTTAAGTTTTAGACCTTGAATAGTAAAGATGAAAATGTCCCAATGGTTGCAGACTCGTATGCAAGCGTTTTTCTTATCTCTCTCTCTGTCTCTCCCCCCCCCCCTCTTTCTTTCTTTCTTTCTTTCTTTCTTTCTCTCTCTCTCTCTCTCTCTCTCTCTCTCTCTCTCTCTCTCTCTCTTTCTTTTTCTCTCTCTCTCTCTCTTTTTTTCTTCTGTTATATTGTATATTGTATTTTCATTTGTAATTATTTTTATTGTATATGTCCTATTACCTAATAAAGTGTAAATAAATAAATAAAACATTACACATTTGAAAAGATTGAGAATAGTTCTCAAGAAAAAGAAGCACTCACCCGTCGTAAGCGCCGCTGACGATGCGCTTTGCATCGAACCTGATACACCGGACTAGCTCCTCATGTCCTTCCAGCACGCGTAGGCATGCCCCGCACTCGATATCCCACAGCCTGGAACCAGAGGACATACATAGGTCAGTACTAGGGTTGAAAAATAAAGTAGTAGGGTTGAAACATAATCTTAATATATAAATGTCAAAGTCACTGACTGACTGATCATCGCTCTACAGCCCAAACCGTAATACCTAGCGAGCTGAAATTTGGTAGGTAGCTTTGTCTTATAGTCTAGATGTGCAATAAGACGGGATTTTTCGAAATTCCCACTAAAACAGCTGCCATTGGCGAAAAAGGACTTTTTGCTTTCACGGCCACGCCTCGCAAAGTATAAGATATAATAATAAAATCTGGCTGGCTAGCATGCGCAGATACACACACACACACACACACACACACACACACACACACACACACACACACACACACACAAAATGTCAATATTTTTCGTGTCACCCATCCATTTCTTGTCTTAACTCGACGTAGCTAAAGCACCCCCCCTGCCAAAACATTCTCGCTTTGAGTTGATAGGTCGTCACGACTCACGACACATTTCGAGAAAAAATGTCATTCAGGTCAAAAAACGTAACTACTTTATTTACCCATCCATTTTATGCCTTACTCGACGTAGCTCAAGAACACTCTCACTTTTTCATATTTCCACATATTATCATTGTTTAAGTATACTTATTATTAACTAATAACAAAAACACTACTCACCGGATCGTGTTATCACTACTCACCGGATCGTGTTATCACTGCTCCCGGACACGACGAGGCGGTCGCGGTACTGGAGACACGCGATGCCGCGCTTGTGTCCGTTGAGGGTGCGCACGAACTCGCACGAGCCCGTGTTCCACACCTTGATCGTGCGGTCCCCCGAGGCGGACACGATGTACTTCTCGTCAAAGTCCACCACGTTCACGGCGGCCCGGTGTCCCACTAGGACTCGGCGGAGGGTGATCTCCCCCGGGGAGACCATGTCCCACACCGCTATGGAGCGGTCCTGCGGGGAGGAAGATAGTGATAAGTATAAGTATATTTTATTTAGAGTGCAGTACAATACAGGCCACACCGCTATGAAGCGGTCCTGTGGGGAACAAGATAGTGATAAGTAGAAGTATATTTTATTTAGAGTGCAGTACAATACAGGCCACACCGCTATGGAGCGGTCCTGTGGGGAACAAGATAGTGATAAGTAGAAGTATATTTTATTTAGAGTGCAGTACAATACAGGCCACACCGCTATGGAGCGGTCCTGCGGGGAGGAAGATAGTGATAAGTAGAAGTATATTTTATTTAGAGTGCAGTACAATACAGGCCACACCGCTATGGAGCGGTCCTGCGGGGAACAAGATAGTGATAAGTAGAAGTATAATATTTTATGATCTCGCCGGGGGAGACCATGTCCCACACCGCTATGGAGCGGTCCTGCGGGGAACAAGATAGTGATAAGTAGAAGTATATTTTATTTAGAGTGCAGTACAATACAGGCCACACCGCTATGGAGCGGTCCTGTGGGGAACAAGATAGTGATAAGTAGAAGTATAATATTTTATGATCTCGCCGGGGGAGACCATGTCCCACACCGCTATGGAGCGGTCCTGCGGGGAACAAGTTTGTGTTGATCACTTTCGTGATATCACAACTACTCAAACTAGCTTTGATAAATCTACTCCCTGTTTATAGTCCCCCAGCCGAGTTTAATAGAAAAAACACTGCCAATTATGTACACAATACTTCTTCGTGATTCTTTCACATTGTATACCATTCACGTACACGTGCCAATTTTAAGATTTTATACTAAATCACTTGTATCTCCAAAACTGCTTAACCGATTTTCTTAACCTGTTTAAATCATTTGTGTGTAAATACTATTTACAAAAAAATCTGTATCGGCAAGTAGTGGACCGTGTTTTTTAACTTTTTTGTCCAAAATTTCGGATTTTCTTAAATATCAGAGTTAAATTATCAATAAAAAAATAAATACAAATAGCCTAGGTAGAACGATAATATGCATATACATACAAAATTTCATAAAAATCGGGTGTACGATATATAAGCGTTTAAGTAAAAGGTTAGTGGTCTACAGAACGTCTCCTATAATTATGTGTGCAAATTTTCATCAAAATCCGTTGAGTAGTTTCCGAGATTTGCGCGTTACAAGGAATATGTTAAACAGACCGACGGATCGACAGACGGACACAAAACCAAAGTTGCTCAGGAGGTTATGAAATGTCCAGAAATTTAATAAAATCGGAGCCATTTTTTTTTTTTTTTTTTTAAACGAACACAATAATTCCGATTTCTAATATTAGAAAATTCTCTGAAGTAATTAAAAAAAAAAAAAAAAAAAAAAACACACACACACACACAAACTCGAGACTGCGCTGCTTACCTTGGAGCAGGTGACCATCATCCCGTTGGAGAAGCGCAGATGCAGCACCGCCTCGCAGTGGTGGATGAGCGTGTTGACCATGTCGCCGGTGTTCACGTCCCACACCCGCACCGTGGAGTCACTGGAGCCGCTGATGATGACTCGCTCGTCGTACTGCAGGCACAGCACCGACCCCGTGTGACCCGTCAGCACCTGGAATAGTGAGACAATACTCCGTTAGGGAATGAAACTTGCATTTGATAAATTCATCAGAATAAATTTTCGTCCAACTAATGTTTAGTTTGTAATAAAACTAATTATATATTATTTTTATTTTATGATGACTAAAAAAAAAATACTAGTGATTATGATAAAATTAATAAAATAATACTAGTAATTATGATGAACTGAAAAAAAAAAATCATATAGTTTTATTACAAACTAACTCTGAATTGGAGAAAATTACAACTTAACCTTAGTGTTACTTTCCCGGCAGCTGAGTGGTCAAGGCGTCGATACAAAGGTCGCGGTTTCGAAACGCAGCCGGGACATGACGTGTTATTATTATTATTATTATGTTATGCTTTATTAGGTAAGACAAAACATATAGTTATACAGTAAAATACAATTGAATTATAAAGAAAAAATAAATGGATTGAACAAAAAAACAAGAACAAAAAAAGAGTATAAAGCTGATGTCCTACCTAAAGGGCGGTGTTATTGCCTGTGGCAATCTTTTCCACCCAACCCTTTGGGATTTTGTCTTGTCTCCCATTTGGGTTTTCACCACATAATTTATTTTTATTTTAACAAATAACCGGGTACAACCCATGTTTATTAAATAATATTACGTCTTTGAAGTACTACTGGAACAAAAGGACTCATTAGTCCTGGTCGGATGGTATAAATAAGAGGTTAATTAATGCTCATATAGCATCTTCTACCACCTAATTCTCAGAGTATTATTATTATTATTATGTGGTCACAAACTCAAATTAATGAGGAAAAATTCATGCATTGGGTGATGGAATTCGAACCAACGGATCCCTACGCTACCTGGATTACCAGACTTGCGCTTTAACAATTCAGAGGAGGAACCTGTAGAGTACCTACCAGAAGTATAGAGAAAATACCTGTAAAAGTAACCTGACTCTTCTTTTACTCTGTCTTATCCCGCTCAAGCAGGGTCGACGTTGTTCAACCTCATGGTTGAGGTTGGTCGGTTTTGGCACATTTTTACGGCTGGATGCCCTTCCTAACGCCAACGATTCTACTTGATTTAACGTCCTGGATTAGGATGGGGGTTTTACCCTCCATTCGTCGGGAATCGTACCAGCTACCCACATTAACCTCCCCCAGCCTGGGTAGGGCCGGAATCGCCAGCCTCACGTGTTCGGAGGGAACAGAATTTTCTGTGCGAAAAGTCTGCTCCGACCGGCCGGGGATCGAACTCAGGATCTCTGGACTATGGGCAGTAGTCACAACCGTTACGCCACTGAGGAGGAATGACTCAGCACTTCTACCATTGTCTTTACCAGGAGGCTAATAATTGACAAGGGTCCCCAGAACCAATCCAATGCTGGTCGACTCCCTGTTTATAGCCCCCCAGCCACACTGCTGGTCGACTCCCTGTTTATAGCCCCCCAGCCACACTGCTGGTCGACTCCCTGTTTATAGTCCCCCAGCCACACTGCTGGTCTACTCCCTCTTTATAATCCCCCTGACTACCAGAGCACGTACCTTGATACACTGCAGAAGTAACCTGACTACCAGAGCACGTACCTTGATACACTGCAGAAGTAACCTGACTACCAGAGCACGTACCTTGATACACTGCAGCGACACCCTGTCCCACACTTTGATCGTGTTATCCCTGAGCCCGGACACAATCTTGTGGTCGTCGTACTGCAGACAGTAGACCCCCTTCGAGTTCTCGGAGCGGCAGTTTATCCTCTGCAGAAGGAACTTGCCCATTCGCCAGTTGTTTTCTATGCTCTGAGAAAAGAAGAGACGAGACGATACAGTCAGTACAAGAGGAAAGAAGAGACAATACAATAGTATAGGAAAGAAGAGACAATACAATACAATACAATAGGAAAGAAGAGACAATACAATACAATAGGAAAGAAGAGACAATACAATACAAAAGAAAAGAAGAGACGATACAATTAAATAGGAAAGAAGAGACAATACAATACAATACGAAAGAAGAGACTATACAATACTCGGTTTATCCTGCAAAAATGAAGCCAAGAGCCGAATTATGAAACAGGAATAAATATCTAGGATTAGTTAATCTAAGCCACTATCCCTTAAAACCTGATATAAATGCGCTGTGGTTGGTTGAAATCCCTACCAGAGGGCTTGTTAAGGGATAGTGTAGGATTTGTTAATCCTATCCTGTTCTATAATTAGGACCTAGTGAGTCCTTTTGAGAGATCTAAAGAAAGTCTCATTTATTGATGTGAAGTAGAAAGTATACATATTTACAAAAAGTCAAAAAGAGTCGAGAAATAATATGTCAAGAGAGCAAGGGAAATAATATGGGTTTTTTATTTCTTATTTTTTCTTTTTGTTTTTTAAGATTTTCACATGCTTTCATGAAACAGGACCTACTGTAGACGCTTGTGGTCTGTGTTGTAGCCTACCCATCCCGTAGTATGGCTCCCCTTTGACACAATACTTTCTATTTAGGTGCTGGGTCAACACGAGCGCACCGGAAGGTATCCCTTACAAACAACTGTAACCAAATTTTGAATACAAATTCTTCGTCGGCTCTGGGGATCGAGCCCGCGACCTTCCGCATGAGAAGCGAGTAGGTGACTACTAAGCTATTCGTGTTGAGGACACTGGAGACACTGTTGAGGAAGCTTCTTTAGTAGTAAAAATGTAAGAATTTCTTTTTGAATTTACTTAAAAAAATACGTTCCTATGAATTTAAATTTAAAACCACCCATTTAAAAGCAAACAGTGGAGCCAACTTAAAACATCATGACCAACGCGAAGAGATACGAACGCAAAGTAGGTACATCTTAACCTGCAAAAACTAAAGATTTGCTCTAGGGCTTGACGTCTCTTAAAATGGGCAATTATACTCGCAGATATTTACATAATACTCGACCTTGTGTGAATTATTTCATGGAACAACTCAATTTAAATCCTCAATCTGTGTGTTTCTCAACTCAAAAATTCAAGAACTAGCTCAAAACCCGCGCTGAGGACCGATACGTTGACATATCTTAGGAAACAAGGACCTATAATATACATACCTCTATATCTTGACATATCTTAGGAAACAAGGACCTATATGAACAGTGATCAGGATGCGACTCTCCGGGTTTCGGTTTGAATAGATATTGAATCCTGAAACACGAGAAAGAGGGTAATGGTTACTGTTGTAGCCAGCTTGGCTACAGCTGGAGGAGGGAATGATGGTCTCCAGACAACTTCATTTCAAAGTTGGATCGTCCTGAACCACATATTTCTATGTACGATTTCTTTATTATTTGTTTATGTTTTCATAAATTCATTAACCTTTTTTAATTTTCTATCGATGACTGGTTACTTTCAACCAGTTTAGGTACTAGGTTCTAGTTTGAATTTTGAGCGAGATTTAGGAATTGCATCAAAGTTCGTTGCTGCTATTGAAAGTACCTTTTATTAACATCCTCAATATTTCGCTGAAAATGAAAGCATAATGTACAGAATGCTAGCTTGAGTTTCCCTTTTGCATTAACTTTAAATAAATCTCAAGTGTACATTTGTTCTTCGTCTAGAAAGCTTGACTCTCTGTAGTAAGCACAATCACGTCTCATGAAAATTCTCATGAAAAAATCAAGGAAGTTTCCAATTAACATTTACAAAGAGCACTGGTTCAAGGTGTAGTGACAGCTAACTCTGCTGTTTCTTGAATGCATCAACTTTTCTAAACAGTCCACATGGAATAGTAATTTCATTTACATCGAAAATTGAGAAAAAGTAGGTTATGAAACTCTCGCAGAAATCTACAGAGTCATAGTAGGTACATGTATTTCAGATAATTCAAATTTCAACTAACCAATCCTTACCAGTAATCTTTATTTACATTTTAACGTGAGAAGCTAGCCCTTTATTTAAGTTTCTCTGACAATCGCTAGAGCGCGTCGAGGCGTACAAAAAATGCGAGTTCCCCCACCACTTTATCTAATCTCTCCAGATTGTACTAAAAAAATGCGTTTAAAGTGAACCCTAGTTCACTGTCAATTATTATTATTATTATACAACTCGTATTAGATACAAAAGGACATTATGTACACATAAATAATAATTTTAACAGTGAAAAAATGAAAAAAACAATATCTTAATATATAAATGTCAAAGTCACTGACTGACCACTGACTGACTGACTGATCATCGCTCTACAGCCCAAACCGTAAGTCCTAGGAAGCTGAAATTTGGTAGGTAGCTTTGTCTTATAGTCTAGATGTGCAGTAAGATGGGATTTTTCGAAATTCCCACTACAACACCTGCCATTGGCGAAAAAGGATTTTTTGCTTTCACGGCCATGCCACGGCCCGCAAAGCGGGCGACAGCCCACTAGTATACAATAATAATGAAAAAGAATAGAAAATATTTGAAAACACAAGTCCTAACTAAAGGGCGGGGTTATTGCCTGTGGCAATCTCCTCCACCCAACCCTTTCACCATTCACCCTGTCAATCATCCTCGTAAAGAATCGCCGGCCTCGTCTCATCACTCACCAGCCTCGCCTCTCCGCCAGGCCGCGCCAGATCGAGTCCGTCCGCACTTTCCGCTCGATAAGCTTCTTCCAGAGCATGCCTTCCGAGATGACCCGGTTCCACTCCTTGCACACGAGCTCCGCCGAGTACAGCGAGCTGGCGTCGAGGTAGGAGAGGATGTTCTCGGCCACGTGGTCCAAACCTTTCTCTGCGGGGGAAGAAAGTATTAGGATATTATACTCATTAGAAAGTAGGTGTTAGATCATAATAATAATTGGAAGAAAGAATACACTGAGATCATATAACATAGAGGGAACCCGTTGTATCGAGATTTGCGTCCAAGAGGGACCATCAGCTGATTTCAAAATCAGTGCCGTAGTTGTAGTCATTTTTCTCTCGCGAAGGGACCGGGTACCTAAACTACCTAATTCTTCTAAATGTTTTTACTTTTTTCATACTTACCTATTAGTTATTTTGGTCTTTGTTTCCCCTTTTACTTTCCTTATTTTCTACTTATTATGTAGTAATATACGATCGTCTTGGTATCTGACGTGAAAATTAAGGATGTTTGGATATCCGTCACTGCATGAGGTAAACAAAATATTCAAATATGTAAATTGAACCAGAAATTCAAATATGTAAATTGAACCGGGAAAGTAAATACTTCCGCTTTTACTTTCCTTATTATCTACTTATTAATTGTATTATTATAAGATTTGGTATCTGAGGTAAAAAATCAAGGATGTTTAGATATCCACCACTGCATGAGGTAAACAAAAATTGCAAATAAATTGAACCGATCAGAAGCCGGGATTTGTTGAAAAAGGGACCATCAGCTGTTCAAAGTTGGACGCATAAATTTGTTCAACTCGAGATAGGTAAGGTTCTCTCTATGTTATATGATATCAGTGAAAAAATATTACATGGATAAGAAGTGGTCCAAACCTTTCTCTGCGGGGAGGAGAGAGGGGGGAAGAAAGTATTAGTATATTATACTGATAAGAATGTAGGTGTTAGATCATAATAATACTTGGAAGAAAGAATATTACAAGGATAAGAAGTGGTCCAAACCTTTCTCTGCCGGGAGGAGAGGGGGAAGAAAGTATTAGGATATTATACTGTTAACCTTTTGCACTCAAAAGCATGTGTGAGATGACAAACAAGAAACCTCCTACTGCTGATCACAAAAAAGTTCGACCTCAGATAAGGTCGATGTCATGTCTCATATGACAAGAATACAACTGCACATAAGGTCAATGTCATGTCTGAGATGACAACACTGACTTTTGTGTTTAATGATTTCTCCCGCTTTTTTGGATTCACTTTGTGAAAAATGAATAATTTGGTTAGCTTCACAGACATGTTATCTATAAATCAATGGCCAACTTCACCCTGGTATACAAAACATTCATTTTTTTTTTTTTTGACAATAAACATCATTCCAAAAACCATGACGACCTTATGGGGGTTTGGAGTTTCTAACCTTACGAGTTACAGCTGGTGTTATTGTTGTAATGTGAGACATGACATCGACCTTATCTGAGGTCGTTGAAAATATCGCTGCAGAGTGCAAATGGTTGAGATTATAAAAATGAATGGTAAAAAAGAAAAAAATATACCTAAATATATACTGAGAAAAAAAAAAAACGTGTTTGGAGGGAACAGAATTTTCTTTGAAAAGTCTGCCCTAACCGGGAATCGAACTGGGGATCTCTGGACTACGGGCAGTAGTCACAACCACTACGCCACGGAGGCTGGCTGGATTCTCCTGTATTATTATTATATTACACTGGGTGTCTCTTCGTCAGTCCTACTTCAAATGCACTGATAAATTAATATCACAGATAAATTAATATCACAACTCATCACCCCGGCGACATACATGAATAATATTTTTAATATAGTCATGTATGGACTGTACGAACGACACTGCATCTCGTCAATGCAACCTGATGTAACGTGTGAAAATTCCGATGCACTAATCTGTGCTGAGAAAGTGACTGATGTAAACAAACAAACTGCAGTGAGCCTAACACTGTTTTTTTACGATATGAATTTTTTTCCAAAGAAACTATTATGAACCCGATACGCAAATAGGAGACAAAACTGAGCATAAGAACAAAGACCGTAGCATATAAATACATAGTGATATGCATCTACACTACACCCTCAAAGGACCCGAATTTTTCTGTATATCCAGGTTTGTCTTAACAAGAGATTATTTTCTCTTATAGAGAGGTAAATTTGACCTGGAAATCATTCTCTTATATTAAGGTGTAATGGACATTTTTCTTATAACCAGATTTGACTGTATAACCAAATTTCGAGTGCAAAAAAGCTCTTAAACACCGTCATTAGAAACCGTACCAAATTTCAGTTTAATAGAACTTGTATTTTGCGAGATATGCCAGCATTTAAAAAACTGACACACAAACAAATCATTTTATATTTAGTCTTCATTAGAATGAAGTATTATAATACTAGTGTACACTCAAAATCTTTCACTCATAACGAAAATATCAAACGAACATTAGTATAGTCTGTCCCGGTAGCTCAGTGGTAAAGGCGGCACTCTGCGAATCCAGGGATTTCAGAGGTCGTGGGTTCGAAAGCCAGCCGGGACATGATAAGTTATACTCCCAGTCGGGATTTTTACCACATAATAATATGTCTTGGGCTTACTCCTGAAATAATGGGACTTTAATAGTCCTAATCGGGCAGTATAAATAAGGCGATATTATTATTATTATTGTTGTTTTCAATTATTCTTGAATGATTGTAAACAATGTTGTGTTCTAGGTATAAAAGAAAACCGAAAAATTTCGACTGCAAAAAATCTCCGCCACGGCGGTTCGAGCCCGCGACCTAGGGATCACAAGCTGCGCGCGCACTCACTTGGTAACAAGGAGATGAAGTCTCGCTGCAGCATGGGCTTCAGGTAGCTGTTGATGTGGCCGTGCTGGTGGTGGCACATGCGCGACAGAAGCGACTCGACAAAGTCTATCTGGTCCTGCTCGCTCCACTTGTCGAACAGCTTGAAGCACATGTCGCGCTCCGAGGCGAACTGCGGGGCGGGGTCCTTCTTGCGGGCGCCCGGGTCGTACAGGATCGTCATGGGTGCGAACTGGGGACACAGAGAGAGAGAGAGAGAATAATAATCAGTATAATAGCGAACTGGGGACACAGAGAGAGAATAATGATAATCAGTATAATAGAAAACTGGGGACAGAGAGAGAGAATAATAATCAGTATAATAGAGTACTGGGGACACAGAGAGAGAGAGAGAGAATGATAATCAGTATAATAGAGAACTGGGGACACACAGAGAGAGAGAGAAATAATTAGTATATTAGAGAACTGGGGACACAAAGAGAGAGAGAGAGATAATCAGTATAATAGAGTACTGGGGACACAGAGAGAGAGATAATAATAATCAGTATAATAGAGATAACTGGGGACTCAGAGAGAGAGAGAGAGAGAGAGAAATAATCAGTATACCTAATAGATAACTGGGGACACACAGAGAGAGAGAGAGAGAGAGAGAGAGAGAGAAATAATTAGTATAATAGATAACTGGGGACACAGAGAGAGAGAGAGAGAGAATAATAATCAGTATAATTTTGTCAACACCATGTTAAGGCTACGTCGCTTCTTTTTGATCAAATACAATTACCTTATATTCTATTATTTCTATTCTATGTTCTCTGAAGCAATAACGAACATTTTCATTCTTTTGCTGAGAGACTCATTCTCTCATTCTATTGGGGTGAGCTTATTATTTGCATATTGTGAACATACAACCGGATAATGTTCACAATATGTCGCAGAGAATGCCTAAGGCATTAACTTCGCCCCTGATTACAAGACAATTATTGTACATTTAAATTTAAATATTTTTTTGTAAATATTGTCATTTTTTTATTTCTGTTAATAATTTATTGTTGATTGTTTTGTATAAAAAATAAAGTGTAAATAAAATATAATGTGAAAAGTTTGTTATCATATTTGTGTTAATCACTTTTGTGATATCACACAACTACTCAAACTCGCTCTACTAAATCTACGCTGAAACCGGGACTTGAACCACCGTTCTCCAGGTTACAAGTGCGCCGCCTTATCCATTAAGCTACTGAGGTCGCGGTTAAAACCGGATACATAATGTAAATCATTGAGACTTCAAATTGCTTCGTAAAGCTTACATTTCACCAATAGGTATTTCCTGTGTTCCTAAGCTACCACTAATTGCAACCTTGAACACTAATCTCAAATTTGCGACCTACATTGTGTCGACCGATTGGCATTGCAACTGTGCGAATTCCTAGTTTTTTATGCCCGACTCAAGACCTGCAAATAAACCCAGAGATTCTAGTAGACTCTTGCAGGTTTTTTTGCATTAAGTTTACCTCTTTTCTTGTCATTTCGTTATGTTTGTACGTTGTTTAGGTGTACAAATTGTTCTCCTCAACTATTTTTTTGTTTGTTTGCCAAAGTAAACAACAAATTGCATTCATTTGTGTGGACTTGTTTGTTTTTGTGCCTGCATTTTCTGCAAGCATGCACAATTAGTTCATGTTAAATTGCACAGAGGTACTCCTTATTTTTTACCTTGAAAATGACCTTGACTTATTATTATTATTTAATCTGCATCCCTTCCCTTTCTCAGTTCACTTCCTCTTTTCTTCCTCTTCCGTCCTTTATCTTTTATCCTTTCTTTTATTATTTTCCTTATCCTGTAATAGGGAAACTATTGTATTCGTCAAAAATTCCAATATTTCACATTTCTGGACAAATCATAGCCTCAGGATATCAAAAAAAGTTGTCTTCGGCCATTGGTCCGTGTGACCGTCCGTGAACACGATATCTCGAGAACGGTAAGACCTAAAGACTTGCGTTCCTTCTGTGTTTCCCTCTCTTCGTTACTTCGTTTTTAAAGTCACTCCTTTATACTTCTCTTTCTTCCCAATGTCCTCCTCCCTCTCCTCTTCCTCCTCCTCCCTCTCCTCTTCCTCCTCCTTCTCTTCTTCTTCCTCCTCCTTCTCTTATTCCTCCTCCTTCTCCCCACTTCTCCTCTCCCTCCTCCTTCTCCTCTTCCTCCTCCTTCTCCTCTCCCTCCTCCTTCTCCTCCTCTCCTCTTCCTCCTTCCCTCCTCTTCCTCCTCTTCTTTCTCCTTCTCCCCACTTCTCCTCTTCCTCCTTCTTCTCCACTTCCTCCTCTGTATTACTTGTGAAGTTCCAATAAGAGGAACAAAAGAATGATTCATTGTTAAAGCTTGGAAAACTAGAGAAGAGAGGGGGAAGTCGCAATTCATTCTGGAGTGGCTCGGATGTTCTTTTCCGCTCTATTCACACAATTTTTCAGTTTTTTTTTTCTGGAGATGACTAAATTTGTTTTTCATAATATATTTCTTTTCTAGGTTAGATATTAATTATTATTGAAATACAGAAGAACCTGGATGTAAGAGAAAAAAATTCTCTTTTATATCCCCAGGTTTCTTATAGAGGCCATTTTAGCTTACAGAGTGGTAAATTGAGCCTGAAAATTGCTCTCTTCTATCCAAGGTTCGACTAGAGTTTTTATTATTTTTACATTTAGGGCAGAATTAATAGACGTTTTTGTAATACATCTGTGGCGCTAAGTCACGGATTGCATACTGTGTAAGATAGGGAAAACCGACACTTAACAGTGACTAATGTTATTGATGTTGTTTTTTTAATTTCGACCTTAAGTGATTTAAGGATAGAATTAAAGAAGAATACAATTATTAAGTTCTAGTCGCACCGTGTAGTGATATAATTGCTTAGACGCACACAACCAGGATAAATAATAGGTACCAATGTTGTTGTTGTTGTAGCCAGCTTGGCAGGGGTGAGTGATGGTTTCCAACCAACTTTATTTCAAAGTTGGCTCGTCCCGAACCATATATTTCTATGTGCGATCAACCATCATGAGGACTTGGACTTCTCTTTATAACCCATTAAACCCCTAGGAAACTGCAAGCTATAGTCTGGCTTGTAAGGATTGGCTAGTCTGTCTCCAGGTCAGTGGTGAGTAGTGGGTTAGTGAGTGTTGATGCTGAGTACCGACTTACTGAGTGCTCACTCACTCACTCACTGAGTACCTCACTGCTTAGTACGTGATGAGTAGACGTGCTAGATAGTCTTTTGTTGATAGTTATGTCAGACTGGAGATTTTCTTTTCTCTATCTACTCCATCATATACATAGTAGTACTTAATATATGATTTGTATATAGTATATATATTTTTCGTATTAGGTATACAGGGTGTTCAAGTTTTATTTACAGAAAATTTTAGAATCAACTCCAGGAGACACAAAATAATCTTAAGTGATTTTTCGTGAAATGATAAAAATCACAAAAATCAACAACAACAAAAATCACGTTATTTTTTAAAAGTTTTCACCTGCAATTGAACTTGTTGAAAAAAAGTGAAAATGGAAAATGTCTTTGTGCATTATGATTATTGAGTAAATTTCCCAAGTAAATATCTAATATCTAACATTTTGTACTAATTTTCATTCAAATTGAGTTATTATTTTGTTCGTCTCAGTCAGACGACATTTTGTCTGAAAAATCATCTGAACGTATTTCAGTCCTAAAATGTCCCCTAGAATAAATTGATTCTGAAATTTTCAATATAAAAAAACCTTGACACCTTGTATATAATTCGGACTTTATTTATTACATAGGTATATGTATTATATACTTTGTGTTTATGTATCTGTTGCGTAATGGCCACTGCGGATTTTCTTCCGGTCTAGTAGATCTGTGGCCCGTCTTGTCCATCAGAGTCGACTTTCTCTCACTCTTACGTCACGGGCTCTGAAATCTTTATGATATATGAGAGCACGTTTAACAGGACTGTTATAATGTAGATTAGAAATAAATGGTCTCAGGTCATTCATGTGAGTGTTGGAAAGATATATTTTTATTATTCAACACTATATAAACTATATTAAATATAAATGGACATATGTACACTGTACAAATAATTATTTTAACAATGAAAAAAAAATGGAAACAATATCTTAATATATAAATGTCAAAGTCACTGACTGACCACTCTATGATCATCGCTCTACAGACCAAACCGTAAGTCCTAGGAAGCTGAAATTTGGTAGGTAGCTTTGTCTTATAGTCTAGATGTGCAATAAGACGGGATTTTTCGAAATTCCCACTACAACACCTGCCATTGGCGAAAAAGGATTTTTAGCTTTCACGGCCATGCCTCGGTCCGCAAACCGGGCGACAGCCCGCTAGTGTACAATACAAATGAAAAAGAATAGAAAAATATATAGAAACATATGTTCTAACTAAAGGGCGGGGTTATCTCTTCCACCCAACCCTTGTGATCTGTGATATAGATGTGATCAGTGATGTGAATTTAACATTCTGATAGAGATTTAATTTAGTTTGTATTGGTATGCTCTCATTCAGTGGTCTTGTAAATTTTTAATGAACTGAATTGAGAGTTGAGCGGAATTGAACTAATTGATAGTATAGTCATCATTTTTATGCGTCGCGTCGCGTAATTTCATCCTGATGGGCAATACGCATTTAGTGATATATGCGTTTCTATCCAAATCCAAAAGAATTTTTTATCCAACTCCCAGCCTTGCTCGACGTTGCTTAACATGGTCTCATGTTAACCACATATCAAATTTCCAACCTTAAATTTTAAATTAATCTTTCTTACAACTAGCCAGACAAACGAAATTCGTTAATTCTATTACAAAACAAGGTAGCAAAAAAACCTTCACATTCATCTTTCTTACAACTAGCCAGACAAACGAAATTCGTTAATTCTATTACAAAACAAGGTAGCAGAAAACCTTAAATTTTTAAATTATTCTTTCTTACAACTAGCCAGACGAACAAAGTTCGCAAATATTATTTCAAAACAAGCTTGGAAAAAAAACCTCCGGAGAGACTGCACTGGAACCCGCCCGCCACAAGTAAAGGTCAACTCTTGGCTCGCCTTGGCTTGCGGTTTGGACCACTCCATTGCACTAATGTCAGACTCTAATCCCAAGGAGACTGCTTCAACCATTTCAGTTCATCACCGTTGGTTGCTTCTGACTATGTCCCAATACTAAGTGAAACTCTATGCCAATACCTTGCCAGTAGAGAGATTGCCTAAATCTTTGCAAACATCATTTCGACATTTGGAACCGAAAAAAAGCTGTACATAGTTGTGTTAATCACATTTCGTGATGTAACACAATTACTAAAATTCGCTGTACTTGGAACCCGAACCACCGACGTTCAGTTTACCGCTTTATTGATTGAGCCACTGAGGTCGTTCATTTGGAATAAAGTATATAGCTAAGAAGAAGCTGTATCTATATGGCAAAGTATTGCAAAGGCCTCTGTAGGTATAGAAAAAAAAAATTAATTTGGGTTTAACATCGCTTTCAACTCCATTCGCTGGAAACTCACAAACCAGCTACTCAAATTCACCTCACCCAGCCTAGCCAGGATCACGAGGTTTCAAATTTGAACTGTCACCCATCCAAGTTATACGTGCCATCGACGCTGGCTTACTTAATATTGAAGAAAAAAAATATAAAAAAAACTCGGGGAAAAAAAAACAAACAAAATAATTGTAAGTCAATACTTTCAAGATTATACTTTTTGTTAATCTTGAACACCATTTTGACTAGGTTCGTAAGCGGAACAATTTGTATTTTATGTTTTACCTTCCTATATACAGGGTGTTTCAGAAAAGTGTGCATTAATTTTAACCACGTATTTTATGTACCATTTTAGGGGGGGTCAACTCTATAACAAAATGGGCGAAAGTGCTTCATAAGGGAGATACACATCTCTAAAGGTTCTTTAAAAAAATCTTAGATTTTGAATTACGCCTTACATGTTAGAGTTATTGAAACGCGGAAAAAAATTGACTCCCAATACAAGATGACGCCGTTATTTTGATGTGAGAATTGAGGTCATTGCACTTTCAGGGACGGCCACAGGGGGGTTAACTGAAAGAAAATAGGCCATACTTTTTTGTTGGTTAATCGAATTTGAATTTTGTTTTCGCCAAATGAATAACCATGTTATTTTACACGGATAAGGTCGGAATAACTTTTCTCTAAAAACAAGACAAGTGCCTCAAATTTGAAATTGATGATTTTTCATTTGGTAGGTATGCTTTAATAAAATAAAATTGCGGAAAGTATGCAGTGCTCGTGGTTTTTATTTGTTTTCTTATCAATTTTGTTTCCGATAAACTACATTGAAATGTTACCCAGTTCATTTTAAAACACTTTCGCCCATTTTGTTTTAAAGCACTTTCGCCCATTTTGTTATAGAGTTGACCCCCCCTAAAATGGTACATAAAATACGTGGTTAAAATTAATGCACACTTTTCTGAAACACCCTGTATATTTTTTCTTGACGATTGACTATGTAGTTTAGAGTATCTTTAAGTGTAATATAATTGTAAATAAAATAAAATTAACATCTACAAAATTCCTTCCACGAGTCACATGGCTGGTCCAAACCGACACTACATAGATTATGGATCATGGATCCACATCCTCGTTAGGTTCGGATCACGAGGTGGGTAATACG
This sequence comes from Bactericera cockerelli, assembly GCA_024516035.1. NCBI lineage: Eukaryota > Metazoa > Arthropoda > Insecta > Hemiptera > Triozidae > Bactericera > Bactericera cockerelli. The sequence continues at coordinate 15,631,080 of CM044958.1, read as the reverse complement.
AGAATCAGCAAAAACCACTTTCTCCGAACATAATATATTACAGATGAGTTTTACATATATAGATACAGTCGAGAGCCTTAAAATAATAGAACCCAAGAGACAGAGCAAAAATTCTATTATAAAGAGGTTTCTAATATAGCTATTAAGCATATAGGTGACCCAGGGATGACCTGACATTTTCTCTATTATAAACAATTTTCTATTATATCCAGGTCCATTATATCCAGGTTGGAGTGTATTGTATAGCACGATACTAGCAGTAAGCCCAAGACGAATTATTATGTGGTAAAAATCTCAAATGGAAAGATAACTTGTCATGTCCGGGCTAAGTTTAGAACCCGCAATCCCTAGATTCGCAAAGTGCCGCCTTTACTAATGAGCTACCGGGACATACTGGCACAGTAACTGTAGCACGGTACTAGCAGAATACAAACACAGTACCTATTACTAGCACATTACTACCACAATAGTAGCACAGTACTACCACAATACTAGCCAGTACTACCACAATAGTAGCACAGTATTACCACAACACTATCACAGTACTAACACATTACTAGGACAGTACTACCACAATAGTAGCACAGAACTACCTCAATAGAAACACATCAGTAGTATCACAGTACTTCCACAATACTACCACAATAGTAGCACAGTACTACCTCAATAGTAGGACAGTACTACCACAATAGTAGCATAGTAGTATCACAATAGGAGCACAGTACTACCACAGTACTATCAGTCCCAAGTTCTACACCAGTCAAATCTTGTGGACAGAATATGTGGATGATTCACACCGAAACCAAATTATCCGAGTCATGGCTGCTCCATTACAGCGAAGATCCGACCGAGTCTAATAGCTGAGATACAAACAGGGTCACAGTAGTCACCGTGGCAGAGTGAGTTACGGTTAGGGCGCTAGGCATTGCACGCATGGTAACCTGGGTTCGATCCATAGCGGAGCAGGAATTTTTCTGCTCTGTACTTGGATGTTCGGGGTCCACTTATACCTCGTGAGGAAAAATGAGTAGTTACTTGTATGAGTAACGCTAACGACTAGTGGCGGCATTAAAAAAAAAACACGAAGTCGACAGAAATTCGATAAACAATGCAGCATTTGAAGGTTGTGTGTGGGTGTGTGTGTGGGTGCGTGTGCAGGGTATGCGTGTGTGTGGGTGTGCGTGTGGATGGGTTGTGTGTGTGTGTGTGTGTGTGTGTGTGTGTGTGTGTGTGTGTGTGTGTGTGTGTGTGGGTGTGTGTGGGTGTGGGTGTGTGTGTGCGTGGGTGTGTGCGTGGGTGTGTGTGTGTATGGTGTGATGTGTGTATGGTGTGATGTGTGTATGGTGTGATGTGTGTATGGTGTGATGTGTGGGTATGGGTGTGATGTATGTGCGTTGTGTGTGTTTGATGGGCTGGCGAAGCGGCGGGTGTAACCCGCTAGTAAATAAATAATAAAACACACTCTCCTTAATGAATGATCCCCTGTGATTCTACTGAATAACAACATTACCCTGTATTTGCCAAGGCTTCCTAAGTTCTTTCCGAATAGGAAACCAATCAGATGGACCTGGATCTAATGATGAATGGTAATGAGAAAGTGAAACACTCAAATTACGAGACCAATCATCCGTTCAGACCTCGTAGAGTAGGTACTATATGTACTATTCACTATAATATAATATGCTTTATAAAATTAACCGACCTCAGTAGCTTGATCGATAAGGCGACGGACTTGTAACTTGGAGGTCGGTGGTTCAAGTCCCGGTTTCAGCGTAGATTTAGTAAAGCGAGTTTGAGTAGTTGTGATATCACGAAAGTGACTAACATAAATATGATAACTTTTCTTTTTCTCTTTGCTTTATAAAATTACACTATAATAAAGCCAGCCTTCGTGGCGTAACGGTTGTGACTACTGAGTCCAGAGTTACTGAGTTCGATCCCCGGTCGGAGCAGACTTTTCACACAGAAAATTCTGTTCCCTCCGTACATGTGAGGCTGTCATTTCCGGCCCCACCCAGGCTGGGTAAGGTTGATGTGGGTAGTTGGTACGATTACCAGCGAATGGAGGTTAAAACCCCCGTCCTCAACCAAGACGATCAATCAAATAGAATCGTTGGCGTTAGGAAGGGCATCCAGCCGTAAAAAAAAAAAATTGCCAAAACCAACCAACCTCAACCATGATGAGGTCAAACAACGTCGACCCTGCTTGAGCGGGATAAGACAGAGTAAAAGAAGAAGAAGACCTAATCCAAGACGATAAATCAAATAGAATCGTTGGCGTGAGGAAAGACATCCAGCCGTAAAAAAATGTGCCAAAACTTACCATCCTCAAACATGATGAGGTTAAACTACGTCGACCCTGCTTGAGCGGGATAAGTTCAGAGTAAAAGAAGAAGACTTGCTATTATTATAGAAGGTATAGGTACTACTACAGGAAGAACTTTTCTATGTATTTCATACTGAGAAAATAAATCAAATATCATTTACGTTCATGTTACGTTTACATGAACTACAAGGGTTCCACGGACAACGCGATAACGGGTGGCAGAGATTAGTGGCCATGCCTCATGACGTATGCACGACCAGCGTCCGATAACACAAGAGAGACAAAGAAAGGAACGGACAGAGATAACCGAATCTCCTTCTAGAACCTGGAACCATAAACTATCGAGTGAATTAATTTTTTTTTTTCTTTCGATTTTTAGCCAATAGTTACTATTTTTTACTTTCCTTATCCTATAATAAGGAAAGTATTGTATTTATGATATTTTTTCATTTTTATTTTACAGATAATATATTTCTGCCATTTGCAATCCAGAGGGCAAAGTACTCAGAATATTTGAGCAATTTCCTCTCTGGATTACAAGTGAATTAATAATATACAAATATTTTTAAATAAAAATATATTTCACTATTTCACTTGAACTCCAATCGTAAAACTTCCACAGTCAGCGTCGATGGCGCGTTGAAAGGACCGCTTCTCGTAGGATCACCGAAGTAAAGCAACGTCCAGTGAGGTGACAACTTCTCGCGATGCTGGCATTCCGGCCCAACCCAGGCCGGGGTGAGGTTAACGTGGGCAGCAGGTTTGTGAGTTTCTTACAAATGGAGGGTAACATCCCAAATATATAAAAAAAAACTTCCACAGGTTTTTATTTTATTTTGGATTTGGCCTCGTTTTCAACTGCATGGTCATATCACGAAGGGGTTTAAGTCTCCATTCGCAGGAAACTCACAAAACCAGCTCAAATTAACTTTACTCGAGACTTGAACCACCGACCTCTGGGTTACAAGTCCGCCGCCTGTTCGACCAAGCTAATAAAGTCGGTACAATGAATATTAATATTTTGGCAATCAAACAATCACTACCATCAGATTTCTTGATCAAGTTTATTACACATGTCTTCTCACTTTGAGATGAGCAATAAATCCATACGATAAATATAAATAACTATTAATGTGTTACCATCAACCATTGAAAGTATTAAAATCAGCTGATGGTGTGATCACTCGAGGAAACATATAATTAGCCTCGATTGACTCCGCTCACATTTCCGACACAAAAGACAAGCAAATTCCACAAACACCTACCTTCCACACACACATACACACATTCAACGCGATTTAATAATAAAACAAAAACGTTGCCAAAAAGCGATCAGCATCTGACACTACGTCATAGGTCAAGCATTCATGACGTCACAGGATCACAGTGTTGTCGGCTGACGTCATGTGGATTGCTCATCGCATGGCTGAAATCTGTCGCCAATAGATTCTCTCACTCATCAGTGAAGTGAGGATGGGTTGTGCACGAATTGAGAGAGAGAGACATAGGAGAGAAGAGAAAGAGAGAGAGTGAGGAGGAGAGAAAGAGAGAGATAGGAGAGGAGGAGGGAGAGGGAGGGAGAGAAAGAGGAGAGGAGGAGGGAGAAAGAGGATTGATGAAAAAAAAGGAGAGAGATAGAGGATTGAGAAGGAGGGAGAGAGGGGAGACAGAGTATTGAAGAGGAGAAAAAGAGAGAAAGAGGAAAGGAGAAGGAGATAGAAAGAGGATTGATGAGAAAGGAGCGAGGGGAGAAAGAAGATAGAGGAAGAGGAATCGAAAGAAGATATAGGAGGAGACCGAGAGAGAAAGAGAAATCTCGTAAAATCTGCTTGGCTTTAGGAAGGAATGAGTCATCGTGGGAGAGTTTATTTTCAAATGAGTCAGAAGAGGAGGGATGGAGGGAGGGAGAGGGAGAGAGAGAGAAAAGAGAGAGAGGAGGAGAGGGAAATATGTATACTGGCAGAGGGTATTAGAAAGGACAGGAGAGATTGATTGTTCACAGAGAGTCAGATCAGGGAAAATATACGATTGGATAGGAGAGATGTGGGAGAGGAATAGAGTACAGAGGATAGAAGGGAATAAGAAGGAAGACAGCTAGGTGGGTGAAGAGGAAGGAACGAAAAGAGGATAGAAGAGGAATAAGAAAGATTTGGAGAGAAGAAGAAGAGGAAGAGAGTACAGAAGAGGATAAATGAGAAAGGATAGTGGGAAAGAAGAAGAAGAAGTGCTAAGAGAGCTAGGTAGAGGAAGAGAAAGGAACGAAAAGAGGATAGAAGAGGAATAAGGAAGTTATGGAGGGAAGAAGGAGAGGAAGAGAGTACAGAAGAGGATATGAGAAGGATATGGAGACAAAAAAGTAAAAAAGGAAGAGTGATAAGAAAGCAAGATAGGGGAGAAGGAGCATCATCGAAGATAAGCAAGGTCGAGCGAGGTGAAGACTTCGGCATTCCGGCCCAACCCAGGCTAGGTGAGGTTAATGTGGGCCGCAGGTTTCTGAGTTTCCTACGAATGGAGGGCAACAACCCCTTGCTGGTACAATTGTTGAAACCATGCAGTTGAAAGCGACGTTATACCTAGGGTGACCATATTTTTTTGGGGCCAAAGCGGGACGCGCCCATTTTTGCGTCTTCGGGGGGGGGGGGGGGGGGGGGTTGCCCGGTGTGAAAAAATATAAAGAGTATTTAACAGCATGACTTTATTACTGCACTTATTGAGATTTGAAATTAAAAAAATAATAATAATAATAAAGCACCTATTTGTGAAATAATACAGGTATTTAAGGTATTTGTAACACAAAGAAAGCAATTATTTAACAAACTCATGCAATAAGAAAATGGATCGGTAAATTTATTTATGACTTATCATTTTAATAATATTTATCAGCAGAGCAAATTTTCTTGAGTAATTCAGGGCATGTCTTCAGATAAGTGTGAAATTGGACACAAGTTTTATCCACGTTCATTTTTATGATCAGCATAGCTTTCAGAACTTCCACACTTAGTTGACTTTTCTCCGTTGTCCAGAGATTGTTCATCACAGAAAACACTCTTTCTACAGGGGCGTTTGATCCCGGTAAACACAGCACAAACTGGATAACAACAGAGAGGATTTCATGGCTGAGGTTCTCATTTTTCAGGAACTTGAATATGTCTACCCAACGTTGTTCTATAGACAATTTTGATTCATTCCAATTTGCGATTTTTTCATCCGTTAAATACTTTGTCATCAAATTGAACTCTTCGAATAATTTAGTATCAACATCTGGTTTTACTACTTTGTTTGTAATCAAGGTATTCAAACATGGTTCTACATCTGACCAGGATGGAGCTCTGATAAGAGTGGCCCAATCAAAAAGTTCTATCTGTCGGTCATTGATAGCCGACCAACTCTCTAAGTATTCAAAGCTGGTTTTATAGAAATTGGCAGCTTTGTTCTTGAAGCTATTTTCTTCTTCTCCTTCTTCTAATTTCTCTCGAATGCTATGCGGAAGGAACTTATTCTCATACTTTGCCTTTAGATTCTCTTTCAATTGGTTTATTTCCCTATTCGTTTCAAGAGCAGTAACGTTTTGTCCCTCTATTTTGAGAACTGTACTATGAAATGATGCAACTTGTGACTGTAAAAACATCAACCAGACTTCAGATAATGGGTTTTCAAAAAAAACCTGTACAATTGTTGGACATTTGTCCAAGCTCAAGAAGTAGCTTTTTAAGGGTTTGAACAGTTTCAGAAGTCTTTCAACAGCAGGTAGTAGTGATAGCCATCTGGTTTTACCATAAGCCAAAAGTTTTTGGTATTCAACATCAGCATTTTCACAAAATTCTTTTAATGTTTCAACACGGACTGTATAAATGTAAAAATAGGAATATATTTTTACTGCAATGCATTCGATGTCAAACGGAAGACAATCTGCAGCCGATTTCACAGCATTGTGAACAATATGGGCCCCACATCCAACGCCAATCAGAGGTTTTTTTAATTGAGTTTGTAGTTTTGTATAGACGTTATTCACACCCCGTCGTTGAGCACCGCCAAAGTTACAGTTGGTATTATCACCACAATAAGCCACAACTTTCTCACTCAAATTGTTTTGTTCTAAAATTTCCATAAGATACTGAACAATAATATCTGATGTTTCTCCACTTTGCTCTTTGAATTCCAACAACTTTACTTGTACTCCCTCGTATGGCTGGAAATAACGTACCAAAATTGGAAACAATTTGCAATTACCATGGTTCGATGCATCTGTTGCAATGGTAATGCACGAGGAATTAGTCAAGTCGTCCTTCAAATTCTGAACAGCCGATTCAGCCAACACATTTTTAACAATTGCTTGAGTCTTGGTTCGTGAACATCTAAATTTGGGTTCAAAGCACGTTTGAATTAATTTTGACGAGCAATCTGTAGATCGGAAGCTAAAATTTTCTTTCACAGTGTGGTAAGACCATGCGCCTTCCGCAGCTGCGATTTCTAAGTCCTCACTTGAGGGCGCACTAGCCTTGAAGTATTTCTTCATTGTAGATGAGGAGGCCGCAGCTGAATCCGCATTCTTGTGACGAACAGACTTCAGGTGTTTTTCTATGTCACCACCACCCGAATGAGAAATGCTAAATTCCCCCCGACATTTATTACACTGTACATCAGAAGGATTAGTTTTCACTTTTATAAATGGATACTTCTTTTTCAAATCGTCATTAAATACACATTTGCGCTTCGGCATTGTCAATGGCTTGATAGGTAAATAATCGAAAAAGGTTTTATAGAGTTTCAAAAATCGTTAAAAAAGGGCCAAGTTCCAGAACTTCTATCCAAAAAGGTTTCGCCAATGAATACAGTGATATCTTGTTTGCGGCCAAATTATCTTGGTACTAAACTATTTCTTTTACTGGCGGGTTACACCCGCTGCTTCGCCAGCCCATCAAACACACACACACCACACAATACACACATACACGCACACACACACACACACACACACACACACACACACACACACACCACACACACCACACACACACACATACACACACACAATGTGTCGAAAAAAAAAAAAATTGTCCTTACCTGAAGTAGCTTAAGAACAATCATCAGAATTTAGCGATCGATATGTCAAATGAAAGCTCAGACCCTTGCTCTAAACTGTCTCACTTTGGAGTTGATAGGTCGTGACTTCAAATTTCGAGAAAAAATGTCATTTAGGTAAAAAAATTTTTTGAATATTTTACGTGTTACCCATCCCATCCATAAAAACATACAAAATGAGGAGCTCGGAAAACGGATTTTAATAAAAGAAATAGTTCAGTACTAAGATAACTTGGCCGCAAATAAGATATCACTGCTTTCATTGGCGAAAATCTAAAACAGAAAATTTGAAGAAAATCGGTTAAGCTGTTTTGGAGATACAAGTGTTTTAGTATAAAATCTCAAAATTGGCACGTGTATACAATGTGAAACAATCACGAGGAAGTATTGTGTCCATAATTGGCAGTGTTTTTTTAAATGGTTCGTTTCAACAGCTCAGCACATGCAGTTTCATTTTTTTTTTTTTATTTTTTTTTTCATTAAAAATTTCAGGATTCTTCACTTTAATATGCTCCCTAAAACGACACTGTTCAACAACAAAATTAGTCCGAAAGATGCCGGTTTTTAAGATTTTTCCCTGTACTTTTACAATGAACCCTACCATCATGCAAAATTTCAGGTTTCTAGGTAGTCGGGAAGTTCCTCATAATTTTGATGATCTGTCAGTCAGTCAATCAGTCAGTCAGTGACAAAATCGCAAATTCTAAAATTACTTTACTCTGAAAGTTTTCTGCATAGAATCTTGAAATTTTCAATGTCTTTTTAATGATATTAGGAATCTTTGTTCTAAATTTCTATTTCTCTATGATCAATTGAACCGAAGATATGAGGGTGTGAAAAACCGTGCTTGCTGGAACTTGGCCTGGCGCACTGCCGTGCGCTCAGATTAATATGTTTTAAAATCACAAATTATCATCCTCCTTTTAAAAACTTAATAGAGAGATTAACTGTTCTCACTGTGTACTCAGTATTGAAGCTTGTCACGAATTATTCTACTCAGAAAATGGGATTCGAACCAACAACCTCCGAAATCTTTCGCGCTAACACAGGGCACCAATGAGATTACTTATGTAAAAATTGATTAGAATCCGTTAGTGTAGATAATTTTCTAAATTACTTGGGAGGACTGGAATCGATTTCCGACCTCCTGTCTGCAGACAGACGACAGTTAACTCTGTAATGTCACTAAGGAGGAATGATACATGAATTATTTGTGATTTCTATAACACAGTTAATAAAATACTGCATATCATAATCACGGACACTTTGTAAAATAAAATATATTATCAGAAAAGGGAAATGAAATCCTGAAGGGATAAGATTAATTGTTAGTTGTTAGGTAAGTAGGTACTTCACACGAATAATATTAGGTAAGTACCTATTCTTAAAATTCTTATTTACTTTACGCAACAGTAACAGCTACTGTAAAACTTCCAATACACTTCACAGGATACGGAAATTGGACACACTATTAATTAAATTTAATTTTCACAATTAATACAAAAGACAGAAACTAAAAAGCACAGCAGCACGCGTAAATTCAGAAAACTGAGAGAATTGATGAGGGGTAGAGGGGGGAGGGTAAAACACACAGCGCGGCGCCTAAGGCATAGTAGGAGTATTTGTTCAAGTTTTAACTTGTCTCCTGAGTAGAGTGAAGAACTATATTACTATAGACGAAATTGCGCTACGTGTGCGTGGTACACGGAAAAAAAAGAAAAAAATACTAGCTTACGAATTATGCTCGATTTTCGCTAGGTATTTAATAAATATTTCTTTATGGTAAGATAAGGAAAGTAAAAAGCGGGACATTTTAATGAATTTGGTCAAAAGCGGGACATTTTAGCGTCCCGAAGAGATCGCTCGGGACAGCGGGACAGACGGCTCCAAAGCGGGACTGTCCCGCCGAAAGCGGGACGTATGGTCACCCTAGTTATACCTAAAGTAAAAAAAAAAAAACAAAAAAAAAAAAAAAACAAAATGAAGAACCTACTAGCAGAAAAAAAATATATAATATAAAAATTACATATATTTATATTCTTAATACGATTACTTGAACTTGGCCAGCGTTCAAAGTTCACATTGCGTGAGTCATAGGGTTGAGTCATGTGTCTGGTTCTTCTTCTTTCTTATCATCTCAATAATCACTAATAATAATAATCAGAGATTCCTATTTCTGGAAGCCTTGCACTAGTTGACTATAGCTATAAGATAAACATTGTCTGTGAAGTAGTTAGTATAAGCTAGGTTAAAAAATCAAGAAAGAGCGTATAATTTAACATTTAAAACACAAACACGGTCAAGCATAATTATCGTCGATGGCACGTTGAATACACCACTACACATTCAGTCACTGAAGTAAAGCAACGTCCACCGAGGCTAGGGCTTGGATGGGTGACTATTCAAATTTGAACCCTCGCCTCGTAATGATGCCTATTCCCGGCCGCACTCTGGTTGCATGACCCTGATGTACGGGCCCTGAACACCACCGCTATTCACCTGCGGCAGGGGCAAGTATGCAACCTTCATCACTCCGGGCCTGGTGCAGGTGGCTAATTATCTATGAATAATTAGACGCAAGTCATTCACCGGCATCATTAACAATAGACGCACGAGTGGCAGCCATACGCCCGACAGCCATAAAGACAAGAGAGCGGAAAACCCAGCCCTAGCATGCAACCAATATCTGACAACAGTCTGTCTGTCGGTGTTTGAAAAGCACAGAACATAATAATATGTACCTATACTGTGTGCCAAAAATAGGGGGTACTAGTAAAAAGTTATCATTTTTGTGTTAATCACTTTTGTGATATTACAACTACTCAAACTCGATGTACTAAATCTACGCTGAATCTAGGACTTAAACCACCGACCTCCAGGTAACAAGGCCACCGCCTTATCGTTCAAGCTACTGAGGTCGGTAGGGTACTAATAATAATAATAATAATTGCGTTTTCGTGAGATAGGCATAGATACCTATATCACGGTGGTGAGAGGATTATATGGACGCCCAGATCCAATGTCTATTAAGCTCCTTTCATGTCCATTGATTTTATTTCTTTTTAACGTCCTGATTTGAGATAGATAGTCAGGACGGGGGTTTTACCCTCCATTCACTAAAAATCGCACCAGCTGCCCACATTAACCTCACCCAGCCTGGGTAGGGCCGGAAATGCCAGCCTCACGTGTTTGGAGAGGACAGAATTTTCTTCGAAAAGTCTGCCCAAACCGGGAGTCATACTCGAGACCTCTGGACTATGGACAGTAGTCATAACCGTTACGCCACGGAGGCTGGCTATTAAATATGAGTATACATACTTAATTTGAAGAAAAAGTTAATACCACGAGGAAGACCTAGAAAATCATACTTCCAAGATGTGGTGCAGACACTGCAGACAATGGACTGCAAATTTTACAAAGAAATACAACAATTGGCAATGGGCAGAAGGCGGAAAAAACCCCCAATCAAAGTCAGTTGAAAGGGAGATTTTAGCATTATGAGAGCGAGACAGCTTTCTGGAACGAGACCCTTGTGTCTATATCTTCTTCTTCCAGAACCATTACTTTCGAAACGCCCTGTAAGGACACGTCATTCTCTGTTGGGTTCGTTATGCACTGGTTGGCCAGATACCCGATGTGCCAGAAGCAGCGAGACGTCCATCCAGGATAAACCCACTGGAAAAGACAGCTCATACTTATCTTTTTCATTGATAAAACGTCGCTTTTAACTGCATGGTCATACCACAACGGAGTTTTGACCCACCAATCGCAGGAAACTCACAAACCAGCTTCTCACATTGACCTCACCCAGCCTGAGTGAGCTGGGAATAGCCACGGAGGTGGCCTGTGTCTCTATACTTGACTTGTGCCTTCAGTGATTCCCACGTATCAGTGATACTTCCTGGTAAAGGCGGCACTCAGTGAATCCAGAGATTCCAGAGGTCGTGGGTTCGATACCCAGCCAAAACATAACTAGTTATCCTCCTCTATAATAGACTTTTTTATCTATCTGTACTACTATAACTCCTAGAATAGACACTTTCAATTTAATTACTGTACTACTCTCACAACAGAGCGATTTAATAATTATTTCCGAACAGATTGAATGCATGTCTTGCGGACGGGAACACTTGAAATCTACGAGGTCTAGTGTTATTATTATTACTGTATTGTTATTATTACTACTACTGTATAGTGTGTCTACTGTACAGTGTGTCTACTGTATAGTGTGTCTACTGTACAGTGTGTCTAATGTACAGTGTGTCTACTGTACAGTGTGTCTACTGTATAGTGTATCTACTGTATAGTGTGTCTACTGTATAGTGTGTCTACTGTATAGTGTATACAGTATGTCTCAGAAGTCCTGGCAATGGCCTCATAACTTTTGAATGGGTACGAATTTTTGGATTCTGTTTGTTTCCAAGGATAGGAAGTGCCCTATGGCCGATTCACTGGTGATGTCAAAATCCAGGTTCGAACCCCGGAAGTGGCACTTTTTTGATAAAAATGGCCATTTCTTGAGAAATTTAAATGAGAAGGTATTTTTTTAATTTCATATTATTAATAAACAGGTAAAAATACTGCATTCCTCAAAAAATAAATTTTCTATCACTATCAGTGGCGGAGCTATGGTGGTTTCAAACTTAAAAATCTGGTTTTTTGAGACACCCTTTAGCTTTGGTACCGGGGGACTCAATACAGTCCTCAATGATTTAAAATGACGAAAAAGTGTCTTGGAACTACTGAAATGGTAAAAACTCTGATATTTCACATCGATCTGTGCCGGAGGGTTGGATAACAATGACCTATTTTCATGACAATAATCAATTTTTATTAGTTGCTTTGTCTTGAAGTGAAAAAGGGTTCGATAAAAACTTTAGTTTGTGAACAATTGTTAGAATGACGACAACAACAATAACAAATAGATATTGATTAGTTGAGTAAAATGTGTAGGTACCTACCTACTACATTATTGTTTTCAAACTTCAACTCTTAGTTCAGTGAAGAGAAACAGATTTATTTATCTATTAACTAGATATCTAATTATCCACATTCATATTAGTTACCTACCTGTTTATTTCCTAATAACCTATGTATCATGGATTTGAGTCAACCTGATTCAGGACCATGCAGGTTCAAAATTAGTTCACTCCTGAACCTAGGTAGGTACCTACTTAAATATTTATTTGATTTTAAAGTTTACTCTCTTCGATCCTCATGGCATTGCAATGAGTTTTTTTTTTTTAAGTGGGGTTTAACGTCGCTTTCAACTGCCATGGTCATATCACGACGGGGGTTTTACCCTCCATTCGCAGGAAACTCACAAACCTGCTACTCACATTGACCTCACCCAGCCTGAATGGGGCCGGGAAAAGCCAGCGTCACGAGAATTAGAATTTGAATGGTCACCCATCCAAGTGTTAACCTCGCTGGATGTCGCTTAACTTCGGTGTTCTGAAGGGAACCGGTGTATTCAACATGCCATCGACGCTGGCTGCAATGAGTTTCTTCCCCAATGTGTCCCTTTCTAGATTCAGTAATGAGACTGCGGAATCCCCGGGTTCGATTCTCGGTGGGAAATATTATAACTCGACTATGTGGTTGGGTGTGTTGGCGGTTCACTCAACCTCATCAAGACAAATGAGTAAATACTTTAATTGAGAATAGCAATCAGTGGTGGCATTACAAGTTAAATGAAATTCGAAAGAATGAGAGATACTTACTTATACTAGACTTGAAATGCTGTGATACCCACTAAAGTTGCGATTTGGTGAAGGTTGTGTGTTTGTATGATGGATAATTGAAGCCTAGGTAAATAATAGGTAAAATGTGATCTTACAAGTATTATTGACTTTAAACACTTTGCTCTCCGGCACTGTTGGAGGTGATATATCGGAGTTTTATCCATTTCAGTACTTCTAAGATACTTTTTTCGTCATTTTAAATCATTGAGGACTGTATTGAGTCCCGCGGTACCAAAGCTACAGGGTGTCTCAAAAAACCAGATTTTTAAGTTTGAAACCACCATAGCTCCGCCACTGATAGTGATAGAAAATTTATTTTTTGAGGAATGCAGTATTTTTATCTGTTAATTAATAATATGAAATTAAAAAAATACCTTCTCATTTAAATTTCTCAAGAAATGGCAATTTTTATCAAAAAAGTGCCACTTCCGGGGTTCGAACCTGGATTTAGATATCACCAGTAAATCGGCCATAGGGCACTTCCTATCCTTAGAAACAAACAGAATCCAAAAATTCGTACCCATTCAAAAGTTATGAGGCCATTGCCAGGACTTCTGAGACATACTGTATACTGTATAGTGTGTCTACTGTATAGTGTGGTGGAATGAACGTAATGATGATGATTATGAACAAAACAAGGCGCGGTAACATTTTTGGCACCGCTGAATGTACAGAATACTGATAGTGGAATGAAGAACTTGTGAACAATGCAAGACGGGGTCAGAGTTTGGGCACCGCTCGCTGAGCAGGACAGTGCAAACCAGTTCTGAAGAAGAGCTCCGAGCTACCGCTCAGCACAATGGTACGAGAGTTCGAGCCTCTGCCCATGGCCTTTATTCACGATCGAGACTTGGCCTGGCGAAACCACAAACAACACAAGTATAACAACACAACGCCAAGTACCTACTCACTATTTCGAGGAAACATCTCAAAACAGCTGCTTTCTTAGAAGCTTTAGCTTAGGTAAAATACTTTTGTATATGGTGTCTATTTAAAGGAGAGAGAGGGGGGGGTATATTTTACATGTCAAAAATGTAATTTTTTTACATTGAATTTCGGATTTCTTCTGTACCGGCATTGTATTCCTTCTTTGTATCTGTGTATATTTTTGTAAAATAAAACTACAACTTAAGTTGTGAATATGTTATTAATAATGTTTCCTTGTTATTCCATAAATATTTTATTAAAAAAGCAGGACGGGTGAAACAAAAATCCAAGTAAATGAACACTTTTTTTACATAATACTCTTTAGTGGAAGGTAACCACCATCAGGCGAGGTTATTGCTCAAAGTATTTTCTACCACCCTCAAGAGTCTTATTATAATGTGGTAACAAACTCAAATTAATGAAGAAAAAAATCATGCACTGGGTGGGATTCGAACCAACGGATCCCTACGCTACTTGGATTACCAGACTAGCGCGTTAATCACTTGACTACCAGTGCACATGAAGAATACCTATCGGTCAGCTGATAAAATCTAAGGGTGGGGTGGGCTTAGATTTACTAATCCTGTTTTATAATACGGCCCTCAAACTCTCCGAGTCTGGCTGAAGGCTCTTGGTTCTGTAATAACGGTACTCCTTCCCCTCCCCTCCCCCTCTCCTAGACAGATGACTCATCTGTCCTGCATGTCTTCTATACTTGCAGAGGATTTCCTCCTCGCAGGCCAACTATACTTCTCTTCGCGAGAGTAGCAAGCAGAAATTATTATTATTATTTTTTTTTTTTAAGATGAGTGTTTCACGACCGTTTTTATTTCGTAGCCATGAAACAGGAGCTACTGTAGACGCTTGTGGTCTGTGTTGTAGCCTGCCCATCCCATGGTATGTTTCCCCTCTGACACAATACTTCTCAATTAGGTGCTGGGTCAACACGAGCACACCGGAGGATATCCCTTACAAACAATTGTAACCAAATTAGGAATACAAAATTTTGTCGGCACGGGGAATTGAACCCGGGACATTCCGCATGACCAGCGCGTGCTTAACCACTGAGCCAATCGCGCGCTTTTTTTATTTATCTTTTTATTAAAATTAAATTCTAGATTACTTACTTCGTGTCCCCCTCTATACAAAACGCGAGTTTCTATGGTAAAAAAAAACCAAACAACCTCAACCACAAAGGAAAGGTTGAACAATGCCGACCCCAAGTGGGAAAAGGCAAAGTGCAAGAGGATGAACAGAAGTCTGAGGTCCAGAGGTTCTGAATGGGGCCATCACATAAACTGTCTTTTCTTTTCTTTAGGTTTTAACATCGCTTTCAACTGCATGGTCAAACAACGAGTATAACGACGGGGGTGTTACCCTCCATTCGCAGGAAACTCACAAACCTGCTACCTACATTCACCTCACCCAGCCCTGGTTGGTCCGGAATGACAGCGACACGAAGTCTTCACCTCACTGGACGTTGCTTAACTTCGGTAATCCTACAAGAAACGGAGCATTCAACGCGCCATCGAAACTTCCTTTCTTCTTCAATGAAGAAAAGAATAATGTACTGTTGCAAACGACTTGACGCTTCACTGATTACAATGACTTGTTTTCAGTGGAGGCGGTATCTTGCAAATCGCACCAGGTTAAGCAACCAACACTGAGCAATGCGAAGGGTGATCAAAACTGCTGGGTCATCTTGATTACAGTACGATATTTACAATTATTATGTTTACTTATTTATTTACACTTTATTTCTAATATACAAAACAATCAACAATTTTTTTTTTTTTTTTTTTTTAAACATACTCAAATATATATTTTATTTTAAATTTGGTACAAGCAAATAACAACATGAACATAATACAAACAATTAATAAATTTTGTACCTAGAAAAAAATAAAGAGTTTAATAGACCCATTTCAGCAAATTAGCTGGTGTTTGGGTCTATTTATATAAAAAAAAAAGAGGCTTGAATAAATAAAATATGAAATTAATAGGATTGGAAAAGATATAACAATGAAAATAATAAAAAGAGTATCAATAAAAAAACAATAACAAAATAACGTTAAAAAATTTCAAAAACATTAGAGAATGATAATAAAAGAAATTGGATAAAATTAAATGTAAGAAGAAATTAAATGAAAAAATGACATAATCAAAATGTAGGTATAACTGTAGGTATAAGAAAATTAACAATGAGTGAGGGAGGAATTATATCACAGAATAAGTATAAATTAGGGACTAAAGAAAAAGGTGAAAAAAAAAAAAAAAAAAAAAATGCAGTAAATTATAAATGCTGAAGAGGAATATTTTTAAAATGATATATTTGTACTTTTAATCCATTCTTTAGTTTTCTGCTTTAAAAGTACCGGTAAATCTTTGTAAATTTTGATGTCAGGTGGTATTTTATTGAAAAGTATCTGTCCTCTGTGAATGAAATGTCTTCTTGTCAGTGATTTATTTGTTCGTTGTATTTGTATTTGTCCATATTGTCTAGTGTTGTAAGTATTTAGGTTCAAGTCCCATAGGTTTTCATATTTAATTGAATAAATTGTCAATTTGTAGTGGTATATTTTTTGTAAGTTTAGTACGTCTAGTATTTCATAAAGTGTGTTTGAGTGGAAGAGTCTGTCTTTTTTAAGTATGATTCTAAGTAAAATGTTTTGTGTCCGTCTTAGTGGGTTAAGGGTATTATCGTATGCACAACCCCATGTACATATTCCATATTGTAGAAGAGATTGTACTAGAGCATGATATATCATTCTGATTATTTTAGGACTGCAAACTCTTCTAAAGTTATAAAATAAGTACATGAGGTACCGCAGCTTTGTGTTTATGATTTGTACATGATTTTTCCATTTAAGATGTTGATCAATAAAAACTCCTAAGTAACGAACACAAATTTGTCTTTGTAAAGAAATGTTATAGTTATTAATGTCTGGTATAGTAAGTAATGTATTTGGAGGGGGTTGTCCTGTAGAATTAATTGAGAAAGTTATGTAATTAGATTTGTTTAGGTTGAGTTGAAGTGACATTTTGGAATACCAAATATTAATGTTTCGTAAGTCATCAGTTGCTGTCTTAAAAGTCGAAGTCCAGTCATCACCAACATAACAAATACAAGCATCATCTGCATAGCAGACTACATGTCCTTTACTAACTTTAGGTAAATTGTTAATATAAATATTAAAAAGAGTAGGTCCTAAAATACTACCGGTGGGTATTGAATAAGCATTGCAAGTTAGAGGTTGGGATATATGGTCAGTCAGTTTTAGTCTTTGTCGTCTGTCAGTGAGGTAAGATTTAAACCATTTTAGAGCATCCGAGTCAATTCCAATATTTTCAAGTTCTGTCAGTAATAAAGCGTGTGAAACGGATTCATACGCCTTACGAATGTCGAGGAAGACTGCCATTACTTTTTTATTTAAGTCTAATTTTTTATGAACATAAGATGTTAGATTAATCAGAGCATCTTCTGTTCCTAATGCTTTTCTAAATCCAAATTGACACCGTGTAATAATGTTGTTTTGATCAAGGAATTTCTCTAGTCGAACTTGTACTATTTTTTCTAATATTTTACTAATATTTGATAGAACAGCTATGGGTCGATAGTTTAGTAAATCTGTTTTGTTGCCTTTTTTATAAATAGGTGTAATGATAGCCGTTTTAAAAATATCAGGAAAGATTCCTTTCTTTAAACTAAGATTAAAAATATGTGCAAGTGGTTTTGCTATGTATTGTGATATTTTTTTTAAAGTGATACTTTGAATGTCATCTTCTCCTGGAGATACTCTATTTTTTAATTTTATAATAATTTCCGTTACTTCAATTTCATTAGTTGGTGAAAATATCTCTAACTTTTCAATTACGTTATTCTCCTCAACTGAAGTGCTACAATTTATGTTAGGTAATGTTACAAGGGATGTGATTTCCTCAGCTAATTTTTTTCCTGTTTCACAAAAGTGAGAATTTATAGCAGAAGCAGCATATTCTTTCTCTATATTACAATCAATTATTCCATTTTGTGTTGTAATTTTTTTAATTGTTGATATTTGTCTCTGCTTAGTGTTATTAATTTTATTTATCACAGTCCAAAGTTTTCTGGGATCGTTCTTATTTTTTTCAAGTTGATCCCTATAATATTGATCCTTCGCATTTCTTATATTTGACGTTACTGTATTTTTAACTCTTTTAAAATAATTTTTGAGCCTATCATTGTTTGGGTATTTAATTACTTGTTTTGCTATTTTGTCTCTATTTCTTATGGATAAAACTAAACTTGGTGTCATCCATTCCCTTATAGGTCTATTTTTACATGAAATTACACTAGTTTTTGTGCATGATGAAATTATTTTCTTCAAATTACTTACAAAATTATTTGATGCTTCATCTATATCATTACAGTCTAAAATGGATACCCAAGACTCACTATCTAAAGACAATTCTAATTGTTCATAATTTAAAATATTTATAAATTTTGAAAAACTATTTTGACATATTTGCTTAATGTCACTGATATTAATTGTGGCAATTGTAGAAAAATGATCAGTAACAGTAGTATGAATCACAGCTGTTTTTACTTGTTCTAGATCTGACGGATGAATTGTCTTAAAATTAAAATGATCTATACAAGTTTTACTGTTAGTCTGGTGATTTAACCGTGTAGGCTCTCTTATACAAGGAACAAAATTGTATTGAATAATTGTATCAAGGTATAAATTTCCTATATCTTGAATAGTATCTTCTAATATATTTATGTTGATATCTCCTGTTATAATGTAACTGTGATTTTCTAAATTATTAGCAAGATAGGAATCTAATTGATAAACAAATTGTTCGGCATTACTTTCTCCCGTCCTATACAAACCTATGATTGATAACTTTTTATTATTAGAATAATTTAAATCTATGACTAGACCATTTGCTCTTTCAATTTCAATTTGATGAACTCTTTGAATTTTTAAATTTGTTTTTATAAAAGCTGCCACTCCAGAGTTTTGGTTGATATGTTGTGTCGTAAAATAAAATTCGTATCCAGGAATATCAAATTTGTGATAAAGATTTGTATCATATCGTGTTTCTGTGAAAATTATTATGTCTATTTTGTCTAAGTATTTTGAAATATTTATTAAGTATTCGTCTAAATTTTTATTGAGACTTCTAATATTGTTATGAATTATTGTTAATCCCTCAAAAGTTAAAAATTGATTAATTTCATCCTCACTTGTACAAGTATATTGATTTTCAAAAATATCATTTGGAATTAATTCTAATACTTCCATATAAGAATAATTTGTTATAAAAAGGGGAGTATAAAATAAAAAATACTTGATACAGTACAAAGGATGAAAAAAGATAAAGTGTTGACCAAAGGACAATTAGGATGGAAAATAATCGAAAAATAGTTAATTTGACAAAAAAAGAAATTTGTGAAAACAAAAGTGTAAGAGAAACGGACGAAAAATAGTGAACAAAAAAAGAAAAGAAACTACAGATGTGAAGTTTCATTTTGAAACAAATAATTAATTGATGAAAGGGAAAAATGAAAAATATGAGAAATAAATGTAAGAAGTTAAAAAATAAAAGAATATGAAAAATAAAAACAGGAAGGGTAGGTTGAGGTGGCGGGGGCTGGGTTGTGCTAAACAGTGGATGTGCCCCCTGATCCGGCAGCGGCAGTGCTGTACGGGACAAGAAAGGGCTGCAGATCATGCATGTCTCCAATCTGGAAGGGAGGAGATCCCGCTACTCGTCGAACAAATATTTTTCCATCTCTTGTCCATGCCGATTCGATTTTATTTTCCTTTACCATTTTTCTTACTTCAAAGAATAATTTACTGTTTTCAGGCGTGAGGTGGTCATTGAAAAAGATCTTGTTATTTCCCGAGAAGAGGAGACTCGCTGTACAATCCAGCTGGTTACATTTTAATTTTGCTTGCTTAGCTTTTTTGATGTATTCGTTCCGTAGTTGCCTGTTTGAAAATTTAACAATGATGGGCTGGGTCGATTTTTGGGAAGAAGTTGGCACTCGATGAGCCGCTTGGATATCGGATCTAAAATTTATATCCACTCCCACCTTCTGGCCGATCTCACATACAATTTTTTCGATATTTTCATCAGCTACCATTGGGATATTGGTTATTTGTATATTTGAGCGTCTAGAGTACTGCTCTAAATTATTTACTCGATGATTAAGAGCTTTGTTTTCTTCTTGCAGTTTCTCTATAATTGAATTTTGTTTTCCAATCACGTTATGCATTTTTTCACTTTCTTTTGCTAATATTTCTTTGAACATTTTCATCATTCTATCTTCTAATCCACTCATCTCATCTTTCAAAATTCTTTGAATTTCATCTAAACTCATTTTTGCGTTCAATTGGTTAAGTCAAACACCAACAGGTTAATTTTATTATCAGTACGAAAGAGGGTTAATTAGAAAATAAACAAACTTGGGAGTTTCTATGGTAACGAATAAACAATTGAAAATTAATTAATATTAGATTTATTTTGTATTTTTTATGATTGTAACTCCAATACCGTTCTTTATGACATGTACGTATTCAAATAAAGATGAAATACTTTATTTTTTATTTGGTATAAATTATATAATTTTTCACTTGTTCAATCACACAACTAACAAAATTTTCAGTGTTCAATTGTCCCGTAGCAACGAGTAAATAAGAAAATTTCAATGAATGTTATGTTTCTTGATACACTTTTTATTATTAAATCATAACTAATAAATTAATAACAAGGAAAAAAACTGTTAGAGACAAATTTAGGCTTATCTATTCAACTTTAATCCAATTTTATGATCCAGAATGAACCTTTAAAACGACCTCAGTAGCTTGATCGATTGATAAGACAAATTTAGGCTTATCTATTCAACTTTAATCCAATTTTATGATCCAGAATGAACCTTTAAAACGACCTCAGTAGCTTGATCGATCAAGTCCCGGTCTCAGCGTACATTTAGTACTGATAGTTTCAATGGTACGATAACACAATAATGATAACAAACTTTAATGAAGCTTTAAATATTTTTTACTCTTGATTGCATTATGACGACAATTTCAAGGGAGCTCATAATTATAATTATTGTTATTATTCAACTATAGTACAATAATTATTTTAACAATGAAAAAAAAAAAATGGAAACAATATAATATGTAATTATGTATAAATTCTATACAATAAAAATGAAAAATAATAGAAAAATATATAGAAACATAATATGACATATTACGTCCCAACTAAAGGGCAGGGTTCTTGCCTATGGCAATCTCTTCCACTCAACCCAAGCTCATGTGCTAAATGTTGCTGAAAAAGAGCTTTTATTGTCAGACGATGAAATTTATTCTTTTTTTTTTTTGGTGTAAAATGTAAATGATGTCTAATATCAAAGAGCTTTTTCGCTTCTTGAGAACAAGCAAACTGAGACACTTTGCGTCTTCGGAGTTTCCATTTTGCACTTTCCAATACAGGGTGTCACATTCTAAACAAACCAGCGCGATTACTGGGAAACTATAATAATAATATCGCCTTATTTGTACTGTCCGAGTAGGACTATTGTAAAGTCCCATTATTCCAGCAGTAAGCCATATTATTATGCGGTAAAAATCCCAAATGGGTGGATCACATGTCATGTCCCGGCTGGATTTCGAACCCACAACCTCTGGAATCTCTGACAGACTTTTTGATTATATAAAAACTATTGATTCTATAGAAAAATCATTCTGACCAAATTTTCCTTAAAACTAACACTTGCTGGAGACCTTGAACATTTACTCAAGGTTGCCCTTCTAGATAAGGTTGAGGTCAACATAAGAAATTTAAATGGAACTATATATTTCCACCTGAGCTGATGGTGTAAAAGCATACCTAAAGCATTAAATGTGTATTTTTCACTTTTGCACTAGCTTCACTTACTAGCCACCTTGAGTAAAGTCAGAATAGAAGTGGAAACATCAGACTTTCATTAAATTGGTTCTGAGGGAGCTTGTTGATATGAGCCTCCTTGTAAGAAACTTGATGAAAATATCAAGTTTGGCGACCATCGAACACGATGATGCATGATACTCAATGATGGTGATGATGATGATAATGAATGAACATATTAATAGCATCAAAAGTTGTATCGTTTGAAATGACACAACTCTGTATAACTTTGGTTGCACTTCCTAAAGAAACTTTAATTTAAACACCTTTCGTTTCCCAGAGACATTTTAAGCTCCTTTTCTTCATAGTAACTTAGGGCGAAATTAAAAGGCAAATTTGTAAGACCTATTAGGCGCTAAGGGCGAAATTAATAGACAAATTCCATCGGTCAAGTCATTCCATGAGCCTAGTCACAGTACAGAATCCGTGACGTCATAACTCTTGGATTGCGTCCGAACGTTCCGTCCGAACTCTCTTAGATAGCGCAATGACTAAAGTTATAGATTTTGTCTATTAATTTCCCTCTTATAACTTCCTACAGCAACTTGGTTCCTCTGATTATGGTAACCTTCCGACTAACTCGTGCTTTAACTAGCAGTCCATGTAGTCCAGTCCACGTTACGTAACTGCCTCATGGGTTGTCCCACTCACGGCCCGAACAGGACTCGATCCCATGACCTGAGGTAACCAGAGGTGGTCCGACAACACGGCCGACGTTGTGCAATACCGGTCTATCTGCCTCAGCCAAATTTCACACAGGCAACTACTAGTCAGTGGCAAAATATTCCTCGAAACTTTCTTTAAGATATACATTTATACATGCAAATTTTAGCCAGGTATACAAACCTCAGTAGCTTGATCGATAAGGCGGCGCACGTGTAACCCAGAGGTCGGTCGTTCAAGTTCCGGTGTCAGCGTAGATTTAGTGAAGAGCGTTCGAGTTTGAGTTTAAGAACACAAAAATATATGATAACATTTTTTTTTTTTTTACAAATTTTAGCCAGGCATCTATCCAATGGCAAAAAGAACTTAACTTTCTTAGAGATTTTGTAATTTATTTGTTTTCATTATTTGTTTGTATTTGTTCTTCTTATAAAGTTTTCAATGATAATAGAGATATACAACTGTACATACCAACTCTAGCCAAATATCTATCCAAACAATTATTATTCATACTTGAATTCACATTTCTCCAGTTTTTTTTTTTCATTATTGATGAAAACGTAAGCTATATACACACTCCTGGTGATAACTTTCTTATTACGAGATAGTATCAGAAAACGTGTACTATAAAATGTCCTTTAAATGGTCAGGCTGTGTTGCACGTGTTGTAGATAGATTATATACTCTGGGTTGCACAGTTTGCACAGTCACTAACGTCTGATTAAGCACGGCCATTAGCCATTTGACTGTGTAGGTATAAAGTTGACTGATTAAATCTGTTCATTAGCTACTATGCACTTCGGCCTTGTCTGTATCTGCAATACATTCATATACTGGGTGACCAAGTTAATTTTTAGAAAATTTTAGAATCAACTCCAGGGAGACAGTTTAAGACTAAAATAATCTTAAGTAATTTTTCGAAAAACGAAAAAAAAAAATCACTTGAACAAAAAGTTTTCATCTAAAATTTAAACTTGAATCCGTCGAAAAGAAGTGAAAATGGTTCTCATGTCTGTGTGTAATACAAACTATAATGATTAAGTAAATTTCTCAAGTAAATGTTTCACACCTAATATTTTGTATGTATATTTGGATTCATTCATATCTTTATAAAATATCTATTTGAGTTATTGTCTTGTTCGTATCTCTGTTAGACGGCATTTATCGGAAAATGGTCTGATATTAATAGAGTCCTAGAAAGTAGCCTAGAATTGATTCTAAAAAAATCTTTAAAAAAGTTTTTGGACACCTTGTATGAAAAAGCGCAAGTCAGCACTAAGTCAACATTTCAAGAGAAAATGCTTTGTTGAATCAGACTTACAGAGAATTTTTTCTAACAGAAAAATCTGACCCTACAGCTGGGATTTCCGGCCCAACCCACGCTGGGTGAGGTTAACATAAACGAATACGCGAATGAAGGGTTAATCCTCGTCCTAACTATCTCAAATCAGCACGTTAAAACCAAAGAAAACCAATGGGCCCGCAAAGGAACCATAGACATTGGATCTGGGCGTCCATATAATTCCCTCGCCATCGTGATATAGTGCCCATCTTACGGACACAGAATTATATTATGATTAGATAAACATAGATAAAATATACAGATGTCCTAACTAGCGAGCAGGGTTATTGCCTATGGCAATCTCTTCCACCCAACCCCGATTATGACTTTTTACCAACATAAACTGAGAGGTTCCATCAAAAATAAGACTCACATTTTCTTTCATTGAGATCAGCGAATGGTTGATGCGATGAGAATGGACAGACAGGGCGTCCGCCAGAGATCTAGTGGCGACCCCGCGGGTACTGAGGTGGCCTGGGTCAGTCAGCTGTCGTCAGCTCCTCCACATGGTGGTCAGTGGCGGACAGCCGGGGGCGACATCGAAATATCGAACACCGTTATCGAAATATCGAACAATGTTATCGAAATGTATTTACAAACAGCCATACTGCTCACGGGTATTCATTTTTTCAATAGGTTTCTTTTAACGAATACTTTTTATCTTTTTTTTCTTTCTTTTTTTTTTTAATACTGTTTTAACTATTATTGAGTCAATTGCGTATAACTTTTATTTATCTTTTAGATAAATTTAAATATATATATATTTTTTTAATTAATTTTTGAGATACAGTAGAACCTGGGGATAAAAAAGAACTCAACTCTCTCAAGGAACCGGAAATTTTTCACTTATATCCAGGTTTATTTTATTTTATTATGCATACACATTACACAAGTAATAATACCTACAATATTATGATAAAATATCATTCCTAAATATTACATAGTACAGTATTAGGTGAAGAGATGAAAATTAAGATTTACATAATATCCCTACAACTAAAGGATTTTTTTAAACTAGTAGTGACGTACAAGTTTCTCTTATAACAGAGGTAATATTTCCTTAATAGAGAGTTAAATTGGACCTGGGAATTGTTCTCTTATCTCCAGGCTCTACTGTATTCAAGTGTTGATGATTCAAATGAGACATTGTTTACAAATCAGAGTATTTTTTAAATTTTATATAAAAAAATATAAAAACAGTTCTACGTTAAAAAAAAAACATTTTTATGAGGAATTGAAAACAATCTCACACCATATGTTTTCTTGAATCAGAAACTAACAACTATCATTTTTTTATACTATCATTATTAATTTGGGTTTAACATTTCTTTATTATCATTTATTGAAAAAAATGTTAGACCCCAATTAATAATGATAACAAAAAAATTAATTCTATCAATTATGATAAAACTTCTCATAATTATGTGTAGAAAAAGAAATATTATTCAAAAACTACGCGCAGCACACTTATAATATTAAAAAAAAATTGTCAGTTAAAAATATTTCACTTTAATAAAAAAAAATCGTAACAATTTTTTTTTTTATTTTTTTTTACAAAAAGACGAACACAATACTTCTGGCTTTCTTATATTAGAAATTTATCGGAAGTAATATAGAGGGAACAAGAGTATGAAAATAATTAGTTAATCAGTTAATCACCGAACGTTTAGGAGATATAAGAGAGCGCAGTGTGCCATGATGGACACAACAGAATAACAGAAAATGACGCAAAACAATGACGAAACGAGACTAAAAATAACTTGCGAGAGAGAGAAAAAAAAAGAGTAAACTCAGACTCGTTAAAAAGAAAATAAAACTGGGAGGAAAATTAGGATGCTTTCACAACAAACATATAGGATATCAAAAGAACACAGACAATACTAACACTAACAAAGCTAAACAATAATAACACTCTTTAGTGAAAGGTAAGCACCTGGCGAGATTAATGCTCATAGCATTTTCTACCACCATTACCTCAGAGTCCCATTATTAGGTGATGACAAACTCAAATTAATGAGGAAAAATTCATGCACTAGGTGGAATTCGAACCAACGGATTCCTACGCTACCTGGATTACCAGACTAGCGCGTTAACCACTTAACTAACTGTGTAAAAAGTTATTTATATACAGGGTGATTCAGAAAAGTACCGTCAAACGTTAACCACATATTCTATGGGCTAGTTAAGAAGGGGTCAACTCTATTAAAGAAAGTGCGCAAATGCCTCCTAACGGAGGTACACGCCCCTTAAGGTGTTTTTAAACAATCGAAATTTTCATTTTACGGCTTACCTATTTGGGATATCGCGATATGGTAAAAAAAACACTCTCAATACTAGATGAAACCTTTCTTTTGGCATACAATTTAACAGCATTCCAATTTCAGGGGCGGTCTGAGGAGGGTCAGATGGAAGAAAAAACGTTCTAACTTTTTAGTCGTTGCTTGTAATTGAATTTGGTTTTCACCATTTTAAAACTTTTGTCATTCCCTCAAATCAACACCAAAGCTTAAAAATTGAAATTGAAGATTTTAAAACCGCATTAAGTTTTGAAACCTATGCAACTAGCATACAATTTTAGAACAAGAATTTTCAGCCAATTCATTATTTAACAATGGATGTAAGTGCTATCTAGTATTGAGAGTGATTTTTTTTACCACATTGCGATATCCCAAATAGGTAAGCCGTAAAATGAAAATTTCGATTGTTTAAAAACACCTTAAGGGGCGTGTACCTCCGTTAGGAGGCATTTGCGCACTTTCTTTTATAGAGTTGACCCCTCCTTAACTAGCCCATAGAATATGTGGTTAACGTTTGACGGTACTTTTCTGAATCACCCTGTATATTTACATTATACGTAGTCTAATAAACTCTATACTCTTTTTAGTATACTATACATAAACGAATTCAAAATTTTCGTAAGCTAGAACAATCAGTGTGTAGGAATCTCACATCAGACTAAAAAAAATTGAAATCGGAGCAAAAAATTTTTTTTTTACAAAAACAAACACAATACTTCCAATTTCTAATACATATTAGAAGTTTCTCGGAAGTAAAATATATCTCTATTTTATAAAATAAATATATAACGTCTCTTCGAATAAATAAATATATCTCGTCTATTTTTTTTTTTTTTTTTTTTTTTTTTGCTTTCAGGCTTAAAAAAATGCACACACGTTGAATAACTGTACACAACAATCAAAAACAATTGCTGAAAAATTAGATCTTTTTTTCTCTCTCACAAATAAAGTGAATAATTATTACTTATACACAACAATCAAAAATACTCGATGAAAAATCACAGACAAAAAAACGACACTGTAGAGCGGAGGGTTCACTGTTAGCCAGGTCATAGCAGACACTGGCCCGGTTGCCAGACGGGACTCTGGGTTTGGTCAGCTGAGGCAACGAGCGTGCAACCAGTGCAACATGGCTATAGCTGTAAGCCGGGGAGGTTCCTAAACGCGCACGGGGTCCCAAACACGATTGCGGACGAAAAAAACAAAATAAAATAAACAAACCCAAAGAAAAAAATCTGGTGTAAACATCACACGAATTTCCTTATCATATTAGGAATGGGAACGAGACCAAAAGCCACTGGTGACTCAAAGGTAACAGTTAGCTAAAAATAAATGTTAAATTCGTAATCAGCACCTCTAATTCATGGCTTTACTCAGATCTAAAAAAATGATCTGAGTAAAGCCCTCCAAGTTAGCAATTAGCTTAGGAGATATTTTTTTTTTTTCTTTCTTTCTTTTTTCTCTGTCTTATCCCGCTCAAGCAGGGTCGACTTGTTCAACCTCATGGTTGAGGTTGAACAACGGCTGGATGCCCTTCCTAACGCCAACGATTCTATCTAATTTAACGTCCTGGATTAGGACGGGGGTTTTACCCTTCATTCGCTGGGAATCGTACCAGCTACCCACATTAACCTCACCTAGCCTGGGTAGGGCCGGAAATGCCAGCCTCGCGTGATTGGATGGAACAGAATATTCTTCGAAAAGTCTGCCCCAGCCGAGAGTTGAACTCGGGAACTCTGGACTACGGGTAGTAGTCACAACCATTACGCCACGGAGGCTGTTTAGGAGATATTTATTCATGTACATAATTAATTATAATTCACTAGCGGGCTGCACCCGCTTTGCCAAGGGTCCTCGTTGTGGCCGCCTATACCAAGGTTTAGGAAGCACTGCCGAGCGAGTACACCAAACAATACAAGAGCAGAAACCAGATTAACTGCTTGTGGCTGTGCGAGGTTCTATTGAGACGAGAGACTGCTCTCCAGTGCGGGTACCCAGGATTATGTGGTAGTCACTCTCTGGTGAAGCCAACGAGAGAGAGAGAGACAGACAGAGAGATATTGTGGTGAACCAGACAGCCTGAACGAGGACTCAGGAGATGCACAAGAAACAGGATGACGATTAGGGGCCAAATTATAAATCAGGATTAAATTCAAGATTATTATATGACCTGGTTGTAGATGTAGAGTTTCATTCGAACCAATTATTTATTCATATTGCCAGTGCAGGCATACTGATGTCTGCCTTTTCGTTATAAAAAAGGTTATCACACTTGTGTTAATCACTTTCGTGATATCTCAAATACTCAAAATATCTTTACTAAAATATCTACGCTGAATCCGGGACTTGATCGACCGACCTCCAGGTTACAAGTCCGCCGTCTTATCGATCAAGCTACTGAGGTCGGTTGGCTGACTAATAGGAGACAGCCATTAAGACAACTCAAAAACTAACTGGTTGATATTCATATTAAAAGTTTTTTTTCTCCATATAAACATATAGATGAGTTTCACCCAGCCTAGATGGAGTTGGGAATATCCAGCATCACAATGATACGAATATAAATGGTCACCCATCAAAGTCCTAGCCTTGCTGGACGTTACTTAACTTCAGTGACAGAAGAAGAACTAGTGTCTTCAACGTGCGTGCCATCGACTCTACGCTGGCTGATTTTTCACATTTTTTTTTAAATTTGCGGCATTGCTGGCATTCCGGCCAAGCATGGGCTGGGCCGGAATGCCAGCATCACGAAGTCTTCACTTCGCTGGACGTTGCTTAACTTCGGCGATCCTACGAAAACCGCGGTGCATTCAACGCGCCATCGACACTGATTGATACGAATATAAATGGTCACCCATCAAAGTCCTAGCCTTGCTGGACGTTACTTAACTTCAGTGACAGAAGAAGAACTAGTGTCTTCAACGTGCGTGCCATCGACTCTACGCTGGCTGATTTTTCACATTTTTTATTTTTTTAAATTTGCGACATTGCTGGCATTCCGGCCAAGCATGGGCTGGGCTGGAATGACAGCACCACGAAGTCTTCACTTCGCTGGACGTTGCTTAACTTTGGCGATCCTACGAAAACCGCGGTGCATTCAACGCGCCATCGACACTGATGGCTTTCTCACATTTTCGGACCGTCAGGAATTCCGTCACGACAGCCAACCTTCGCCTGGTCAACTCGCTTCACACCTCGTTACCTCACGTCATGTCTCTCAACCTTCAACCAATCTGTCTTGGCCAGCAATCCGTCGCGCGACTCAGGAAGGACAACCGTAGGCGAGTCTGGCGTATTCCCCCCCTGGTGAGGACTAGTGACCAGGCGCGGCCGGTGCTAAGGGTTGGGTGGGAGAGATTGCCACAGGCAATAACCCCGCCCTTTAGGTAGGAAATTATTGTTATTTTCTTTTTCTTTTTTACTTATTTATTTTGTCATTTGTTTGTTTTTTTTTCTCATAATTTTATACTGTTACCTGTACTTTGTCCTCCTAATAAAGCTTTAAAAAAAACTCTAATACTAAAAGAGCGACTGTTGAACTACTGTTTTAGTCCGGTTTTTTTTGCAGCACTCTCAAAACATATTCCCACCGACCGGGCCCAGTATCTACGTTTAAATGATAAAAAAAACACGATTTTTGGCCTTTTAGGGTACTAATTTTACATTTTTTGATCAGATATTGAAAGAGTGACTGACTATAAATCCCAGATTAGTTCGGGGGTATGGCAGCACCCCCAAAACATTTTCCCGCCGGCCGCGCCTGTGGGAGACACCACTCTTACCCTGCACACATACCTCTGGTCCAGACACCTCTAGTGACCTTATTCGGTGTACATTATCACCGCCGCTATCACAATTATCATCCACTTGCTATTGTGCTAGTTCTATCATAATGCTATCAAACAGTATTGTTATTCACTTCTTATAATGCTATGAATATCACAGTCAACCCAGGATATAAGAGAAACCTCGATATATAATATGAATGCTATTTCCAAGTCCAATTTACCACAGCATTTTCTACCACCTAATCCTCAGAGTCCAATTATTATGTGGTCACAAACTGAAATAAATTAGGAAAAACTCATGCACTGTGTGGGATTAAAACCAACGGATCACTACGCTACCTGGATTAGCAGACTAGCGCGTTAACCACTTCACTACCAGACTTGGCTATATCCTCTTAATAATTTTTTGCATTTTGTACCACCTAATCCTCAGAGTCTTATTATTATGTGGTCACAAACTCAACTAAATGAGAAAAAATTCGTGCACTGGGTGGGATTCAAACCAAAGGATCCCTACGCTACCTGGATTAGCAGACTAGCGCGTTAACCACTTGACTACCAGTACACTATTGTTATTAACTTATAATGATACTATTATTATTTTTATTATTCACTTATTATCATATCAATGTACGGTTAGCAGTGCTAACTTAGCACCAGATCTAAACGCCAACGTATCTACAACCTATTATCCGGATAATATACATAGGTAGTAAAATCGCTCTCTACCACAAAGCGATTTCTCTCGATACGAACGCCATTTCCGGCACACCAAGATACATAGAAATGTACATACATAGAAATAAATGTTCAGCATACATAGAGGATAAAAAAGATCCGTAATTGAGAATCATGGTTTTTCGATTGAATGCACTTCCGTATATTTGTATGTCCGCCTGCTAGTCCGTAAGTAGTGGGACTCTTTGATCCTAATAATCGGCCATAAAATAAGTATATGGGTGTTTATATTTAGTCCACAGACCATGCTTTTAGAAAACTTTAGAAAAAAGCGCCCGATTATAGCTCAGTGGTTAAGCACTCGCTTGCTATGCGGAAGGTCCCGGGTTCGATCCCCCGTGCCGACAAAAAATTGTATTCTTAGATTGGTTACAATTGTTTCGGTGCGCTCGTGTTGACCCTGCACCTAAATCTTGCCCATCCGAGGGGAGGCACACTACGGGATGGGCAAGCTACAACACAGACCACAAGCGTCTACACTAACTCCTGTTTCATGGCTACGAAATAAAAACTGGTGTAAACATCACACGACTTTCCTTATCATATTAGGAATGGAAACAGAGGGGAGGCATACTACGGGATGGGCAAGCTACAACACAGACCACAAGCGTCTACAGTAACTCCTGTTTCATGAAAACCAGGTATCTATGAAAACCAGCTATATCTATGGAAACCAGGTATTTATGAAAACCAGCTATCTATGAAAACCAACTATCTATGAAAACCAGCTATCTATGAACCGTCTACAAGAGACTCTCCGCCTAATCACCTGAGCAATTAGTTATGCTCAGCGGCGGAGTTGCGACTTTGTAAGCGAGAGGTCACAGGGTTCAAAGCACCCGAGCGGTGAGTGTCTGCAAGTCACAAGTGGTTATCTAGAGTCTCCTATACTATGAGGGTCCGGTGGTTCTCAGTATCAATAGGTGATAACACGGGTTATTAGGACAACCGAAAAATAATTTCAACAAAAATATTTTTATTTTATTTTTCTCACAAATTTACGGGTTCAACCCATGTGTACAAGTATTGACATCTATTTACTCTGTCCAATCGGAGATAGATATAAAATGATAATAATTTGTCATATTTGTGTTAATGACAATCGAGATAATCACAACTATACTCAACCTCGCTTTACTAAATTTATGCATGGTCATTATCACGACGGGGGTGTTACCTTCATTCGCAGAAAACTCACAAACCCTCTACCCACATTAACCTCACTCAGCCTGGGTTGGGCCGGAATGCCAGCATCACTCAGTTTTCACCTCGCTGGGGCGTTGCTCAACTTCGGTGATTTCAACTGACTCTCTGCCTCTTGATGACTGATGGAATCGAATAAATCTAAGTCCAAATGCAACCACCTGCATCCACCGTTAACTTATCCTCTTGCTTAGTGACATACCAGCACGATAGAGGAGAGGCATAGCAGTTAGCTCTAGTAGACAATAATGAATAATTGTTGGAGCATAGCACTGAGACAGCAGTGTATACTCAACATCATGGAAAATGGCTCTAGTGGGAAGAAATAGCAGTTAGCTGTAGTAGAGAATAATGAATAATTGTTGAAGCAAAGCTTTACTACATCTACGCTGAAACCGGGACTCGCCTTATCAATCAAGCGACTGAGGTCAAAATTTAATGCGAGATTTATTTTATGAGTTTCTGCAACTCATTGTCTCTTTATTTAGTTCTGTTGTTGGTATAGCAGGCTACAAGTTGACGTTATTGTGTTGGCTATACGTTACCATGGTTACACGTTTGGTTTGCGTCGTGACGCAGTGCCGGACCAACGACCTAGGATAAATCAGTTTGGGTTTCCCAGCTGTCAACAGTGGGAGTACAGGTAATAATAATATCGCCTTATTTATAAGATGAAAAAAGTTATCATAATTATTTGTGTTGATCACTTTCGTGATATCACAACTACTCAAACTCGCTTTATTCAATCTGCGCTAAAACCGGGACTTGAACCACCGACCTCCAGGTTACAAGTCCGCCGCCTTACCGATCAAGCTACTGAGGTCGGCCTTATTTATACTGCGCGATGAAGACTACTAAGTCCCATTATTCCAGCAGTAAGCCCAAGACATATTATTATGTGTTAAAAATCCCAAATGGACGATAATTAACATGCCTGGGTACGGCCGGAAATCTCAACCCCACGTGTTTGGAAGAACCAGAAATTTCTTCGAAAAGTCTACCTCAACCGGGAATCGAACTCAGAATCTCTGGACGACGGGCAGTCGTCACAAAAGTTGCGCCACATCAGGGGCTGGCAAAGTTCTAGTTTGCTGAGGGGATAAAAATCGGTCAAAATACATCACTTCTCTCGCAGCTGTCAAAAGCACGACCAATCCCTGTCCCTAAACACAATAAACTCTATGCGAGGAATATTATAACCGGTGATGCTGTCACCAAACTTAAAGGGCTCCAAAATAAAGGGCTGTCAGTAAACAGAAAGGACTCCAAAAAAGGATGCTGTCAGTAAACAGAAAGGACTCTGAAAAAAAAAACACACCCAGGCGCAATATATCAGGAGACCTGTACATTAATCTCTCAGCGATCACGTGTCGTCTATACACAGGATTAGATGAGTCCGTTCTCTGAGCTCTATTGTCCTCATAACTCATCCCTCCATCCTCCTCTCCCGCCTAAATATTTCTCTTCTTACTCGATATTCCTCTTCCTACTCAATTCCTATCTTTCTTCCCTTTTGACAGCTTAAACTGAGGTTCCTCCTCTATCGTCTGTCCCGATAGCTCAGAGGTCAAGGCGTCTGTCTGGTAACCCAGAAGTCGCGGGTTTGAAACCCAGCCGGGACATGACAAGTTATCCTCTCATTTGGGATTACGACCACATAACAATACGTCTTTTTTTTAAGTTTTATTAGGAGGACAAACAGGCAACAGTATAAAATTAAGAAAAGAAAGAAAGAAAGAAAAAAAAAAAACACACAAATGACAAAATAAATAAGTAAAAAAGAAAAGAAAATTACAATAATGTCCTACCTAAAGGGCGGGGTTATTACCTGTGGCAATCTCTTCCACCCAACGTCTTGGGCTTACTGCTGGAATAATGGGACTCATTAGTTCTAATTATTAGGCAGTATAAATAAGGCGATATTATTATGATTAATATTTCTTCCCATTTTACAGTTTTGACTGACCTTCTCTTTCTTCAGGAAATCCATTTTTCTCCCTCTCTCCTTTTTTCGCTATTTCTTTATTGGCTTTCCTTATACTTAATCTTTTCTTCTTTCTCTCACCCTTTACATGTGAGTCTATCTCTTTCTCGTTTCAGTAGTTAGACTATTCGTAGAAAAACCTGCGTAACAAACCTGAGAAGCAAACATGCGGTTAATTCCTTGGGGTTTTCCTCTATGCACAAATATCGCACGGATGCAACTCAGCTCCGAAGCAATTCGAGAGAATACGACCAGAGTAGCATCCCGGTGCACTATTCTGTACCTGCTGATGCAATCAATATACAGGGTGTTCTCATTACCATCACCTACTTACAGGGTGAAGAAAAACTTGTCATTGGTTTATTTTTAATAATATTAAGAATGAAATCAATTGGTCCAAAATGGATATACATTAGGGTGTTCTTATTAGCGTCACCTACTTAGTGGGTGTAGAAAAACTTGTAATTGGTTGATTTTTAATAATCTTCAGAATGAAATCAATTGGTTTAAAATGGACAAGGATGGCACAAGAAAGAGAG
The DNA here is from genome assembly GCA_024516035.1 of Bactericera cockerelli. NCBI lineage: Eukaryota > Metazoa > Arthropoda > Insecta > Hemiptera > Triozidae > Bactericera > Bactericera cockerelli. The sequence continues at coordinate 15,596,503 of CM044958.1, read as the reverse complement.
AGAAGAAAGAAGCATTGCGGTCTGCAGCTTTGGCGAGAAATCAACAACGCTAGAAATCACAGGTCCATCGAGGAAGGTATGAACGTATATAAACTGTCTTAAGGTCACATTATGAAACAGGATTAAAGTTAAGCTAAGGTTGACGCGCCCTCAAGTCTGAATTTTCGACTGTGAAGTCTCCAAGGAAAGGAGGGTAAAACCTCCGTCTCGAAAGACCTAGGTCCTAGAAAGAGGCGGTGGTAAGCAACAACAAAATCACTCAAATTTCTCTTGTAAATAGATTGTTATAAGTTACTAGCGGGCTGTCGCCCGCTTTGCGGGCCGAGGCATGGCCGTGAAAGCAAAAAATCCTTTTTCGCCTATGGCAGGTGTTGAAGTGGGAGTTTCGAAAAATCCCGTCTTATTGCACATCTAGACTATAAGACAAAGCTACATACCAAATTTCAGCTTCCTAGGACTTACGGTTTGGGCTGTAGAGCGATGATCAGTCAGTGGTCAGTCAGTCAGTGACTTTGACATTTATATATTAAGATTTTCCCTTAAAAGAAGTAAATTTGACTGGGAATCCTTCTCTTAAAAAGAGACTAGCTGTTTCACCCGTGCTTTGCTACAGGACAGAATACCCCGATATCTTGAAAATTTTAAAAAATATTTTAATTTTGAAAATTTTCTAGGTATTTTGATGGTGGTTTAGGGGAGGTATGAAAATTTGAATATCTGTTACCGTTTGGGCTGTGGTATTGTAAAATGACAACCCTGAGGACAAAGTCAGCCAGTCAGACACGCACAGATTTGAATTTTATTTTTTTAATAACATATCTAATGTTATTAAGTACTATTTTACCTTAGAGAGTACAAATTTGACTGGAAATCTTTCTCTTAAATCCAGGGCTACTATATTGATACATTTTTTCTTGAACAAACAGATACCCAGTATGTATTCTATACTCCACTCTGTTGGTACCTAACGAGATGGAATTGCTGAAATGCAAATCGAGCTACGTTTTAATGTTATTGCCACATTTTCCTTCACATCTCTCCTGGCACAATAACACGTCAACTCCATTTACGTTAATAATAATTGATTGACGTTTTTCTCCCCTGTCGGGGAATTTTTTCTTCTCTCCTTCATTTCATTCTTTTTCCCCTTGCTACAAAGGAGAATGGGGAAGTTCTTTATCCCTGGTAAAACAGGTGAAGAAGGGGTATTTCCCATCCCATTCTTCTTTTTTCCCTTGTTACAAAAGAGGATGGTCCTTTATCCCATCAGTTAAAATAGGCGAAGGAGGGTTTTTTTTCTGCTTGCCCTATTTCCACGACTTCAAAGAGAACGAATATTACATTAATTTGCGAACACAATAAGCCACATGTTGTTTTTTAATTATTATTTACCATGGATTTATTTTTTATTTAGAAACCCTAGCTATAAGTTTTAATAAGTCATTTATGTATAATGTATTGTAAAATATGACATAAATAAACAATTAAATTAAATGGATTATCTCAAAGAAGATTGAGCTTCACTTAAAAAAAATCTAGGTTTAACGTCGCTTTCAACTGTTTCAACTGCATCACGACGGGGGGTTTACCCTCCATTCGCTGGAAACTCACTGACCAACAACTCAAATAAAGCTCACCCAGCCTGAGTGGGGCCGGGGATAGCCAGCATCACGAGGGTTTGAACTTTGAATGGTCACACGTTCAAGTTCTAACCTCGGAGGACGTTCCAACACTTAGACGACCGGCATGGTTTTTCGTGAATTCTCTTGTGGGACCGGCGATAATGCGGCTATACCGACCCCGTGTACCACCGGTGGTACACCCGGTCCATTCCGTACGAACGTGCGTGTACCACCGGTGGTACACCCGGTCGTCTAAGTGTTAACTACAGTGAAAGAACTGGTGTATTCAACAACAACTACAACAAAAATCAGATAAATAATATAAGTATAAGTAGTGTTTTATTTAGACTGTCAGCGCAAGTCAGGTAGTCCCAGTATGCCAACAGTTTATACGGCTCAATATTAAGCTCAATTTATCCATTGATTCTTGAACAACTAATGAATCAAGTCAAATCATATGAGGAACACAATTTTATTCAAACTCTCTAAACTCTTAAAGCTTTCAACTCAACTGTCGAGTTAACAAAAACTGGTTCCTAAATACTGAAATATTATGGGGTGCTAAGATCGTTCAGATAGTAAAGTTTCGAAACCAGGACTGGATCTTCGAGTTTGGCAATCAGATATCGAACGGGATTCTGGGACACAGATGTAACCCCTGGCGCTGCGCTGGAAGGAGGGTTGACACAACGTCTGGTCGTTGTGTTGGGCTAGCACAACAACAACATTGTTTTATTTTTTCTTTTGTCCTTCAAACCAGAGATAATTATATGGAAACATTGTTTTCTACTTACGATAAATTTCTAATAGAAATCGGAAGTACCTAACTGTGTTTAGTCTTTGTAAATATGTATTTTTTTAAAAACAATTCCTTGAAATGTTTTAATTTTCATCAATAACTTTATTCATCTTCTATTTGATCATGAATTTTTTGTCCTTCAATTTCAAGATTTATATGTGTGATCAACTACAGCATTGAAAGGACACTTTAAGTCTTATTTTGGGAAAAATAAGGCCTAATAATATTGTCTTCCGAGAATACTTCTATTTTCATTGGCTTCAGCAGATAATTTTTTTCTTCCATGTAGGTACTTTAAACTGAGTTTCTTCTTCCTATTTTTCTTATAGCTTATTTTTGTCCATCAGATGGACAAAAATTTAGGTTACTTAAGATAAGTAACCTAAATAAGTACTATGAGAACTATGGAAAATGTAGGTAATTAATAAAAAAAAACGTAAAAAAAAACACTTTCCAGAGTATAAAAATATTAAAAATAGAACACATTTTCTGAAATCAAGAAAATTGAACTCATTTTTGTACATCAGGTTTTTTGCTTTTCAAAGCCACACAGAGTAAAATGTCACTGGTGTTTGCTATTGCTCACAACATTTGATAATAATGTTACTGACCTATTTAAATGTGTTTCCAGCCTGTTTGACCTTTAAGTCTTTTTATTGCTCCTACATAGCATTATACAAAACAGCATTTATTATTAGGTGTTATGTGTTTTTCTACATTATGAAATAGAATTTGGACATGATCTATTATTGTCTACTCCATTGGATACCTATTGTTTTCTCTGGAATCATATGATTTTTGTTTTGTTTTTGTGTTTTTTTTTTATATAGAAAAGAACTATACACTTCTGCAGTGCAACAACATAGTAGGTAGATAAATTCACCTTGACACCTACAGTAGAATAGATGAGGTTTATGTACAACTGTACAGTACATGAGTACACACATAGCTTCTATGCATGTACATATTTTCATTGTATGCTTTGAAACAAAAGATAACTAAATAAAGAAGTCCTTCAAATTACAGAACTGAAAAATTCCATCTTCTTCCAAAGTTTCATGAGGGTGGCCACTTTTTCAGAAACATAGATACTGTACAATACTGTACATAAATAAATCAAATCAGACAAAAAGTAATACAAAATTAAAAAAAAAAAATGCTTAGGTAACAAGATCAGATATACATGTTTCACAAATTTTACCTCAAGAAAGTCATTAAAGTGGTCACAATAGATCTAAATAGAGGTCGGTGTGATAATTGGTGCTTCTCTTGTGGAACTCCAACCAGTCTATAATAATCAATAAAAGTCATTATATAGTTTGAGCACAGAACAGTAAGTACATAAATATCAGCAGGTACTATTGAGCATTGACTAATGAGACAATATTCCAATGAAAATGGGAATTGAATAAGAATAAAAAAGATAAAGAGAGATATTGTGTTTTGTTAAACTCAATAGAATTGCTTGGGTTATGGATTAGACTAGGTTGCATAACAATTTTCACTATGGCAAACCTAAGCTAAGATTACCACCAAACCAATATCCTGATTGGTTGAAAATCTCAATTACATGTGACTCTTGTCAAACTTTGCCATTTATTTGATATCCCAATAGCATGAATCTCTCAATACCTAAAAATGACACTTCTGTCCCTTGAATTTTGAGATAGTGGGATTCTACTGTAACTTTATCCTCACCTTGCTAACTTTATCCAGCCCTACCACTTGACCACAAAATTCTATTTCACAACAAAATCTTTCAAAGCACAAGTAATTTCAAATAATGAAAGAATGACTATGATTAGGTTTGAGTAGTATTTCTTATGATTAGGTTTAACTCAATTCAAATAATGAAGAAAAAAAAATGACTTTCCTTAAATTGAAAAAGGTGAGAACATTGCATTAAATGGTATTTTTAAGAATTAAAATGATAAAATATTTGGTTTCTTAAGACAATCATGTTGTTTTTATATCATTCTAAGCAATTTATGTAAGTTTCATAAAAATCAGTTCAGAACTAGCACTTGGATAATATTAGGATGTACCTGAAATAGGTACCTACATAAATGGATTTTAGTGTTTCTTTTTGCATTTTGAGCCAATAAATCAGTTTTTTGAGCAGCTCACTTCTGAATACATCAGTGATTAGAAGAGGAAATATACCTTTTCCTAAGCAAAACCTGTAAAAGGTTTTTACTTTCCATCTAGATTCTAGAATATTGATATTTGTGGGTTTAACACATTAAAATTCTAAGAGGGTTTCTGCAGCACATAGAGGTGTGGAAATTTGATAGGAAGTATTTATGGGTCAAAACTCAAAACAGTGTTGAGATTGGAGCTGTTTGAGAAAATTGGCATAGTCCATGCTATGTCATGGACACTCATGACCATAGTTTCTCACTAAACTATATGTTGTGACCAGGCGCGGCCGGTGGGAATTTGGCTTGGGGGTGCTGTCAAAATTTTACGAAAAGAAAAACTATGCAACATTTAATACATGTCTGCAAGGCCTAGTGGTGAAGTGGTTATGTCAGTGAGAGGGAATTCTAACTAGGGGGCCAATAGTTCAAGTCTCACGTGTGGTGATTTTCGAGAATTCTGTTAGAGTGATTAGGTATCATAATAAATTAATTTGTTTTAATTTATAAAAATGATTAGCTGACGCAAATATGATGATAATTTTGGAATAACGTTTATTTTTCACAACCATTGTAGATTTTTTTTCAACGTATATGAGAAAAAAAAAATGTTCAAAAGAAAGAAAATAAGAATTTATAAAGGACTTACTCTTTACTGTACTGATTATCTGGAGTAGAATCCATTCGCTGGATTTCGAACAAAACTTGTGAATGGCTTTTTCATTGAAGTCAGAATCAAATATGTATGTTTGAAATCATTTTTTAAAACAAAGAAAACTTATTCTTAATAAGATGTCAACTGAATTAATTTTGTTTTTCCATACCTGCTTTGAAATGTAATTACCTAATTCCTATGTGATAAAAAAACAATACTTTCTTACTTTTTTCATTAAAAGTAAAAATATACATTTTTAACTTTAAAGAGAATGAATTGATAATGCTAATTTAATTTTAATATATTTATAAGAAGTTTCAAACCCAACTTAAATTGATTGCACAAATTTAATCTTAAAAGGTATTCAAAATTAAGGATAAAATAAATGTTATAATTATAGACCGATATTATGTTTACAAAACTTTGGGTGAAATTAACAGTTAGGTAAATTCAATTATTGTTACTCTGTACTTTAAATCATTAAATAAATTGCAACCGATTATTAATTAATTTTCAAAACAAAAACACGTGAAATTATTAACATAAATTTCGCGGAACGGAAGGGATCTTGACAAGACCGCACGCGCCAACGAGGCCTTGAACTAGTTGTCTTGTTCCTTCCTGCTTCGGTGCTTCCCCTCTCCTCATGAACGAAATCTATAAATAACTTGCATTTTTCTACTTCATAGCTCTAGAGCTCTGAAGTCAATCAGAAATTTTTCAGCGGACACTATCTTGCTCCCTGAACACAAAATCGTCTCCCCCGAGACAATTTTTGTTCGTTTCTTTGTCCCTCTCTTCGTCCCGCTGTGCGGGTTGGTTTGGTCGCTCCATGCCTTCTCTTTCAATAAGGCATGAGCAGAGAAAAGAGAAATGCTCTACCGAGCGCGGCAGCGCTCCGCACGGAGAATCCAAAAAGTAAGAAGAGCGTGTTAGATTTATGTTCTCTACAATCAAGCTTGGGTAAAGATTTATCTAATTAGGTACCTATTTTTTATTTAGTACGATTTTTTTTATTATAATGATAATTTTATGAATTGATTGTTCGAGTTATGCCTAATGATTTTCATTTACTACAAGCTAAAGAAACATGAAAAAAAAAACTTTTTTTTTCCTTTTCGTCTGGGGGTGCTGGAGTTCCGCAGCTCCTTAGCACCGGCCGTCCCTGGTTGTGACCAAGATATTTTTGCTTTCCTGACATGATATCAACACAAGGCTTGGCATGGACCTTCCATGTCCGCCTCACCCAGCCTGAGCTATCCAGGGTAATAATAATTGGCACTTACCTGTGATAACTTATCCTCGATGATTTTCTCTGTTTCCATAACTTGCTATGTCTCCCCTCTCCAGCCAACAATCCAAACTGAGCCAAAGCCAAGCCAATACAGATTCCTTAATGCAATCCCTACATGGTCGTGCTCGCACTTCTTGTACTCAGGAAACCAACAATAGGAAAGTGGAAAAAACGCACCATAGAAAATAAAACACTACTCTCTTATCAAACTGCTGAGACAATCACAGATTAACAAATTAATGATAAAAGGGATCAAGAGATAATGGATAGTCACTGTTGAAGAAACTCTTGCATCGCCTCTCTGTATCAGGGGGCCATTTGTGATTTTACAAACTAATTTAAAACGGGTTTAACAAACTATCACGTGCCCATTTTGGTTGCAATTTTAAAATAACTTGATGCTAATAAACTGAAAACTACAGGAAAAGAAGCAACTACAAGAAATTCATTATTCAATGACGTAAAACTGAAACAACTTTCGGAACTCATTTCTCATTTTTTAAGAAAATGAAATTTTTGTTTCCCAAATCTCAGAAATCGGCCATCTTGATTTTACTGAGTGCATTTTGTCGACGGAGGTAAACAAACCGCGATTAGAAATCGAGAGTATAAAAAGTGAAGCATAACATAACTGCTTTATGTGAATACATAGTTGAATACTTTCCCATATTATTTTATTTATGGCTGATTCTGTATCTTTCAAAAAATAGATGAATTGAGTATAAATTACTTGTTGAATACACAGTTCTCAAAAACTGATGTTGAGCTCTCGGTGGGTCATCTCAGACATCACAACATCGGTGGATCATCCACGGTGAGCACTTGCTTACCTTGCGAAAGGTACCGGGTCCGATACCCCGAGCCAACAAAAAATATGAATATAAATTTGGTTTCAATTATTTGTTAGGGTTTCAATTGTTCCGGTGCGCTCGAGTTAACCCAGCATCTATATGGGAAGTACTGTGTCACTTCTCGCCCATATGAGGGAAGGCATACTACGGGACGGGATCTACAGTAAATCCTGTTTTATGATTACGAAATAAAAAGGGATTCCAATCTTACATTTTGAGTAGCTGGTTTTTTTAGTTGCCAGCAAATTGAGGGTAAAAGCCCCGTCGTGATAATTATGAGAAAAAAAGAGAGAAGTTGTACCAGATGTACATAACCCAATGGTCCCAATGACCATGTAGAAAAACCTATATGGGTAAATAGATATATTTTCCAGTTTTTTTTTTCTCAATATTTTGAGCCCCTTAGTACATACAACGCTCTCTATGTTTTTTCTCATGATGCTTCAATGTTGGTTTACTTTGCTACTTTCCACTTCAGCCAAACCTTATTGTTATTCACGGAGGTTAGAGTTTGAGAGTTTTTCAAACATTTATCAGAAAAAGTGTGTCTTACTCAAGGAGGGATAAATAATGGAGTGGAAGTAATACGAAAAAAAATTGGTTCTTTTTGTGCACAAAGTTCGGGTGTAGTTCCCTAATCAGACACAGAACTGTAGCCCGTTCCAGAAACAATACTCCCACTTTCGAAATCCCCGAATCCCCGTTTCAACCATCCCATAACGCACTCTGGTTGGTTATTGCGTTCAAATGAACCAATCAGAGTGTAGGTATTGTGTGACAGTTGAAAGGGATTATAAGATTTATGAGAGTGTTTCTGAAACGGGCTACAGGTCAACGTAGCCGCTTTCCTGTAAGGCTGCTAATGCACTACTCCACTCGACTTCTGTGACTACTGCTTACCTAATTTAATAGGAATTACTGGTACCAGTGGATTTGGAAGGGGGGGGGATGGTTTCGGGGACAATCCCCCCCTCCCCATTTTTTGTTGTAGAAACCCCTGCAAAATAAATACGATGGAATATACGTAGTCTCTTGCGTCCTCAACCCCCCCCCCCCCCCCCCCCCCCCCCGAAATGTAGGTGTAGCTACGCAACTGACTGGCACTATGCTTATCACACTCGCATCTTATATACCTAAATCGAATTTAAAAAAAGCATTCAGTTGTGTCTTCGTCTCGTATGACAATAGACAAATTTCGAGACATCACAATCAAAATCGCTTCACTAAATCTACGCCGAAACCGGGACTTGAACCAACGACCTCCGGCTCACAAATCCGCCGCCCCATCGATAAAGCTACTGAGGTCGGGAAAATAAAAACGAATATTTAAATCGGACGACACCTTATTCCGTCCCGCGAGTTTTTTCTCTCAGGTAGTCGATACTCAATTCCGTCCCGAACCTCTCAGATCAATCACTGAATTCCGTCCCGTCACTTATCTTATGCACCTATGTACTATGTACATAAGTACCTGATATTATGTATTAGGCTATGTACATTTGTACAAGTTCCGTGCCCTGGTACTTGCCCTGATGATCAGGCAATTATAGTATTTTTTCCTTATAGGCATGGCCTTCAATTAATAAATCGAGGCATGGCCTATATTGTATTTTACCTAACCCTACTATAAACCCAAGGCATGGCCTTCATTGTATTTTACCTAACCCTACTATAAACCCAAGGCATGGCCGTCATTGTATTTTAACTAACCCTACTATAAACTCAAGGCATGGCCTTCATTTTATTTTACCTAATCCTACTATAAACCCTAGGCATGGCCGTCATTGTATTTTACCTAACCCTACTATAAACCCAAGGCATGTCCTTCATTGTATTTTACCTAACCCTACTATAAACCCAAGGCATGGCCGTCATTGTATTTTACCTATTTTATTTTACGTGATTGAAAATAAACTGATGAAAAATGTTGAATTTATAATTTATGTATTTATTTATGTATAAAGGACGGAACTTATGGGACGGAATCGGGTATTGAACCCTTACGATGACCGGACGGAATCAGGTTTTAAAATATTGACGGGACGGAATAAGGTGAAAAAAAGGTAAATGGGACGGATAAGGGTGCCTCCCATTTAAATCATAGGGTTCCTACCACGAGTAACAAGCTATAAATAAAATATATTCCCGAACGAGTCGGGCTGAGTGAGGTGAGCAAACTAACTTCGTGATTTGACCCTCCATCGTTAAACCCTAACCTACTCGTTAGCATCTAAAAGTGATTTCTCTCCTACAACTTCGTTATCCTAAACAAACCGGGATTGATGTAATAAAATAGGCCACAACACATTACTTTCGATTTTCAATAATAGAAAATTCTCGGAATTAAAATAGGATAATGAAAATAATGCTGTGATGGATGGTGAACCGTAGTTAATCAATAAATTTGATTTTGATACTCTCTATCAAAAAGGTCTGCTTATTCCATGACAATTATTTTAACACTGCCTAGGTACTGATTCATAACTAGGTAGGTAGGTACTGATTCATAATTATTCATTTAGGGATTCAGTGGGTTGAAGAGGATCATTTTTGTCTTTGGACAACACATCTTGCCTCCTCGAATGAGGGGGAAAAATGATAATAATTGTCGAGTTCAGTGATGTTCTTAAAAGTTTCAATAACGCTCTGTAGCTGTAGATTATAGGTACTGAACAAAAGATGAGTGTTTCACAGCCTTTTTTATTTCGTAGCCATGAAACAAGAGCTACTGTAGACGCTTGTGGTCTGTGTTGTAGCCTGCCCATCCCGTAGTATGACTAGGGTGACCATACGTCCCGCTTTCGGCGGGACAGTCCCGCTTTGGAGCCGTCTGTCCCGCTGTCCCGAGCGATCTCTTCGGGACGCTAAAATGTCCCGCTTTTGACCAAATTCATTAAAATGTCCCGCTTTTTACTTTCCTTATCTTACCATAAAGAAATATTTATTAAATACCTAGCGAAAATCGAGCATAATTCGTAAGCTAGTATTTTTTTCTTTTTTTTTCCGTGTACCACGCACACGTAGCGCAATTTCGTCTATAGTAATATAGTTCTTCACTCTACTCAGGAGACAAGTTAAAACTTGAACAAATACTCCTACTATGCCTTAGGCGCCGCGCTGTGTGTTTTACCCTCCCCCCTCTACCCCTCATCAATTCTCTCAGTTTTCTGAATTTACGCGTGCTGCTGTGCTTTTTAGTTTCTGTCTTTTGTATTAATTGTGAAAATTAAATTTAATTAATAGTGTGTCCAATTTCCGTATCCTGTGAAGTGTATTGGAAGTTTTACAGTAGCTGTTACTGTTGCGTAAAGTAAATAAGAATTTTAAGAATAGGTACTTACCTAATATTATTCGTGTGAAGTACCTACTTACCTAACAACTAACAATTAATCTTATCCCTTCAGGATTTCATTTCCCTTTTCTGATAATATATTTTATTTTACAAAGTGTCCGTGATTATGATATGCAGTATTTTATTAACTGTGTTATAGAAATCACAAATAATTCATGTATCATTCCTCCTTAGTGACATTACAGAGTTAACTGTCGTCTGTCTGCAGACAGGAGGTCGGAAATCGATTCCAGTCCTCCCAAGTAATTTAGAAAATTATCTACACTAACGGATTCTAATCAATTTTTACATAAGTAATCTCATTGGTGCCCTGTGTTAGCGCGAAAGATTTCGGAGGTTGTTGGTTCGAATCCCATTTTCTGAGTAGAATAATTCGTGACAAGCTTCAATACTGAGTACACAGTGAGAACAGTTAATCTCTCTATTAAGTTTTTAAAAGGAGGATGATAATTTGTGATTTTAAAACATATTAATCTGAGCGCACGGCAGTGCGCCAGGCCAAGTTCCAGCAAGCACGGTTTTTCACACCCTCATATCTTCGGTTCAATTGATCATAGAGAAATAGAAATTTAGAACAAAGATTCCTAATATCATTAAAAAGACATTGAAAATTTCAAGATTCTATGCAGAAAACTTTCAGAGTAAAGTAATTTTAGAATTTGCGATTTTGTCACTGACTGACTGATTGACTGACTGACAGATCATCAAAATTATGAGGAACTTCCCGACTACCTAGAAACCTGAAATTTTGCATGATGGTAGGGTTCATTGTAAAAGTACAGGGAAAAATCTTAAAAACCGGCATCTTTCGGACTAATTTTGTTGTTGAACAGTGTCGTTTTAGGGAGCATATTAAAGTGAAGAATCCTGAAATTTTTAATGAAAAAAAAAAATAAAAAAAAAAAATGAAACTGCATGTGCTGAGCTGTTGAAACGAACCATTTAAAAAAAACACTGCCAATTATGGACACAATACTTCCTCGTGATTGTTTCACATTGTATACACGTGCCAATTTTGAGATTTTATACTAAAACACTTGTATCTCCAAAACAGCTTAACCGATTTTCTTCAAATTTTCTGTTTTAGATTTTCGCCAATGAAAGCAGTGATATCTTATTTGCGGCCAAGTTATCTTAGTACTGAACTATTTCTTTTATTAAAATCCGTTTTCCGAGCTCCTCATTTTGTATGTTTTTATGGATGGGATGGGTAACACGTAAAATATTCAAAAAATTTTTTTACCTAAATGACATTTTTTCTCGAAATTTGAAGTCACGACCTATCAACTCCAAAGTGAGACAGTTTAGAGCAAGGGTCTGAGCTTTCATTTGACATATCGATCGCTAAATTCTGATGATTGTTCTTAAGCTACTTCAGGTAAGGACAATTTTTTTTTTTTTCGACACATTGTGTGTGTGTATGTGTGTGTGTGTGGTGTGTGTGGTGTGTGTGTGTGTGTGTGTGTGTGTGTGTGTGTGCGTGTATGTGTGTATTGTGTGGTGTGTGTGTGTTTGATGGGCTGGCGAAGCAGCGGGTGTAACCCGCCAGTAAAAGAAATAGTTTAGTACCAAGATAATTTGGCCGCAAACAAGATATCACTGTATTCATTGGCGAAACCTTTTTGGATAGAAGTTCTGGAACTTGGCCCTTTTTTAACGATTTTTGAAACTCTATAAAACCTTTTTCGATTATTTACCTATCAAGCCATTGACAATGCCGAAGCGCAAATGTGTATTTAATGACGATTTGAAAAAGAAGTATCCATTTATAAAAGTGAAAACTAATCCTTCTGATGTACAGTGTAATAAATGTCGGGGGGAATTTAGCATTTCTCATTCGGGTGGTGGTGACATAGAAAAACACCTGAAGTCTGTTCGTCACAAGAATGCGGATTCAGCTGCGGCCTCCTCATCTACAATGAAGAAATACTTCAAGGCTAGTGCGCCCTCAAGTGAGGACTTAGAAATCGCAGCTGCGGAAGGCGCATGGTCTTACCACACTGTGAAAGAAAATTTTAGCTTCCGATCTACAGATTGCTCGTCAAAATTAATTCAAACGTGCTTTGAACCCAAATTTAGATGTTCACGAACCAAGACTCAAGCAATTGTTAAAAATGTGTTGGCTGAATCGGCTGTTCAGAATTTGAAGGACGACTTGACTAATTCCTCGTGCATTACCATTGCAACAGATGCATCGAACCATGGTAATTGCAAATTGTTTCCAATTTTGGTACGTTATTTCCAGCCATACGAGGGAGTACAAGTAAAGTTGTTGGAATTCAAAGAGCAAAGTGGAGAAACATCAGATATTATTGTTCAGTATCTTATGGAAATTTTAGAACAAAACAATTTGAGTGAGAAAGTTGTGGCTTATTGTGGTGATAATACCAACTGTAACTTTGGCGGTGCTCAACGACGGGGTGTGAATAACGTCTATACAAAACTACAAACTCAATTAAAAAAACCTCTGATTGGCGTTGGATGTGGGGCCCATATTGTTCACAATGCTGTGAAATCGGCTGCAGATTGTCTTCCGTTTGACATCGAATGCATTGCAGTAAAAATATATTCCTATTTTTACATTTATACAGTCCGTGTTGAAACATTAAAAGAATTTTGTGAAAATGCTGATGTTGAATACCAAAAACTTTTGGCTTATGGTAAAACCAGATGGCTATCACTACTACCTGCTGTTGAAAGACTTCTGAAACTGTTCAAACCCTTAAAAAGCTACTTCTTGAGCTTGGACAAATGTCCAACAATTGTACAGGTTTTTTTTGAAAACCCATTATCTGAAGTCTGGTTGATGTTTTTACAGTCACAAGTTGCATCATTTCATAGTACAGTTCTCAAAATAGAGGGACAAAACGTTACTGCTCTTGAAACGAATAGGGAAATAAACCAATTGAAAGAGAATCTAAAGGCAAAGTATGAGAATAAGTTCCTTCCGCATAGCATTCGAGAGAAATTAGAAGAAGAAAAATAGCTTCAAGAACAAAGCTGCCAATTTCTATAAAACCAGCTTTGAATACTTAGAGAGTTGGTCGGCTATCAATGACCGACAGATAGAACTTTTTGATTGGGCCACTCTTATCAGAGCTCCATCCTGGTCAGATGTAGAACCATGTTTGAATACCTTGATTACAAACAAAGTAGTAAAACCAGATGTTGATACTAAATTATTCGAAGAGTTCAATTTGATGACAAAGTATTTAACGGATGAAAAAATCGCAAATTGGAATGAATCAAAATTGTCTATAGAACAACGTTGGGTAGACATATTCAAGTTCCTGAAAAATGAGAACCTCAGCCATGAAATCCTCTCTGTTGTTATCCAGTTTGTGCTGTGTTTACCGGGATCAAACGCCCCTGTAGAAAGAGTGTTTTCTGTGATGAACAATCTCTGGACAACGGAGAAAAGTCAACTAAGTGTGGAAGTTCTGAAAGCTATGCTGATCATAAAAATGAACGTGGATAAAACTTGTGTCCAATTTCACACTTATCTGAAGACATGCCCTGAATTACTCAAGAAAATTTGCTCTGCTGATAAATATTATTAAAATGATAAGTCATAAATAAATTTACCGATCCATTTTCTTATTGCATGAGTTTGTTAAATAATTGCTTTCTTTGTGTTACAAATACCTTAAATACCTGTATTATTTCACAAATAGGTGCTTTATTATTATTATTATTTTTTTAATTTCAAATCTCAATAAGTGCAGTAATAAAGTCATGCTGTTAAATACTCTTTATATTTTTTCACACCGGGCAACCCCCCCCCCCCCCCCCCCCCGAAGACGCAAAAATGGGCGCGTCCCGCTTTGGCCCCAAAAAAATATGGTCACCCTAAGTATGACTCCCCTCTGATGGGCGAGAAGTGACACAATACTTCCCATTTAGGTAAATTTTAGGAACTTGAACAGTTAAAATTTTAATTAAGTTTATTAAGGATTTAGTTCCATTAATTCCAATTATTACGAGTAGGTAATTTGTCGAGCAGGATCAATTTCTGAACATTATTCGACTTGCTCAATTTCGGTTCTTCGTCATCGAAAATGATTCATTTGTTGCTTCTGTAAATCTTTTCTAACTTCTAGTCAGTCGAAATATAGCTCCTTCGTCGTCAAGGTCCAAATTATGAGACAGAATTAAATTTCAGAAAGGCCAGACATGCCTTAGAGTAGTTTCAATCACAGCACACTATAGCCCGAGGGGATAGTCTGGCTTATAATAAAATTCTCCAACAAGGATACTTTGTCAGTCTGGCTTGTGTTTACTATGATCCTGTTTTATAATTCGGCACCAAGGCATCAGTCTCGTAATTTAAGGGTCGCGGGTTCGAAACCCAGCCGGGACATGACAAGTTATCCTTCCATTTCGGATTTTGATAATAATACGTCTTGGGCTTACTGTTGGAATAATATAAGGGACTAGAAAATTAGTCTTCATGGGCAATATTAATAAAGCGATAGATAATCAATTAAAATTATCATTTATAAATAGAATCAACCATTATTCTTTTTTGACATAATTTTTGTTTGTTTCTGTTAAAATAATTGAAAAAGAACTTAAATTTAATAATTTTATTGATGAATGCATCCCCCGTTAAGTTAAACATCTCATAATCACTGACCCCCGCAATTACGAAATAATAGAGGTAGGTAATAGCCGTTTATCAAACGAACAGCACACTTAGAAGAGTCCAATTTAACAAGATTGTCATAAATTATCGTCTAAAATAAATACTCTAAATTACCTATATAATTAAATGGAATGATTAACGCGCAAACTCCCTTATCAGTTATCATTTCTTATCAGCGCGGAGGAGAAAGAGGAGTGAATATCGCATTGACGAGATTTTATCTTTATTAATCTTTATCTGTTTTTTTATCTATTTTTTTTTTTTTTTTTTAAAGAAAATAATAAAAATTAGGTATACTTTCGTGTTTTCTACGAGAGAAAATCTCGTTCAAGGGAGGAAAATATTTCAACGTTCGCGAGGCCAGAATGTTCGCCCGCTGCTATCGTCAGTGTGTCTTGGCCTGTGTTCTGGTGAACGTCGGCGTGCTCGTGCAGGCATTGACGACTTGTGATCTGGGAGGCATGGCCACGTACAACTTCCATGAGTTTGCGTACAAGTGCCGGAAAGTGATCGGCGCGGGGCTCAACTACAAGTAAGTATATCAGTATAAACAGAAAAGTGAGAAGTTGTACTTAGAGGTACATGAATATCAGAACATACCTGGACAGCTGTTTCGAGCTTATTTGCTCTCATCAGCAGGTAATAGTTCTGATTATCCATGCCATCAACTAACCTCTCTATAAGTGAACGCGCGGTTTTGACATACACTCGGTAATCGAACCAACGACCTTCACGTTACGAGTTCGCCACCTTATCGTCGAGCTACTGAGGCTGGTTCAATCCGAATTGGTGTTGAACCGACCTCTCGATCGATAAGGTGGCGGACTCATCGTAACCTGGAGGTTCCGAGTCCCGTGTATGTCAAATACAGTCAATAAAAGAATGATTTCTAAGTAAAATTTACCTCTCCAAGGGAAAATAACCTCTTTATTAGAGAATTCTGAATACAAGAGAAAAAAATCGCGATCCCTTGAGTTCTCTTACATCTAGGTTGTAATCTATCAATAATCAATAACTCGACAAAAAAGAGAGAAATGAAGAAAAAACATGTTTTTTTTTTTAATTATTATTTTGTATTTATGTCTCTCTCAGAAAAATGATCAAGGAGAGAAACCTGGAAACACCAAAGACTCCTGTGATTTTCTTCAAACCTTCCAGCTCTATCATCACGGAACCTGAGGTCATAGAGGTGGGTAACATTTGGATCCCAATCAATGCGGTGCGGCCGAATTGAGCCCCGTTACCCTTTTTAGTATCCATGTCCCTTATAAAGGAAATTGCCAAAATTTGCGATAGTCAGTTTTCAGTGACAAAATACGTTTTAGGGGCCCCAGTACCAAAATTCAGATTTTCACTATTCCAGAACGGTATCTGAAGAACGATAACAGCTAGGGATTTAAAATTTGGCATGTAGAACTCATAGAGGTAGGGTGCGACAGAATTTTTTTTTAATCGGTACCGCCAAAGGCGTCCTTTCGACCGCCTCATATCTGGAACTTTTGGGAACCCGGCCCAATTTACCGGCCCAAGGGGGGGGGGGCTTGCGACTTATCAAATCCAATGATTTGGAGGTGCTGATTACGAATTCGATATTTATTGTTCGTAAACTGTTACCGTTTGGTCACCAGTGGTCAATGGTGATTTTGACTTTTCTTCGAGTGACAAGGAAAGTCAAAATAGTGTGGTGTCACACCAGTTTATTTGCACAAATTCTATTCCAAATTGCTGGGGATTGTTTGGACTATCACATAAATATGGCCAGTATTCTTGGTAATATCATCAGATATACTCGGACCGCAATTCGGTATACGACTGCCGCAATCTCTCATCAGTTTTATCGGTGAAAAAAAAAAAGTTAAATGGGACGGATTTGGTGCCTCCAGTTTTATCTGGGGAAAATAGGAAAAAGAAAGATCATTATTTTCGGTCTACTTTCCAGATCCCTGAGGGGTGGGAGGTCCACCACGAGGTGGAGATGGGGGTCATCATCAGCCAGAGATGCAAGAAGATAAAGGCCTGGCAGGATGCCATGAACTGTATCGCCGGCTACTGTCTAGCCCTAGACCTGACTGACGTTAAGGGTCTGGTAAGTCAATTTTTTTAAAAATATATATAAAGGTAATACTGTGCTCTGGGTCCGCTTTCGCATTACTTCACGGCACTTTCACATTACCTCTGCATTCCAAAAACGGAAAAAGTGGGTCAGAATTTTCTGCTCCTATTGGGATTTGAACCCGCAACCTCAAGGTCAGCAAGCAATGCTCTTAACCACTGAGATTCAGTTACTTCTTGCAAGTCATACAATGCTGCTCACTAGAGTAATATTGTTACTGAAGTCTGTTGGTTTAGCCAGGAAACAAAAATTTAGTAAAGCGATTGTGAATAATTATTGTAATATCAGGATTGTGATTAACACAAAACAAATACAGTCGAACTTGGATATATTATGTAATTTAATTTGGCTTTAATAACCTATAATTAATTGGCTATATGGAATGGCTTTGCCTACCAATACCAAAAAACAATTGTGTTCGTTTTTGTAAAAAAAATAAAACATTTTGTTGCTCCCCGAGTTCGATTCTTGAACTTGGGTTGGAAAAAAAGGGTTGGGTGGAAGAGATTGCCACAGGCAATAACCCCGCCCTTTAGGTAGGACATTTCTCTCTTTTTTTCCTTCTTGTATATTATTTAATCTTTTTGTTTTTCTTTATATTTCATTGTGTTCTACTGTATATAATTTTTGTTCTACCTATTAACACGTATGAGACGGCGTGCCCACCGGTGGGTCACGTTTTTTTTTCAATTTCCCTTGTAACCTGACCCACCGGTGGGCACAGATAATGCAATTTTTAATATATTTTTGTACTCGCCCGTCCCAATTTTTGGAACACATACCCTAATTTGATGCCGTGCCAGCGTACAAACTATAGAAAATAGGACCCGTCTCATACGTGATAAAGCTTAAAAAAAAAATTCTTTTTGTTTCCCTGCGCAGAAAGATGCGCGCGCACAGGGTCTCCCTGGACGGTGGGTAAGGGGTTCGACACCGCCTGTCCGGTGAGTGAGTTCATTCCCGAACACG
The DNA here is from genome assembly GCA_024516035.1 of Bactericera cockerelli. Classification (NCBI taxonomy): domain Eukaryota; kingdom Metazoa; phylum Arthropoda; class Insecta; order Hemiptera; family Triozidae; genus Bactericera; species Bactericera cockerelli. The sequence continues at coordinate 15,578,065 of CM044958.1, read as the reverse complement.
AGATCAGAGACCCGGATGATGTGCCTCTCTGGCTCAAGGTGAATGGGGAGCTACGCCAGAAGTCCAACACCGGGGACATGGTGTTCAAAACTGGGGAGCTCATCAAGCACATCTCGCAACACATCACCCTGGAACCGTACGATCTGGTGCTCACAGGTGGGAATAATAATAATAATATCGCCTTATTTATATATTTATTTCGCAATCCAATTGCCTTTTTCACATATCGTCGCTTAAGAAGAGGTACCTCGTAAGTCCGATTTTTGAACTTTTCAGGAGACAGTAAAAACTGATTATAAAGTTGTGGGCAGGTGTAAAAAAAATAAAAAAATCAGTTTAACCATAAACATATACCTGTTTTATCGATTGAAATTACTATTTTTTTGATAAAACTTGTATTTTTACGAGATAGCGGACATACGAGGTACCTCTCATGTGATTCTTGTAAAATTTTCAGAAAAGCATGTGTGCATTTTTTGTAGAGGTACCTCGTATCTCTGATTTATTTTACACAATACACATATATTACTGATTGGAGATACGAGGTCTCACCAGAAATTTTCTTCAAAACAATAATATCGATTTACGAGGTAAACTTTAATCGATTTTTGTGGCATTCTTTGTATTTGAATGGTCATATAAAACCGATTTTAAAAAAATCGATATTTTTTTCCGATTCCAACGATACCAAAAACGTATTATCGAAAAATTCGGACTTACGAGGTACCTCTTCTTAAGCGACGATATTTAAAAACAATATTCAGCACTCCTTTTTTTACATACATCATTCTTGTCCAACATACATCCTGTGGTCATTGAAATTGATTTTCTTAGTGGCTGTGTAGATATCTTAATGAAACACTTGTAGAATACTAAATTAATACTAAAATATATCAAAAAGATTGACATTAATGAAGTTTAAAATTAAAAATACTTGAAGAATTTTGAGAGAGAAAATTGAAAACTGCAGCCGTACAGGCGCCTGGCTAAATAATAATCGCTTTATTTATACTGCCCGATTAGGACTATTAAGTCCCATTATTCCAGCAGTAAGCTCAAGACATATTAGTATGTGGTAAAAATCCCAAATGGGAGGATAACTTGTCTTGTCCCGGCTGGGTTTCGAACCCGCGACCCCTGGAATCTCTGGATTCACAGAGTGCCGCCTTTACCACTGAGCTACCGGGACAGACATGTTTTTTTACTGGTTTTTTTTAAAGAAAGAAATTAGATGCATAGTAATGGTTGAAAGAAGAAGGAATCGGCAAAAAATGTTAAAGAGGAAGACCTCCCAATATTTCAACCAACTTCTAAAAACCTTAGGATTGGATTGTTGTGAAAATTTGAAAAGATTTGCACGAGATAAAGAAGAATGGAGGAGTGCTGCAACCCAGTTGTTTAACTGACAACCTCATGATGATGAACAAGGGTTGGGTGGAAGAGATTGTCATGGACACGAACCCCGCCCTTTAGTTAGTACATAATAACATAATAAGTTGTGTATGCGGCGCAGGTGAGTCTATAGAGGCTTGGCCGTCCTATAAATTAATACATAGTGATTAACACAAATATGATAAGTGATAACTTAACTCAACTTTTTATTATTTTCACTTTCCAGGCACGCCCTCCGGTACAGGCCCTCTCAAGGATGGGGACATCATTGAAGCAGGTCTGGGCAAAGACTTAGTCCATGTCAAGTTCCAAGTGAAAGTCGTGTGAGCAACTAGCAACTGAGAGACCCGTGTTCGAATCTCATGGAGGGGGAATTTTTTATTTAGTTCTTTTTTGTTCGTTTTTGAAAAGATAATTGTGCCCCTGAAACGCTTTCGCATTACTTCAAGGCACTTTACCTTTACGTCCATGCCATTCCGGAAACGGAAAAACTCGGTCAGAATTTTCCGACCTTGGATGGATTGGAAATGGAAACCAGACCCGCCATCATAACATTTTATTTTGGTTAAATAGCTACTGCTTATTGAAAGATAGTTGAAAATGACACATGCAGTATCAAAAAAATAATAAATGATTAGGGTGCAATAGTTCTAAATAATGGACGCAGCACATAGGTTTTTTGTTTGTTTGAAAGACCCCTAGAAATAATGAAAATTACGATCAAGAAAATAAATGAAAAATTACGATAATGTACATTTACATGGTAGGGCTTATTATTAATATTTCTTTTTAAGTAAGAATATAAAGTATAATGTATAATGTACTAAAGTACTTATGTATAATGGTAAGAAATGCATGAGTAATTGGACCATAAGTATGTAAATACATACGTTTAAAATAATTACATGTAGGTTCTTATGTATAATATCAAAATGAGTATAACATGAGTAACAATAAATTATGTAAATAAATACATGAAATGTAAATAATTATAAAAGCGATAATAATATCACATTTTTGAATTTGATCATTTTGTTTGTATTTTGATTTTAAGTTAAGGAAGAAAAGGTTCAAGAGTATTTTAAGTCTTAATGGGGGGAAAAAATGGTAAATTGTAGCAAGCATCGTTCAAAAACAGTCTTACGAAATAACTATTGGTACATTATTATCTAAATTACTTATTATTATCATTATTATCTAAATGCTAAAATTAAAATTGTTTTCTTAAATTAAGTATCACAGAAAATCACTTAACCTATGATTGTTAAGTAGACTACCAAAAAAATCTGAGTCGAAAAAATAAGTTAGAAGAGAGAATTTCTCTCAAACTTATTATTTGAAGTTACATATTTGAGCAAATTCAATTTTGTAGCTACATATACAAACATTGAAGTAGGATACTGTAATCTCATATGATTTTCCTTCATACTTTTTTTTAAAGGTTTTGTACATACAAGCACTGTAGTTTACTCTCTGAGAGGTAGAGGTGAAACAGCCAAACAAGTAACTAAAAAAGTGCTTGAAATATTAAAGTGCCTGAAATACAAAATCTTTATGATTTCATTCCCTTCGCCGTTGAACCTTTGGCTATTTTGGACCAAGTGATTTGGGAATACTTAGCAGCATATCCAAAACCTTTGTCTTGGAGACGGGCCGAGGAATATTTCAGGCAACGGCTTAGTTTCACTGATCAAAGAGGTAATGTTGCCTCAGTGCTGAGCACACTGCCTCGGGAAGAAGTGTTTCATGTATTGTGAAAATATATATGAAATTTAGTATTTTACCAATAGTTTATGGGCCGAATTAGAATTTTGACCACATAATAATACGTCTTAGGTTTACTGCTGGAATATTGGGACTTAATAGTCGTACAATGTATTATTATTACACAATAAAATATTTGATTGATTGATTGATAATAGTCCTAATCGGGCGGTATAAATATGTCGGTATTATTAATAATAATAATAATAATTCCGTGTCCGTGAGATAGGCACAGATAACTATACCACGGTGGTGAGAAGAATCATGTCCGTTGATTCTATTTGGTTTTAACGTTCTGATTTGAAATGGATAGACCGGATGTTTTACCCTCCATTCATTGAGAATCGTACCGCTTTAGCGTCGCTTAACACATTGTGTACGGGGGATAAAAATGCAAATTAGCTCTAGGGACGGAGCCTGATTTGGGTGATATCCACTGTCATACACATCTGAATGACGCCGCTCTAAGTGACTTACTACTATGTCAATGTCATACATATGTGTATGACACCCCGTCCCCGTGGATACTCTACAATGTCATTAATTTTAGTATGACAGCCGTGTCATACAAATATGAATGACGCCGTCTATTCTGCGGTGTAACAGTCATACAAATATGTATGACGCCGTACACAATGTGTTAATGGATCGGGGCTAGGTCCGGGAAAGAGTCCAGGACTATCAGGTTCCTGGCAGGACATGCTCTTAGCTCCTGCCATCAGCACCACAGCATAACCACTACAGCTAGGACCATCACTCCTGCTAGACTAGGTCCGGGGCTACCAGGTTCCTGGCAGGATCACACGAGGAGAAGAGTGGTAGGACATGCTCTTAGCTCCTGCCATCAGCACCACATTATAACCACCACAGCTAGGACCATCACTCCTGCTAGACTAGGTCCGGCCAGGGAGCCAGAGTCCGGGGCTACCAGGTTCCTGGCAGGATCACACGAGGAGAAGAGTGGCAGGACTTGCTCGTAGCTCCTGCCAGCCAGCCTCTCCTTGGACCCGCCCCCAGGAGGAATTCCTTGGAGGCGAACGCTCGGGTCTCATCCTGGGGAGGACAAACAATGAACAAATAAGGTGCACTGGTAGTCAAGTGGTTAACGCGCTAAGTCACAATTTTAGTGCGTGGCGCAGAATCAAAGAACTTTTTTCTTACAATTTAATATACCATACCTTGTTTTACCCATATTTATTTCTGTCACCGTTGGTTCGAATCCCACGCAGTGCATGAATTTTTCTTCATTAATTTGAGTCTGTAACCAACTAACCATATAATAATAAGACTCTGAGGGTTAGGTGGTAGAAAATGCTTTGAGTATTAACCTCGCCTGGTGGTTATCTTCTACTAAAGAGTGTTATTATTATAAACTAGAAAGCTAACCATTTATTTTAATTTGTGTTTAACATCGCTTTCAACAGCACGTTTATATCACGACGGGGGTGTAACCCTTCACTGTTTATTTCATTAAATCATAAAATTAGCAGCATATAATTACAAAATAAGCCAGCGTCGCCGTTGCTGTCGATAGCATATTGAAGTTCAGCGAGGTTAGAACTACAATGGATGGGTGACCATTGTATTCCCAGCCAGTTCAAATTCCAGACAAATATTTTTTTTTTACAAGTTCACGAGTTATGCTCATTTTTACAATACAATACAAAAAATAGACAATAATATTAAACACTTATGACTAGAATTAAAAAAAAATAAAAATTATAAATCAAATGGGGAGAGTCATCAAATTCGGTCCCTCACCTGAAACAGCACATTCTCGGCCTGGTCAAACGCGCCGAACAGCTTCAGGCTTTCGGCAGGGGTCCCCAAAGTTTTCACCTTCTCCCCGAAGTAGGCCGCAACCTGACGCAGCGTGTTGGCTATTTCCTGGGCCCTCTCCGGTCCCGTCGAGGCTGGGATGAGGATCTGGCCCTGGCTGGCCCACAGGAGAGAGCAGGACGTGTTGCTTGTGGCCGAGGCATGGCCGCGAATGACGCCCGGCGGACAGAGCGTCTGGAACGCGTAGTTGCTTGACTTGAAGAACCACTCGTGTTCTGAGGGTGGAAATCAGTATGAACAGAAAAGTGAGAAAGTGTACCAGATGTACATGAACATCAGAACATACGGTTTCAGCGTAGATTTAGTAAAGCGAGTTTGAGTAGTTGTGATATCACGAAAGTGATTAACACAAATATGATAACTTTAAACTTTAACTATCAGAACATACCTGGACAGCTGTTTCGAGCTTATTTGCTCACATCAGCAGGCAATAGTTCTGAATATTCATGCCATCAACCAACCTATCTACATTAATATTCTCTACATTCTCCACACACTAGCGTTGATATTCCTCAGGTCTATGAAGACCACGTCCCCTCCTCCCTCCACTAGACACTCCATCACCTCCACTCACCCATCCTAGCGTTGATATTCCTCAGATCTATGAAGACCACATCCCCTCCTCCCTCCTCCCTCCACTAGACACTCCATCACCTCCACTCACCCATCCTAGCGTTGATATTCCTCAGATCTATGAAGACCACATCCCCTCCTCCCTCCTCCCTCCGCTAGACACTCCATCACCTCCACTCACCCATCCTAGCGTTGATATTCCTCAGATCTATGAAGACCACGTCCCCTCCTCCCTCTGCTAGACACTCCATCACCTCCACTCACCCATCCTAGCGTTGATATTCCTCAGATCTATGAAGACCACATCCCCTCCTCCCTCCTCCCTCCACTAGACACTCCATCACCTCCACTCACCCATCCTAGCGTTGATATTCCTCAGATCTATGAAGACCACGTCCCCTCCTCCCTCCACTAGACACTCCATCACCTCCACTCACCCATCCTAGCGTTGATATTCCTCAGGTCTATGAAGACCACATCCCCTCCTCCCTCCTCCCACACTCCATCACCTCCACTCACCCATCCTAGCGTTGATATTCCTCAGATCTATGAAGACCACATCCCCTCCTCCCTCCTCCCACACTCCATCACCTCCACTCACCCATCCTAGCGTTGATATTCCTCAGATCTATGAAGACCACGTCCCCTCCTCCCTCCTCTAGACACTCCATCACCTCCACTCACCCATCCTAGCGTTGATATTCCTCAGATCTATGAAGACCACATCCCCTCCTCCCTCCGCTAGACACTCCATCACCTCCACTTGTTCGTACGCCATGTTTCTTTCCCTGTGAACTGAAACACAAGGAAATCATAGACCCATAAGTAGTGGAGACGTCATAACGTACACGGTACATATCATGGGTAAAAAATCTGTCTCATAACAAACTATCCAATATGGTAACCTTCGAGAGCATGTAAGAACAAAAAAATATTTTTCTTGTTGTTGTGATTTCCTCTGTGTGAAAACTAACCAAGATGGTTGAGATTTTAGGGGACATGTTTGAGCCATTACGAGCTCTCCATCACTTGTTGCTACATGAAAGAAACCAAGTTCAATAATTTTTAGACCTCTAAATAATCTTTGAGGGTTCTACCCCCTATGAAAGGTTGGTTGGAAGAAATTGGCAATAACCCCGCCTTTTACTTAGGACATTAGTATTCTTTTCTTCTTAGTTATTTATTTTTCAATCCATTATCATTTATTTATTTTTTCTTAATTTATGTAAATATTATACAATACTTTGTGTTCCTAATAAAGATTTATTTAATCTAACCTCTCAAAAATTTTTAGACCTCTATTTTTTGAAGTTGATCAGTAAAAAAAAAATAAAAAACATAGTACTTACTACTCTCGTCGCACTGCCGAATCACAGAGGGATCGGGCGAGTAGATCGCACACACGCCATTGAAGAACTGCTTCAAAGCTTCCTCGTAGGGACAAATAGGAGGAAGCAAACGCTCCTTCAACAGCTGGTAGATCACAGCGTTCCATCCTAAATCTCCTACCATACCTGAGGAAGAGAAAGTCGAAAGTCTTCACAACGAGCGGAATTTTATTTCCTATCATTATACGTCTGTCCCGGTAGCACAGTGGTAAAGGCGGCACTCTGTGAATCCAGAGATTCCAGAGGTCGCGGGTTCGAAACCCAGCCGGGACATGACAAGTTATCCTCCCATTTGGGATTTTTAACCACATAATAATACGTCTTGGGCTTACTGCTGGAATAATGGGACTTAATAGTCCTGATCGGGCAGTATAAATAAGGCGATATTATTATTATTATACTTATTATTATTATCACTGGGTACAAGAGAACTCAAGGGACTGGAATTTTTTCTCTTATAAACAGTTTATTTTACCTTATAAAGAGTTGTGACATTGATGCAGTAGTAGTAGTAGTAGTAGTAGTAGTAGTAGTAGTAGTAGTAATAATAATAATTCCGTGTCCGTGAGATAGGGACAGATACCTGAATCACAGTGGTGAGAGGATTATATGGACGCCCAGATCCAATGTCTAGGCTCCTTTCATGTCCATTGATTCTATTTAGTTTTAACGTCCTGACTTGAGGTAGACAGGACGGATTGTTTTACCCTCCATTCGCTGGGAATTGTACCAACTACCCACATTAACCTCACCCAGCCTGGGTAGGGCCGGAAATGCCAGCCTCACGTGTTTGAAAGGAACAGAATTTTCTTCGAAAAGTCTGCTCCAACCGGGGATCGAACTCGGGATCCCTGGCTTACGGGCAGTAGTCATAACCATTACGCCACGGAGGCTGACTAAGCAGTTGCAGTAATAAGATGTAGGAGATTGAGATGGGCGGGGCATGTGAATGTTTGAGAAACAGAAAGCTTAGGAGCAAGACCAAGAGTTAGACCCAAAAACAGTTGGAAGCATCAAGTACTAAGAGACATGGAGCTTGATCTACGCGAAGAGGACGCAGAAGATCGAAACCGATGGAGGCAACAAATTGATGAGGCCATTAAAAGCCTGAGGTTTGAAAGGCCAGGATAGTACTAGTAGTTATAAAGAGGTAAACTGAACCTGGAAAGTGTTATCTTATACATCCAGGTTCGACTGTAATAAAAAATAAATCTTTCTTTTGTGACGTAGCAAATTGCGAAATTAACAACCAACAAATCATACATAAAATAAGACAAGACGAAAAAAAATTAAATTAATTTAAACTGTTGACATAATGAGACTACCTGTTTTGCGCTGACAGTCTAAATAAAGCACTACTTATACTTATACTAAATTATTAATTAATTAAAAATGTTTCTCCGATTTCAATTTTTTTCATATACACATGTTCCAACTTGATCATGAAACTTTTTTGCTATGTTTAAGCCATTAAACCCTTGGGAAACTGCAAGGCTGACTTGTTAGATGCTTGGTACAATTGGTACATAAGGAAAACATTCTTACCGAAGCAAGCGTTCTTCCCCCTAAGCTGGGCAAAGGAAGAGATTCGCGAGGATTTCTTCACCACAGCCACAGCATAGCGATGTTGATCTCCTAGTTGATACAGGATGGGTTTCAGCTTTGGGTTGGACCTGAAATATATATATTTTTTTAATTTTTCTATTCATTTATTACAATTATAATATGATACAGATTTTCAAATGATTTAATGGTACCCTTTCTCAAAATTAAAAAAAAAACTGTGTTGAGAAAGGGGAGTTCAGAATTTAAATTGTGGATACATGAAGAATAGGATTTTTTTTTGCATACTTGTTAAGTTTAGATCCTTCCCTCTTAGATCCTTAGGACCGAATTATAAAACAGGATTAGATTTAATCAGTAGTCACTTGTCCTCGCACTAGCATGCTTGCACTCCAGGTGACCCGGGTTCGAATCCCTTTCTAGATTGATCCCTCGAGGGTTGGACAAGCCTGCTATTGGACGATAGAGTCACAAACAACAACAACTAATAATAATATAATAATGCTTTTTCTTTGTGTTATTATGTCACAATTTTAGTGGGTAGCGCAGAATCATAGGACTTTACCTCTTTAATTTACAATATCTTGTATTATTTTTTTGCCTAAGATTCTGCCATTACTCGCTGCTTCACATTAAAGCAGCTACTCATTTTTCATCACGAGGTATGAGTGGACCCCGAACATCCAAGTACAGAGCAGAAAAAATCCTCCCCCGCTGGGAATCGAACACAGGTCACCATGTGTGCATTGTGCAATGCCTAGCGCGCTAACTCGCTCTGCCGCAGTGACTACAGCAACAACTAAATAGTGTCACAACCCAGACACGAACTGTTTCGTTCCTCATCTATTTGATATTTTTTTTTGTTTATTATGATTACTGAGTAAATGTCCCGAGTCAATACCTTTTTTTTAATGGGTCTAGCCCTTTTATTTAATATTTAAATCTCCGCTGAAACCGGGACTTGATCCACCGACCTCCAGGTTCCAAGTCTTTCGCTTTATCGATCAAGCTACTGAGTTCGGTGTATATCCCGGTAGCTCTGTCCCAGTCCCGTTAGCTCAGTGCGGTAAAGGCGCGGCACTATGTGAATCCAGAGATTCCAGAGATCGCGGGTTCGAAACCCATCCGGGACATGACAATTTATCTTCCCATTTGGGATTTTTACCACATGATAATATGTCTTGGGTTTACTGCTGGAATAATGGGACCATAATAGTCTTAATCGGGCAGTATAAATAAGGCGATATTATTATTATTATATGATTATATCAATCAAATCAAATCAAAGTTTTTATTAATGTTTATCAATTTACACAAATTGTTCACACAAGTCAAAATACATTAAAATAAATTAAAAAAAAAAAAAAATAGAGAGATAAGAAATAAATATGTTGAACCTAACCCAACTCAACATAATCAGCAAAAAGAAAAGGGAGAGAATACCAATTGGTGTGTCATTGGGAGGATAGTAAAAAAAATAAAAATAAAAAAATCATAAGAATAAAAAAAAAATTAAAAAAAAAATTACAAGTCTAAACCTAAATCAGAGGACAAAAACTCAGCCGAATAATAATACTTACCTCCAAAAAAGAGGAAATAGTGACAATTAAAACTGAGGTCGTCTAACAATTAAAAAAAAAAAACAAGCTCTCCCACCACTCACCTGAGCGCATCCGCATAGTCGTCCGTGCCGACACTCATCACATCGGCCCCGCCCCCTCCAGCATCTTCTCGCAGTTCGCCACGACCTTGCGGTCGGGCGACCGGCACTCTATCTCGGGGGCCACCCCGTAGGCCCGCGCGATGGCGCCCATGGCCTCACACTTGGCCCGTGGCGGCCCGCCCTCCGCACAGAAGCGGATCACGTGGTGGGAGTTGTCGCAGCCAGACTCGTCCTCGGCGGCTGCCAGGTAGTTGTTGGCTGAAGCGTAGGACATGCGCACAACAAGGGTTGGGTAGAAGAAATTGCCATAGCCCTTTAGATAGGATATTGTAACCTCGTGGGGTGGAAGAGATTGCCACAGCCTTTTAGTTAGGACATAGCGTGTATAATTAACAAGTGTGGAAACGAACCCCAGTTGCGTGGAAACACCACATAGCGCGACACCATCGCAAAGGAGTAGAATATTTCTCGCGGTCTATTTATGTTTAAGTTTACATTTGATATATTTATGTTTGATACGGGGGCAGAGACGAGGAGAGGAGACTCTTTTGCGATACTAGCGCTGAGGACGCCACGATGTAGGCCGGCGGGGGTGGTTTCTACAATTCTTAAATCTACACGCTATGGTTAGGATATTGTAACGTCCTGGGCAACTTTTTTTGTGTCTGTTTGATATTTTATGCCTCGCCGTTGCATTATTTCAGTAAATTTCAGAAACTAGAGAATTGATTTCAAAGAAAAGCTAAACAAAATACCTATGATGCAGTTTTGTAGATAAGATCAACACATAAAGAAATAGGTAGTCCAATTGTAAAATAATACTACAAATAAATAAAATTATTATTAATAAATAGGTAGCTTATTAAAATCAGTTCAAAAGCATGAGTCGATAGCACGTTAAATACACCAGTTCTCGTTCTGTCACTGAAGTTGAGAAACGTCCAGCGATGTTAGAACTTGGAATTTACATTCGAACTCTCGTGATACTGGCTATTCCCGGCCCTCTTAGGGTGTGTCTAGTTTATTTGAGTGGCTGGTTTGTGTAGGGTGAAACCGCGGTAGTAATGTGACCATGGAATTGAAAGCTACGTAAGTTTTTTTTTTCTCATTATTTGATCTTTACTCTTTCTTTAACTTTTCTTATTCTCCTCGGTATTGGTCCCTGTTCCACACTAAGATCCACATTGATGTGTGAGCCTTGTATTGTGGAACGTGTTACAATAATCTAAATAATTTGTATTTCACTCGTTTCTTTTCCTCTTTTCTTTCTTGAAACTAATGATACAGAAAAAATAAACTGGTGTGACACCACATGACTTTCCTTATCACTCAAAAGGAAGTCGAATTCCGCCACTGGTGACTCAATGGTAACAGTTAGCTAATAATCAATGTCAAATTCGTAGTCAGTACCTAAAAGTTATTGGATTTGATATGTCACAATATGTCACATCCCCCAAACCTTACAATTATCACTGCGACTTAATTAGATCTATTGTGACCAGTTGATTCTATTCGTTTTTAACGTCCTGATTTGAGATAGATAGTCAGGACGGGGATTTTACCCTCCATTCGCTGGGAATCGTACCTGCTACCCACATTAACCTCACCCAGCCTGGGTAGGGCCGGAAATGCCAGTCTCACGTGTTACGAGGGGTAAGTCTGCCCCAACCGAGAGTCGAAATCGAGACCTCTGGACTATGGGCAGTAGTCATAACCGTTACGCCACGGAGGCTGGAGAAAAAGTTAGTCCAAGCGGGACCAACCACCAAAAAGTTAGTCCGCCAAAATAGTATAGTATAGTAGTGCTTTAATTAGACTGTCAGATCGAGACAGGGAGTCCCATTATGCTAATATAGCACCTCTATATTTATTGTAAATTTTTATACAGGATATTATAACTAGAAAAACATAATAACTAGAAATTATAATGTGAATTGGGTGCCGGTTCCAAAGAACGAGAGGAAAAAATCATTTATTGTACCTTTGGCGAGATGATAGTTGGGCGTGAAAAATCATTCATACCTTTGGCGAGATAATAGTTGGGCGTGAAAAATCTTTCCTACCTATGGCGAGATAATAGTTGGGCGTGAAAAATCATTCCTACCTTTGGCGAGATAATAGTTGGGCGTGAAAAATCATTCCTACCTTTGGCGAGATAATAGTTTAGCGTGAAAAATCATTCATTCATACCTTTGGCGAGGTAATAGTTGGGCGTGAACTCGTTCTCCAGCGGCACAATGTAGCGGGAGTAGGGCGAGAGCAGGTTGCGGGTAGCCCACTGCCAGGAGGTGTTCGCCTGCGCGCTGGGCAGACTCGTCCCGATCTCGCTGATGAAGTGCGTCAGGGTCGTGGGCAGGTCGCCTCGTACGCCTATTGTGGGCAGGGGCTGGGAGACCCAGGAGCAGGGGGAGGGGGAGGAGGAGAGCTGCACAGACCCGTCCGGACAGAGGAAGAAGAAGTCGCTGCACAGCTTGTTGGGGGTGGTCTGGAAGGGGACAAGGGGAAGGGGACATGGAAGGGGACAACAAGGTGGAATTATCTTAGGAGGTGTCATAATATATTATGTAATCCAAAATTGTATAAAATAAAGAATAAAATCAAAATCAAATTATCTTTTCTTTTTTTTTCTGCTGTAATATTGTCTGTTTCTAACTAGACATTTTATTTCATTCATATTTTTCTAACAAGATAGTAACATTTTAAAAAATGTTACTATCTTGTTGATTATCTATTCTTATAAAAGAGAGTTTCACTCACTGACTGACTCACTGACTCATCACTGTTTCTCCGAACTGGTAAGTCCTAGGAAGCTGAAATTTGGTAGGTAGCTTCTTTGTCTTATAGTCTAGATGTGCAATAAGATTTTTCGAAATTCCCAATACAACACCTGCCACTGGCGAAAAAGGATTTTTTGCTTTCACCGCTATTTCTCCGCACGGCCATGCCTCGGCTCGCAAAGCGGGCGACAGCCCGCTAGTTATTAATAATAATAACACTCTTTAGTGGAAGGTAATCATCAGACAAGGTTAAGGCTCTAAACATTTTTTACCAAGTAACCCTCAGAGTCTTATTACTATGTGGTCACAAACTCAAATTAATACATCATAATAATAACACTCTTTAGTGGAAGGTAATCACCAGGCGAGGTTAGAGCTCTAAGCATTTTCTACCAAGTAACCCTCAGAGTCTTATTATTATGTGGTCAGATAACTCAAATTAATGATGAAAAATTCATGCACTACGTGGGATTCGAACCAACGGATCCCTACCCTACCTGGATTACCAGACTAGCGCGTTAACCATTTGACTACCAGTGCACTTTCATTGCATGACTAATGTTTACCTGTGTGCTCGTGTTGACCCAGCACCTAAATGGAAAGTATTGTGTCACTTTTCGCCCATCAGAGGGGAGGCACAATACGGCAAGCTAAAATAGACCACAAGCGTCGTTTCGTACAGTAGTTATTGTTTCATGGCTGCGAAATAAAAAGTCCAAGAAACACTCATCCTTAAGAAAAAAAAACTTTAAAAGAAACTGGTCATTTACAAAATAGGCCACGCCTCCGCCTTACTAACCACACCCACTTACCTCCTTATGAATCTCACGCATTTGCCAGACATTCAGTCTCATCCAAGGCACGCCCCGAAGCAGTTAATAAGCCACGCCTCTGCTTCACTAACCACACCCACTTACCTTCTCATGCATCCGCCAGTCATCCAGTCTCATCCACGCCACATCCCCGAGACAGTCGGTCATGCAATAGGCCACGCCTCTGCGGCCCCAGTACTTGTCTTTGAGCGAGCATTGTGCAGGGTTGTCGCACAGAGCGCACAGCCCCGGGTATTTCTGCTCTACGAGGAAACAAGGGATAGGATGAGCGAATAGTATGGAAGAAAGTTCATAATGTTGGGTGGAAGAGATATAACGGTGGAATAAGCCCACTTTTTTTAGTTGGGACATCTGTGTATAATTGTATATATATTATTTTATCAATTTCTTTTCTTTTTTATTGCTGATATTTATTCCATTTTTTAATAATTATTTGTACTGCACATGTGTCTTTCTATATCTAATAAAGCATTGAATAATAAATAATAAGGATCAACCGGGGATCGAACTCGGCATCTCTGGACTACGGGCAGTAGTCTCAACCGTCACGCCACGGAGGCTGGCGACAGGAAGATTAACCCTTAGCAAGAAATGATGAATATTAACCCTCAGCAAGAAATGATGAAAATTAACCCTCAGCAAGAATGGAGGAATTTTAACCCTTAGCAAGAAATGAGCAATTTTAACCGCAAGAAATGATGAACATTAACCCTCAGCAAGAAATGATGAAAATTAACCCTCAGCAAGAATGGAGGAATTTTAACCCTTAGCAAGAAATGAGCAATTTTAACCGCAAGAAATGAGGAACATTAACCCTCAGCAAGAAATAAGGAACATTAACCCTCAGCAAGAAATGAGGAATATTAACCCTCAGAAAGAAATAAGACAGACGTACTCAGGAGTTGGTCCTGCTTGGGGTCGGGCAGCCACTTGCCCGCCTTGCATGAGTCACCGAAGTAGTTCTCCAGGGACGCTATTCGATTCTCGCTCAGGGACAGATTCAGGTCACAGCGCTGGTCCGATATCACTTGGTCCTCCATGAACTGAGAACAATCACAAAAAATATTGTGGATACAAAAATATTACCGACCTATGTAAGTAGCTTGATTTCTTTATATATATGTAAAAAAACACAATAATTTCGATACCTCTTAGGTAATAGAAAGTAAAAACAGGTCAATTTTGTAAAAATAAGTTTTAAAAAATGTTATCATTGTTGTGTTAATCACTTTCGTGATATCACAACTACTCAAACTCGCTATTCTAAATATACGCTGTTACCATCTCTGTTTGGACTGATTTTTTTTTAGTGCTTTATTAATTGAATAATACATAAATACAAAGATTTATATTTTTCTAGAATGTTAAGTTGATGTGGTCCTTTTGTAAAAAAATTCATATGTTGGACCACATATTACTTTCCTTATCCTATAAGGAAAAACTTTGACTGATCTGACAAATATGTATTTCAGTCATTGGTATTTACAAAAAAACAGAAATGAGTGTTTCCCAACATTTTTTATTTCGTAACTATAAAACAGGAGCTAGTATAGACGGTTGTGGTCTGTGTTGTAGGATGCTATAATTAAAGTTGATCATGGCAAGAAAGTTGCTCTAGGAACTAAATAAGAAGCTAATAACAATTAAAATAGTCGTTACTGTTAGAAGTGCTTGATTTTACGCAACTCGTTCATTCGAGGCTGTTATTTACTTTCGTAGACTTAATGCTTTGTTTTCAAAATCTGCTGAACTAGTAGTTCATATACAGTCGAACCTGGATATAAGAGAATAATTTACAGGTCCCAGGGAATAAAAAAGATTTATAAAAATAAACCTGGATATAAAAGAATAATTTACAGATCCCAATCACCTCTATATAAGGGAATATAATAGATTTATAAAAGAAACCTGGATATAAGAGAAAAATTCCGGTCCCCTGAGTTCTCTTACATCCAGGTTCTACTGTATTATCTTGCATCTAATTATAGGTACTTTCAATTCAATTTGATGTCTTTTATGTTTTACCTGCTTCGTGTTTTTCTCACATTGCTAACCGTCTATTCTTCTGGAATATATTCTAGTCTCTCCCTTAATAGTTCAGTGGTCAAGCCATCTGACTGGTGATCCAGAGGTTGCGGGTTCGAAACTCAGCCGGAAAATGATAAGTTATCCTCCCATTTGATAAGTATTACTACACATTAAGCATTAAGCTAGATAGGCCAAATAAATATTGTATTAGTTGGTAAAAAGAAAAAAAAATATATGTAAATAAATAAATTTAGGATTTACACCACACGATAGTACGTCTTGGGCTTACTGCTGGAACAATGGGAATTATTGGTTCTAGTCGGGCAGTATTAATAAAGAAGTAAAGTCGAATATGGCTATATGAGAAGACAAGCGGTGGCACCGAGTTAGGGCCCGAATCTATGTACGGCAATGCCTCATTCTGTAGGGTAAGGTTAGGAAAAATAAGTACAGAGCCGGTTTTGTTATATCCAGGTTTCTCTTATTCATCATCATCATATGGTGGCGTCTTTGTGAACGATGGTAGCCAGACAGTGGAGGAATGACTCCGCACTTCTACCACTGTCTTTACAAGGAGGCTAATAATTGACAAGGGCCCCCAGAACCAAGCCAATGCTCGTCTACTCCCTATTTAGACTGACCTCAGTAGCTTGATCGATAAGGCAGCGGACCTGTAACCTGGAACTCGGTGGTTCAAGTCCCGGTTTTAGCATAGATTTAGTAAAGCGAGTTTGAATAGTGTTAATCACGAAAGTGATTAACACAAATTAATATGATAACTTTTTTTTACTCCCTGTTTATAGTCAGTCACCCAGTCAGTCTTCTTTTATTAAGGGACTATTTTTCCTCATAGAAAGGTAAATTTGACCTGTACATCTCGTTTTCTTTTGTACAGGTCCGCCTAAATTATTTTAATCATTACTTACCTTTGAGAAAATTTCATTCCAATCAAAATCATGCCCGTTCTCGACATCGAACCCCACACTGCACATCTTGGAGTTGCGCAGATCTGCCAGGGACTCGATGCTGATCCTGTAGCTCACGAGTCCTACCACACTGTAGTCTACACTGGGTACTGGAACACACAATACAAATATTAGTAGCTCACGAGTCCTACCACACTGTAGTCTACACTGGGTACTGGAACACACAATACAAATATTAGTAGCTCACGAGTCCTACCACACTGTAGTCTACAGTGGGCACTGGAACACACAATATACAAATATTAGAAGTTCACGAGTCCTACCACACTGTAGTCTACACTGGGCACTGGAACACACAATATACAAATATTAGTAGCTCACGAGTCCTACCACACTGTAGTCTACACTGGGCACTGGAACACACAATATACAAATATTAGTAGCTCACGAGTCCTACCACACTGTAGTCTACACTGGGCACTGGAACACACAATACAAATATTAGTAGCTCACGAGTCCTACCACACTGTAGTCTACACTGGGCACTGGAACACACAATATACAAATATTAGTAGCTCACGAGTCCTACCACACTGTAGTCTACACTGGGCACTGGAACACACAATATACAAATATTAGTAGCTCACGAGTCCTACCACACTGTAGTCTACACTGGGCACTGGAACACACAATATACAAATATTAGTAGCTCACGAGTCCTACCACACTGTAGTCTACACTGGGCACTGGAACACACAATACAAATATTAGTAGCTCACGAGTCCTACCACACTGTAGTCTACACTGGGCACTGGAACACACAATATACAAATATTAGTAGCTCACGAGTCCTACCACACTGTAGTCTACACTGGGCACTGGAACACACAATACAAATATTAGTAGCTCACGAGTCCTACCACACTGTAGTCTACACTGGGCACTGGAACACACAATATACAAATATTAGTAGCTCACGAGTCTTACCACACTGTAGTCTACACTGGGCACTGGAACACACAATATACAAATATTAGTAGCTCACGAGTCCTACCACACTGTAGTCTACACTGGGCACTGGAACACACAATACAAATATTAGTAGCTCACGAGTCCTATCACACTATAGTCTACACTGGGTACTGAAACACACAATACAAATATTAGTAGCTCACGAGTCCTACCACACTGTAGTCTACACTGGGCACTGGAACACACAATACAAATATTAGTAGCTCACGAGTCCTACCACACTGTAGTCTACACTGGGTACTGAAACACACAATACAAATATTAGTAGCTCACGAGTCCTACCACACTGTAGTCTACACTGGGTACTGAAACACACAATACAAATATTAGTAGCTCACGAGTCCTACTAAACTGTAGTCTACACTGGGCACTGGAACACACAATACACATATTAGAAGCTCACGAGTCCTACCACACTGTAGTCTACACTGGGCACTGGAACACACAGTACAAATATTAGAAGCTCACGAGTCCTACCACACTGTAGTCTACACTGGGCACTGGAACACACAGTACAAATATTAGAAGCTCACGAGTCCTACCACACTGTAGTCTACACTGGGCACTGAAACACACAATACAAATATTAGTAGCTCACGAGTCCTACCACACTGTAGTCTACACTGGACACTGAAACACACAATACAAATATTAGTAGCTCACGAGTCCTACCACACTGTAGTCTACACTGGACACTGGAACACTATAAATTATATAATACAAATATTGGTAGCTCACTAGTCCTACCACACTGTAGTCTACACTAGACACTGGAACACAGAATTCTATTCCCGTGTGGTATTCCCGTGTGTCTACACTGGGCACTGGAACACACAGTATTCCAGTGCCTATTCCCTATAAATTCTATTCCCGTGTGGTAGTACCCAGGAAAGAACATTCAAATTCAAACCTCCGTGATTCTGGCTGTTCCCGGCCCCAGGCTGGTTGAGGTTCATTTGAATCGCTTGGTGAGGGTCCAACAAATGGAGGTTAAAACCTCCGTCGTGATATGACCATGCAGAAAAGTAGAAGAGAAAACATAAAAAGTAAATCTCGTTTTTATTCATGGTAATTGTTTTTTTCTTCTCATTAATCTGATACCAATTCACACCAGATGATTCGAGTATTTTTAGTTCCAATAAATTTCTAATATTAGAAATAGAAATTATTTTTACTGCTCGAGTATCCAGACCTTATTCAAACTGGACAACTAAGACGCTTTCATACCTATTCCAAAAAATGTCACTTGTAATCCAGAGAGGCAATTGCTCAGGTATTCTGAGTGCTTTATTTTACAAATCCGATCAAGTTTTATTTTACAGTAAATACATACAAGACTAAATACATACAAGGAATATTTATAAAATAAAAATATAGAAACAAAACTTGATCAAGGGTAGTGCTAATGTCAACGGATTACAAATGACAGAAATATAAACAAATGACACAATACAATAAATGGTCCCTGCATTCTCTCCCAACTTAATTTCAGAATACCAGATCCTAGGCTTAGACACAACTCAATTTTTTCCATCCCTCATAAAAACAAGAATATTCTCAAATCCCCTATAACAGCGGTTCCCAACCGGTGGGCCGCGGGCAGCTCGCTAATGGGCCGCGGATGTTGGCCGAAACTCAAGAAGTATCATTAAAATAGTGCAAAATAAGTACGGGGTGGGCCGCAAAATTGTTTTTAAAAATATTATTGGGCCCCAAGCTAAAAAGGTTGGGAACCGCTGCCCTATAATATCAAAATATCATGCATGAAAAAATTCAACAATATGCCCCAACAGCCCGATCAATTTAAATGAATACATGTGTGAATAAATGAATTAATGATCATATCAGCCAGTTATTGCTTGATTGTTATAATCTAAAACTTTCAAGTGTAGGTATTTGGATTAAACCTCAAAGGACGAGAACTATTTTTTTTCTCTGATAAACTAGATTTTTTCTTTTTATATTGTTACAGGGAGTCCATCTAATACTAAAAATATTTTTACTTTATTTTTTGGCTACAGGGGTGTGTGACGTATAAGTTACACTCGTCCTTCGAGGGTTAAAAAATATGTATGTATTATAAAAAACCTGCAACCTGAAAAGACCGCTGGACCACTCACCGTTCTTGAACTTCTGCAGCTCATGGGTGACCCTCACAGGGACGGCCATGGTTTTGGCGAACACCAGATCCTCAGGGTGGAGAACTGTGAAGTCCACGGCACTCGCGTTCAGCAGACGCAAGCACTCCAGTCTGCAAATACAAAGGGCACGTACATATAAGGGTTGGGGGGAAGAGATTGCCAAAGGTAATAACCCCACCCTTTGGTTAGGACATATATTATGTACATGTTTATTTATTTTTTCTCTGCTTACTTCTCTTATATCGTATATTAATTTGTAATTATCTGTGTTGAATATATGTCTATTGTCTATATATTAATAAAGTGTTAAATAATTAAATATATAAGTTTTCAGGGAAAATTTATAATTATACACGACTCTTGGTAAAACCTATCTTCAAATTATTTCGATGTTAAATAATAATAATAATATTAATTAAGTTAGGGCAAATATATAAATTGGGTATTTCCCGTTGAGAGATTAAATAAATAAATTTTAAAGAAATATACTACAGAAAAACATACATTGAAGTACTTACTTATCTGAACAAGGTCACTTACCTATCTCTTGCTATCACGCACTCCGCACCACTGTACTCGTTCTCATTCAACTGCTGACAGACTGCTTTCTGGTTGAACTTGGCCATCTTTTCTCCCACGCAGAGTTTGTCTGGGAACAATTAAATAATAAATAAGTCAATGTGTTTCTTTGTGTTACTATATCACAATTTTATTGGGTAGCGCAGAATTATAGGACTTTTCCATATCTTCAATATCCCAATATCTTATTTTTGCCTATAATTCCGCCACTGGTCGCTGCTAACATTAAAGCAGCTATTACTCTTTTTTTTTTGTCTATAATTCCGCCACTGGTCGCTGCCAACATTAAAGTAGCTACTCATTTTTCCTCACGAGGTATGAGTGGACCCCGAACACCCATGCACAGAGCAGAAAAAATCCTGCCCCGCTGGGGGTCGAACCCAGGTCGCCGTGCGCGCTAACTCACTCGGCCACGGGAGCAATAAAAATTAAATAATGAATTCATAATTATTTTTTCGTGTTATTTGTTGGTGATATTTTGAAATCATTTGCGAAATGATTCAACTACATTTTTATATAGAGAGACACGAAAAAAATCATTTTAGATATAGGATTTCTGTCTCTGTAAAAATTTAGAATTTATAATCCTGACAATCTTGCGAATTCATAATCGCCATTTTAGTTCGTGTTTTCAACTGGTTTCAAGGTAGTAAAGTTCTCATGAAATTGTGTCTCGAACATACAAAGTATGAATTTAAATACATACTGATCATGCACTAAGCTGATTTTTTCACGACTAACGTACCATCATTTTCATGAACCACATGATGTATGTGTTGTGCGGGCACTGGAATGGACATATAATTACTCCTAAGCGTCAGAGTTTCCTCATTACTTGAAGTTGTAAAAATAATTATGTGAGCTGTTGCTTTTATTGGTTGTAATTTTATGTTCAAGACTTTCAAGTAATGTACTAATCCAAACTAACAGATACCTAGATTATACCGTTAGTAACCTCACTCAGCATCGTTCGGGCAGGGAATAGAAAGCATCACGAAGGCTAGGATTCACATTTGAATGGTCACCCATCCAAGACCTAACCTCACTGGACGCTGCTTATTCTTAACCTTAAAGTTTTGTTTGAAACAAAAAAGTCTTTTATAAAAAGGTTTCTGATTTCCTGTTAAACCTGGATATAAGAGAACAATCTTCAGGACAAATTTACCTCCCTATAAGGTAAATAATACAGCGTTTTCTATATTATATCCCGGTACACACATATATCTAGGTTCAAATGTATCTATAAATGGACACTTAATATACTTGGAACATCTTAAGTTAAATGAATCACGATATTCATAATGGTCATAGTATAGGTAATCCCCAACTCGTGTTCTTAGGGCGGTATACTTCATGTTAATATGTTAATCCCCATTAACTCATCATGTAAATCTAGGTAACCCTAGCCCCAGGAGCAAGGTCAAAGGAATTATTCAAGCAGGATAAGATGTGTTTTAGATTTGAAGAAGGAATCTAGCAAAATAGCGGTACTTTTCCTTGCAGTTTTCTCGTGTAATTTGTTGTTATGCATGCTTTTAACCAGCCTCCGTGGCGCAACAGTTGTGACTATGACTACTGCCCGTAGTCCAGAAATCCTAAAGGCAATTTCCGGTTGTAGCACTCTTTTCACACGAAAATTCCGTTCTCTCCGAACACGTGAGGCTGGCATTTCCGCCCTTATCCAGGCTGGTGAGGTCAATGTGGGTAGCTGAAACGATTCCCAGCGAATGGAGGAAAAAATCCCGTCGTGACTATCTCAAATCAGGACTTTAACTCCGAAGACATGAAAGGAGCCTGGACATTGGATCTGGGCGTCTATAATCCTCTCACTCTGGGCGTCTGCTATGTAACTTTTGCCAATACAAAGCCTAATTTAAACTGCCATAAAATTCGCTTAGCGGGCTTATAATCCTCTCACCACCGTGATATAATAGCTATTTGTGCCTATCTCACGGACACGGAGTTATTATTATTATTTTTAAAAGAGTAACTTAAAAAGGTTCTACCATTAGAAATTGGGCAGCAGTAGCTCTGTAGTCGCCTCATATTACAAGAAAGAGACTATCCCGTGGTCCTTTACTCCACAACACGGGTGCTATGTAACTTGTGCCAAGACAAAGCCTAATATAAACTGACATAAACTCCGCTTAGCGGGCTTACAGACAAAATTCGTAAGAAATTATGTGTCTGAATCATAAGAAGAAATAAGACGTCATGAGATAGTAGAGTCATACGATTTGGAGTGTGCATGTTCAAAAAGTGCAAGGTGAACAAGTTGATATAAAAAAAGTTAAAACCATGCTCAAC
Organism: Bactericera cockerelli; assembly: GCA_024516035.1. Lineage (NCBI taxonomy): Eukaryota > Metazoa > Arthropoda > Insecta > Hemiptera > Triozidae > Bactericera > Bactericera cockerelli. Next base: position 15,555,260 of record CM044958.1, on the reverse strand, counting down.
ACAATATTGAATTATCTTTTAAATCTGAGAAGCTATTTAACTTTACAGATTTATGGCGCAATTTTAGGTACCTTGTGGGGAGGAACCGAGTTCCTTCCCATCGACCTTTTTTTTACCGACTTCCTTCCTGGTCATGGTTTTGACCTTACCGACTTGCTTCCCGTTGAGTTCCTCCCCGATAACGACTTGCTTCCCGTTTACCTGGTCTAAAAGAAGGTCTAAACAAGAAGATTTAGTCCTTATATAGTAGGGTTAGGTAAAATACAATGTAGGCCATGCCTCGGTTTTATAGTAGGGTTAGGTAAAATACATTGAAGGCCATGCCTCGGTTTTATAGTAGGGTTAGGTAAAATACATTGATGGACATGCCTCGGTTATATAGTAGGGTTAGGTACAATATATTGAAGGCCATGCCTCGGTTTTATAGTAGGGTTAGGTAAAATTCATTGGGTAAAATACAATGGTCTCAGGTACTCGGTGATTGCATCGGGAAGCAACACGTGTATTTACCTTTCGTGTACGGGAAGTAACTCGGTATCACTACCTGAGTAAAAAAAAGGTTCGGAAGGAACTCGTTAGCGTCCACCTTGTGACTCGAATAAAAGAACATGGCAAAGGTTTTAGATTTCTTTAGGACGGGGGTTTTACCCTCCATTTGCTGGGAATCGTGCCAGGTACCCACATTAACCTCACCCAGCTTGGATGGGAACGAGAGTAGCCTGCATCACGAGGGTCCGAATTTGAATGGTCTAACCTCGCTGCACGTTGCTCAACTTCAGTGGCAGAACAAAAACTGGTGTATTCAAACATTCAAGTCCTAACCTCGCTGCACGTTGCTCAACTTCAGTGGCAGAACAAAAACTGGTGTATTCAAACATTCAAGTCCTAACCTCGCTGGACGTTGCTCAACTTCAGTGGCAGAATGAAAACTGGTGTATTCAAAGTAGTGTTTAGTCAACTGTCGAATAACGTTTTACCTATTGATGTATTGTAGAAGTGAACCATGTAAAATGAGTGTGGCACAAAACCGAGAGACATGGAAAAGGCTGTCAAGAAATGTCCACCCCACTTGAGTATAGGAAAAGACGTAGAAAAAGAAGAACCATGTGAATTGATAACATTCAATGTCACTGCTAGCGGACATAGTTGATAACAACGCAAACATTAGCGCGTGTTACATTTCTCTGTTTATCACAAACAAGTGGGAGGCAAAAGATAATTTAGAAAAAAACAATCATTTTATAATCTACACTATGAACAATTGAACATAGGTAGGTAATTAATTAATAAGTGTATGTCCCGGTAGTTCAGTGGTAAAGGCGGCACTCTGTGAATCCAGAGATTCCAGACCTCGCGCGTGCGATTTGGGATTTTTACCAACATAATAATACGTCTTTGGCTTATCATCATATTAGGGTGGCGTCATCGTGAACGATGGTAGCCAGACAGTGGAGGAATGACTAAGCACTTGTATCACTGTGTTTACTAGGAGGCTAATAATTGACAAGGGCCCCCAGACCAAGCTAAAGCTGGTCTACTCCCTGTTTATAGTCCCCCAGCCAGACTGCTGGTCTACTCCCTATTTATAATCCTTCAGCCAGTCTTTGGCTTACTGCTGGAATAATGAAACTTATCAGTCCTCGTGGGGCAGTACAAATAAGGCGATATAATTATTATTATAATTAACAAACAGTCCACTCTATCTTCAAGTGATTGGTTTTCCCCGTACCTACCTCATATTCCTGATACTTGCTCACTTAGGCCACACTTAAGTCCATCATACGTCCTCATTATGTTGCATATTTTTTCCCCATTAGAAAGTCATTAAAATAATGATGTGTTCATCGATCAGGTAAAATAATCTAACTTCACCTATCTGGTAGCCTGGTGGATATGTTATGATGTGGTTTATGGAATCAACGTCTTCCTACCTGAAGTGAAATAATATGACAGGAACGTTAAACAGACTGCCCGTAATCCAGAGATCCTGAGTTCGATTCCCGGATGGGGCACAATTTTCGAACAGAAAATTATGTACTCTCCGAATACGTGAGGCCGGCATTTTCGGCCCTAGCCAGGCTGGGTTGAGGTTAATGTGGGTAGCTGGCACTAATGTAGGACAATAATTTCCACTTCCTAAATCTTGAATGAATTAAGTATACTTTTCAGTTCCAAGTGGGGTCAGCTTTTAGAGAAGGTGAGTTTTTAATGGGTGGAAGATGTGGAAATCTTAAAAAGGTATTTTCCAGCCTTCAAAAAAAATCCATTGTACCTAGGTACATACATAATACATAATTATATTAAAAATAGATACAAAATGAATTGGTGATAGGTAGTTAATCAAGGCATTAGTCTGGTTTTTTTTTATACACATTAATATTCTAGCTAAGAAAGCAACAACTCTGTAAAACCTAATAAACCAAGTTGTTAATCCTTTAAGGCAAACCATTATTGTTTTTAATTTTTATTGAGCTGCTCCATTTAGTTTTATGTATTTTTACCAATTGAGTTTAATAAATTATTATATAAGAAAGTGGGCAGGATACAATCATCCCATTTTTGGGTTTGAAAAAATCCTTCAAAAATACCTATGTTGTTGTTGTGGTAGCCAGCTTGGCTACAGGTGGAGGGGGGAATGATGGTCTCCAACCAACTTTATATTAGAGTTGGCTCGTCCTGAACCACATATTTCTATGTGCAATCAACCATTGTGAGGACTTGGACTTTTTTTTATAAACCATGAAACCCTTAAGAAAGCAAGTTTAGTTAGCCTGGCATGTAAGCAGGTACCTATTGTGGTAAAAACTGATGTTAAAAACAATTGGCTTTCTTGTTTTTATTCAAAACCTAAGTAGTGTAAAACAATCTGTGATTGATTTGATAATTTCCAAGTATAGTCATAAAGATTTTTTTTTTTGTGCAAATTATGTGTATTATTTCAAAATTACAAAACGGTCGGAGCAGATTTTTCACGCTGAAAATTCTGTTCCCTCCCTGTATGTGAGGCTGGCATTTCCGGCCCTACCCAGGCTGGGTGAGGTTATTGTGGGTAGCTGGTACAATTCCCAGCGAATGGACGGTAAAACCCCGTCCTAATGAAGGACATTAAATCAAATAAAAATCGTTGGCGTTAGGAAGGGCATCCAGCTGTAAAAAAAGTGCCAAAACCAATCAACCTCAACCATGAGGTTGAACAACGCCGACCCTGCTTGAGCGGGATAAGACAGAGTAAAAGAAGACTAATGAAGGTCTGGTCTATCATGATTATTTTAAAACCAAACTTAATGTTCAGGTGGGTACCTACAGCATAAAAGTTTCAAAGAAGAATCATGTTGTTTGATGGTCAGTCAAACATTAGTTCCAAGACCCATGAAAAAGGAAAAGTGATGCCAAGTATCTCTTGAAAAATCATAGAATTACCTGAAATGTACTTGTAAATTATTTATTGTTTTTTTTAAAGCATGATTATCTGATTAATCTACCAATCTGACCAATGTCTTCAAAAGGTTAAGGACAATATTTGCATGTTATGCATTTAGTCTATCAGCATTGGCAACTAGTTATAAAGTAATACTTAATGGTTAATAATATTTAATGAAGGTGAGATGTGGCTATATAAGGATACAATCAAGAATCACCTGACTCTCTGAATAGGTAAAACTAGTGGTGAAAATAATTATTCTTTTTTATTAAATTCATTAAGATTTAAATTTGAAACACTTGGGGCAAAATTAATATACAAAATTGAGATCTCAAGTCATGACTTAGCATTGGGTTTCCCCAAGTAAGGCAATCTATGCAAATCAAGACTTAGCACAACAGAGGTATTGCAATAAGGTCTATTATAAATTTCACCCATAGTCAATGAATTCATCATGTTGTATCTTTAGAATGGTAACCTGATTCAAACTGAAATGTTGGACATTTGTGTTTTAAGGTTTGTACTCAACCCTAAGCAGGGTTGGTCTCTCATCTCATCTATTTATTATATCATTTGGCATATTTTATTGAAAAAATAAATTCATTTAACATTTACATTAGTCTGCTGGTCTCTTAAATTCTATTATTCTGTATTATTTTGCTGTGAGAACTGCAGAATATACCTAGGGAATAGGTAAAAATATGTAATATGAATTTGCCAAAGTTACAATGGGCTGCAGCTCCGTAGTACTTTGTCAGATAAAACCTATTTTTCCCCCCTTGAAGTTTTACCTCTGAAACATCTTTAATTCTGCACAATAATTTTATTATACTATGGGGGACTGTAGAGAACAGGGAATATACACAAAAGGTTAATTCCCTATGGTGTAGTTAAAAATTGAACATTTTGTTTAACATGTTTTACAATGACTATTATTTTACTAAAATAAATCACACTCATTTGGCAACAAGGGTATTATAAAATCACATCAAAAGCACAATATTAATTAACAATAAAGTAACCAAAGATTTTTAAAAATAAAAATGTACAAATTGAAAATTTTTGTTTTGTTTGTTTAATAAAAATCTATCATCTACTAGGTATCTAAGTAAAAGTACCAAGTAAATTAGTGAGTACAAACTGACTGCTGCTTATACTACAACTTTTATCTTGAAATATTTTCACCATAACCATGTACTTGAAGGTAGGTAGCTATCATAGTTCTTTAATATCTTTTTTTAAACAGTAATAATATAATGTATGTCATAATTTACTTACATTTTCTTTCAGCCAGGATAAACGGGAACAGTAATTGACACAGGAGAAAAAGTTGAGGACCCATTGATAACTTCATCTTATAACCTAGGAATGTAATTTATTTTAGGGTGCCTCTTAATTAGACATATTTTTTTTTTAATTTTTATCACTAACCAAAAACACACAAGTACCTACCTAGGTACACAAAGTTAAGAATCAAGTTTGTAAATTAGTTTATTCACAAGTTTTTTTTTTAGTTAGTTACCTTACTTTCTTAACTTTAAAATCCACAGTCAAGTTCTCTATTTACCAAAAAAGAGTTTTTTGATTTATTGCTCTTATCACCACGTTATCACTGGAGTTTTTAGCAGAACAGACAAGACTGTGCCGGCAGTACAGTTAAAATAGTATGCAGTTCCAAAGCATAAAATCAGACAACTGAAGGTTAGCTGGTAGTAGTCTGTGGAAGGTAGTTATTGTACCTATATAGAAGAGTTCTGCGAAGAGGCTAGTAAGGTCAGACTACTCTCTCATAGTTTTGATGATTCTTGAGGGTCAAATAGTCTCCGTCTGACCACTTGTTGGTAAACCGAAAACTATAAATAAAATTAAAGTACCTACAGTTCAAAATTCAAATAGAGCGGCTAAACGCTGAGGAACACAAATAATAATATACCTTATTTTATACGATTTCTGAGAAATAATCAATTACACCTGTGGCACCATGATATATCAAAAATTAAATCATTCAATGAAAAAAAAAAAAAAATGAATAATATCTGAAGAAATTTGAATATTTGAAAATTGACCTTGAGCACGGCTACATGATGACGTAAGAAGCATGAATGCATGATTCAAATACAATGACGTCACAGTGTCTAGCTTATTGCATATCATAGTTAAAGGCGCAAGATTTCATACAAACTGCAGTTTGCACTGCGCATTGCATAGTCTTTATTACTAGTCTGAGCGGAATTTGCGAATAGATTTTTTCCATAACAGACACGATTTCCTAGAATCGTTTGTAATGCTTATGCGATTGGAAACATTAAATCAACCCGAAATTGATATAGATGGAATTCACAAGGTCAATTTAGATCTCAATGTAAGTATCGCTTAAGGAAGTAATAAAATAATTTAAAATACTACCGTCCATAAACGTCCATAAATTTGTTCCTAAATTTTCTTTTTTTTTAACCTAAGGTTGAGTCCTATGCTTTTCTCAGCAGATTCTGCAATAATTCCAGCCTCATTGGCTCATTAACAGCAATTATTGCTGTTTTTGCTGTTAATTGCTGTTAATGAGCCAATGAGGCTGGAAAATATTATGTTAAAGTTATCATATTTGTGTGAATCACTTTCAAGATGTCACAACTACTCAAACTCGCTTTAATAAATGTTTGCCTTGGAACTCGAACCACTGAACTCCGGGTTACAAGCTCGCCGTCTTATCGATCTAGCTACTGAGGTCAGTTGGCTGGCATATTACTAGCATTGTCATGCGCACGAAAATTTTATCTCAGGATTCTCAAAGATGGTGGCTTTGATTTCCACCCAAAATAAAAGTTTCTCGCCCTCCCATACGCTGGGTGACGATAATTTGAATAGCTAGTTTGTGAGTTTCCAGCAAATGGCGCGTGAAACCCCCGTCTTAATATCAACATGTAGTTTAAACCGTCGCGTCGTTAGACCCCCAAAAAAAAAACAAAGACATCAGTCCAATTTCGATATAATTTTATTATGTGAATATGAGAGAAATCTCGATACAAGAGAAAATTTCCGGGTTACCGACCTCAGTAGCTTGATCAATAAGGCGGCGGACTTGTAACCTGGAGGTCGGTGGTTCAAGTACCAAGTTTAGCAAAGATCTCGTAAAGCGAGTTTGAGTAGTTGTGATATAACGAAATTGATTAACACGAATATCATAACTTAACTTATAATTTCCAGGTACAAATTAATTTCTCTATAAGGTTACATACATATACATAACCTCTTCATAAGAGTAACATTTTATTACATATAGTAGTTAGGGACTCGTTTTATCTTGGGATTTTATAATCACACAGTTGTAGACTCCATACGGTACAGCTGAGAGATCATGATTACACAAATGGGACACCAAATCAAGTTATTCTACAAAATGAATATATTTATTTTATTAATTCTGGATCCGTGCCAATCCTTGATGAAGGATAGATAGGCAGTATCTGTGCAATTTTATTTTATTCATAAAACTGGACTTTAACATTATATAGGTCGACTAGGTCATTGAGACGGGGTTTATACTCTCCATTCGTTGGAAAATAAATATTACACATTGGAGAAAAAAAAAAAATAATAACAGGGTTGGCGTTAGGAAGGGCATCCAGCCGTAAAATGTGGAAGTAGGAGTGCCAGAACCAACAGGAAGAGGTTGGAGAATGCCGACCCCAACTAAATTTGGGAAAAGTGAAAAAAAAAAGAAGAGGAGAATCGAGAAAAATCAATTGAAAGAGTGCGCATTTATGGTAAATAGGTACTTACCTATTTTTTATCTCAATTTTTTTCTAAATTTCAATAAAAAAATGTCTCTAGAAAATCTAAAAATACAGGATAAAAAACCACCGCGGCACCGGTGCCTTTAACACATTGTGTGCCACTTATATTTTGTGTCAGTTTCCCCCCAGGCCACGCTCCAAAAAGCTATTTTATTTTTACCATAACATTTTTTCTATAAATAATTTGCGACGAATCCAGATACAATTTTGAAGCTCAGAAGCAACGCTTTTTATTCATCTGTTCAAATTACACTAACTAGGAAGCATATGAAAGAGACATCGATTGAACTGATGTGTTTAGGAATAGGTATTTTCTTGCTACAAAAAATTATGAAATCCCCCAAAATAAGCCACCACGTTGTATAGAATTATTCCGTCAAGTGACCACCCAAAGAATACCATATTATGTTAATTCCGACCTCATCCCGACTGATTACAAAATTTGGGAGGATAAATTAGTACTAGTAGTACTTAGAGGCATTGGTAGTCAAGTGGTTAACGCGCTAGTCTGGTAATCCAGGTAGCGTAGGGATCCGTTGGTTCGAATCCCATCCAGTGCATGAATTTTTCCTTACCAATTTGTGACCTTAAAATAATAAGACTCTGAGAGTCAGGTGGTGGAAAATGCTTTGAGCATTAACCTCGCCTGGTGTTTACCTTCCACTAAAGAGTGTTATTATTATTAGTGGTGTTTAATTTAGACTATCAGCTCAGTCACAGAAAGCACAGTCTGAAGTACCATTATTATTGATTATGTGGGTACTTGGGTAGGTACCTATATCAGATGAAATATTTAAAGCCCAAATTATAAAAGATGATTACAGCAAAGAGAGGCCAAACTGTCTGCTACCCTAAAGTCAGTCTACATATAGTGCAATGTCATTGGTTGAAACTCCGACTCAAGGGACCGTCTGCCATATTTTTGTTTTAACCAGTTTATTTTTTGTAGATTACATATAATTATTATCTATGCACTATACATAGGCACACAAGTATACATATTTTTACGTCGTCGTATTTTTACGTACTGTCTGTCCCGGTAGCTTAGTGGTCAAGGCGTCTGTCTGGTAATCCAGAGGTCGCGGATTCGAAACACACCCGGGACATGACAAGTTATCATTTGGGATTTTGGCCACATAATAATACGTCTTGGTTTACTGCTGGAATAATGGGACTCAAGTCTAAGCCGGACAGTGTAGATAAGCGGATATTATTATTACGTTGTTGTTATTATGTAGCTGTACACATACACATTTACATTTTAAATAAATACATAGGAACCAACCTATTGTACTCGTAAACTTAATTATCACGTTTTTATCTGTCTCAAGTCCCGAGTAACATTAGACTTGCATTGCAATCGCACAGTTAAGAGATCAAATCATGTGTGAGATTTTAGTTTGTTATTTTCGTGAGGCCGGAGTGATTGCAAAATAATGTCCAAGTGAAGTGAAAATAATTTGTAAACAAACACTCCCTTGAAAGGTATTTAAATTTTATGAATTAAAGATTTGTGGCAGAGAATGCTCGAGGCAATCACTTCAAACTGTGCATATACCACGATATTTGTTGACGCACAATAATTGAAGAAAACAAATAACTTCAAACGGGATTTACAAACAATTTAGTAGGTATTTATTTTTTTTACAATTATTTAAATATATTTTATAAATAAAATTTTCCTCTGTAAGCATATTATTTTCATGTTCTTCGTTGTATCAATTGTTTGCAAAAATAAGATGCTTTATAACTAATATTGATAGCAATGAAGTTCTTTTTTTCTATTTTGATTGAGTATAGAAATACAAGGTGTAACAGAAAATCACCAACAAAGTTCTATAAATGATAAATTATTATTATTTAGCTCTTTATTAAAAGGACATAATATGTATAAAAAGGAAATGAGGAAAATTAATATACAAAATTTAGAACAATACAAAAAAAAAAAAAGATAGGTAAACATCATAGATAAAATAAATACAGATGTCCTAATTAAAGGGCAGGGTTATTGCCTATGGCAATCTCTCTCACTCAACTCATTTTCAATAATTTATATTCTTTCTAGCCTTTGGGCTTCCTAATTTTTGCTTAATATTCCCAATTCTTTACCTTCACCAGGACTCAAACCCTGACCTCCTGATCCTGCGGTCATCGCGTCAACTATTCTGCTAGGTTCACTTACTGCGATGAAGTAGATTAGAATAAGAGTTTTAGACCCATAAATTGTTGCTGGACCCGAATGAAATTTGCTCTACATAAAACGAGTTAGAGTCACTATGGAAATAAACAAGAAACTGCTCCTCATCAAACTTCATTATTTCCTCTTTTTTGGAGGTAAGTTTTATTTTTATCATATTGTACAGATATACACCGAGCTCAGTAGCTTGATTGATAAGGCGGCGGATTTGGTTCAAGTCCCGCTTTCACCGTAGATTTAAGTGAAGCTAGTGATATCACAAAAGTGTTTGACATAAATATGATAACCTTTTCATTATTATTATCATATTATTTGTGATAACAATCGCTATATCACAACTAGGTACTCAAATTTGCTCTACTAAATATTTGCTTGATTTGGGACTTGAACCACCGATCTTAAGATTAAAGTCTGCCGCCTTATCAATCAAGTTACTGAGGTCCATTATTCCAACAGTAAGCCCAAGACGTATTATTATGTATTGTTTGTAACGACTGGGTTTTGAACTAGCGACCTCTGGATCACCAGACAGACGTCTTGACCACTGAGCTACCGGGACAGTATGCTTGGACATAGATGTAATATAATAATAAGTAAGTTTTTCCTCTGTGTATTATTAAGTCACACTTTCAGAGCGTAGCGCAGAATCTAAGAACTTTTTTTTTTTAACAATTTAATATACCATACCTTGTTTTACCCCTATTTCTGTCACCGGTCGCTGCTTACATTCAATCTAGTCTGGTAATCCAGGTAGCGTAGGGATCCGTTGGTTTGAATCCCACCCAGTGCATGAATTTTTCCTCATTATTTTTGAATTTGTGACCACACAATAATAAGACTCTAAGGGTTAGGTGGTACAAAATGCTTTGAGCATAAACTTCGCCTGGTGGTTACCTTCCACTAAAGTACTATACTATACTATACTAAACTGTTAGCGTAATGGGACATCTTGTCTTGAGCCGACAGTCTAAATAAAGCACTACTATTATTATACGTCGAAATTTCTTGATCAGTCCTAATTATCACATTATCAGCGACCAAGTGTTATATAAATTGTTATACCTAATTCAAAATCTATTATTATATTTCTTACAACCATGCTTTTGCTGAATGAGCTACTCAGTTTTCCTCACGAGGTATGTTAAAGTTTAATTTTAAAATCCTCCTCTGCTCTCCCAGCCTGGGTCCTATCCTACCCTACATCTATGTGATCGGCAAGCAGCTCCAGATTTCGGAGCTGGTCATGGGGACTATCAACGCCATCCTGCCGCTAGCGTGTCTGCTGGCCAAGCCCGGATTTGGCTTCGTCATAGACTTGTTCCACAGACAGCGCAAGCTGCTGTTCCTGATCCTCATAGGAGTGATGTTGATGGGCTTCTGTTCGCTCGCCGTGATACCCCAGCGCTGCCGGATTGAGTGTTCGGACCAAGTTCTTCCAGAGGTAAGTTTTTTTTTATATGCCCAACAAGTTGGGACTTGTTTATTTTTTCAAAATATATACATGTTACAAATTAATTACATACTTGTACCTATAATATAACACACATTATACTATTTCAACCAAGTAATCTATGGTTACAATTTTAATTGCCTTGATGGATGTAAGCTATTATGTCTACTGGCACTATAACATAAAAGGGCAATAGGTGAGTTCGGTGCGAAGATTACCCGCACCTTTTTCGCACGTATGAATTCGGTGCCGCCGAAAAAAGGTGGTGTATGAGTTCGGTGCGGTCCTAATGACTTATAAATTGATTGTTTTTTTATAATGTACTCTGTTGCTTGTTAACAGTCATCCTGCTGTTATTAAGTTAGTAGATTATGTTGTAGACAGTTACATTCAGCAAGGCTGTCCATTTCCTCCTTGAAGGCCATGCCTAGGGTTAATAGTAGGGTTAGGTAAAATACAATGAAGGCAATGCCTTGGGTTTATAGTAGGGTTAGGTAAAATACAATGAAGGCCATGCCTTGGGTTTATAGTAGGGTTAGGTAAAATACAATGAAGGTCATGCCTTGGGTTTATAGTAGGGTTAGGTAAAATACAATGAAGGCCATGCCTTGGGTTTATAGTAGGGTTAGGTAAAATACAATGAAGGCCATGCCTTGGTTTTATAGTAGGGTTAGGTAAAATACAATGAAGGCCATGCCTTGGGTTTATAGTAGGGTTAGGTAAAATACAATGAAGGCCATGCCTTGGTTTTATAGTAGGGTTAGGTAAAATACAATGAAGGCCATGCCTCGGTTTATTAATTGAAGGCCATGCCTATAAGGAAAAAAATACTATAATTACCTGATCATCAGGGCAAGTACCAGGGCACCGAATTCATACATGACCTTTTTTAGGCGGCACCGAATTCATACATGACCTTTTTTAGGCGGCACCGAACTCATACATTTTTTTATTTTCCGCACCGAACTCATACGTAGCCAAAAATACTATAATTACCTGATCATCAGGGCAAGTACCAGGGCACCGAATTCATACATGACCTTTTTTAGGCGGCACCGAATTCATACATGACCTTTTTTAGGCGGCACCGAACTCATACATTTTTTTATTTTCCGCACCGAACTCATACGTAGCCCATAAAAGGGGAAAATACGGTAAAAAACCTTTTAACTAAAATCCAGAGGTAAGTACGCTTGTATATTTTCCAAGCCTTCGTTCCAGAAAGCACTCTCACTCTCATAATCCCTGAATCTCATTTTCAGCCGTCACACAACAAACTCTGCTTATTATTATATTCTTTATTAACAGGACAGTCAAAATTACAAACAAATAATAAAATTTAACATACAAAATTGACAAACCAATATAAACAAGAAAAAGATAAATAACATTAATAAAATATATAAAAGTCAAACCCCCGCGCCGACAAGAACTGGTATTCAAAACTTGGTTACAGTTGTTTGTAAGGGATACCTTCCGGTGCGCTCGTGTTGACCCAGCATCTAAATGGGAAGTATTGTGTCACTTCTCACCCATTAGAGGGCAGGTTTACGACGGGATGGACAGGCTACAACACAGACCACCGTCTACAGGGGCGCATTACGATTCGGCCCAAAAAGATTTATGAAAAAGGTTTTCGATTTCAGGTAAAAAAGGTCACCGAACGATTCGGCCCAGTGCAACATTTAAAGTACCGTACATATTGAGGGATTTTTTATTATTCAACATTAAATTACGGAATTACCTTCTATGTATATCAGGCTTTGGCCTTCTATGTATTAGGCATGGCCTGCTATGTATTTTACCTAACCCTACTATAAACCTGAGGCAATGCCTTATATTATGTATTAACCCTAACCCTACTATATTCTTGAGGCATGGCCTTCTATGTATTTTACCTAACCCTACTATAAACCTAAGGCATTGCCTTCTATGTATTATCCCTAACCCTACTATATTCTTGAGGCATGGCCTTCTATGTATTTTACCTAACCCTACTATATTCTTGAGGCATGGCCTTCTATGTATTATCCCTAACCCTACTATATTCTTGAGGCATGGCCTTCTATGTATTTTACCTAACCCTACTATATTCTTGAGGCATGGCCTTCTATGTGTTTTACCTAACCCTACTATATTCTTGAGGCATGGCCTTCTATGTATTTTACCTAACCCTACTATATTCTTGAGGCATGGCCTTCTATGTATATTACCTAACCCTACTGTCAAACACTCAAATAAACACTGATAACAAAGATCACTGTTACTAGTTCAAAACAATAACATCGTGAACATCGCCATTGTTCTCAGTTCTTTCAGGGCAACGTTTCATACTATTTTATAGGGATTTTTTGGTGGATTGAAAGTGGGACTTTTTGTTAGAATGAAAGTGGGACTTTTAGTGTGGGATCAAAACTTGATAGTGTGTTTTGGGACGAATCATGCTATGGAAAAGGTCTCCTCAGGTAATTTGGGCCGAATCGTGAAGTTCCCGTCTACAGTAGCTCTTGTTTCATGGCTACGAAATAAAAAAAGGTTCTGAAACACTCATCTTTTTTTTTAATGAATATTTATTTGAAGAGAGGTCTGTAACATTAAGAGTCCTTGCCCCACTCATTTAAAAATAATAAAAAAATGTCCTAAATAAGGGCGGGGTTATTGTCTATGAAAATCTCTTCCACCCAACTCTGATTAGTTAATTTTAACGAAATAACCAATCAGACTGAGTTGTGTGCTTTATGAAACAAGGCCCAGGTTTCACCTACTGTCTCAATTTCACGATTAGATTTCAATAAAAAGTCCAATTTAATATTTACATCCAGTGAAATATTATTTTATTTATGTACATAAATCTGGATCTTACGAAAATAAAAATTAAAAAAAAATATAATTTAAGCTACCATAAGGAACGTTCGTATATCTTATGAAAAAGACAAAATATGACACATTTTACATATTACTGTACAAATATTATTCATAAATAAAGGCAGTGTTACACTAAGAAGAGAGATAGTACATAAATGTATAAATTATTATCGTTCATTTCTTTATTCTGAGATGTTGAAGATTTTTTAACGCGAAATCCCGAAAAATATTTCACTGATAAATTATTGGGACATAAGTTTTTCATATTAGCTCAATTTCCGAATAAAAACTTTAGAATTAGGACTACTAGCTCTATCTCCTGATAAATACTTTTGGTATAAAGCAAGGGCCGAATTATTAAACAGGATTGAATTTAACATAACTCAGACTGTCTCCCAAGTCGGACTACAGAACACACTACTGATAATTGGTTGTAACTCCAAACTGAGGGAGTGTCTGGCTCATCTTAACTTTAATCCTGTTTTATAATTCGGCACTTGGGGCCACATAACGAACAGGATTAAAGTTAATCTAAGCCTGAATTAATCTTTTTTTTTAAGTGGGGTTTAACGTCGCTTTCAACTGCCATGGTCATATCACGACGGGGGTTTTACCCTCCATTCGCAGGAAACTCACAAACCTGCTACTCACATTGACCTCACCCAGCCTGAGTGGGGCCGGGAAAAGCCAGCGTCACGAGAATTAGAATTTGAATGGTCACCCATCCAAGTCTTAACCTCGCTGGATGTCGCTTAACTTCGGTGTTCTGAAGGGAACCGGTGTATTCAACATGCCATCGACGCTGGCTTGAATTAATCTCATTAAACTCTAATCACAATTTTCAACGAATCATAGTGCACTATAGCCCAAGTTAAGGGATAGTGTCCACTTAGATCTGATGTTGTTGTAACCAGCTCGACTATAGCTGGGTGGAGTGATGTTCTCCTGCCAACTTAAGTGGAAAAGTTGGCTCGTTCTGAGGCACATATTTCTATTTGCAATCAACCATCAAGAGAACTTGGGCTATTTCTTTATAAGCCATTAAACATTTAAACCCTTGGGAAACTGAAAGCTAGCTTGGCCTGTTAGGGTTGACTACTCCGTTTTTTGTTTATAGTCCTCTAGCGAGACACTGGAAATATTTAGAGAACGGATTTAAATTCTGAGAAAAACTAAAACACGTGTACCATTGTATCGAGGGGAAACCTTTTCTACTGACTGTGATTTTTATCATTACCAGGGGCGGCCCCCCATGGAGGTCAACTTTGGATTTTTAAATAGAATTTCTGAAAGGTAGTTGAAATTAAAACTATTTTAAGACATATTATTTTGAAATTTTTCATCGATTATCGAAACAGGGCCGGAGATATCGTACATTTCATTTCACAGGTTTCAGTGAAACTAAATTATAAGAAGTTACAATTTTTGTAAAAAAATCTTGAACATGTCTTTCTATTTGAAATCATTAAATTTTCATGCCTTTTTGAAACCATTAACTTTAAAAAAGGAGGTCTCAAAGGGTCATCTTTTTTTTTTAATCGTGTAAAAACTATAATTCTTTTATTAGTATGATCTGTGCTAAATAAATGCACTGAGTGTTGTAGTTTAATCTAAATTCAAGATACCCTTGAAAGCTAGAATTGAACGCGGGTTTTTGAAAAAATTTCATTAGTTTGAAGTAAATTCGGCCATGTTTTTATTTTGAATTGAACAACACTGATCATTGCATTTATTTAACACACATTGTACTCCAAAAAGGATGGTTTAAAAAAAGTTGACCCCTTGACACCTCCCGTGGTGAAGCTAATGGTATCAAAAAACATTAAAATTTAATTATTTCAAATGGAAAAACATGTATTTAACATTTTTTATACAAAACTACAATTAATTTCCAATAAAAAATACTCAAACCTGTGAAATGAAATAAACGATATCTCCGGCCCTATTTTGATTAAAATCTAAAACTTGTCTTAAAATACTTTTGATATTAACTAATTTTCAGAAATGTATTACAAATAGGGTGGTTCCATTTAAGATTCTAAAATTGACTCCCCTGGGGTTGCCACTGGTAATGATAAAAAATTAAAACCCAGTAGAAAATATTTCCCTTTCATATGATGGTAGACGTGTTTTAGAATTAAAAATAAATAAAATAATAATCTCTTCTCTAGATATTTCGAGTGGCTCCTTTTTTTGGCGGACCTTGTATAATTCGGCACTTAAGACCTACAAACAACATTTTATAAATGAACAAACTCAATCTTTGTACAAACATAATAACCCGACTCCTTATCTCTAAATAAACATGGAACAATCATATCGGATCACTCAATAACAAAAGTAATTTAAAAACACAAAATAAGTATAAGTAGTGCTTTATTTAGACTGTTAGCGCAAGACAGGTGGTCCCATTATGCCAACAGTTTAACAAAGCAACTCTTTATTCAAAAATTAAAAATACACCGAATGTGTGGACAAATCAGTTTTATACTTCACAATCATTGAACTTGAGAAATTTCTGGATGTTTTTTCCATTTGAAGACATGGTAGGATTATTGATACCTTTTAATCCATTAACGCCTAGCGTCGCCATATGGCAACGATGGAGGCAGTGCAAGTTTCTGACCTGTTAGTTCAATACGGTACATGTTACCACTTTGTAACATTATAGTTCTCATTGTTGACAATATTTTCTACCTTCTGAATTTACTAGACAGTTCTATCAGTTGTTCTATCAGAAATTTTGATATTTATTTTTTCAAGATTGATAAACATTTTCCAACAGTTCAGGCGTTAATGGGTTAAAACGAGATTTTCACATATTCTATATTTTAAAATTGATCTCCGTGGCTCAGTGGTTACTGACCTGGCAATATCTTAAAAGTGCATAAAGACTGTTTTAGCAGTCAGATAAGACATATCTTATCGGTCTTATAATTGAATCTCACAATTAAAAATGAATATTTAACTCTCACTCAACGAATGAGAGAAAGGAAAAAAAAAAAAAAAAAAACTGGAAAGTAGGTAATACCTATAATTATAAGAACTACTATCTTTCCTACTTAAAAAAAAAATTGTTTCATTTTAAAAAAAAAGTATCATAATACCGTCAATATTTAAAACGACATCAACTCACATAAACCTAACCTACACCAAACGAAATCTGGAAAACACAAACTAAATCACAATCTTAATGCAGGGGATTGGTTTGACAATCTAGAGAGGAAACGCAGCTTCATTTTTCGGAGCAATTCCAAACACTGGAGTTTTCAATGAAATGTTTTATGTTTCATAAATTGTGTACTAACTAAATTGAAAATCTCGTGTTCCAATATTCTAAACATGTAAAACACACAACTTTTACTTAAAGTTCAATCATACTACTCAAGGAGCAAAAAAAGATTACATAAAAGACAACAAGATATTTTTTTCTCTCCATTTTCATGAGTTTTTTTTTCTTTTCTTCTTTCATATGTCACGACCATTTGTCTATTAAAATAAAATATAAATAAATATCTTGAATCACACACCTCCTACACTTAGTTCCAAAAATCGGGAGAACCATATGCATTTTTCTTTAAGCTCCACCACTCTTCTCTACTAAGAAAGCAAAAAAATAAGAAGAAAAGAAATCAAGAGAAACATCCACCTTTCTTTTTAAATTCAATCAATCCTCTCAAAAAGCAATAATAATAATGAAGAAAAAAAATGAGGAAAACATAACCTTTTTCTTCAAGTTCAATCCCTCTAGGAGTACTCAAAGAGAAAACAGAAAACCAGGATAAAACAAACACAACTTTCTTTTAAACTTCAATTCTATACCTTTTTTTTCAAGTTGCTCAAAAAGTTAAAAAAACAAATTACTAAAAAAAAAAAAAAAAAAAAAAAAAAAAAAAAATTCTGTAGCAATCGCACGCCTTACTTCCTCTTCGTGCTTCGAATAAGCTTGGCTCTCTTGAGCGCGGGGAAAGCGGTGCAGTGCGCACTGCACATTGCTTGCACGAGTTCGTAGCAGGAGTCGTAGTCCAGCACGGCTCGTTCCAACTCTTCCAGCAGCTCGTAGGCTTGATGGCGTGGCGCGCGCAGGTAGCGGTACCCTGAGGTAGGACACATGGCCTTCTTGACCAGGTAGTGGATCCACACCACGTTGTTGCGAGGCGTGAACAGTTGCCAGTTGTCCCTGACAAATAATAATAATAATTTACATCAATAAACAAGAAAAAACAGCTTTAACACTTTGAGCCCCAGAGCTGGGATCGGCGAGTGAGCACAAATTTCAGAACCCAACACTCATACATTGCTCCCAAGGACCACTAGAACCTGTTCCCTATGAGATACACATAGAAACGAATACCATAGGGAGTACTCATGTCTTCCAAGTAAAGAAAGGTCGTGAATACCATATAGAGTACACAAGTCTACAGTGAAATTTTGGGTGAGGGTCATATATAGTACTCATGTCCTTTGTGAAATGTCAGCTGAGGGTCATATATGGTATTCATGGGCTCAAAGTGTTAATGATAGATATAGCTGTTCCTTTGACCCACAACATCACAAAAACAGAAATAGAAAATATCAGCAAATACGAAGACCTTAAAGAGGATATGAAGAAGACGTGGAAACTGAAGTCAATTAGAATAATACCAATTGTAATGTCAAGTGAAGGTGTGACTTCATATAATTTCTCGAAGATCATTGAAATGGTTGGCATCCGGAAATCAGTGAAAATGAAGATCCAGAAAAGTGTCATCTTACAATCCTGCTATCTAATCCAAAAGTGTTTGAATCCTTAATTTTTTTTATTTTTTTTTCCCAATATTTTTTAATTCTAATTTTAATACTGATCGTCAAAGTTTATGTGAGAAAGTATGAATTTACTCCTCACATTAACTAAGAAAAACTGTTAATGAAAGTACAAGTTCATGGTTCATAATAATAATTGAATTGAATACATTCAACACTTGAGGCCGTTACAAAATATCGGACCAAACCAATTACATTGTTACTCCCTAATTAAAGCTATCATATTTGTGTTAATCACTTTCGCGAAACCGGGACTTGAACCACCGACCTGCAGGTTACAAGTCCGCCGCCTTATCAATCAAGCTACTGAGGTCGGTTTACTCACTAATTATATTTTAATAAAGTTAATAATAATGTAGTAAATAATAATAAGAAATATTTTTTTTATTTTAAAATATATAAATTCCATTTACATTCATTTATTCACTCATAATCATGACAACTAAACCATTCATTCATTCATAATCAACCGAGCTTCGGAACGACCAAATGATGGGTTTGATGGCAGAGATTGCCTCAGGCAATAATCACGCCCTTTGTCAATATTATTCTTGTCAATAAAGAGTTATTATTATTATTACCAAATGACTCCCCATTGGGCACATTCTCCTTATGGTATTCAGGCGCGTACTAAGTATTCATTCTTATTACGTGTCTGAATTTCTGTTGAGTAATATTCGACAGACCCACAACGGTATGGATACCGGGCGGTCCATGTTAGAGTCACACACTTTCCGGCATGAGCTTTCCACTCCTCAAAAAAAAAACGCAGAATTACTAAGAGGCTTTATACTCTGGTAATGTTACCACTGGTCACTACTCATACACGTAACAACTCATTTTTCTTCACGAGTTATGAGTGTTAATAGATCCCAGTGTTATTTATTTATTTAATACATGACAAGTAAATGGTTCAAACATACATAATTCATAATATTTTTAACTGAACATATGCTAGTTTCTTTTGGCTGTCGTCATCCTACACTAAGGGCCACACCTATGAAGTATGGTCCTTGTGTCGTGGGCAGGCGCGGCCGGTGGGAAAATGTTTTGGGGGTACTGCCACATAAACCTCTTTCAGTACCTATTTAAAGAGTGAGTTTGTTTACCATGCCAATCATAATAATTATACATTAATTATTATAGAAATGTGTGATAACTTTCATTGTGTACGAGATAGGACTCGAGAAAATTCTCTCTTTTTCTTTTTTGTCTGAGGGTGCTGCAGTTCCGCAGCTCCTTAGCACCGACCGCGCCTGGTCGTGGGTCGTTAATTGTAAGCTTTTCACTAAACACCCCCTAAAACCAAGTCAGATAACTGGGGCGGGCTACTCACTGGCACTGGGCTCGCATCATCCGGTACATCTCGAACTGGTAGTCTCCCTCTCCCTGGAACAGCTCCTCGTCCTGGCTCAGGTCGTAGTAGCAGATCTTCTCGCCCACGTAGCAGCGGGAGATGGTGAAGTCTATTATGGTGGCCATCACGCCCGCGTTCCTCACCGAGTAGTGAATGTCGTCCAGTGTGAACGCGGCCTCCTGCTCCTCCTCCCAGGCGGGGCGGATCAGGATGTTGGACATGTGGAGGTCCCGATGCTCAAAGTCGAGCTCCACCTCCGCCACGGCCAGGGAGAAGATGACCTGGGGGGGGAGGGGACAGGCAGTTAGTTAGTTTCTTTATCATATTTTTTTTTTTTTTTTTTTCTCTAGTCCGGATCTCGTGATTTTGTTGGGCTCATGAAACACTATAGCTACAGATATATGAAGGATCTTAGAAGAGGCATTCATGGAAGTTAAATAGGCGAATGAAGTTGACCAGTTACACAAATATATAATTATTATTTTTTTTATTTTTACAATTTGGCTTAACTTTTAGCATTCAAAGCTTCAACCAGCGGAGGAGAGGAGAGAGAGAAGGGGACAGGCAGTTAGTTCGTTACTTATCATATTTTTTTTTTGTTTTTTGTTTTTTTTTACAATTTGGCTTAACCTTTAGTATTCAAAGCTTCCACCAGCGGAGGAGAGGAGGGGACAGGCAGTTAGTTCGTTACCTATCATATCATCATCATAGGGCGGCGTCATCGCAACGACAGCAGCCAGACAGTAGAGGAACGACTCAGCACTTTCACCACTGCAAGAAGGTTAACAATCGACAAGGGCCCCCAGAAGCAAGCCAACGCTGGTCAACTCCCTGATTATAGTACCCTAGCCAGACTGCTGGTCTCCTCCCAGTTTATAGTCCCCCAGCCAGACTGCTGGTCTACTCCCTTTTTATAGTCCCCCAGCCAGACTGCTGGTCTACTCCCTGTTTATAGTCCTCCAGCCAGACTGCTGGTCCACTGCCTGTCTATAGTCTCCCAGCCAGACTGCTGGCCTACTCCCTGTTTATAGTCCCCCAGCCAGACTGCTGGTCTACTCCCTGTTTATAGTCTCCCAGCCAGACTGCTGGTCTACTCCCTGTTTATAGTCCCTCAGCCAGACAACTTATCATATTATTTTTTTTTACAATTTGGCTTAACCTTTAGCATTCTTCAGCTTCAGATTGATGAACACCTGAGACCCTAAGGAAATACTAATAATAATAATAGGTCTCACCTGTAGTATGAAGGCGTAGGTCTGGCTGGGACTCCTGTATCTCACCTGTAGTATGAAGGCGTAGGTCTGGCTAGGACTCCTGTATCTCACCTGAAGTATGAAGGCGTACGTCTGGCTAGGACTCCTGTATCTCACCTGTAGTATGAAGGCGTACGTCTGGCTAGGACTCCTGTATCTCACCTGAAGTATGAAGGCGTAGGTCTGGCTAGGACTCCTGTATCTCACCTGTAGTATGAAGGCGTACGTCTGGCTAGGACTCCTGTATCTCACCTGTAGTATGAAGGCGTAGGTCTGGCTAGGACTCCTGTATCTCACCTGTAGTATGAAGGCGTAGGTCTGGCTAGGACTCCTGTATCTCACCTGTAGTATGAAGGCGTACGTCTGGCTAGGACTCCTGTATCTCACCTGTAGTATGAAGGCGTAGGTCTGGCTAGGACTCCTGTATCTCACCTGTAGTATGAAGGCGTAGGTCTGGCTAGGACTCCTGTATCTCACCTGTAGTATGAAGGCGTACGTCTGGCTAGGACTCCTGTATCTCACCTGTAGTATGAAGGCGTACGTCTGGCTAGGATTCCTGTATCTCACCTGAAGTATGAAGGCGTAGGTCTGGCTAGGACTCCTGTATCTCACCTGTAGTATGAAGGCGTAGGTCTGGCTAGGACTCCTGTACTTGATGTCTACTGAGTCCACGCCCCCATTCTTCAGCTCCAGAATAATGAACATCTGGTCCTCGCGAAACATGGAGGGATGGTCGTTGTAGCTCTTCTTCGTCTTGGCGAACTCTTCCCACAGCTGGATAAGCTGCCGCGGATATCTGAAGAGGAACGAGGATAAAATAAAAATAATAAAATCGGAGCAAATAAATATTTTTTTTTATATACAAAAACAAACATGATTCTAATTCTGATTTCTAATATTAGAAATTTCTCGGAAGTAAGATTATGATTTGACTTTGAGGTGAAGCCATAGATTTAGAAAGTAGATAACAAACTCTGATCAAGAACTAAAGTACCCCTTCTGCATAGGAGTATACACTGTCTCAGTAGAAAATGGCGAACACCATGATAATAACATAAGAATAAAAGTTGTTCTCCATGTGGTACTGCAGATCACTCATATGATTCAATAGAGACGGGCATGCCTCATTCCACTCAAAACGGCCATGCCTTAGTGACCTTAGTCTACTCAAAACCCACTCACCTGCCCTTCACACAAGAGCACTTCAGCAGCTCAGTGAAGCAAGGAGTGCTGTTCTCCATGCGGTACTGCAGATCACTTGTTTCCTTGGTTACCATGATCTCCGAGAAGATTTCCCGGAACTGCTTTTGCTCCTCCCCATTCACTGGCTCCGCCCCCTCGATGGGCATGATCTTGATCACACTCTCGTTCAGTTTGAACACCTCCCCGTACACGCCCTCTCCTATCTTCTTGCATGACTTGAGTAGGCTGGGGAAAAAAGAAGATTATTAGGTACTAGTGTATTGGTAATTAGTTTGTGTTTGTAAAAAGAAAAAAAAATCTGATTTTTTGTTAATGTTTGTTTCTTGTAAATTGGTCATGTACAGTAAAATATACAATACTTAACGGTATTTGTTATTATTATTTATTTTAATATTTTTTTTTTCAAGATGAGTGTTTCACACTCTTTTTTATTTCGTAGCCAAGAAACAGGAGCTACTTTAGACGCTTGTAGTCTGTGTTGTAGCTTGCCTATCCTGTAGTATGCCTCCCTACTGATGGACAAGAAGTGACATAATACTTCCCATTTAGGTGCTGGGTGAACACAAACGCACCGGAAGCTAACTCTTACAAACAACTGTAACCAAATTTAGAATATTGTTGTTGTTGTGTTTATCACATTTGTGATGTCAAAACTACTCAATCATAGTTTGCAATTCTACAAGAGGTCAACTCTCTGTTTAAATGTCTAAGTGGTGCAAGATCATGGATTGGATGGTAGAGATTGCCTTAGACAATAAATAATCCCACCCTTTGTGATTTATGTAAATACATTTCAATTGAGTTTACAACTACTACCCAAATTGTAGACAAGTTGGTTACAACATTATAAGAGTAATTACCTGTGTGGATATCTATCCTCAAATGACACAATGTCTGTCTGGCCACAGATCTCCAAAATCTTCTCCCTGCAGTAATCGTTGTTCCCTTCCCCTGAGTCAGCACACAAAACCGACTCATACAGGGTGGTCCCAGTGGCAGACAGCATGGAGTCCTCAGACCTTGACGACATGTTGACACTGCGGCACTTACTTCTAAACAACACTGTCGACAACATGGACTCATCGTAATCCACAATACTCCGAGAGAACTTGTGACTCTCACGTTCTGGGAAGCAAACAATAAGTTACTAAATTATTTGACCAACTTCAGTAGCTTGATTGACAAGGCAGTGTACTTGTAACCTTAGTTTGGTGGTTCAGATTACAATTCAAGCAATTTTTTATAGTAAAGAGAGTTTGAGCAGTTGACATTACGAAAGTGAATAACACAAATATGAACTTTTTTTAAACTATATTATTTGAAGGTAGATACAACACTTGGTTTACAATAAATTGAAACAAAAAAGTACCTGGTACAACACTAGGCAAATTATTTGAAGGTACCACACTAGACTTTTTCAATGAAGTAAAACAAAAAAACTTTTTGTTACTTACCTAGTATGGACTTATCAATGAGGCTTCTCTTCCACATCTTCCCCGGGGCCAGGGACACTTTGGTCCTCTGTAGCAACTCAGGATCATGAACTATCTTGCGGCCTCCTCTCCGCACAGTGATGTTTTTCAGCAGCATGTTGAATCTCACCCCCGGGTCATCCTGATCCAAACTATCCCTGACTTTAGAGACACCCTCTGGATTCAGAGCTTCCGGAACATCCTTGAACTGTACTGAATGTTTTGCTAGGTCTTTTTTCTGTTCATTTTCATTACTTCTTTGAGCTTTTGAACGTAACAATCTTGTACGTGTCCTATTGTGTTCAACAGCGTTGGGTTCCACTTGTGCTTGCTTCTTTTCATTTGTGATGGGAGCATTGTCTGACCTCAGCAATTTGGTTCTCAAGCGAGTTTCCTCAAGGAATTGAACACTTTCTCTGTTCTCAAATGTTGCTGGGACAACTGTATCTTCCAAACCACTGAAATATTCCTCCTCACTGCTGGTTCTCTGAGTTGTATTTAAACAGATGGAGCTAATGTTAGAGATGTCCAACAGGGATTTTGGAGGGCTCTCCATGGCACTGACCATGAGGATAGAATTATCTTCTTTTAGGTTTTCTATTTCACTTGTCTCTGTTTCAAGTTCTTGTTGAATACGTTTTTTTGTTCTTGTTACCGGTCTCCTTGTGCTCACTTTGTTTTCTTCAGGACTCTCAGCAGAGGTTGATCTAGTCATAGCTTTTTTTGCCTTTACCTTCTTCGGACTTTCTACAGAAGTGGATCTTGTTAATGGTTTTCCAACATTGGTTTTATTGATTTCCAAACTTTTAACAGTCTTAGTTGCTCTGGTTATGGCTTTCCCATTGATTGTTTCAATGTTCTGGGGCGTTTTAGCCACCTTTGTTCTGATTGCAGGTTTCTTGTATTCCTGCACAATGGTATCATCCAGAGAATTATTAAAAGCACTCTTAGTAGTTTCATCCAGACTAATGAAATGACAACTATCATCGGCAAATGTTACTGTCTTATCTAATGGTGCAGATTGAATCATAGAGATATCTTCAAACATATTTTTAATTGTAGCATTCATAGTTTGTCTAGGCTTTGGGGACTCTACAAAAGAGTCCTGGGATGATACATTGTGAAGATAGCTATTCTGTGTTTTCCTTTGGGTTCGTTGAGTGCCATGCAGGAAATTCTCTTTGTCTAAAGATGTGTTCAGAACTGCAATTTTTGCCTTCCGAACCGGACGTTTAGGTTTTTCTAGCGATTTCTTCCGCAAGGAAAGTTTGGAGAAAACTTCACTTATTTCATGATCACTATTGTTTAAATTGACTAGAGATGGTTTCTTGTAGGAAATGATGCTGCTATTGGACTGGAAGCTTGAGATTGTAGTCATGTGACTGACATCTTCTTGCAAGTGACTTGAACTTAAATCTGTATTTGTATCACGATCTGCCAACACACTTCGGCGTCCTTTGTAACATCTGGATTCTTGGAAAGTCCGTGAGAGATCATTCAAGGAATTTTTCGATTCAATGGAATTCTTTGAATATCCTGATTCATCTGCAGAATCAATGGAAGTATTTGAAAAGCTTGTCTTGTGTAAAATTCCCATTTGATATAGAACTGATTTTTCAAAAAAGTCTGGGTCTTGTTGTGCAACTTCTCTGACTTTCTTAAACAGATTACGGACATTACTGGCTGGAGGAACATCTTCATATAGCTGATTAGATACTATGTAGGTGTTGACAATATTGTCTATGCGCTTCTGTTCAGCTGAAAAATAGAACAAATTTATAATGTTTATGTGCATATTAATATAACTATTAAAAATCAAAGAAATAATAAAAGAATACGGCAATTAAAAATATGAAACCTGAGACAGATATTACTGCAGTTGACTGTAATTAGAAAAGTTTCTGACATTGATGAATCAATAAGTACCTTTTTATTCATGCCCATAGCTTTTTTTTTAAAAAAAAAAAAAAAAAAAACAATAGTTCATTCCCGGGGGCATCCATTAATTCTGTTACTTCATCCTTGTGAATTGGCAATATGTACAATTGTAGTTATTCTTGGCGTTATTATGTCACAACTGTAGTGGATAGCTTACCTTTGAGGAACCTCACTATTTTCTAACATCCATAATAATATTTATTTATTCCTTCTTGTAATGGGACCACTGGTTCCTATTCATACAAGTTGTTACTTATCTTTCCTTACAAGGTACAAGAGGACCCTAGATATCCAAGTATAGAGAGAGAGAAAAAAATCTTCCCTGCTGTGTGATATGTCACTTGGCAATGGTGACTAAAGATGTAAGTGTACATACATTATCATCATATTACAACAAGCCAAAATAAGTTCTTAAGAATTAACACAAGAATATTTAACCTTTTTTGTTTTGAATCCTATGGACCACAAAAATATGTAGTTTTAATAATTATGCTACAAGCACCTAAATGAGAAGTACAAAGTCACTTCTTGCCCATCAGATGGGAGGCTTACTGTGGAATAGGTATGTTACATTAGAGACCACTAGAGTCTAATATAGCTGCTGTTTCATAGCAACAAGGTAGGAAAAGGGCGCTCTAAAACACTCACCTTTCCCTTAATTTTTTAAAATACCAAGTTTCAAGTCAGTTCAAATTACTGGTTGTTAGGAAAATGAATGATGTCTGTTGAGTCAAAAAGTGTTGACACAACACGGGAAATCTTTACAAAAAAATATTTATTGTAGGTAATCAGACAACCCACAAATTAAGTCCACTTTGCAAGGCTTAATAAATTCTGTAGGTACTTTTTTTGTTTATTAAACTTACACTTTCTTTTTTGGAACTTAACCTTTGAAAGGTTTGTTTTCTTTGTTTTCAATCTGTAAAGAGGCAAACAAACAGAAAATTACAAAGTTAGTAAATTAACAGCAATATATTCAGACAGAATATTAAATTTATTTCAGTCAAGATCAGAAGTCATTAATTGTCTTAAGCTACAATTATTGGTATAGTATAGCTTCAAGGACCAAGATAATCAATTAAACCATATTTTCTGTAGAATATTCTGTCTACAGTTTCTTTTTGGTCTGTGGAATATACAGTATGTTTCAGAAAAGGTGGCCACCCCCTCGTAACTTTTGAACGCGACGGAATTTATTCTGTTAAGTCCTAAGTATAGGAAGTGCCCTATGGCCCATCCTGTGGTCATATTTATTTTTGGCCCCGGTCGGCCCTTCCGGCTTTTAGGCCATATTTTTTAATTTTTCTCGAGAATTTTAAATGGAATGCTATATTTTTTATTCCTGTTAATTAAAGTCCAAGTAAGATTGAGTATAATGAGCTTTTAAAATTTTCAAAAACCTTATCAGGGGCGGAGCTAGTAGGGTGCAAGGTTCAAAACTGTTACACGCTGTATTTCTGCGTTAGTTAGATTTTTTAGTACTTTTTTTATTTTCATAGGTTCAAAATATTGTTTTACACCATATGAAATCAAAAAAATATTCTTGTTTATTTCCAATCAGTGTCCGGTAAAGTGGGTGAATTTCGTATTGGATTTTTTTGTTGTTGAGGAAACACAATTAGCATAGAAAATAAATAATTCCTAATAAGGGAATAACACTTCAATAAACATAACTAAATGCGAAATTAAATGAAAATCATTTCTTCTAAATCAGTGCCGGATATATTTTTTTTTTCTCTCTCTCTCTATTCTCCTCTTTAAAATAATTGAATTGGTTTAATTTTCACCCTGAAGAATTTGGTACTTGACCTGGTATTTTTTTCTCTGAAATTTCGAGATAATTAGATTTTTATTTAGAGACCTGGTATTCATTACTAGCAACACCAGTATGATTTTTTTAATTTGAGTTTAGTATCGCGTTTCAACTGCATGGTCATATCATAACGGGGGTGTTACCCTCCATTCGCAAGAAACTCACCAACCTGCTAAACACATTTATCTCAACCAGCCTGGGTTAGGCCGGAATGCCAGCATCACGAAGTCCGGACTGACTCCAGAATGATTGACAATGTGTTTTCTAGAGATAGAAAAAAATATCCGGCACTGATTTAGAAGAAATAATTTTCATTTAATTTCGCATTTAGTTATGTTTATTGAAGTGTTATTCCCTTATTAGGAATTATTTATTTTCTATGCTAATTGTGTTTCCTCAACAACAAAAAAAAATCCAATACAAAATTCACCCACTTTACCGGACACTGTTGTAAAAAAACTAGCAGGTTAAATGGCTTTTTTTATGATCTTAAACGCTTCTCCGTTAAGTTTTCTTTTGATTTCAAGCATAAAAAACATATGTCGCTGCAGACTTTCACCTCTAAAAATGCCAATTTCGAGAACACCATTAATTTATGGAAAAATTGACGTGAGAAAAAAAGTACTTTTTCAAAAACCTTACTATGACCCTGATTGGAAATAAACAAGAATATTTTTTTGATTTCATATGGTGTAAAACAATATTTTGAACCTATGAAAATAAAAAAAGTACTAAAAAATCTAACTAACGCTGAAATACAGCGTGTAACAGTTTTGAACCTTGCACCCTACTAGCTCCGCCCCTGATAAGGTTTTTGAAAAATTTAAAAGCTCATTATACTCAGCCTAACTTGGACTTTAATTAACAGGAATAAAAAATATAGCATTCTATTTAAAATTCTCAAGAAAAATTAAAAAATATGGCCTAAAAGCCGGAAGGGCCGACCGGGGCCAAATATAAATATGACCACAGGATGGGCCATAGAGCACTTCCCATACTTAGGACTTTACAGAATTGAAATATTCTGTTGCATTCAAAAGTTACGAGGGGGTGGCCACCTTTTCTGAAACATACTGTATATTCCACATTCCAAAAAGAAACTGTAGACAGAATATTCTACAGAAAATATGGTTTAATTGATTATCTTGGTCCTTGAAGCTATACTATACCAATAATTGTAGCTTAAGACAATTAATGACTTCTGATCTTGGCTACACTGCTATATATAAATAAAAAAAATTGTTCTTATGATGTACAGCACACAATGACGTTTGAATGTGCAGTGCACAAATTTATCAAAATGTGGCTTGAAATTATAATGCAAGTGTGCTCAGTATTATGGAGTTTTAGTGAACCAGTTCATCATCAACATTTGAACACTTTATATCATTATAATTAAACCAATAATTTATATTCTTACTTATTATTCATAGTCTTACATGGTCTGAAGGTTTAAAAAAATTATGGGTATGTACACTTGTGCAGCATCAAGTAGCAAAAACATGGGTAGCAGATGTCAAATAACTATACTTACGTGGGTTGTTTTATTTTCTTTTCTTTTCCACTCTTGTTTTGTTTTGCCAAATTTGAAGTTTCCATAATAAAATATGACCTGAAAAATTAAAATGCAAAAATACTGTACATTTTCAGTAATGTAATACCATAATTTATAACCCTCAGGCTGGTATACAGAGACATTTTTTTTATTTTTTATATCCCTACAGGGTTCACTGTAGGGTGGTCCCGAGCTTGCTATAGGGCAGAGGTGCCCAACTTTTACATAAGAAGATCTACTATAAAGTCTCAGATAATCAATGCAATCACCCCCCTCCCTACAGATTCAATGTTAATTCTGAGCTTGAATGGGTTAATGAAGAATTAAACCAAATTTTCAAGTTTCAAGTGTCACAAAACCTCCTATTAATTCTCATGAGTTAAGGAAAGAGATTTTCACTTGGGTGAGATGCCAGAAAACCACTTTCACAATAATTTTGTACTTTAGAACGTCATCTCACCTCTCTGCACGTGATTGACCCAAAATCACTCCGTCAATTGCAATCGACTGGTTGAGCAGCCCTGCTATAGGGAATACTTCAAACTTGACAATTATTTCAATGTCTTCTTTCAAGAGATATCTGAATGTGCATGCCCACAGGCACTTCAAACAAACATCTCTGCATAACAAAATCAGCTGAAGGGACAAATGACCCAGGCATCCCTACAGTGAGGACTCTGCATACCACCCTTAGTCTTATTATTGTGTAATCACAAACTCTTATAATTATTATACTAGGAAAAATTCATGCACTGGGTGGGATTTGAACCAACAAATCTCTACAATACCTGGATTACCAGACTAGCACATTAACTACTAGAGTACCAGTGCACTTGTATCAGAACATCTTACATCCAAGGGAGAAACATTTAATTTTTTATGTCTACGTAGGGTCTATAACTTACCGAATTATTTATCCACCTTCAAACCAATTTTTTTTTAGATAAATGAAGCTGATAGAATCATCATTGCCCAGCCTAGACAATGATAACCGAGTGTAGCACTTGTAGACACAAATAAAGTAGGTACTAAGATAAGACTTCCAAATAGATTATCAAACTTGGCGATTTGTTTTCAATGCATTATAAGGAAAAACCCGAAAAAGAACAAAATTTATCATATCAAATTTATTTCATTGGATGATTTTTATTTAAAAACTGTGATCGGCAATTCAGAATTCAGTAGATCAGCATTCAGCTAACAGAACAGCAATGAGCAAAACGCAAAACAAAAATTTAAAATAACATGAAAATAACGAGTTTCTTGGCGAGTTTAAAAGAAACTGCGCTAATCCATCGACTAAATCGTTTGACATCATTAGAACTTGTCAAAGATTTTACACTGAGCGAAACGGTCGTTTCGCGGGAGAACACTTCCCAGAAACTACAGTGCTTACATAACGGTATCGGTAATATAGTTTGTAAGTTTGAATGTTGTATTTTGTCTGATCGAAAAACTAATGTTACGATGAAAAATGGTCATTTATTATAAAATGATTTTACACAAGACACCACGTACAAAAAAAACCAATCGAAAAACTTCACAACAGATCCAATAAATAAAATTATTGGTGATCTAAATTAATTATCTTATTGAAGTTATTGATTTGAGTCATCGGACGAATTCGAACGGGATATAGGTATCTACCTACATTTACACTTTGTTCCCTAACATTAAAAATAGGATCTAAATACTAAAGACTCTCCCATACAATACAGGGTGTCCCACTCTCTCTCCACTCTCCCACTAAAATTGTGACATAATAAAACAAATAAAAAGCATTATTGTTATCATTATTTTTCTTATTTCTTTTTCAGTCATGGTTTAACGAATCGTCAAATAATTCCACCCTGACAAGATCAATTGATCTCGGTGTGGCGACCGGACTGACAAGTAACGCCAGTCTGTCTGCCACGAACGCCAGTCTGTCTGCCACGAATGGATCCTCAGAACTCGAAGACCCTGGCTCAGAAGAGCGCTGCTATGTGGAGTGCGATGATGAAGATCTGTACAAGTCCTGGAACTTCTGGGCCTTCGCCATATTCACCAGTCTGGGTGTCCTGGGCTTCAACATTGTCAACTCCACCAGCGACGCTCTGTGCTTCGACATGCTCGGTAGGTATAGCGGGCTTACCGACCTCAGTTGCTTGATCGATAAGGCAGCGGACTTGTAACCTGGAGGTCGGCGGTTCAAGTCCCGGTTTCAGCGTAGATTTAGTAATGCGAGTTTGAGTAGTTGTGATATCACGAAAGTGATTAATACAAATATGATAACTTTTAACTTTTTTTTAGGTATAGCGGACTTTACAATAATATTTTTTTTTATGACTCCTCAGAAGTTAGACTTAGCTTTTAGGAGATGTATGTTTTATAATATTATTCTTGTACAAATAAATAAAAGTATTCAATTCAATTTAACGGCAGGATTCTCACACTGTGAGCTCTTCCACCCAACCGATGATTTCCGCTCAATCATTCCACAAGGCAAGACCCGATGCATGGTCAGACAGGAGGGGGCTAAGTAGAAGAAAGAAATAGAAGAGTGAAAGAGAGAGAGAGAGAGAGAGAGAGAGAGAGAAAATAAAATAAAATGTCACACCCAAGAAGCAAATACACAGGCCCAAGAAGGAATAATAATGAATCATTCTTTTTATCTTTCATTTTTTTTGTATACAGAGTACCCATCTAAGCCATTTTTATTTGCCTTCTAAAATGAGACTTCTTTTTATGTAATCAACCAAGTGCGGTTCTGATTTATTTTGGGTACTGGACGAGTTCGAGTTAGCCTTCGTTTGTCTGTCTCTTTGTCCGCGATAACTCCCGAACGGATTCTTCAAAATTGTTGAAATTTAGTTAACATGTTCATTGTTCATTAAGGTCCTAAAATTCTACATATTGGTGAAAATTAAAAATGATGTAGGTATGTAATAATATTTCAAATCCCACCCAGTGCATGAATTTTTTATCATTGATTTGAGTTTGTTACCACATAATAATGAGACTCTGAGGGTTAGGTGGTAAAAAATGATTTGAGTATTAACCTCGCCCGGTGGTTACCTTTCACAAAGGGTGTTATTATTATGAAAATCGTACTACCTGCATATCAACATAATGAATTTAAGGTAATTTCTGTTACATATTATAAATAAAATAAAAATACAGCCTCCGTGGCGTAACGGTTATGATGACCACTGCCCATAGTCCTGATCGAGAACGTTCGACTCCCGGTTGGGACAGACTTTTCGAAGAACATTCTGTCCCCTCCAAACACGTGAGGCTGGCATTTTCGGCCCTACCCAGGCTGGGTGAAATTAATGTGGGTAGGTGGTACGACTCCCAGCGAATGGAGGGTATTAGGTCGCACTGTTAATTGTAAGGGTTTCACTGAAAACCCTGCAACTAGGTCAGATAATAAAATAATAAATAAAATAAAAAATTAATGTTTTTTTGTGTTATTATGAAAACTTGTGAAAAATAGGTATAACTACCCTTCCTGAAAAGTACCTTTACAATTATTGTTCTAATTTTCAGTCTCTGAGCTTTATCTATATTTCCTCCACTCATGCAGGAGCTGGCAACGAGATCCGGTACGGCATGCAGCGTATGTTTGGCACGGTGGGGTTTGGCATCACCGCCATGCTCTCGGGAATAGCCATCGACCACTTCTCCGAAGACAGCGAGATCAAATCCTACATGCCCGCCTACTGTCTTGTGCTCCTGTTTGGGGTGTCCGATCTCATCTGCTGCTCTCTCATTAAAGTAAGACTGTATTCATGACCAGAGTTTCACATGCTTCTTCATTTCATAAAAAAACAATAAGTGGACATTTAGGGCGGAATTAATAGACGTTTTCGTATTACCTCTGTGGCGTTAAGTCACGGATTGCGTATTGTGTAAGATAGGGAAAACCGACACTTACAAATGACTTCAGTTATTGATGTTGTCTATTAATTCCGCCCTTAGACTTAAAAAAGAAAATGTAAGACTAATGATAAGAGTTTCACATGCTTCTTCACTTCATAAAAAACAATAAGTGGACATTTAGATTTAAAAAAGAAAATGTAAGACTAATGTCCCAAAACGGATCTAATAGATGCTATCCAGATATTACCAAGATAAGTCTGCTGCTCTCTCATTAGAGAAAGACCTACAAAATCTTTACGATTTCATTCCCTTCGCCGTTGAAACCTTTCGCTCTTTTGGGCCAACTGCTTTGGAAATGTTTAACAGCATATCCAAAACTTTGGTCCTTGAGACAAAGGACAAATGCGCCGGGGAATATTTCAGGCAACGGCTTAGTTTCGCTGTTCAGAGAGGTAATGTTGCCTCAGTGCTGAGCACACTGCCTTGGGAAGATGTCCTTGGAGAAATTTTTTATACATTGTAAAAATATAAGATTGTATTAATGAGCAGAGTTTCACATGTGTTAAAGGCGGCACTCAATGAATCCAGAGATTCAAGAGGTCGTGGTTTCGAAATCCAGCCGGGACAAGACAAGTTATCCTCCCATTTGGAATTTTTACCACATAATAATACGTCTCGGGTTTAGTGCTGGAAAGAACTAGTAGTTAAGTGGATAACGCGCTAGTCTGGTAATGCAGGTAGCGTAAGGGATCTGTCGGTTCGAATCCCACCCAGTGTATGAATTTTTCACCATTTATTTGAGTATATGACCGCATAATAAAAGGCTCTGAGCGTTAGGTGGTAGAAAATGATTTAAGCACTAACCCCGCCTGGTGGTTACCTTCCACTAAAAAGGGCTATTATTATTATTATAAGGCGATATTATTTTTTTTCCACACGCAGCTTCCTCGTCTACCTCATTCCCAGAGTATCCTCAAGGACGTATCAAAGGTGATGAAGCAACCCTACGTCAAGTCTTTCCTGGCGTTCGCTGTTATGGCAGGATTCTGTGAAGGTTTTATGATATACAACCTGTTCTGGTAAGTATGCTTTGTAATATGGGTTACCATATTAATTTGTGTTAATCACTTTCGTGATATCATAACTACTCAAACTCGCTCTACTAAATCTACGCTGAAACCGGGACTTGAACCACCAACCTCCAGGTTACAAGTCCGCCGCCTTATCAATCAAGCTACTGAGGTCGGTGTATATGATAATAATAATAATAATACTTACCTTCAAAAAAGAGGAAATAGTGAAGTTT
The DNA here is from genome assembly GCA_024516035.1 of Bactericera cockerelli. NCBI lineage: Eukaryota > Metazoa > Arthropoda > Insecta > Hemiptera > Triozidae > Bactericera > Bactericera cockerelli. Next base: position 15,520,969 of record CM044958.1, on the reverse strand, counting down.
GATAATTTGATATGCTCTGTGATATAATAATCTGTTCTGGTAAGAATATACTTTGTGATATACAATCTGTTCTGGTAAGAAAACTTTATGATATACAACCTGTTCTGGTATGTATAGTTATTTACTTTTTTAATTTGGCTTTAACGTCTTTTTCACCTGCATGGTCATATTACGACGAGGGTGTTACCCTCATTTCCCTGAAAACTCACAAAACAGCCTGGGTTGGGCTGGGAATAGGCACTATAGGCAGCATCACAATGGCTCAAATATGAGTGGTTACCCAACCCATCAAGACATGACCTCGCTGGACAAAAATAATATTGCCTTATTTTTACTGCCCAATTAGAAGATTTAAGCCCCATTATTCCAGCAGTAAGCTCCAGACTTATTATTGTGTGGTAAAAATCCCAAATGGGAGGATAACTTGTCATGTCCCGGCTCGGTTTCGAACCCGCGACCTCTGGATTCACAAAGTGCCGCCTTAACTACTGAGCTACCGGAACAGACAAAAAAAAATCCTCAGGATACAGAAACTCTTTATATACAAACAAGTAATGATAAAAATTAAAATGCTAAGTTAAGAACAAAATAAACAAGAAAAATGTATAATAATAATAATAAATTTATTCTGTTTTCAATAATCATCATTGTTAAAAGTAAGAACAAAATATGAATAACATAAAAGAGTTTATGTATCCTCAGGATACAGAAACTCTTTAGCTAGCTGTTTTCCTCTAATTTTATTCCCTCAGGTATATGGAGGACCTGGCCAAAGCCACAGGCAGTCTGCACAACATTAAACTCTTGCAAGGGCTCACAGTGGCTGCCGAGACTATCTTTGGAGAACTCCTCATCTTCTTCTTCTCAGGTAAAGGAAATGTTAAACGTTATAAAAAAATATTATTATTATTGAATTCTTTATTAATCAAACATATTACAAACAAGTAATGATAACAATTAAAATATTATATTAAGAACAAAATAAACAAGAAAAATAGATGAATACAAAATAAACAAGAAAAATAGATTAATAACAAAAATAAAAAATATTCAGATATCCTAACTAAAGGGCGGGGTTATTGCTTATGGCAATCTCTTCCACCCAACCATTATGGTACTTCTATCAAAAATTCAAAGTACCTACTAATGAAAATTTTGCAGAAGTAGGTAGAAAATGATAGATGGAAATATCAAACACATCGGTCGAGGTGTGAAGAACGCCTATACAATAAAAGAGAATTCGCGGCAGAGTGTAAGGTAACGGAAAACATATTTCCCAATGTTTAATATTTCTAGTCATAGGTACCTAGACCGTAGAAATTGTATGCACGCCGTCATACTCGTAGTTATGCAATGTGCAATACATTCTCATTATTTTGCCTACCGTCTTTCTAACGTCCAGGTATTCACATAAGTCACCGTGACCGAGTTAGCTAGCGCACTAGGCATAGCACGCATGTTGAAAATTGCTTCTGAGCGTTAATCCCTATATTAATCCTTCCACCAAAAGCAAAAGTACCTTGAATTGCATTGTCATCAGCTTCCTGTAGGTATCAATTGCACATACCTATTACTTTTCGGGATAGTAAAGCTAATAGGGATAATAGTATTACTACTTCCGTAAATTTTTTACCTATTGAAAGTATTTAGATCGTTTTTTTTTAAAGCTTTATTAGGAGGACAAAGTACAATGGTAACAGTATAAAATAAGAAAAAAAAAAACAAACAAATGACAAAATAAATAAGTAAAAAAGACAATAAATAATGTCCTACCTAAAGGGCGGGGTTATTGCCTGTGCCAATCTCTTCCAGTCAACCCTTATAAAAAATTATATTTTTTTTATATCATTCCAGACCGCATCATCGGCAGGCTGGGCTACGGGCACTGCCTCACCTTTTGCTTCGCCGCCTACTTCCTGCGTCTGGGCCTGATAGCTGTGGCCCCCTCTCCCTGGTACCTCCTCCCCATAGAGCTCTTCGGACAGGGGCCCACCTACGCCCTCAGCTACACCTGTGTGGTGGCGTACGCCTCCGCCATCGCGCCCGCCGGCACCTCCGCCACCATGCAAGGTGTGATGGCGGGCGCCAATGATGGCTTAGGTAAGTGTGAATTTTTTTTTTTAAGGTACTTTATTATGTGTATTTTTATAAATCAACAAACATTTTATCAAAAACAACAAAATGAAAGAACAATAAAAATAAACAAAAATTTAAAAATGTTCATCAATTTTTATGAATATACATATATTAAAAATAGTATTTAAAGTTTAGGTGAGGTCCTAGTGTATTGTTATTACTTCCATGTCCGTCATCATTTATCCTATTCTGTTGATCCCAATTTTGACCAGCTTTGTAAGGTCAAAAGACAATAACAGAAATAATAATAATGATACTTCTCTTTAGTGGAAGATACTTCTCTAATTTTTTTATTAATAATAAGAAAAACCCGAAAACAATACTGTCTATCTACCTATAGTACATATACCTTATAGGTATTTTTTTGTTTTTTTTTTTTTTTAGTAACGTCTACACTGTTACCCGATTCACACAAGATATTGCGGGTCACTAAATTTATAACAGCAATAAGTGATGTGAGAGAACAATCATTATTGATTTGCCTCATTAAATAACGGCATGTCTTTGATGAACCTATCTTACAGAGGTTACACTCTATTGGTAGTCAAGGCGCTGGTCTGGTAATCCAGGTAACGCAGGGATCCGTTGATTCAAATCCCACCTCTCTTATTAGGTAAAATAACCTCTAGGTAAAATAACCTCTTTAAAATAAGAGAAAACTGGATATAAGAGAAAAATCATGGTGCCTTGAGTTCTTTGACCATGCAGTGGTAGTCAAGTGGTTAAAATGCTAGTCTGGTAATCCAGGTAGGGTAGGAATCCGTTAATTCGAGTCCCACCCAATGCATGAATTTTTCCTCATTAATCTCCTTCTCCTTCTTCTTCTCTCACTTTGCCTTTTCCCAAACCTACTTGGGGTCAGCATTTGTTCCATGAATCGTTCCCTTCCATATCTTTTTATTTAGCGCGTCCTCTTTTCTCCAGTTTTTCTCTCTTAGGTCTTCTTCAACTTTGTCTCTCCATCTCATCTTTGGTCTTCCTCTATTCCTTTTACATTCTATTTGAAGTTCATGTATTCTCTTACTAACATAATTTTCGTCTCTTCGCTCTATAACTCTACAGTATGTTTCAGAAAAGGTGGCCACCCCCTCGTAACTTTTGAACGCGACGGAATTTTTCAATTCTGTAAAGTCCTAAGTATAGGAAGTGCCCTATGGCTCATCCTGTGGTCATATTTATTTTTGGCCCCGGTCGGCCCTTCCGGCTTTTAGGCCATATTTTTTCATTTTTCTCGCGAATTTTAAATGGAATGCTATATTTTTTATTCCTGTTAATTAAAGTCCAAGTTAGGCTGAGTATAATGAGTTTTTAAATTTTTCAAAAAACTTATCAGGGGCGGAGCTGGTAGGGTGCAAGGTTCAAAACTGTTACACCCTGTATTTCAGCGTTAGTTAGATTTTTTAGTACAAATTTTATTTACATAGATTCAAAATATTGTTTTAGACCATATGAAATCAAAAAATATTCTTGTTTACATTTAATCAAGGCCGTAGTTAAGTTTTCGCAAAAATACTTTTTTTCTCACGTCAATTTTTCCGAAAATTAATGGTGTTTTCGAAATTGGCATTTTTAGAGGTGAAAGTCTGCAATGACATATGTTTTTTATGCTTAAAATCGAAAGAAAACTTAACGGAGAAGCTATTAAGATCATAAAAAAGGACATTTAACCTGCTAGTTTTTTCACAACAGTGTCCGGTAAAGTGGGTGAATTTCGAAATTATTGGATTTTTTTGTTGTTGAGGAAACACAATTGGCATAGAAAAAAATAATAACTAATAAGGGAATAATACTTTAAATAACATAGCAAAATACGAAGTTAAATGAAAATTATTTCTTCTAAATCAGTGCAGGATTTTTTTTCTCTCTCTCTCTTCTCTTTAAAATAATTGAATTGGTTTAATTTTCACCCTCAATTGTTTGGTACTTGACCTGGTATTTTTTTTTAAAATTTCGAGATTATTGGATTCTTTATTGTTGTTGAGAAAACACAATTTTTCTTTGAAACAAAAGAAAACTAGTTTTTCCACAAGAGTCCGGTGAAACGGGTAAATTAAAAAGTTCATATTTCTGTTAACCAATTTCGTGCTATCACAACTACTCAAACTCGCTTTACGCTGAAACCGGGACTTGAATCACCGACCTCTAGGTTTCAAGTCTGCCGCCTTATCCATCATGCTACTGAGGTCGGTGAAACGGATAAATTGCGAAATAACTGGGTTTTTATTGGAGTACACCATTATTATACAAAATAAATAATACCTTATAAGAGAATTAATTTTCACGAAACATAAATACATACGAAATTAAATTAAAAAAATCTTCTTAAAAAAAAAAGAGTTTGGTACTTAACCTGGAAAATGGCCCTTTATTTAGAGACCTGGTATTCATTACTAGCAACACCAGTATGTTTTTTTTTTTTAATTTGGGTTTAATATCGCTTTTAATTGCATATGATCATATCACGACGGGGGTGTTACCCTCCATTCGCAGGAAACTCACAAACCTGCTAACCACATTTTTTATCTCACCCAGCCTGGGTTAGGCCTGAATGCCAGCATCACGAAGTCTTCACGTTGCATTCAACGCGCTTTCAACGTTTTTCGTTGCATTCGTTGCATTCAACGGGCCATCGGACTGAACTTTGAAGAGTGAAAAAACGAGAGAGAAAAAAAAATCCGGCACTGATCTAGAAGAAATTATTGTTTTCATTTAATTTCGTTTTTTTTATGTTATTTGAAGTATTATTCCCTTATTGTATGTATGATTTTATTTGTGGTGAAGCACAAGGCCTCTTCACAATTTTTGTGGGTAGCGCAGCATTACTAAGAGCCTCCTTTATTATATTATTATATAATTCTTTATTAGATACAAAAGGACATTATGTACATATAAATAATAATTTTAACAGTGAAAAATCAAAAAAAAAAAATATATACAATAAAAATGAAAAAGAATAGAAAATATTTGAAAACATAAATGTCCTAACTAAAGGGCGGGGTTATTGCCTATGGCAATCTCTTCCACCCAACCCTTTTTACTTTTCGAATTCTTCTATTACATTCATTTCTTCTTACTCTGGTAATGCCACCACTGGTCGTTACTCATACAAGTAACTACTCATTTTTCCTCACGAGGTATGAGTGGACCCCGTTCCCTTATTAGGTACTATTTATTTTCTATGCCAATTGTTTTTCCTCAACAACAAAAAAATCCAATAATTTCGAAATTCACCCACTTTACCGGACACTGTTGTGAAAAAACTAGCAGGTTAAATGTCCTTTTTTATGATCTTAATAGCTTCTCCGTTAAGTTTTCTTTCGATTTTAAGCATAAAAATCATATGTCATTGCAGACTTTCACATGTAAAAATGCCAATTTCGAAAACACCATTAGTTTTCGGAAAAATTGACGTGAGAAAAAAAGTATTTTTGCGAAAACTTAACTACGGCCCTGATTAAATTTAAACAAGAATATTTTTTGATTTCATATGGTCTAAAACAATATTTTGAATCTATGTAAATAAAATTTGTACTAAAAAATTTAACTAACGCTGAAATACAGGGTGTAACTGTTTTGAACCTTGCACCCTACCAGCTCCGCCCCTGATAAGGTTTTTGAAAAATTTAAAAGCTCATTATACTCAGCCTAACTTGGACTTCAATTAACAGGAATAAAAAATATAGCATTCCATTTAAAATTCGCGAGAAAAATGAAAAAATATGGCCTAAAAGCCGGAAGGGCCGACCGGGGCCAAAAATAAATGTGACCACAGGATGGGCCATAGGGCACTTCCTATACTTAGGCCTTTACAGAATTGAAAAATTCCGTCGCGTTCAAAAGTTACGAGGGGGTGGCCACCTTTTCTGAAACATACTGTATACAGGGTGTCCCACCAAACTTGGACACCTCAAATTACTCGGCCCCTGAAAGAGTTTTTGAAAAATAAAAAAATCTAGGGTACATGTGCTAATTATGCGGTTTCAGTTATGAAATTTTTTTTATACAGGGTGGTTCAAAAGTCAGAAATTGATGTGTCAACTTTCGATTTTTAAATGGATCGACCTGAATTTTATTTGATAATTTTACTTCTAAATGCTTCCTGAGTACTTTTTTAAACAAAAATATTACATACAGGGTGGTTTTTTTTTCGACCAATTTTTTTTCTAAATCTTGAATATTTTTTTTCTAAATCTTGAATAACTCAAGTTCGGTTAATTTTTTCGATAACAAGAAGAGAATGTGTTTGTGTAATGAATACACGCACTTTCAATTGGCATCAAAAAAATTTATACAGGGTGGTTCACAAGTGAAATAATGACTTAATTTTTTTTAAAACCGAGTTTTTTTAATTTTTTATTTAGGATTAATAATTCTCGTCTAATTTTACACATTTTTAGTTAGTCATATCGAAAAACAAAACTAAAGTGTTGTACAGGGTGAGACATAATTTTTTTGTAACACCCTGTATATGGGCAGTCAAAGAGACGCAAAATTAAATATAAAGACTAAATATGCAAGAAAAACTTTGATTTTTAATTAAACTAAAAAGTTATGGTTTTTTAACTAATATTGTCGCATGGACCACCCTGTAGATATTTTCTTAAACTATCATGTAGGTACTCTAAGTTGTATAAAATTCAACGAACACTTCGTATTATGTGGGAAAAACAAGTAAAAACCACGAATTTGAAGCCATTTTCAATTTGTTGTCCACACTGAATGATTTTAAAACTTGAAATAAAAAGTAGGTAGGTGTAGACACAAAATTGAGCATGGCTTTTTGAATTCATTTTTTTTCTTTCAGATTTGGACTCCTCGTTCAATTTTAGACAGTTTCGACTACCCATATGATGGTTTAAGAAAATATCTACAGGGTGGTCCATGCGACAATATTAGTTAAAACACCATAACTTTTTAGTTTAATTAAAAATCAAAGTTTTTCTTGCATATTTAGTCTTTATATTTAATTTTGCGTCTCTTTGACTGCCCATATACAGGGTGTTACAAAAAAAATATGTCTCACCCTGTACAACACTTTAGTTTTGTTTTTCGATATGACTAACTAAAAATGTGTAAAATTAGACGAGAATTATTAATCCTAAATAAAAAATTAAAAAAACTCGATTTTAAAAAAAATTAAGTCATTATTTCACTTGTGAACCACCCTGTATAAATTTTTTTGATGCCAATTGAAAGTGCGTGTATTCATTACACAAACACATTCTCTTCTTGTTATCGAAAAAATTAACCGAACTTGAGTTATTCAAGATTTAGAAAAAAAATTGGTCGAAAAAAAACCACCCTGTATGTAATATTTTTGTTTAAAAAAGTACTCAGGAAGCATTTAGAAGTAAAATTATCAAATAAAATTCAGGTCGATCCATTTAAAAATCGAAAGTTGACACCTCAATTTCTGACTTTTGAACCACCCTGTATAATAAAAATTTCATAACTGAAACCGCATAATTAGCACATGTACCCTAGATTTTTTTATTTTTCAAAAACTCTTTCAGGGGCCGAGTAATTTGAGGTGTCCAAGTTTGGTGGGACACCCTGTATGTCCGAACCATCTCAGCCTACTCTCTTGTATTTTCTTTGCCAGAGGTCCTACTTTCACTGTACCCCTAGTGCGCTCATTTCTCACCCTATCTCTCCTTGTAATTCCACACATCCATCGTAACATTTTCATCTCAGTATATGACCAATATGACCATATAACATTAAAACTCTGAGGGTTAGGTGGTAGAAAATGATTTAAGCATTAACCTCGCCTGGTGGTTACCTTCCACGAAAGAGTATTACTATGTAGTTTCTTGTGAAGTAGATCCATGAATTGGATACCATACAGTGCATGGACTTATTAGCTTGATAGATAAGGTGGTGGCCTTGTAAACTGGAGGTCGGTGGTTCAAGTCCTGGTTTCAGCATTAATTTAGTAAAGCGAGTTTGAGTAGTTGTGATATGCATCACGAAAGTGATTAACACAAATATGATAACTTTTTCTTCCAGGTTTCTCAATCGCCAGTTTTGTGGGCGGGGCATTATACTTTAAAATTGGGGGAAGTTATACGTTCGGCTTCTTCTCGCTTACGGCGCTGGCCTGTGCGATAGGGCATGCATTCGTCTACCATAAGGAAAAGAAGAACATTGGTAAGTTCAATACTCGATCGGAGTTTTAAAAGTTTATAAGTCCTTATCCATTATTATGGTCACAATAGATCTCACTAGGTCTGAATGTTAATTGTATATTTCTACGAACAGGTAACAAATAGTAATATCATTTATCTATCGACCTAAATTTTGAGGGTTTTTCAAACCTACTTATTTTTTTCCAACTCGTTATACTGAAATATAATTGGACAAGATTTTAGACTATAAATAGCTTTACAAAAAAAAAAAAAAAAAAAAAAAAAAAATTCAAGTTGAGTAGAACCTGAGAAAAAGGTAGATACATGAAAAATTAAAAAGTAAGGATTTTTCATCTTGGGAAAAATTTATCCACTAGCTACCCTTAAATTTTATGTATAAAAAACTTCCCAACCAAAATTTAAATATTTCTGATTACCTATTTCCCGGTAGCTCAGTGGTAAAGGCACTCTGAGAATCCAGAGGTTCAAGAGGTCGCGTTTTCGAAACCCAACCGGGACATGACAAGTTATCCTCCTATTTGCGATTTGTATCACATAATAATACGTCCTTGGCTTACTGTTGGAATAATGGGACTTAATAGTCCTAATCGGGCAATATAAATAAGGCATTATTATTATTTTACTTCCGGGAAATTTCTAATATTAGAAATCGGAAGTATTGTGTTCCTTTTTAAAAAAAAAAATATTTTTGTGCTCCGATTTCAATTTTTTTTTTCTATTATAATTTTTCTTTGCTTTCAGATATTATCTTGAAAAATCAACATTATGAGCTGGAATCTTCAAGGACGGAACTTGACAGAACCATAATGCCAGCAGAACACACCAAGCTACATGAAAAAGACCACGAAGAAGATTCAATAGCACCAGAGTCTGTTTCACGAGATTGATAATAAAAAAAAAACCCGAAAACAATACTGTCTATCTATACCTTAAATAGGTAATTTTTTTTTTACTAACGTCTACACTGTTACCCGACTCTCACAAGATATTATGTGTCACTAAATAACAGCAATAAGTGACGTGAGAGAACAATCATTATTGATTTGCCTCATTAAATAAGGGCATGGCTTTGATAATATTCCCGGTAGTAATAATAATGTTTATTATGCATTAAATAACATCATGGTCTATCGTGTTTCTCTATAAGTACGGGGTGTACTTTTCAGGAACCTGTAGGCTTTTCCTTTTTAATTTTCTTTTCTATTTTCTCAAGTTGTAATATTAAATCTTTTGTTGTTGTTTTTATTTATTCGTTGTTCTCCTTAATGTTCTTTAAATATCTCCTTAATGTTCTTTAAATAGAGAAACAAAGTAATAGAAATTCCCGGCCCCACTCAGGTTGGGATAGTTTATTCGGGATTGTTTGCCCAGCGAATGGTGCGTAAACGCACCTCGTAATATCACCGTGTTGTTGTTGTTTTTGTTGTTGTAACCAGCTTGATGCCAGCTGCATGAAGGGATGGTCTCCAGACAACTTGAGTGGATAAGTTGGCTCGATCTGAACCACACATTTCTATGTGCGATCGACCATCATTAGAACTTGGGCTATTTCTTTACTAACCATTTAACCCTTAGGAAATTGCCAGCTGGCCTGGCATTTTCTTAACATGATAATTATGTTTTTTTTTTGTTTTTTAAGTACTACCTATTTACGTGGCTCGAGTTTATAACTCACTCGCCTAAAAGATCAAAAGAAATGTTCTGTCTGATCAAAGAGGAATCCTTATTGGCTTTCTAACAGGCCATTGTAGCCTCGACTGCCATTTTAATAAGATGGACATGACATTGCTCAAGACGCAAAATGTCGTCTCTGTAAAGAGCCCCAGAGACAGCAAAACGCATTATCTGTGAAAAAGGAGCAGCATAGTTTAACATCGGTCTTTTTTTTATCAATATTTTCGTATTCAAAAAACATCTTGTCCATACACAGGGACTTGGGTATTGTACCCATGGCAGAACCCGCGTTTCTGCATGAGCTCCTGTTTCAGATTGCGGCCCAGCGGCCCTTAGTCAAATCTTGCTATCTCCTCACTTAGCCTGAGTGGGAGAGTGAAAAGCCTACATCACGAGCATTTGGACCTGGCTGGTCACCTATCAGGTCTTCACCTTGACGGACGTTGCTCTCAAATGGATATTTCCAACGCACTATTCTGACGCTGGCTGCTCACTCAAATTTTGTTCATTTCTTTGAGTTTATCTGTTGACCCCGCTTTCAACTAAATGGTCAAAATTATGTCTAGCTGGGGCACGTTGGCGTTGTAGAGCTGTGGATTTGAGAAATCGTGGGACAAGAAAAAAAAAGCCAGACACGCCCTCAAGTTGGAGTTTAAACCAATCAGTAGGAGGTAATAGTAAGTTATCATATTTGTGTTAATCTCAACTACTCAAACTCGCCTTACTAAATATTTGCTTAACCTGGGAATTGAACCACCGAGCTCCAATTACATGTCCCGAGCGAGGGATAGTGTCTACTTTTCTTGACTATAATCCTGTTTAATAAAGTAGTTGAGGAGTTAAAAGTAATAAAAACACGATTTTTTTAAAAAAATAAAATAACTTTTTAGCTATTGATCTTTTCGTGAAGAGTTGGTAGAAGTCATAAGCGGTAAGATGGGACTCGTCTATTGATAACGACAAAGGTTCAGGCCGACTAAAGGTTAAATAATCTTATTACTTAGGCTATTGTGTCCGTGTATTGCCGTAAAAAGATCAATACTTTCTATACCTTGTAGGTAATAGGAAGTATTAAAAAAAGTCGGAACTTGAAGTTTTCGTGTTCTCAAGGAATGTACATGAATTACGAACGCCACTTACTAGCACTGGTCAGTAGTGGTCACAGTGAACACTTCAAGAACAAAACTTAAATTTACACTCATACAAGAGACGAAATTAAAAAAAACATCAAATTACATAACCTCAAACTTTTCACATGATTGTCAAAAGACATAACCTTAAACTTGTCACATGTTTACTGTAAAAAATCATAACTTCAAACAGGTCACGTGATTGTCAAAAAACCTAACCTCAAACTCGCCACATGGCTATGTTCAAAAAACCTAACCTCAAACTGTTCACATGGTATTAGCTTAAATTTGTCACTAGCTATGATCAAAAAACCTAACCTCAAACTGTTCAAATAGTATAAGCTTAAATTTGTCACAATACTAGCTATGATCAAAAAACCTCATCTCAAACTATTCACATGGTATAAGCTTAAATTTGTCACAATACTAGCTATGATCAAAAAACCTAATCTCAAACTGTTCAAATGGTATAAGCTTAAATTTGTCACAATAATAGCTATGATAAAAAACCTAATCTCAAACTATTCACATGGTATAAGTTTAAATTTGTCACAATACTAGCTATGATCAAAAAACCTAACCTCAAACTGTTCACATGGTAGGTATAAGCTTAAATTTGTCACAATACTAGCTATGATCAAAAAACCTAACCTCAAACTGTTCACATGGTATAAGCTTAAATTTGTCACAATACTAGCTATGTTCAAAAAACCTAACCTCAAACTCGCCACATGGCTATGTTCAAAAAACCTAACCTCATACTGGTCACATGGCTATGATCAAAAAACCTAACCTCAAACTGTTCACATGGTAGGTATAAGCTTAAATTTGTCACAATACTAGCTATGATCAAAAAACCTAACCTCAAACTGTTCAAATGGGATAAGCTTAAATTTGTCACAATAGCTATGATCAAAAACCTAACCTCAAACTCGCCACATGGCTATGTTCAAAAAAAAACCTAACCTCAAACTGGTCACATGGCTATGGTCAAAAAACCTAACCTCAAATATGTCACATGATTCTCAAAAAACTTAACCTCAAACTCGCCACATGGCTATGTTCAAAAAACCTAACCTCAAACTCGCCACACGGCCATGTTCAAAAAACCTAACCTCAAACTGGTCACATGGTCAGCTCGCTCTGGTCACACAGGAAGTCCAGGTTCGTATCCACCTGGGTGCCGGATTCCATGTCGATGGCGGAAGCACTGATCTCTGTCCCTCCGAACACGAAGCGGGTCAGAATCTCCCGGGGGCGGTAGCTCCTGTTCTCCTTCCTGGTTAACTTGAGGCGGAGGATCCCGCACTGGGTGACTCCGCAGTCCGTGATGTACTGGGTGGGAGAGACAAGCAAAACCGGTCACAGACCATGGAGAAGTAAGAAGTAAAAGGTTGGGCGTAGGAGATTGGCACAGGCAATAAACCCGACCTTTACGTTGGATATTCCCTTTATTCTCGTTTTTGTTCTTGTTTCATCGTTCAATCTATTTATTTTTTCTTTATAATTTCATTGTATTTTACTGTAGGTATATATTTTACTTTGTCTAACCTAATAATAATAAAGCATAATAATAATAATAATAGGTAAAAGGAGAAGTCATAACTTATGTCTCATAGGTAATAAACAAATAAATCTATCCCTTAACTATGCAATATGGCTACCGTCACGTCATTACCTTTACAAGCATGTAAGTAGAAAAATTAATTTGTTATTGTTGAAAATCTTATCTGTGTTAAAACTAACAAAGATGGGCGATTTCAGGGGATAGGTTTGAGACATAACGAGTTCTCCATTCACTTATTTTTCCATGTCAGACAACTGTCACAGAAAGTGTTCGGCACTTTGATGGCTTTGCGAACGAGACAGAACCATCAAACCAAAAAAGGTCTCCTCTCGCGATACAATTTTTTTTACGAGACGAGACAATATCATGTCTCCTTAGAAGTTTGCACAAGATTAGGACTTAAGAGATACCAAATTTGAGGATATTTTTTATTTATTTTATAAGTGAAATTTGTTGCTGACTACTAGTCAGCAACAAATGGTTGGGTGAAAGAGCTCAAGCAATTTGAGAATCCTGCCATTAAAGCCTAAAAAAAATAATAAAAAAATATTATAGGTGGTAAAACTACAAATAGGAACTTACCCGTGCTTGTTCCGACTCAGTGGAGTAGATATTGATGAGGATGGTGTCTTGATCTGAAGAGGTGGGGGTGTACCTTCTCACTATGGACTCTCCTATCTGGAGACACTGGTCTATCCTGATGAACTCATCCAGAACGTCAGCACACCATTTCTTCCCGTCGGATATAATCAGCTTATCTGTGGACGGGGAAGGAGAATAGAATAGAATATACTTTGTTTATATTATTATTATTAAACAATTTTTATAAACAATTGGATCAAGCTTTATTTACATTTTTTTTTATACGTACAATTAACTTGGTAATAAGTTAAGAAATAAATATAAACAAAGCCTGATCAAGGGTGGTGATAATGCCTTCGGCATTCTCTTCCAAAATTCCAAATTTTGATCAAACTTTATTTACAATTTTTATATACAGGTACAGTGAAAGGGTATAATTAATCAAAGGTATCTAAACTAAATCTGATCGGAGGTGGTGATAATGCCTTTGGCATTCGCTTTATACTGCCAAGGGAAGACTGAGAAGTCCCTTTACTCCAGCAGTCAAACAGGTCTTATGTATTTTATGGGATAGACATGAGAATAATAATATTTATCAAAAAATAACAAATATAATAAATATAGTAATAGTGATACATAAATAGAGTGATACACCTAGGACTCGAACCACCAACCTCCAGGTCTCATGTCCATCGCTTTATCGTTCAAGATACTCCCCTTAAACAAAAAACAGTCTCGGAACCATCTCCGAGATCTAGGAACGAGATTGTATCGTCCTGTCTCGGATCCCAAAAAATGATATCGGAGACACCTAGGAGACCGTTCGGAGACTGCTACGGGACAGTCTACGTCCGCACCGTAGCGTCGATTGCTGGTGCTCGAGATTGCTCCAAGATCGGTCTCGGGAACTGTCTCCGAGATCATTCTCGGGGACCGTCTCCGAGCCTTCTCGGAACCGTCTCCGAGAACATTCTCGGGGACTGTCTCCGAGCCTTCTCGGAACCGTCTCCGAGAACATTCTCGGGACTGTCTCTTCTAGACCACAGACCGTTTTAAATACCCTGGGAATTTTAGCTGTAAAACCACCTAAAAATAATACGACACATTTTTATAATAGAACATTTTTTTTATTGTGAAATTTAAAATAAAATAATTAAGAACAAAACAAAAAAAAAGAAGAATACACCTTAAAGAATGAAAAATCACAATAAGAGACTAGAAACAATTGGAATAAAGAGATTGCCATAGGCAATAACCAATAACCCCGCCCTTTAGTTAGGACATATGTATAGGACATTGGATACGAATTCAATTTTTAATATTAATTTTTCGAGTTTAAGTCAGTTCTAACTCAGTTAGGGTCCATTTCTGACCCCTAGTTGATAGAGATAATCCATGCTTATTTGACCCAAGGAATCTAAGGTATCAATATATTTATGCAATCAATTTAGAAACATTAGAAAAAAAATTGACATGAAAATAAAAGTATCACATAAGTTCACATCTTAAAAGTATCTCTATCTTTAGTCACAGCAGACTACCCAGACGGCACAGAAAGTGTTTAAAAAGATTTTAAAAACACTTATTTTGACAAGATTCAAACATTTTATAAAGCTTATTTTGACAAGGCTTAACATTTTAGAAACACTTTTATAAGCTTACTATTTCCTCCCCCTGAGCATTTTATTAAGCTTATTTTTACAAGGTTTTGGAAATTGAATACCTACTTAATAATTAAGGGGCTCCATATTGAATTTCTTACCACCGCCATTGCCCGGAAAAATTTGAAAATTGTGATTTCACAGGAAATTTTTAAAATTAATTTGGATTTGATGAAAAATATACTACTTCAAGGCAATTTGGTTCTACAATGATGAAAAGCTGTTGATGAAATGCTAACATTAATAAATATAAAGACAATTTGTGTTTTTCAGTTTTATATTTTTCCATTTTCATGGTAAAAGAATTAAAAGCAAAAATATGTAACAAACAAAAACATGAAACAAACAGAATATAATACATAGAATCAGCAGATAAATTAAGCCAAGTGGACTTAATTAATCTAAATCTATTATACATATAGGTAATTAAGAGAGAGATGTGCTGAAATGCCATCTTCCTGCCCAGCAGCAGGCTGCCCGAAGACAAAGAATACCAGAACAGAAGTTGAGATTATTAAAGATGAAATTAGGAAATAGAACCCAGAGAGAATTTTGACTATAATATGGCATTCATAAAAAAAGAACAGTCTTCCAGATTTTTTTTTTTGTTTGATTAAAGTGGGTTTAACCTCAATTGCATAGTCATATCATGACCGAGGTTTTACCCTCATTTGCAGGAAACTCACAAACCTGTTACCCACATTAAGCTCACCGAGCCTGGGTTGGGCCATTTTATTCTGAATTTACTGGGAATAGTACCAGGTAGCCACATTAACCTCACCCAGCCTGATAAAGGCTGTGTATACACATGTCAGCCTCATATTTTCTAAAGAATGAGAATTATCTGTTTCACAACAACAAAAATGAACCAAAATCTTTAGATTACGGGGAGTAGTCAAATCCTGAATAATGCAAGCTACTGTTTTAAAAATTAAAATTAATGAACACATTATAGTAAAAAATGTACTTATTACAAGTAAAAAAAACTGTCTAAATTTGCAACACTTAATACTTCTTCTAAACTTTTTATGTTATAGCTGGTTCATGAAAAACCCCTGTCCTGATTTGAGATAGTGAGGATGGGAATTTCATTCTGAATTTAATGGGAACAGTACCAGATACCCACATTCACCTCACTCAGCCTGAGTAGGGCTAGATATACCAGCCTCACATTTTCGGAGAACAGATTTATTTATTTAAAATAAAAATGGGGGTTGTATACTGAATTTACTGGGAATAGTCCCAGCTACCCACATTAACCTCACTTAGCCTGATAAGCGCTAGGAATGCCTCATTTTTAAAGGGAACAGAATTGCTGTTTGAAAGAAAAAAAAACTGTGAATTGAACACAGGATCTATTGATTATGGAACAGTATAGTCAAATCTTCAATAATGTGAACCTATTAAAAAGCCTTTAGCTAGTCAGTTCTCTGTTCATAGTTGTCTAGCAAAACACTGGTCTTTTCCCTGTTTAAAATACCCCAGTCAGACACCTGTTAAGAGTGTGATTCTGATTAAGTGGAATATCTGGAACAGGTTAATCTCCAGCATTTCCACATACATATCCTGGTTTGACTATAAAACAATGTAAAATGTAAGATATTGTTTAGATATTGCTTACCCCACTAATTGGAGTGTAAAACTCACTTATGATTAATGCATGGAAATTGGTACACTTTAGAACAGTAAATTTTTTAAAGTAGAGAAAAATTTCTTTTTAGTTACACCCTAAAACTATGATGTAGGAACTTTAGAAGAGTCAACTTGTTGGACTTTTATCTGAAATTGTTAGATATAATTATTTTGTGTAAATCATCAATTTGTAGTCACTTTCACTTATCCCATGTCAGGTTCAATATGTTTGAGGAGGGAGGCAGCTTGAATAGGTATCTTCAGGTTGAAGCTATGTTGGATTGGATGCACAATACATGTAAACAGGTGGAAAATATCATGTGGATTTCCTCCATAGATCATAATTATTTTAGTAGTAGTATCTATTGATTGAGCACCAAGTTCTTCACGTTCTTTAACTGAAGACGGCTATTCTAGCCTTTATGTTGGTGATAATTATTTTAAATGCTAGATGTTTAAAAAGATATTATGTTTGCAGACATATTGACCATTACTTAAATTACTTAAAACACGTTTTATTAAATCACTTATTTGGATGAGCAGAAGTCACTGATGCGAAATTACTTATGAAGTTATCTTAGGAATGAGATTACACATAATATTGACGGTAGTTTCTCAAAATACTGTATAAAATATCTTTACCTCTTATGTATTTGAGTTTTACTAATTATCTCAGGAAAACTAATTAATTTATTCAAATTGCAGAATTCACTCGATTTAGAAAATGTTTTGCAAATTTTACTTTCAATTTCCGGTGTTGCCACAGGGTACTGGATCTCGTTCCGAGACGGTTCCGAGAACATGTACTCGGGACGAGTTTGGATCTTGTCCCGAACTAGCTCGGGAATAGATCCGGGATAGGTTCCGAGTAAGTTGGTTAAACATTCTCCGGGAGAGTTTCAATCCATTCCCGCAGCACTCCCAGAGAAAGATGTTTCCGAGCACGCTGTTTTTACTCTCTCGTATCAATCTCCGAGACTACTATATCGGAGTTAGTAGATCAGAGACACCTTTTTGTTTAAGGGGCTGTGAGGTGGGAGAGAAATGTAATTAGTGTGTCCCGCTAGCTCAGTGGTCAAGGCGTCCAACTGATAATCCAGGGGTCGCAGTTTCAAAACCCAACCGGGACATGACAAGTTATCATCCTATTTGGGATTTTGACTACATCACAATACGTCTTGGGCTTACAGCTGGAATAATGGGACTCATTAGTCCTAATCGAGCAGAATATATAAGGCGTTATTATTATTATTATTATACCCACCTCAGTAGATTGATCGATAAGACGTCGGACTTGTAATCTGGAGGTCGGTGGTTCAACTCCCGATTTTAGCGTAGATTTGAGTTTGAGTAAAGCGAGTTTAAGTAGTTGTGATATCACGAAAAAGATTAACACAAATATGTTAATTTGTTATTACTAAAGTTTGTCACACTTGAGATTCGAACCAACGAATGTCAAAGTACGAGATGGACTTACCTTCGGAGTGGAGGCCCGACTGGAAGGGCTGGAACACCCCTATCCCGTAGGTGTGGGTGGCTTTCCTCAGACTGACTATGTGGGGGTCCAGACCAAACATGACGGCGCCCTTCAGCACGCTAAGACTAACATCCTGGGAAAATTATAATAATAATACTTTTTAGTGGAAGGTAACCACCAGGCGAGGTTAATGCTTAAAGCGCTTTCTACCACCTTACCCTCAGAGTCTCATTATTATGTGCTCACAAACTCAAATTAATGAGGAAAAATTCGTGCACTGGGTGGGATTCGAACCAACGGATCCCTAAGCTACCTGGATTACCAGACTAGCGCGTTAACCACTTGACTACCAGTGCACATTGTATTTATTTATTATATTTATTAAATTATATTTATTTATTTCTTGCAATAGTGAAGTATTATAATCAAACACCTCGGCCGAGGTGTGAAGAACGCCTATACAAAGAGATAGAGACAGCGCCAGTTACTATTACACTAAGATTGCCAGCGTCGGTCGATGACGCGTTAAATGCACCGGTTCCCGTAGGATTAGCGAAGTTAAGCAACAACCAGCGAGGTGAAGACTTCGTGATGCTGGCATCACGAAGGTTGGGTAGCAGGTTGGTGAATTTTCTGCGAATGGAGGGTAACAGCCCCGTCGTGATATGACCATGCAGCTGAAAGTGACGTTAAACCCAAATTAAAAAAAAACACCAAGATTTAATATAATTCTATTACACTCAGATTAAGAGAAGAGGGTCATTGTGATGGAGAGATGGAGCGTACTCGATGAGTGCAGTGGTAAGATACTCACTTGCCATGCGGAAGGTCCCGGGTTCAAAATAGAGCCGAGAAAAAAAATGTGTTCAAAATTAGTTTACAGTTGTTTGTAAGGGATACCTTCCGGTGCGCGCGTGTTGACCCGGCATTTGAATGGAAGTATTCTCGCCCATCATAGGGGAGGCATACTACGGGATGGGCAAGCTACTACACAGACCACAAGCGTCTATACAGTAGCTACTGTTACATGGCTACGAAATAAAAAAGACTGTCTCCTTCTTTTTTTACTGTGTCTTATCCCGCTTGAGCAGGGTCGACGTTGTTCAACCTCATGGTTGAGGTTGGTTGGTTTTGGCACATTTTTTACGGTTGGATACCTTTCCTAACGCCAACAATTCTATTTGATTTGACGTCCTGGATTAGGAAATAAAAAATACTGTAAAATACACAATAAAATCTAGTAACCGGATGGAGTAAATAGCTGAATAGTATCACGGTTAAATTTCTCTGTGCAAAAATTCTGCAACATCCGGGAATCGAACCCGCGACCTTCGGATCGAGAAGCAGCGGTGTTTACCTGGGGTATGACGACTCGTAGGGAGCGGGAGAACTGCCGCTTCACTTCATCCTGCAGGAGTTGGGACTCAGCAAAGCCCCCCACTAGGAACAGATGCGTGATGCTACTGCTCAGGCGTGGCTTGTGCAGGACCTCTTTGATGTGCTTGAAGTAAAGGAATAAGAAATGATATTAATATATTATTATTATACTAAGCTTTATTAGGTAGAACAAAAATATATACATATACAAATGGGTGTCTGGAATAACGGCCTATGTTATTTTCGTGAACTTTTCAGGAGAGCCATTTAAAGTAGGAAGAAGCAAAAAATTCAGAAATATGAGATTTTATTATTTATTTTTTAAACATAGGCCCTTCTTCCATAAAAAGAACTAAGTCGCGGTATTAAGATCACAACAGTACGCGACGCACGAGACTACTAATTAGTATAACATAGGCCCTTGGAAATCATAAAAATCTGAGATTACCCACACTCTTTTTTCTTGTTTTACCTAAGCATGATTATTTTTTTTCCCCTCCGCTCATACCAATCGAAAGAGAACACTACATAGGCCCTAAAACTGCAAAAAAAATTTTTTCGATTTTTTCAACATAGGCCGTTATTCCAGACACCCATTCTTAATTACAGTAAAATAAAGTAAAATTATAAAGAAAAATTAAATAGATTAAGCAAAGAAACAAGAACAAAAAAGAGAAAGAGGCTAAAGTCCTACCAAAAGGGCGGGGTTATTGCCTGTGACAATCTCTTCCACCCAACCCTTCTGATAGTAAAGACAGATTTATTTATTGGTAGGTAGCTACAGAAAATAGCTACAGAAAAAATTAAAATAAATATGATAACTTTTGGGTGGAAGAGATTGCCACAGGCAATAACCCCGCCATTTAGGTAGGACATTAGTTTTATTCTCTTTTTTGTTCTTGTTTCTTAGTTTAATCTATTTATTTTTTATTTATAATTTTATTGTATTTTACTGTATGATTATATTTTACTTTGTTTTACCTAATAAAGCATAATATAATAATATCATAATTTTTGTGTTAGTAATTAAGCTATCGTATTGCTTCGCGAAGATGTCCTTGGAGAAGTGTTTTATGTGTTGTGAAAAAAAAAACTGTTGGTGGTTTGAATCATAAAAATAAATAAATAAATAACGTCACTTTCAACTAATTGGTCATAACATGGGGTTTTAACCTCCATTTTGGGTGAGGTTAATGTGGGTAGCTGGTACGATTCCCAGCGAATGGAGGGTAAAACCGCCGCGCCGTCCAGACTACTTCAAATCAGAACGTTAAAACCGAACAGAATCAACTGGTCACAATAGATCTAAATAAAGATCGGTGTGATAATATTGGTGTTTCTCTTGTGGAACTTAGAAGCCACATAAAAATGGCTTAGGATGGGTCCTCTTTAAAAACAAAATAAATAAAATAATGAAAAATAAAACAAATGGTTTATTAATATTATTATAACTCCAACCAGTCTATAATAATAATAATAATAATAGATGCTGGGTCAACATGAGCGCACCGGAATACAATTTTCTGTCGACTGGGAGGATCGAACCCGGGATCGATTGGTTACCTGTACAATTTTGTCGAGTGTGCTCTGAAACAGTCGCTCCATGATTGAGTGGCTTATTTTCAGCATGCCTTGACTAGACCAGGAGATGCCTTCTTTGTTGAACTCCTTCACTATGTCTCCTATCTGAAAATTGAGAACTCATATTGTGGAATACTATTACAAAAACTAGTTATCATTAAAAAAAAAAAAAAAAACAAAAAAATACACTGATGTGATACCACATAACTTTCCTTCATTCGAAAATAAGTCAAATTCCGCCACTTTTTCTGGAGTTTACGGTTAATGAGTTATAGGTCAAAATATATGGATATTACGCAAGACGTCCGATCCTGTATTTCAAGAACATCAAGTCGTAAATCACTGAACTTTTTTGTAATGAAATTCTCTCAATGAGACCCAAAACAATATGCCACAAGACATGTCATTCTATTTAAGATTTTAAAGTTGGTCCATGCCCAATTGCCCAGCCTGACTGGGGCCGTGTAGGCATTTTTTTTTGGCTAAAAATCAATTCCCTTTAAAATAAAGGAATACGGATTTTTGCGTTTTTTAATATTTTGAGTCGATTTCGAAAAACTCAGGCCTGGGTGAGATTTTATGGATGCCTTGTTTATTTGAACCATTTACTTGTCATGTATTAAAAAAAATGCATTGTACATTATGTAATCAAAAGCTAAAGCACTCTAAGGGCGAAATTAATAGACAAATTCTATATCACAAGTCATTGTTAATCGTCGGTTTTCCCTATCTTCCACAATACGCAATCCGTGACTTAGCGCCACAGATGTATTACAAAAATGTCTATTAATGCCGCCCTAAAAACAAAAGGACTATAAACAGGACTATACAAAAGGAGTAGACCAGCAGTCTGGCTGGGGGACTATGAACAGGGAGTAGACCAGCATTGGCTTGGTTCTGGGGCCCTTGTCAATTATTAGCGTCCTTGTAAAGACAGTGGTAGAAGTGCTGAGTCATTTCTCCACTCTTTCTGGCTACCATCGTTCACGATGACGCCACCCTATGATGATGAAAAACCAAAGAAATGGAAGGAGGTAAGTCGCCCACCTCGCGACCTGTGTGGTTCCAGTAGAACTCCACGAAGCTGAAGGGCGGGAAGATCCCGTACGTGGAGTTCCTCCTGTCGCTGGAGGCGCTCCGCTTCTTAGACTCAAAGTTGAGGAGCAGCTCTATGAAGGCGGAGGGCTTCTCCTGCTTGAACCTCTTCATCAGGGCGGTGCCGAAGATGCTGCTCAGCAGCTGCAGGAACTCGCCGTCGATTCCTGGAAAAGCGGGGCAATAGAATAACGGGCGATTGTAATTTCCCTCGCTTTAATACAAATTCCCCCGATTGAAAATTTGGGACTTAAAAAGGAACATGAAAATTCCCCCGATTGCAAAAAAAAAGGTATAATGTAAATTCCCCCGATGGTCAACCTACAGAAAATAACAAAAATGTCAGTTTATTGAAAATTTATAATCAAGGAAATACGAACCTTTCAAAAAACCGGGGGAATTTACATGTAGCCAGAATAACGTGGGAAGAGCAACGGGAAACAATAATAATAATAATGTATGTATGTATGGTTTTATTTGTGGTGAAGCACAAGGCCTTTTCACAATTTTTGTGGACAGCGCAGCATTACTAAGAGCCTCCTTTACTTTTCGAATTATTCTATTACATTAATTTCTTTTTACTCTGGAAATGCCGCCACTGGTCGTTACTCATACCAGTCACTACTCATTTTTCCTCACGAGGAATGAGTGGACCCCGAACATCCAAGTACAGAGCAAATAAATTTCTGCCCCGCTGGGAATCGAACCCAGGTCTCCATGCGTGCAATGCTTAGCGCGCTAACTCACTCTGAATGTAAAAGAATAACGCGGGAAGAGAAACGGGAAACAAAAATAATAATATCGCCTTATTTATACTGCCCGATTAGGACTATAAGTCCCATTTTTCCAGCAGTAAGCCCAAGACGTATTATATTATGAAATATGTAAGTTCTCAGAAAAAACTTATAACTATACACAACACTTGGTAAAACAAGTAAACATCTTAAAAAAAATTATTATTTAACACTTTGTCTGATATAAAAGACATATATGTACACACAGTACCACTAATTATTAGAACAATGAAAAAATGGAAACTATAATATACACAATAAAAAGGAAAAAAAAAAATATAGAAAAATATTCATAACATACAGGGTGGGGCAAAAGTCTGGAAACCCCTGAATAACTTTCGAATGGCTTCTTCGGTAAAATTAAAATTTTGTAAGGTAAACCGGGCTAATAAGACCTTCTTTTAATAAGACCTTCTGTCCCAGTGGCTCAGTGGTAAAGGCGGCACTCTGTGAATCCAAAGACTCCAGAGGTCGTGGGTTCGAAACCCAGCCGGGACATGACAAGTTATCCTCCCGATTGGGATTTTTACCACATAATAATATGTCTTGGGCTTACGGCTGGAATAATGGGACTTTGATAGTCCTAATCGGGCAGTATAAATAAGGCGATATTATTATTATTATTATTCTTTTAGAGTCGGGTCGATTTTTGTTACCGGCCCCCATGTCGGGGCCAGAGGGGCCAACTTCATTTTTTTTAAATACGAACCCCCACCTCGCGATACATTTTTGGAAAGGTCTTTCAATAAGAAATACACTGGTGAAAATTTTATTTTTTTAATATTAAACTGTTTGCAAATGGCGTTCAACTTTGTGTATGCAGTAAAGTCTGGAAACCCCTGAATATCTTTTGGAAGGCCTTTCTCAGTTAATTTAAAATTGTGCACGGTAAGTCGGGGTAATTAGACCTTTCCAAAAATGTATCGCAAGGTGGGGTTTCGAATTAAAAAAAAAATGAAGTTCACCTCCCTGGCCCCAACATGGGGGCCAGTAAAAAAAAATCGGTCCAATTCTAATATAAGGTCTAATTACCAAGGATTACCGTACACAATTTTAAATTTACTGAGAAAGTCCTTTCGAAAGATATTCAGGGGTTTCCAGACTTTACTGCAGACACAAAGTTGGACGCCATTTGCAAACAAATAATATTAAAAAAATAAAATTTGCACAAATGTATTTCTTATTTGAAGACCTATCCAAAAATGTATCGCAAGGTGGGGGTTCGTATTAAAAAAAAATGAAGTTGGCCCCTCCGGCCCCGACATGGGGGCCGGTAACAAAAGTCAACCCCACTCTAAAAGAAGGTCTTATTAGCCCGGTTTACCGTACAAAATTTTAAGTTTACTGAAGAAGGCATTCGAAAGTTATTCAGGGGTTTCCAGACTTTTGCCCCACCCTGTATATTATGTCCTAACTAAAGGGTGGTGTCATTGCGTATGACAATCTCTTCCATTAAACCCAAAAATTCATGCATTGGGTAGGATTCGAACCATAACCAGACTAGTGCGTTAACCCCTTGAGTACCAGTGGACTTACCTATGGACCCACAAGCACCCCCCGAAGCTTTGTGCAGTTCCCTGAGGGACCCATGCTTTCTGCTGAGCTGATGAACTGTGATGTCTACCGTGCCACCTCCGCAGTCTACCACCATGTAGCAGCAACCTGGAAACGAGAAGACAAAATACAAAATTCAATAAAGGTTTCGCTTTATTGTGAGGCTGGCATTTCCGGCCCTACCCAGACTGGGTGAGTATAATATGGGTAGCTGGTAGGATTCCCAGCGAATGGAGGGTAACACCCCCGTGTCCCCCGTCCAGATCAGGACGTTAAAACCAAATAGAATCGTTGGCGTTAGGAGGGCATCCAGCCGTAAAAAACGTGCTCCACCAACCTCAACCACGAGGTTGAACAATGCCGACCTCAAAAGCAACATAAGCTAATATGGGAGATATAGAATAAAGGTTTCGCTTGATTAATTAATGAAACTTTTAAAAAGAAGGACGGGGGAGTGGCCAACCTCATAGAATAAATTATAAAAAATAATTCCCATGATTAAATTAATTTATTTTGGAGTGATTCCATTACTTTCCCTTCTATAGGATTAGTAAAGAAATATAATTATTATAACACCGTTTGTATGTCCGCCTGCTTTTAATGACTAAGTAGGCAATGTGCAATATATTTTACCAAAAATGAAATGACATCAACTAAAACTTATTGACAATGATATAATGCTAGCAGGTAGATACAGTGGAGTTCATCTACCAGTACTGCTGTATCATTAGTTCTCATTAGAACAGCTGACTCACTCTCATTTCTGTCCTTGAACACAGGTTCATCTACCCGTACTGCTGATTCTATAGTTCTCATTAGAACAGCTGACTCACCCTGATCTCTATCCTTGAACACAGGCTCATCTACCAGTACTGCTAACTCATTAGCTCTCATTGGAACAGCTGACTCACCTTCATCTCTGTCCTTGAACACAGGTTCATCCACCGCGACTGCTGACTCATTGGCCCGGGAGAACATCTGACTCAACCTAAGACTCCTGCAAAAGATCGCGGCGGCCTCTGGTTCCAATGCGATCAGCAGCTGATCATACGCGTGGATGCTGCACAGGTCCGCCTGGTAAAAACAGAGATTTAAAAATAATAAATAGATGAAGAACTCCCAGCGCTCTCTGGTCATCTTACGTGAAGCACTTCCTCAAAAGGAAATGGAGGACATCATTTATGCTATTAGCATGGTGTCCGCCACTGTCTTAATCCAGCGTATGATGTTTCGTAAGCAAAAGGGGTGCTTTAGTTCTCGACCAGAGTTCGCTATCTACTTTCTAAGTCTATGGGTAAAAATGAGTTATTTAAATGGTTGTATACTTGTATACGATGAGTTATTTTTTTATATTTAAGATGAGTGTTTCACAGATGTTTTTATTTTGTAGCAATGAAACAGGAGCTACTGTAGACGCTTGTGGTCTGTGTTGTAGCCTTCCCATCCCGTAGGATGCCTCCCCTCTGATGGGCGAAAAGTGACACACTGACACAATACTTCCCAATTAGGTCCTGGGCCAACACGAGCGCACCAGATGGTATCCCTTACAAACAATTGTAACCAAAATTGAGAGTACAAATTGTTTTCGGCACGGGGAATCGAACTCGGAACCTTCCGCACGGCAAGCGAATGCTTAACCACTGAGATAATCGCGCGCTCAGGTATATAATAATAATAATAATATTTAAATGGATGTATATAATAATATCAATAGAGTGTAATGAATGTAATGATCCAATTTGTTTTGAAACGTTTTGTAAAATTGTATACCGGTAGTATAATTAAATAATTACTATGTAAAATCCGTACAAATATATTTAACCAAGCATTTGATATAACTCGGACCTCAGTGGTCAAGGGGTCTGCCTGAGATCGCGGGTTCGAAACCCAGCCAGGACCGGACAGAGTTATTAGAAAAACATATTCAAGAGCGAGTTTTTTTTAAATATTTTTTTTATCACCTTTGTAAAATCATTTTACAATAAAATTGATTGATTGATTTTTAAATATTGGATAAAAAAACATAAAAATTGACCATCCTCTCACCGAATACGCGGCCTCCCGAATGAACTGCTTGGCTTGCTGCGACCAGATAGCCGGCACGGTGATGACCCAGCGAATCTGTTCTCGAGATATCGGCTCTTCCGCCTGGTCGTTTAGCTCCCTCAAGGCTTGGTACTTGAGGTAGACGAGCGAGTGTTTGAATACGGTGAGTGCCAGGATCGACTCCCCGTTAGCGGCGGAGATTTTCAGGTCTCGATTGACGTCCTGGAAAGATAGGACAAATTATTTAAAAAAAACCGATGCTGGGCAATGACTTAAGTTATCGATTTTGTCTAATAATTTCGACCTTAGCTCCACAGAGGACACAGATGTACTAAAAATAAAAGGTCTTTTCCGTCCTAAATTTATTTAGGACATAGGTAATTATGTTTTTATATATTTTTCTATTCTTTTTCATTTTTATTGTATACTAGCCGTTTGCCCGTGCTTTGCAACGGGACTATATTTCAAATTTACTAAGGCATGGCCGTACTGCTGGACAGCAATGCCTTTTTGAACTTTTTATAATTTTTCTGGACAAAGCGATAATGGTTTTGAGGGGGTCAATTCTGAGACATTTCTCGCTATCTCTTACCGTTTTGGCTAAACAACTCAGGACAAACAAACAAACAAACAAACATAGGTAGGTAGGTAGGTAGGTAGCCCCTTTTTTCTGTTTTATATATAGAGATATTGTTTCCATTTTTTTCATTGTTAAAATAATTATTTGTATTGTACATATGTTCATTTATATCTAATAAATAAGGGTTGGGTGGAAGAGATTGCCTAAGGCAATAACCCCGCCCTTTAGTTAGGACATATATTATGTATACATATATTTATTTATTTTTTCTTTATTTTTTTTCTTCTATTATATATTGTATTTTAATTTGTAATTATTTGTATTGTATATACAGTATGTCTCAGAAGTCCTGGCAATGGCCTCATAACTTTTGAATGGGTACGAATTTTTGGATTCTGTTTGTTTCTAAGGATAGAAAATGCCCTATGGCCGATTCACTGGTTATGTCAAAATCCAGGTTCGAACCCCGGAAGTGGCACTTTTTTGATAAAAATGGCCATTTCTTGAGAAATTTAAATGGGAAGGTATTTTTTTAATTTCATATAATTAATTAACAGGTAAAAATACTACATTCCTCAAAAAATAAATTTTCTATCACTATCAGTGGCGGAGCTATGGTGGTTTCAAAATTAAAAATCTGGTTTTTTGAGCCACCCTGTAGCTTTGGTACCACGGCACTCAATACAGTCCTCAATGATTTAAAATGACGAAAAAAGTGTCTTGGAAGTACTGAAATGGTAAAAACTCCGATATTTCACCTCCATCTGTGCCGGAGGGTTGGATAACAATGACCTATTTTCATGACAATAATCAATTTTTATTAAATGCATTGTCTTGAAGTGAAAAAGGGTTCGATAACAACTTTAGTTTGTGAACAATTGTTAGAATGACGACAAGAACAACAACAACAAATAGATTTTGATTAGTTGAGTAAAATGTGTAGTCACCTACCTACCTACTACATTATTGTTTTCAAACTTCAACTCTTAGTTAAGTGAAGAGAAACAGATTTATTTATCTATTAACTAGATATCTAACTATCCACATTCATATTAGTTACCTACCTGTTTATTTCCTAATAACCTACGTATCATGGATTTGAGTCAACCTGATTCAGGACCACGCAGGTTCAAAATTAGTTCACTCCTGAACCTAGGTACCTACTTAAATATTTATTTGATTTGAAAGTTTACTCTCTTCGATCCTCATGGCATTGCAATGAGTTTCTTCTCCAATGTGTCCCTATCTAGATTCAGTAATGAGACTGCGGAATCCCCGGGTTCGATCCTCGGTGGGAAATAATTATTATAACTCGACTATGTGGTTGGGTGTGTTGGCGGTTCACTCAACTTCATCAAGACAAATGAGTAAATACTTTAATTGAAAATAGCAATCAGTGGTGGCATTTCAAGTTAAATAAAATTCGAAAGAATGAGGGATACTTACTTATACTAGACTTGTAATGCTGTGATACCCACTAAAGTTGCGATTTGGTGATGGTTGTGTGTTTGTATGGTGGATAATTGAAGCCTAGGTAAATAATAGGTAAAATGTGATCTAACAAGTATTATTGACTTTAAACACTTTGCTCTCCGGCACTGATGGAGGTGATATATCGGAATTTTATCCATTTCAGTACTTCCAAGACACTTTTTTCGTCATTTTAAATCATTGAGGACTGTATTGAGTCCCGCGGTACCAAAGCTACAGGGTGTCTCAAAAAACCAGATTTTTAAATTTGAAACCACCATAGCTCCGCCACTGATAGTAATAGAAAATTTATTTTTTGAGGAATGCAGTATTTTTACCTGTTAATTAATTATATGAAATTAAAAAAATACCTTCCCATTTAAATTTCTCAAGAAATGGCCATTTTTATCAAAAAAGTGCCACTTCCGGGGTTCGAACCTGGATTTTGACATCACCAGTGAATCGGCCATAGGGCATTTTCTATCCTTAGAAACAAACAGAATCCAAAAATTCGTACCCATTCAAAAGTTATGAGTCCATTGCCAGGACTTCTGAGACATACTGTATAATATGTCCTATCAATAAAGTGTAAATAAATAAATAAAGAGTAATAAATGTCACCTACCGCATTGTGGTGGAGCGCCATTTTGAACTTGTCAAAGTAGTACCAGGTTCGAGCCTCGTCTGGTTCAAGGTCATGGTAGTGGTCCCTGGCCGCGTAGCCGAAGGAATGGAACTCGAGCTCCGGACTCAGCAGGAGAATGGTGGGGGACTTCTGGTTGTTGATGCCACAGTCACCTCCTGCGAAGTTGAGGGGGCATTGAACAAAATAATAATCATAATAATAATAGTAGAGGAATGATATGTCTCGAACAACTTGCACAGAAGGAAAAGAAAAACTTGAAAACATACTTTTTCAACAAAAAAGACACATCCCCACTTCATGCAGCAGTCATCGAGGCTGACAACAACTTATCAGCACTTGATCTTGGAACAGATGAAATGCCCCAACAAATCCAGACTGAAACACTAATCAACAAGTGGCAACAGAAATCCTTGCACGGACGATTCAAAGAAACTCTGGACAGTAACCATGAATCCTCTAATGCATGGCTGAGGAAGAGTTCACTCTATGGAGAGACAGAAGGTTTTGTACTCGCGATCCAAGATCAAGTAATAGCGACAAAAAATTATAAGAAACATATTCTGAAGCAAAACATAGATGTAGATGTAGATTATGTCAAAGCATGCCTGAAACCATCCAACACATCACATCTAGCTGTTCAATCCTGGCTAACTCTGATTATCTACATCGTCTTAACTCGGCAGCTAAATTAGTGCACCAATATCTTGCACTAACTTTCAAACTATCCGAGAAAAAAATAATGTTCTATAAATACCACCCAGAACCAATTCTAGAAAACTCGATAGCAAAGCTGTATTGGGATTCGACGGTTGTTACAGATCGAAGAATTGAAGCCAACAGACCCGATATTATACTGGTGGACAAAATTAACAATTCCGTCAAACTAATTGATATTGCCATCCCAGCCGATCATTACATATTAAATTCAACAGCTCTCAAGATCCACAAATACCAAGATCTGGCTGTGGAAATCTCAAACATGTGGAACATAGAAAATGTAGAAACCATCCCCGTCATCATATCCACAAACGGAGTAATTCATCGCAGTTTCTACACCCACACTAAGAAAATCAACCTGCCTCTGTCACTTGTACATGAAATGCAAAAAGCTGTCCTGCTCGAAAATTGTCGCCTGCTCCGAAGATTCCTGTCCCACTCATCATAATATCAACATCTCCTTATCAACAATTGAATACTTCTATGTTTGCTACTGCTAGCCCATAGAATAATATTTATTACCATATTATGTATAAATATGAGAAATAAAACGATCAATAATATCGCCTTATTTATACTGCCCGATTAGGACTATTAAAGTCCCATTATTCCAGCAGTAAGCCCAAGACATATTATTATGTGGTAAAAATCCCTAATGGGAGGATAACTTGTCATGTCCCAGCTGGGTTTCGAACCCACGACCTCTGGAGTCTTTGGATTCACAGAGTGCCGCCTTTACCACTAAGCTACCGAGACAGACTATTATAATTATAATAATAACAAATTTTTCTTCTTTTTAAAGTCTCTTCAACATCAAGTTCATTCTAGACGGAGGTTCTACCCTCCATTCGCTGGAATTACACAAACTAGCGACTCACATTAATCTCACCCAGCCTGGGTTTGGCAGGGAATATCAGTGACCACATAATAATAAGACTCTGAGGGTTAGGTGGTAGAAAATTCTTTGAGCATTAGCCTCGTCTGGTGGTTAGCTCCCACTAAAGAGTATTATTATTATTATCACGCTTAAATTTGTCATAGGCCATAGGCCATGTCTCTAAGCCATTAAGGGCCACATTATGAGACACACACGCCCTCCAGTTGCAGTTTTAAACCAATCACAGGACACTAAAGCCTGAATTAAGAGATAGTGTCCATTTAGATTAATCTAATCCTATTTAATAATACGGCCCTTAAATTTACCTTCCAATTTCCTCATGATGTGAATATCACAGTCGTTGGTGACAAAGGAGAATGCGTAGCCAGTGTAGGTAGTGCCGAAATCAATGGCTATGATCACTTTGTACGGGGCCTCCTCTATATCGTCAACATGGATAGTACTTTGGTTGTGACAGTCAACGGCCGGCTCCAGCTGTTGGTATCGCGTGCTATCCCCGCCGGTTGTAGTGGTAACTTTACTCTCCACCTGGAACACAATTGGAAAGCTGGAGGTCGAGGTTTTTCTCTTACAAATTATAAAAAGTAGAGAGTAGTGGAGAGATCAGCTTTCAGGTAAATAAATTAAAGAATATTACTATTTTAAATAGTTCTAAATAAAGGACGCAGGACATAGGAATTTCTTCTTAGAAAAGAATCTCAGAAATAACATTGTATCAATATGAAACGTATCTACTCAGAAAGTATCTACTGCCAGCGGCTCCAAGTTCAATGTAGAGCTCTTTGCCAAACCCGACTGCCAGACACTAGAGGGGACGACCAAGTAGGCAAGTAAGTACCTGGACATCATTATTGTTTAACTCCGTGTGAGTAACAGTCAACTTAATGGCATCCGGGCTGCTTTTGATTTGATCTCTCTCCGTACTAGCTGTGGACAGCGCTGTGGGAGTGTCCGGTGGGTGGCTCTCCACAGGGCATTGTCCTGTACTAGATGTACTGGGAGGTTTCGTTCGATGGCTTTCCAGTGGGTCTGTGCTGGCGCTGGTGGTGACGTATTGGGCCCGATGGCTTTGCATGGGGAAGGGGACAGCAGCAGTGGCGGCGTGGCGGGGTTCCGCCCGGTGGATCTCCACTTGGCAGGACTCGAGGCTGGCGAGAGTTCTCTCTATCTCATTGGAGCTGATGGAGGAACTGATGCTGTTGCTCAGGGAGCAGTCACTCAGGTAACCTGACACTGGAGACAAGATTTCATTTATGTAAGCATTTATAATAATAATAATAATAATAACTCTTTTTTTTTAAGTGGGGTTTTAACGTCGCTTTCAACTGCCATGGTCATATCACGACGGGGGTTTTACCCTCCATTCGCAGGAAACTCACAAATCTGCTACTCACATTGACCTCACCCAGCCTGAGTGGGGCCGGGAAAAGCCAGCGTCACGAGAATTAGAATTTGAATGGTCACCCATCCAAGTCTTAACCTCGCTGGATGTCGCTTAACTTCGGTGTTCTGAAGGGAACCGGTGTATTCAACATGCCATCGACGCTGGCTTAATAACTCTTTATTGACAAGAATAATATTGAAAAAGTGCGTGATTATTGCCTGAGGCAATCTCTGCCATCAAACCCATATTTGATGGCAGAGTAGATACAAATTTTGATGTAGATACAAATTATAGTCCTGTAGATATAAAATTTAATAACCTGAATCTAAGAGAACTGAAGGGACTGGATTTTTTTTTTTATACCTAAATATTCTAAATAAGACGATAAGTATGTATGTACGACATAGAGTGTTTGTAATTTTAACTTATTGATGATCGAGGTTAATGTGAGGCTGGGTGAGGTTTATAAGGGTACCAGTACGTTAGCTAGTGAATGGAGGGTAAAAACCCCGTTTAAATCAAATAAAATCGTTGGCGTTAGGAAGGGCATCCAGTCGTAAAAAAATGTACCAAAACCAACCAACCTCAACCATAAGGTTGAACCACGTCGACCCTGCCTAAGTGGGATAAGACCGAGTAAAAGAAGATGACCGAGCCCATTTTACCTAATGTTTCCCTGTAAACCGGAGATTTCCATGTTGCGTCTAGCAAATTGTCATTATTATTATTTTGCACTTTATTAATATGGACAAATATACAAACAGATAATTGTAAATGAATTTACAAAATTGGAAAAAATATAAAAAAATGAAAAATCGAGATACTTTTTTCGTTGAAACTCACTGTCCAGCACATCATTATGCTAGAAACGGACTCCGCTACTCACCCCGGTTATCACAATCATGCTTGGAAATGTACACCTCCTCCACCAGGTTGTCGTTCTCACTCTCGCCCCCCTGCCCCGTCGAGGCTGGGGTGAGTGTGGGCGCGCTGGGGGTGACGGGGATGCGGGTGACTTTGCCCTCGTAGTACTGGCCCCTGATGTTGTCCAGGGATTTGGACTCCTTGATGGTGCTGAAAGAAGAGGAATTAAAATGCCGACCTCAGTGGCTCAGTGGTTAAGAGCATTGGTTACTGACCCGGAGGTTGCGGGTTCGAATCCCGGCCGGAGCGAAAATTTCTGACCGAAATTTTCCGTTTCCGGAATGGCATGGATGTAAAGGTAAAGTGCCCTGAAGTAATGCGAAAGCGGTTCCGGGGTACACTTACCACTTAAAAAAAAAAAAAAAAATGCACAACTTTAGTCGGTAAATTAAATCAAAGAAAATGGGACAGCTCTACATTCTGGTTGATTTCTATCTCACAAGCCGATTTGAAAATCAAAACAAACCGGACTGCAAGCCAGCGGCGCGTCGATGGCGCGTTGAATGCACTGGTTCTCGTAGGCTCACGGCAGTTAAGCAACGTCTAGCGAGGTGAAGACTTCGTGATGCTGGCATTCCGACCCAACCCAGGCTGGGTGAGGTTAATGTGGGTAGCAGGTTTGTGAGTTTATTGCAAATGGAGCGTAACACCCCTGTTGTGATATGACCACGCAGTTGAAAATGACGTTAAATCTGAATTGAATATAAAACAATTTTAAACACTCCCAGGGAGCAGCCTTCCTTGTTCAAAGGAACTCACTGGCAGTTCAAAGAAGAAACGCTACCAGTGTGCTGGGCTCATTTCCTTCTACGCCAGCCTTTGATGATGCGTATAAAATGTAATTAAAAAACCCCTATTTGGTCATAATATTTTTAATGAAAGTCATATGAACCTTTTTTTTAACCACGAAAGCCATTTTAAAATCATAACGCTGTCCCTAATAGCAAAAAATGTCACGACAATAGTAGCACAGCATCCCCTGGATACAAACTGCAGTTCACTTGTCTCTGTCTACCACACTCCAACATTGGCTGGAAAAAAATACGCCTTTGCCGGGATTTGAACCCAGGTCTCCTGCCTGGCAGCCGAGTGCGCTACGGACTTGACCAAGATGACGAGACTTGCTTCACTCACTCAGTGGTGGCGCCACTGTCCTCAGAAGAGGACGAGGAGGTGAGCTCATGTGTGGACAGGTCTCTGTGAATGCCAGAGTCCTGGGACGAATCAGTGCCGTGGCGTAGCCGCCTGTTGAACCCCGGGGGCGTGATATCCTGCACTGAAAATTAAACACAAGAAAAGACAAGCTATGAAGTTTAAAAGTTTTCATATTCGTGATGTCCCATAATATCCGCGATGACAATCTACAACGACCTAGAAGATAAACCTGATTTATTTTTACAACACCATTAGAATAATATTATTTTTGTTCTTATTATCTTTACATTAAGTTATATATATTTATTTTTAACCCTTCACATCATTAATTGCTTATTAGATTACATACTATGTACCTAATTAAGTGTAGATGTATATTGAAAAAAAAATGTCACAACCAATTATTTTTTATTTATTTATTTTCCCTGTCCTCTTTCGTTCCTCAGTCTAATTTTGTACTTCCAATACTCTGAAACATTAGGGCTTTTTGTTTGCTTGAAGTAGATCATCCAATGTGCAGGGGTTTTCTAGTTGACCACATACCAGAAGGCTTTCGTGTGTTTGGACTTTCATTGCAATTGAGAAATTAAAGTGAATTTGACGAGATGAGGAAGAGAGGTGGTGGATTGAGTGACTGGGGTCACTGTGTGAAGACGCCATTGCTGCCGTAGGAGAGCAATGGCTCCTTCCGTGTCTTCAGGATACATATTAATTTTGCATGTACATGTATGTAAAATGTCGAATCGGAGTGTAAAACTCTGAACATTGTAGTTATCGTAGTGTAGTCCAAAACATCGGAAAAATACGTACCAAAAATTCAAACAACCACTCAAACTCGCCGTTATAAACCTCTACTGAACTTTGGAGCTTAGGACTTGAAGCAAGCTATTAATTGTGTTGCTGATTTATTTAAATAAAATCGGTTCACAAGTTAAAATGAGTGGCTGCTTTACTGCGAGCAGCGAACAGTGGCGGAATTATAGGCAAATAAAGAATACAGTCGAACCTGGATATTTTTTTTTTTTTTTTTTTTGCATTGGTTGGCAAATCCATTCCATACAGCCATAACCTGGATATAAGAGAGATGGGTATAAGAGAACTTGCTTTCAGAGGATAATTTCATTTACTTGAGTTTGATAACACATCAGATGTTGTGTGGTTCTGGAACTCCCACTTCCACATTTTACGACTGGTTGCCCTTTCTAAAGCAAACCCTCCTTCAGTAGAAGGTGGTTCCACTAAAGAGTATTTTTTTTTTTAATAAGTACTTATTTTCTTTATTATTATTACAATATATTTTTTAATTTTCATTTCTAAAGTTATCATATTTGTGTTGATCACTTTCTTGATACCACAGCTACTCAAACTCGCTTTACTAAATCTACGCTGAAACCGGGACTTGAACCACCGACCTCGAGGTTACAAGTCTGCCGCCTTATCGATCAAGCTACTGAGGTCGGTATAAAATCAAATTATTATTATTATTTTTATAGTGCTCCAGTTTTCATCCTGTCTTGCTCTACTCTTCCCCGGCGTATCAGTTTCCGCTTTCAAAGTAGCTCTCGAAATATCCCGCGGGATTACCACATGGAATGAGTTCAGCTCACGTACGATAAAAATTTCGCCAGCTAACTTATTTATCCCTCTCTTCCGTTATTCAACTTTTCTATCACGTCATTCTTCTTCTCGTTCTGTCTTCTCCGTGGCGTAATGGTTGTGACTACTGCCCGTAGTCTCGAGTTCGATTCCCAGTTGGAGCAGACTTTTCATACTGGAAATTCTGTCTCCTACCCATGCTATTATTATTATTATTATTATTATTATTATTATTTAACACTTTATTAATTGGACATATTATATACAACACAGATAATTACAAATTAAAATACAATATAAGAGAAGTAAAAAGAGAAAATAAATAAGGAAAAAATAAATAAATATATACATATTATTGTACTAACTACGGGGTTATTTGCCTTTGGAAATGTCTTTCACCCAACCCTTACTAGGTGAGGTTAATATGGGTAGCTGGTACTATTCCCTGAAAATGGAGGGTGAGACCTTCGTACTGACTTTGTTAAATCAGGATGTTAAATCCAAATAAAATCAACTGGTCACAATAGATCTAATAGAGGACTTTCCTAATAGTGTGATAATTGGGGCTTCCTTAGTAGACCACCTCCACGTAGTTTTACTTCCGAGAAATTTCTAATATTAGAAATCGGACGTATTGTGTTCGTTTTTGTAAAAAAAAAAAAAATTAAGATTTCACTTATTTTTATATTTATTTTATCTTCGCCGTCGCTTTCAACTGCATGGCCATAATCATTTAGTTTAAAATAATAAATATGCTTCGTTTAGTTCGTTGCTCACCGTCCTCAGTAGACCTATAACTTGGAGGTCGGTGTTTCAAGTCCCGGATTCAGCATATATTTAGTACAGCGAGTTTGAGTAGTTGTGACATCAAGAATGTAATTAACACAAAATAATACGATTAAGTGATTAACACAAATAACACTAGCTGTAATTCGTCACTATCCAGACTCGACAGCTTTCCATTTGTCTCTGCTTACGAACTCCACCTGGGACGTCACGGGGATGCATTTCAAGTTACTGCATTTTGCGTTGGTATTTGCAAATAAATATGCAAGTATTGCGTTCCACTGAACACAGAGCCAGGGCCGAAAAATGATTATGCGAGCATAGGATTCAAGAGCCACATTTTTCAGCAAAAAAATAAAATAAAAACACTGCCAATACTTCCTCGTGATTGTAATTTTTAAAAAACACAAAACTTCGATTTCAAATTTAGAAATTTATCGGAAGCAACATAATATAATTTTGGGTTCGCGGGACTAACAAATGATGAATTAAAATGGAATTTCCTCAAAGGAATGTCATATCCGTCGGATGAAATTTTGTACTGTTGCAGATTATTCCGATGTACATAAATGTATTATTAGCTTTAATATTATTGAGATATTAATTACGGCCATGCCTCGATAAGCTCACACCCCTCGCAGGCCTGGCCGCAACTCGGCTCATAGATAATTTATATAAAATTTATATAAAGTCCACTGCAGGTTGAGTAGGGAGGCGGGAAAAAAATGGTTTACTATTTCGTCTTTCCGTCCATTGGGGTCGGGAAAACCTAAAATAGTCCCTGGTCTTAGGTACACATCATTAGAATTTTGTCCTCATTTCTTGAAAAGTTACCTTTTCTCTTCTTGTCCCCACTCTGACCCATTTTTCCACTATTTCCTTTCTCACTTTCTTCTATACTTTTTCCTCATACACTTTTCTCACCATTCCTTCAATTTCTCTTGTTTCTCTCGGATATTACATCTCTTCTATTACTGTTTCTTCAATTTCTCTTGGATATTACATCTGTTTTCTCTTACTACTTCTTCAATTTCTCTTATTTCTCTTGGATATTACATCTGTTTTCTCTTACTATTTCTTCACTTTCTCTTATTTCTCTCGGATATTACATCTGTTTTCTCTTACTATTCCTTCACTTTCTCTTAATTCTCTTGGATATTACATCTGTTTTCTCTTACTACTTTTTCGATTTCTCTTGGATATTACATCTATTTTCTCTTACTATTTCTTCAATTTCTCTTATCTCTCATGGATATTACATCTATTTTCTCTTACTATTTCTTCACTTTCTCTTATTTCTCTCAGATATTACATCTATTTTTTGCTCCTACTATTTCTTCG
Organism: Bactericera cockerelli; assembly: GCA_024516035.1. NCBI lineage: Eukaryota > Metazoa > Arthropoda > Insecta > Hemiptera > Triozidae > Bactericera > Bactericera cockerelli. The sequence goes on along the minus strand of CM044958.1, from coordinate 15,483,017 downwards.
TTTTCTTTTATAATTTCTCTTGGATCTCTCATCTGTTTTCTCTGCTCCGTCATTTACTCTTGAGAATTCTATATCTTTCTCTAGCAGCACCATTTTCTTATCAATACATCTGCATTAACTTTACTTCTTCTTCTTATTTGACTTTGTCTTTTCCTAAACTCACTCAGAGTTGGCATTGGCCAACCAATCTATTTCTCATTCTTAAGTTTTTTTTTTCAATTTTCATGAATCAACAAAATAATGTTCATATTCACCTTGAATTTGTTCTAGCTCTTCCTATTCCTTCTCTAGCGTTTACTTACATATATCTTCTTTTCATTTTCCCCCTCTTTCACCCTCCCTCTTCCTTATTATTATACATATTTGATGAAGTTTTATTTATTCACACTTTATTAATAGGACATATTATACAGGGTCTTCATAAAGTCTCACCCAGGCCTAGGTTTCTCGAAAACGACTCAGAATATCAAAAAACGCAAAAACCCGTATTCCTTTATATTTAGGGGGATTGATTTTCAGCCAATTTTTTTTGCCTACACGGCCCCAGTCAGGCTGGGCATGGACCAACTTTAAAATCTTAAATTGAATGGTATGTCTTGTTGTTTTAAAGGTTTTATTAAGAGAAGTTCATTACAATAAATTTCAGTGTGCTACGACTTACCGTTCTCGAGATACAGGGTCGGACGTCCTGCGTAATATCCATATATTTTGACCTATAACTCGTTAACCGTAAATTACGGAAAAAAATTTTCTTGTTATAACTCCTTATGGCAAGAACTTTCGAACAAGTTAAAACTTGATTTGTTTTTTCGTTTAATTTTTTTCGACTGTTCGTCCGGCTGGCTGACGAAACCGACCAGAAACTAACATCAACAGAGTATGTCGAGTTATAACTTGTTCGAAAGGTCTTGTCATAAGGAGTTATTATTAACAAGAAAAATTTTCTCCATAATTTAAGGTTAACGAGTTATAGGTCAAAATATATGGATATTACGCAGGACGTCCGACCCTGTATCGCGAGAACGGTAAGTTGTAGCAAACTGAAATTTATTGTAATGAACTTCTCTCAATAAGACCTTTAAAACAATATGCTACAAGACATACCATTCTATTTAAGATTTTAAAGTTGGTCCATGCCCAGCCTGACTGGGGCCGTGTAGGCAAAAAAAATTTGGCTGAAAATCAATCCTCCTAAATATAAAGGAATACGGGTTTTTGCGCTTTTGATATTCTGATTCGTTTTCGAGAAACCTAGGCCTGGGTGAGACTTTATGAAGACCCTGTATACAACACAAATAATTACAAATTAAAATACTATATAACAGAAGAAAAAAATAAAGAAAAAATAAATAATAAAATTATATACATAATATATATGTCCTAACTAAAGGGCAGGGTTATTGCCTTTGGCAATCTCTTCCACCCAACCCTTTTATTTATTTACAGTAAATTTAATTACAGTTTTATTTACAGTAATACTATATACATATTGGTAAACATACAAGAAATATTTACAATTATAGAAACATAACTTGATGAAATGTAGTGCTAATACCAACGGCATTCTCTTACTTCTTCTCAGGTTCGCCTTCCCACATCTCAAGTTTAGAAAATACTTATGCATCTCATACCTTCTAATCTATTTCTGAGCTCCTCTTTTCATGTCATTTCCTTATCTTGAATTTTTCTCTTTCCTTCTTTCTTTCTTTTCCTCTATATCTTATCCAAGTTCTTTTCTTTCACTTTAATGTCTTTCCTTTTTCTCTCTCTGATTTCAATTCCTTTTTCGCCTCTTTTTTTTCTTTTTCTGTCTATTTCTCTCTTTATCTTTATCTCTTTTTCGTCCTCTCACTCTCTTTCTTTCCCTTTATTTATGTCCCTCTCTTTCTCTCCCTCTCTTCTCTCCTCCGCATTTCATCTAATCTATTTACCCGGATGTCTCATCTCCATAACCTTCAACTTCAAACGTATCACTCAAACATACAAATCTATATGCTTACATAACAATGTACAACACCACATCCATAAATCCCTAATACTAAATCCTCTAATCCTCTTTCTCCAGCTTCCTCTTTCTTGCTTCCTAGTATTCATTATTCTCTATTTCATCATCCACGTGTACCTAACCTCATTGTTCAACCTCCCCCTCTATGTCATATCATCTGCCTTAACCTTCTAACCCAGCCGTACTCAACCTTTTTTTTGTCCCGGGCTACATCTGAGTATTCTAAGGTATACGCGGCTCGAAGCTCACCAAAGTAGTGTCAAACAGGACTGTAATGTAAACTATTATGAATATGTATGTACATTTGTACATCTATATGTGCAACATGCATGAGTCATTAAGTACGTATGTATACCTATGTTTAGAATGAAATTGGAAGTTTTTCTTCACATTACAATTATTTTGATGCCAATACAAGAATAACCTGAGAAAAAAAAGAAAGATGGGTTGGTTGGAAAAGATTACCATATTTTTTTTCAATATGCTAATCTCTTTAGCATTAGCACCGCCCTTCATCAAGTTTTGCTTTATTTCAATTTCTATGTAAATATTCTATGTACCTATTTTACTGTAAATAAAACTTGATCTAACATGTTTAATAATAATTTTGTCAAATAAAATTGAGTACTGTTATACTCGTATTGAGAAAAAAAATAGTAGGTAGATTCTTCGTAATCGTCGATGACATCGTCGATAGCGCGTTGAATGCACCGGTTCTTGTAAGAACACCGAAGTTGAGCAACGTTCAGCGAGATGAAAACTTCGTGATGCTGGTATTCCGACTCAACCCAGGCTAGGTGAAGCTCATATGGGTACCAGGTTTGTGAGTTCCCTGCGAATGGAGGGTAACACCCCCGTTGTGATATATGACCATGCAGTTGAAAGCGACGTTAAAACGAAAAAAAAAAAAAATATAAGAGCCTCAACCTGAACCTTCCGAGGGCCCAGCCTTGGCAAGCCGCATGCGGGCTGCAGGTTGAGTAAGGCTGTTCTAACCCATATCATATTTCTTGCTTTCTATACCCTCCACCTATTGCTAACCTCTTTGACATCTGTTCCAGGAAATGTGATTTGTAGTCTCAAAGTCGGGTGGCATACATCATCCCAAGGAGATGTTCCTTCTTTTATCTGCATCCTCCTTCCAACTTCTCTTTTCCATATTATATCCTTGCTTCTCTCTCTTTGTCTCTCTCACTCTCATTTCTCTTTTTCATTCTTCTCTTTCCCTTTGTCTCTCCCCCTCACTTACTCTTTGTCTCTCTCTCCCTGTGTCTCTCTCGCCCCAATATCTCCATCTCTCTCTCATCTGAAAGACAGTAGGATATGAGGTATTTTGTAGGTATCTTTGACGTTGAGACTAATGCCATTAAATGATTAATGGTTTTGAAAGAAAAGAAAATATTTTTTGTCACTTATTGTATCTTCGACATGATCGACAAAAGTGAAAGTTCAGTTTTGAATTTATAGGCATTTCAAAATCGTCCATAATCTATGGCGGACCCTGCACAAGACTGAACTGTTCAACAGTTGAACCTGGATATAAGAGAGCAATTTCCAGGTCTAATTTATTTACCTCTCTATAAAGGGAGATAACTTCAAACTGGATATAAAAGACAAAATCATGGTCCCTTGAGTTCTCTGACCGTGCACTGATAGTCAAGTAGTCAAGGTGCTAGTCTGGTAATCCAGGTAGCGTAGAGATTCGTTGGTTCGAATCCCACCCAATGCATGATTTTTTTTACATAAATTTCAGTTTGTGACCACATAATAATAAGACTCTGAGGGTTAGGGGTGGTATGCATAGTCGTTCCTCAAATTGAGACCTTCCTTAAAACTTCACTAAATAGCATTTTCGTAGTGGTAGAAAATGCTTCAAGAAAAAAAAAAAAAAAAAAAAAAAAAAAATATGAAGGTCTGGAGGTTACCTTCCACTAAAGAAAGTTATTATTATTCTCTTATATTCAGGACTGTATGAGCATAAAAGTCTGGCTGGGGGACTATAAACAGGGAGTAGACCAGCATTGGCTTGGTTTTGGGGACCCTCGTCAATTATTAGCCTCCTTGTAAAGACAGTGGTAGACGTGCTGAGCCATTCCTCCACTGTCTGGCTACCATCGGTCACGATGACGCCACCCTATCTATGATGATTTTGATTTTTTTGATTTGTTTTATTTTTATTTATAACAATTTATTTTACAAATATAACATCTCCTAAGCTAATAAATAACTTATGAGGAGATGTTATGAGGAGCTGATGAGGAGGAGATGATGATGAGCATAAAGAACTTACTGGAAATCGCCATCGTATCCGAGTCGTTCTCAAACGGGTCATTCAGGAAGACTCGAGCTCTTCTCTTCTGGTCAAACCCGCGGGTCCTGGCTAGCCGCCAGTGCGAGGTCTTGGCTTTCACCTCCGCCGCTAGTGACGTCATGACTGCGGCTTACTGTCACACTACCATCGGTCACGATGACGTCACACTGGCCACACTGTGACGTCTCATTGTCACACTGGCCCTGACGTCATGACTCGAGATTTTATTATTTTTATTTAATTAACTGTTACTTTATTTTTTATTTAATTTAAACGTGAGTCTGGCACAAAATCGAGAGACATGGAAAAGGCTGTCAAGAAATGTCGACCCCACTTGAGTGGGGAAAAGACGTAGAAAAAGAAGAAGAAGAAGAAGAATAATTAATTGTTACTTTCCTTTGAAATTTATTATTTTATATTTATTTTAATTATTATTATTTACACTTTATTTATTATTAAATTTTATATATTTTACATAGAAAACAATCAATTAAAACATGAAAAAAACTATAAATGTATACAGGGTGTCCCACCAAAGTTGAAACCTCATATTACTCGGTCCCTGAAAGAGTTTTTGAAAAATAAAAAATCCAAGTGTCCTAATTATGCGGTTTCAGACATGAATTTTTTTCATACAAGGTGGTTCAAAAGTCAGAAATTGAGGTGTCAACTTTCGATTAAAATGGATCGACCTGAATTTTATTTGATAATTTTACTTCTAGATTTGATAATTTTACCTCTCACCCTGTACAACACTTTAGTTTTGTTTTTCGATGTTACTAACGAAAAATGTGTAAAATTAGACGAGGACTATTAATCCGTACTAAGGATTTTAAAAAAAAAAAAAAAAAACTGATTAAAAAAATCAAGTCATTATTTCACTTATGAACCACCCTGTATGAAAAAAAACCCACCCTCTATGTAATATTTTAGTTTAAAAAAGTAAACCATTAAGAAGTAAAATTATCAAATAAAATTCAGGTTGATCCATTTGAAAAACGAAATTTGACACCTCAATTCCTGACTTTTGAACCTCCATGTATGAAAAAAATTTCATGTCTGAAACCGCATAGTTAGGACATGTACCCTTGTATTTTTTATTTTTCCAAAACTTTTTCAAGGGCCCAGTAATTTGAGGTGTTAAACTTTGGTGGGACACCCTGAAACTTTGTAATCCGTAATACATATTTACATAAATAGTATTCGTAAATTATACCTAATATTATGTAGAAGGTATGTTAAAAATTGGCAGTACGTTTTTTTGTGGAATTTTATTATTTTAGTGTTCAAGGTTGGTCAAGGCGTCTAACTATGTAGAAATCCAGAGGTCGCGGGTGAAAAACCCAACCGGGACATGACAAATTCTCCTTCCATTTGAGATTTTTACCACATAATAATACGTATTGCGCTTACTGCTGGAACAGTGGAACTCATTAGTCCTAATTAAAATATTTTTATTACATTGATTTGAGAAAAATTCACATTCTTTACGAATCGGTAGGTATTCTTAATAGGCTTAAAATGACATCAAATTTGTACATTTTAAGGAATTAAATTAATTTTTATTATTCTTTCAAAACTTGTCTATCTCGCGGAATCCTGGAGAAGTTCCTAGTTCCTGAAATAGACGGCACTTGGATGAAATTAGAAAGCTACACAGGTGTTTTAATGAAAGTTTTAATTGTTTAAATTTAATAAGAAAATTAGTAGAATACTGTAGTTTTTTTTCTTGTGCAAGTTAAGCTCATAAAATTTATATGTTTACTTCCTACATGCCTTGAGAATTAAGAACAATTTTAAGTTAAAATATTTTGAATCTTAGAATAAGAAGAGTTTATGAATATTGTTGTATCTTGGAATTAAATAAATATAGAAAAAAAAAACAAACTGAATTTCAAAAGCGTGGTGGTATAAGGTTGCGGTTCGACTTCCGTTGACAAAAAATAATTAGAATATTAATAATAATAAAACAATAATTAATTATATAATAATAAAATAATGGAATAAAAAAGTTTAATACATTATATTTGCGTCAATCACTTTCGTGATATCACAACTAATGCTCTAGCTAGCTTTACTAAATCTTGCCTGAAACCGGGACTCGAACCACGGACCTCCAGGTTACCAGTCCGCCGCGTTATCGATCTAGCGACTTAAGTCGGTTTCAATTAATGGAATAGTAATTAATTAAATTACAATAATTAAAGAATAAGTAAGTACCTAAATGAAAGTATATTATTTGAATGATAATAAAGTTAGAGAACAGTCGTTGCGTTGTACGCTACCACGAGTAAACCTAAAGACAGTTGAAAGTCCTTAAACAACATAAATTATTTAATTTTTTGTGGCAGAATAACCTAGTCAAATTAATCTTGTGGCGTAAGCATGTACCCAACCATTCCTGGTTATAACCACATAATTACTGGTAATAGGCAACCAAAAACAAGTACCAGATTAGGTGTGCTTTGCCTAGTTCTAGAAAGCCCAACGTATGTAATTTCAGTAGAGTTCTTTAATTAGTTATCGCGGTAAAAGTATGTAATGTAGATTCTTTTTTTTTTTAGGCTTTAATGGCAGGATTCTCAAATTTCTTGAGCTCTTCCATCCAACCATATTCTTACGGTTCATATGGTAATATCTAAGTTCCTTCGTGCGCGGACACAACGAGGACCCTGGCCTATACCCTAACCCTCGATCCTGGTACCTACAGTTTGATACAGACAATTTTCGGGACTCCGTTGTGGCCGCATACATTCAATTGAGTCTCGAAAATCGTCTATATCAAGCTGTAGGTAGCAAGCTCTGGGGTCGAGGGTATAGGCCAGGATCCTCGTTCTGGCCCTTATTATTAACATATTTGATCAAGTTTTATTTACAAATAACAAGAATTATACATACATAAGAATTAAAATTAACAATAACAAAACTTGATCAAGGCGGTGCTAATGCCAACGGCATTCAAGCCTTACTTAGTTGCCTACATGAAATAGCTAATGTGAAATCAAGGAAAGTTTGGATATTATTCGCAATCACGTATGCGTGAATAGACATTAAATGATGCGTAAAGGCATTCACGATGACATCGCGTTTAGCGAGTCATCGTGAATTCATCGTTAAACTTTAAAAAGGTTATTTTGCCATAAAATGTATTGGTAAGTGTCGTCTTCAGAAAAGCATATGTCGTTACGGAATTTACGGGTCAGTACCCTCAATAGGCAGCAGAGACACGCATTAAAGACATTGGAAATCGTAAATCCAAGTAAATGTGATCAAACTTTTTCAAAACGCTTATCGAATGATCTTTAAAACTGTTAATGGTCTCATTCTAAGGAGATTATATCTAAATTTGTTCATTAAAAGTAAATAATTAATTATGTAGGTACTCTTGTTTTAATGTTATTAAAGAAAGGTTTTGGAGTGTTTCAACATTAAAAGTATTACAAAATCACGAACTCATTTCATTATAAAAAAAACCAAGAACATCGTAGATAAAAAAGTAAAACTTAATTACAGAAAAAAGGTTATAAAACCGAACGCACAAAAACCAAGAAGACCTGATTAGCGAAGCACCACAAACAACGTAACATCACGAACACAGAACGAGTAGAAAAAGTCCATTGTTAATTGCAAAAACTTTAGAATCGCTATTAAGATCAGAGGATGCAAAATCACTACAGTGACTACAGTACACAACATCTGTTCTAGAGATGCCATTATTGAACATCCAACGGTTGGCGAAATACAATTAAAATCAAAACATCCGAAGGTGCAGCCAACGTAACAATCTGACATGCACGAGAACAAAATTAAATGAAACAATAAGAGCATAGAGAATAACTACTATTACTAAAATTATAATTATTAGTATCAATATCATCATCACCATCATCATCATAACGATCGATCTAATTAAAGACTACGACTTCAATTTGATGGAAACAATAATAATGAAAAAAATCATCAAGATTGTCTACTACGAAACAACTATAAATGCAAAGGAAAGTATCATCAATATAATGTACAAAATAGCAACATAATCATCATGATATTGGCAAAATTAAGAAAAATGACAAGTAGAACAACATTTTTAACAACAACAGCTAAATAACGAAACCATGAAAAACATTACAACTATCAAAAGACATTAGATTACTCGTAAAATATAGGTGAAGAAGAAACAACGATAAAAACACCATCACAAATAACTACAACTACATTGATAACATTACTATTAAGAACATCAGATACTTGTATATTTACAATACACATGAACACAACAACATATCAACATCTACAAACTACTAGCACAACAACAACATTATCAACAGACATTAGTTTGAAATGTAGGTGAAACGCGACGCGGTGTGGCGTAAGGAGCAACATACTCGCGGACCGTGAAGAAGACTTACACATACTCGGAGGAAAGGTAACCTTCTCGCTAGAAAATATTTATGTCGAATGCGAAACTTACAAGCGTGAAGACGAAACCTTACACATACACATCGAACAAGACTTTTTAGGCATTATACAAGATGTATTAGACATTTTAAAAGATGTTTTAGACACTTTATAAGATGTTTTAGACATTTAGACATTGCACAAGGTGTTTTATACATTGTACAAGACATTTTGTAATTTAAACATTAAACAAGCTGTTTTAGACATTGTACAAGATGTTTTAGAGTTTTAGACATTATAAAAGTTGTTTTAAACATTGTACAATTTGTTTTAG